>JAWWNJ010000118.1:0-600000 GCA_037176885.1 Favolaschia claudopus
GCAATGTAGGCTGTTGCTGATAACAGCTTATACTGATTTTTGAATGGTGTTTGAAAACAATGCAGTTCTATAACTTGCAAAACAGCAGTGCAAGCCTGTGAAACTGTAACTTTGCAAAACAGCAGTGCAAGGCCTGTGAAACTGTTGAAATACTCAGACTGAATCTACCAAATGCAATATAGTTATCATAAAGTGTTCCATATACTCTGATAAGGTCAGGCTACATAATTGAAGTATCCTTGAATGTCTTAGCATTTCTTATGACTATCTAATAAGTATGCAGCTATACAATGAATTTACCCTACATCAGGAAATTCTTGCTCAGTGATCATGGTACATGTACTGGACAAATAAACTTTGTAATGTGTACCCTCACTTCCTGAGGTGATTGTGCATGAAGTCTGTGTAACAAATGTGCGACATTCTAAGACTATTGTTGATATCTCATCAATGTCATTTATGTCTATATTTCCTTACCCTTGGTTCATCACTTGTTGTTAAGCTTGCTTCAAGTCAATAAAGCTTGTGTCCTTTATCTGAAAAACTCCTTTTTGTCATAAATCCAACCTTCTTGTGCACTTCTGATCTCATATTCTCAAATATGTGTTTTGGATGTTTTGATGAATTGTGTGTCAAGGAGGGCATATCAGCCAAATCTGATGATAAAACATGACTTAGAATATTGAATCTCATCCAAAAATGCTTTATTTCATGAGAATTGACCAAGATCTGAGAAAGTTGTGTTTTCGGTAAAGTGGATTGAGACACCTACATGGACTAAATGTCATTTTAGCATACATTCATGTAACTGTCGAGGAGAACTTATTTTGAGCAAGTTATGAACTCAATGAGAGCAGTTTGAGTGTTTTCAAGGCCATATCTGCCATGTTTAGAGGGCTATTCACAGATCAATTCAGAAATGTCAAAAATGATCTTGAGTATAGCTCAAGAATTTGACGAGATTGTAGCATATGTTTGGTGACAAAAGCTTTTTACAACCCAAAAATTGTCTAAACTAGTCTGTCTCACCTTTCATCATACTCCTTTAATGAGGTAACAGGGAGACAGACGTTGGTTGTTGTTGCAATGAAATCACATTATAGGATGGTTCCTGATAGTGTAGTTTGTTATAAAAGGCAAAGATATCACTCAGTGAAGTATTGTGGCCGACATTGGGCAGCACAGATGAATAGGGAAGTACAGGATCAGCACAATACGTGTTTTCACAGAATACAACATATGCTGGCTTTTCAGGGCTAAATGATAAGATTATTGTATTTAAGTGATAGAAGAAGTATCACTCTATATCAGTGTCATGTATTGTGGCCATTGCTGCTTTGTCAAACAGTGAATCATGTTAGGCTACATAAAGTAGAAATGTTTGGAGGTTTTGGGTGGGTTGGCAGGCCACCAGTACTGGCATTAAATGTTCCAAATCTCCAGAATAGACAACAAAACCGCTGGATACAAGTTCAAAGTTGAAAACATGCAGGATTTAACATGTGCCTAGCTGTGATGTTGAAAATTTCCTTTTTGGGATGTGAGGCGTAGTGTAATTGCCTTTTCCAAATGGGAAGCGTTAGTAGCCCAAAAAGGAAACAATCCAGTGGCAGAGTCGAAAATAACAATATCAATTGAGAGCATTGCTGGGTTTTCTTTTGCATTTAATTATGTTCTAAGGATGTCTACGGTGTTTTTGTGCTTACTCAAATATATAATTAAGCTTGCCTCTAGATACAAGGATGGATAATATTATTGAGCTTTGCCAAACATTTAGGACAATAATATTGTTTCTGCGAGAAAAGTTATAAGTGCACACACATTCATTTCCAGATAGGCTGCTCGAAAACAGCATGTCTGACTTGTTATACGGCACAAGCAATATAAGGATGAGCTGAAGCCTGACTGTCAGATGATAATATTTTTTGGCTGCTTTTGGTAGAATGATAATGAACAAAAAAAGCGAGCAGCACATTCCACTCATTGTGCTCTACTGGATGCCATGAAGTAAGAGGGAATCGAATGTATCACACCACAGACGAAGACACAATGTTTCTTTTGGGTAATGGCAGAGTTGTTCATCATTAAGCTTTTCTTGTTGTCAGGATGCTCAGGTTTCGGATCCCAGTATATCCTATTCTATTTTGATTATTGCATTCGGAGAACAGCTGAGGCATATTATTTTTATTGGCAAGCTGATTCCGGAGGTCCAAGGCCCAATAATATGTCACATAACAAGCTCTGGCCAGAGATGTAGCTACATCAATATTATTTGTTCATGAGCTACAACCTGACAGATAGGATGAGAAATATTGTCCTGTTTGACTAGCTGTGACTGGCTAGGTAGAGCAAGTAATATTTGCTACATCAACAAGCAGAGCCAGTGAATTGGGCACCGAAATAATACATTCAATGGTCAGCTAGGTCTTGTTGCACAGCCAATGTAATATTATTACCAGTGTGACAATTGTGTCAGCTCAACACTCACAACCAGACTGGATAATATTCTCTGCATCGGGAGCTGGAATCAGCTACGTAAGGGATATCTTAGTATTATAGGTGGGTCACAGGTACAAAAATATTTGTTACCTCTACCAGCTCATCTCTAGTCAGACAGGCAACAAATATTCTTCTTTACAATGAGCTCTTGCTAGAAATTTGGCTGCAATAATAATATGGTGCTCTACAGGGTCCATTGGCTGTCTCCAAGAGGCTAGGGTCAATATTATTATTCACTTGGACAGCTGTTACCATCTGTCAAGGCAAGATGTTTTCTGTGTCGCTGAACAGCTCACGCCAGTCATGCAGGTGAACAAGTATTAATGCTTCCAACCTCACTAATGAGCTGAGTGCTAACAACCCAAGTGACTTAATATTATATTACTAGCTATAATAGGCTGTGAGCTGTAAGCTACTCAGCTAGCCGAAAAATACTATTGTATTACACCAGCTCGATCAGCTCGATGCTAAGGTTCTAAGGAAATAATATTCCAGCACCTCCACAGGGTAGTCAGCTGTCACCTGAATAGCTTGGAAAGAAATATTTTTTGGAGTAGTCTAAGGTGAGCAGTCCCTTGTTGTGTAGGGAGAATAATATTATATACCACCGGAGCCTAGCATCTGGAGGCAATATTCTTTTGGAAATCAACCTCTCTTACTGCTCCAATACAGGGTCAGCTGGTACCTAAATATCAGGCACCATAATATTATAACTCCCCAGAGAAACAAATATTGTCACCCTAAACACTAGGCCTCAGCTGCGAATCCGGCGGATTTCGGGGGACCCTACGATCTAGCCATTAATCATTTGTAGGGGACCTGCTATCTAGGTCATTATGGACTGCAGGCACTGGGTATGTTGAGTGCATCCCGGCGCTATATCGAGCTCAGGATGCTCAAGCAGCCTCTGAGTCCGCATAGAGTTAGGGTATGCACTCCCTATACATCCCCTACAGCCCCCCACTTTTTCTTCGCGTAGTCCATGCAAAGACGGCTGAGCATGAACTACACGATGAAAAATTATCACTCCTTGTTGGTTGGTTTAGGGTGGAAAAATTTTCAGGAGGAATGTGGGTGCCGTTGAGAAGCGGGAGAATGTGCTGGCCATAATCTGGGTCCAGCGCCAAGAGAAGACGGAACGGGTGGTGAGGAGTCAGGCTGGATGAGGAAGGGATAATGGGGTAACAGAGTATAGCAGCATGGCAAGATTGTGCAGGTGGAAAGTTCATGAGCAAGGCGGAGGAACGAAGGCGAAGCAAAATATGATGAGAGTGTGGCGGCGTAGGCGAATGAAGTGGGCTGAGTAGCATATGTCATAATTGGCCGTCGAGATTGCGGCCGGCAGATAGGTAGGTAGATATATGTAAAGGAAATAGCATGATTGGAAGCGAACAAAGGATGTAGCGACTAGCGCACAGACCCATAGTGTTTGCATCATAGGCATGATATATCAAATCTGCCTCTTTTCGAAAGTCGATGAAACACTGAGACATAGACCAGCAGCGGACCAACCGCGCTCGGTGTAGATATGAGAATGACTTGAGCCTCGCAAGTCACTCCGAGAATATTGTGGAAGCGCGGCCTCCTGGTATGTTCAAGACGCGCCGCATCACAAGTTCCCAACGTACGCAGTGACTCGTAAACAAGTGGGCACCGAAATGGGAGGTCGAAAGGTGGCGTTGTGCCATACTCAACGGCGTTGGACGCGCTCGGAGAATCCATTATCGAGACGCGAGGCAATTGATTTCCTTCATGGTGTTGTCGCTCTCCATCCACAGCCCCCCAGCGACAGCGATGAAGGGGAAGAAAAATTTGAATCCAAAACGCCCGAGCAGCGTTCCAAACGCGCTCGAGGACAGCTAGCAGTAACCGAAAGTACGGCTTGCCGCAGCGGCAGCAGGTCACACACTGTATGAATAGTAGGGTGCAGCTGGGGCAGCTAAGCGCACGATGCGTACGCAGCGCTCCACAGCGAAGATCGACAGTGAATATGAAATGGAAGCCGATTGCGAATCGATACGCAGGATCGAAAATGTATGTGCGGAAATCGGTGCGCAAGTTGACAAAGAGGTGACCACGAGCAGCCCTGACGGCGTACCATCGGCGCTCCGTAGTGATAATAGTCAATACAGGGACTGAGGATGATGCGCTGCGTCGTCGGCATGGCGCGGACAGTGTAGAAGAAGAAGACAGAGAATTGAAGCATGCTGAAAATTGAAGACGTTGTGGTGTCGTCAATCTACAGTCGAGGAAAGAGTCGGATGATCGAGGTATCGAATCCAGCGAGTAGAAGTGATGGATGGATGATATTGAAAAGGTGAGCAAGCCTCGAGTAGAGAAGGAGAGAGTGCGTTGGTGACGAATGATGAAGTTCGGGTATCGGAACCGAAAGCCGACGCCCTTCCCTCTTGCTTTTCTCGACGATCTTGTCCTTCACCAGCTTCAACGCCCCTCAAGATCCTAGCTCCATGAAGGAAGAGCTCAACTCCGTGTACCCACATCCGAAATTCGCGTCAAGATGGATGGAGTGGGAATGCGAGGGAGGGGAGGCGCGACTCGCGACGGTGAGTCGGGATCTGTCTAAGCAAACTCGCTATCAGCTGACATTGTCAAATGCAGCCCAGCGCGAATGCCATGCCCGTGGTGTAAGCTGCGTGGAGACTGACGATTGGTGGGAAGTGTCTGGGTGGGGACCGCGAAGGAAGGAGCGTATGAGAGGACTGAGGTACGTTTCCCCATGTCCATATTTCCTCGAAATCTAGCTTAATGCTCCATCCGTAGTATCTTTCCTCATTCGCGGAGTTGCCTCTCGCATTGCACTGCTCAGACCTAGCCCGGGTAAAGGATAATTCGAAGAGAGACACCACGCTTGCTGCCCCCCAGCGTGGTTGTCGAGGAGGTACGTACGTCGCCTAATTCATTCCAATCTCTCCCTTCTGCCAACGCAGCTAATGCAGATCTCAAAAACCTGCTAGCGCGGAAAATAGGAAGGCGTTGGATGGGCACGACGCGGAACGCTACGCACCCGCGCCGTTGAAGACGCTCCCAACGCGATCGAGGGAAACAACGAGCCCCATGCTCGGTGCATGCTGATATAGTACATAGAGTCATACCAGGACCTTTCCATCACCCTCCACCCGGGTAATAGCTGTTTTGTCTCCAAATGAGTGCACATTGCATCTCTCTTGAGCCCACTGTACATATAAAAGCACATGATTTTTAAGTAGTTATCTAATGAAATTGGCGAAAGTCTCATACTGTACCTTTGATTATTTGAGGAAATTGTTGAGATAGACGACATGAACGCGTAGGGATACTTGTAGTCCCGGATCAGTTTCCGTCCGTATATAATAACTGCGGCGTCGCAGTCAGGCTCTTTCGCACTGACTGCTACGACGCAGGTATGTATTCACTAGCTATACTAATACAAGGTACTGACTGCTACGACGCAGTCCCGTTCTCAGCTCCTTAGAGATCAACAGGTTATGGGCATCCGACTCTGAGCTTTGCAACCGCCCGTTTTTTTTTTTTTTTTTTTCTTCCGGACCCTAGAATCTTCGCCATGGTCTTTAATCCATCCAAAAAGACTTTCGAAAACCTGGGTTGCCCAGGCGACGCACGGCATCAGAAAATGCGTGATTGGATCACATCAACATCAACGTGGTGCTCCGGGTTTCCATACTTACAGCGGGTGTATACTGACTACTGGTCCCTGTTGCAAGTTCCGTCATCGATATCTGAAGATGCTGAATGCGTCTTACAATTTTATGTGCCTTCCCCCGCAACGTCATCTTCTGGTCCCATCGCGACACATTTCATGAGGTGCAAGTCTGCCCACGACGGCAATCCGTAGAGTTGGGGTAAATCCTCCCAGAACGTACACACCGCCTCGTGTTGTTGAATAACGGCGTTTTCATAGCATGAATCACATATCCCCTCCACTTTCAAGTCCACCACGGAGTCCGCCAGGGGATTAGGGCAAGACCCTGCAACCACACTGGCAAAAAAATCCGACAACCTGCATTCAAGAAGATCGCGACACATTTCTTTTCTGCATCTGGTCGCGAGAAACTGATTCGCCGAAACGGTTGCCCGTAGAAGAGCGGCATGCGAAAGGAGGCATCTCTGGACATATGGCTGAGTCTCTGTGGTTGAAGCAGCAAGAAGGGTGTTGCAAGAAAAGGTGGATGCACAGTAATACGCATACGGTAGAAACCAAAGGGCATTGACCTCTGTGGCGGCGGATATCACTGAAAGAGCATTGATGGGAGAGCTTTGTGCAATGACGCGTAAATGGACGTCGGGGTTATCAGCCCTGAAATCGTCATAGGTTTGGTGATACCAGCCATCGACAACAAGATGATCCAGGGCTCGACGGTGCAGGTACTGTATGTCGTACTTGTGTGACAAGCGGAGGATAGAAAGAGCGGTGAAAAGATCAACGGGAGCAGGGGCAGGCATGAAAAAACTGGAAGTGGTTCAGGCGCGAGCTCAATAGCGTTGGTGATCCGACCTTGTGTCATACACTGCGCGCAAGAACGCATCAAATCCGTCGGCCGTATCCTGCACCAGTAGTACGGGAGTGCCGTCGATGCGCTCTTCGTCCAAAGGTTGTGGAAAGGCCATCATGTCGCTGAAGACGGAGCTCCTGGCGCTCAAGATCCCTGCCGGAACGCGAAACAGTTTGTGCTCCGCTTTGATCACAATCATCTCGCGAGAGAACCACAGGCCCTCTACCTTCACCGTGTTTTTTTTCCATGTGTGGGTTTGGTTGTATCCTCGGAGTCTTGGACTCAGTACTGAGTAAACGCTATTGACCCGACGCTGGAGCGCACCACGTGACTGACACGTCACCACGTGACTGACAACAAGTTCTTTTTTTGGAAACCTTATTTTCCAAGCTCGTTCTTGGCTCATTAACCGTGCCTGTGGTTGCTATGTCTCGGCTAGACATAGCCAAATGATCCTGATGTTTCCGGCTGATCCCTCCTGTCAAACTCGGCATTTACCGCGCAACCCCCCTTTTAGGTCGTTTCCTTAGAACGTCGTAGCTTCTGTCGTGCGCTTCAATTAAAGATCCAAGAGATCCTGCCACTATAGTCAATACATACAGTTGCGGGCGAAATTAAATGCATTACCATATATAGAAATCTCGCTCAGTCTTGGGCGGTGTCGCTTCCAAGACGCAAAAGCAAGAGCCCCGGGTATTGCATGACATTCAGAGTATGCCTGAGTGAGTATATGAGCATTTCAAGCAGGACATTCTGGTCAGAAACAGTCCAATGCGTATCATAGAAGTCAGCCAATTGCGAACCGAATTGACCCTTCCCTTGTGATTGCGAGCATCTTCAGCCATGCTGACACCCAGTAGTAGAGTATCCGTAGCCAATCTACCCGAAACATCCATGGCTAGCTTTCCCAAGGTCGATTTCTTTGAAATTTCCTTATATGGTAATGCATCTAATTTCGCCGCAACTGTACCCGTACTAAATTGCGAGGAAATATGGACACAAAAAGAGATGTTTAAGTTGAAAGTTGAAAAGTTAAACTTAACCCCGAGCCTCCAACTTGAAGATTGCATGTCAATTGAATGCACTGCACGATTGACTGCAAACCGTTTTGATCTCAAAAATCATTTGAATGGAATCAAATACTCACATTGAATATCTCTGCCTTGTTTGTCAAGTAGTGAAATCAATTTGGTGAGCCTAAAATTGAAGAATCTGCAACTGTTGCAAGTAATCAGTTGAATTGCCGTGATTTCCAACTCAAGTTGACCGGATACTACTGAAATAAGAACCTTTTAAATGGTTGCCCGCGCATTTGTGAATAGGTAAGTAGATGTCGAGACGCAAATTTTAGACATTGAATTGGCCGCGCAGCGCCGAAAAAATCAGTAAGTAGGTGAAATTTTTATTGCAGAGGAATCGGTTAACTTAGGGTTACAAAACGCGAAATTTGAACAGCGAAAAACCAAAATCGTGTGTACTTCGGTTGCGTCACTTCGGAGCACTTGACGTCACTTAAGAGTATTTCTCACCAAAAGTTTGGCGTGGAATTTTTCCCAAGTGCTCCAAAGTGACGCTAAGTGACGCTAAGACACGACAGCCGAATGGAGCCTAAACTCGCGAGTTTGATACGGTAGGCGGGATGGTCGAGGTTGAATTTCAGACATTTCCGCGGAGCGGAGTTCAAATCCAGGAGGGATGCAACCTCATTTTGTCTTTTGGGCCTTCCCCTAGGCCTTCGGATGCTGTGTAGTGCTCCTCCAATGCTCCTCTATACAGCCTGAAATCATACCCCATTCCCCAAAAAAGTCGAATGCCATGCAGGTTGGTTTGTGTTGCCGGGCCGAAATGATGCGGCACTGATGCGCGATCGGCAAGTTCAAACTTAGTGTTCATTCGTCAGAAAATGTATCTTAAAGGTGGGGCAAAATTATTTCGCCGCGTCGAGTTGGCGCGGCTGTCATGCGGCGCGTCTGCGGCGGGTCAAGCGGTAGGCCTAAACATAGTGAGTGTGTATCCCACATTCTTATATGTTTAGGTTACAGTATATGTGGCCACTATGTACTTACTTAGTAGCTTGTATAGATGGCCCGGGCAAGGAGTCAACACTGTCTTGGAAGTTGGTGTTATCACAACTTTATTGTATGTTGGACGCGGCGGTGATGCGGTGGGAAGCGGCGGTCAAGCGGCGGCCGCGGCGAAATTTGTGACAACTTCGCCGCGTCACCCCTCTTGGACGCGGCTGTCTCGCCGCGTCGCGCGGTGGTGCGCGGCGCTGTGAGACAGAGTATGCGGCGTGTCTCAGCAGTGACGCGGCGCACTTCAAACCTACCGCGGCGCTAGTTCTCTTGCACACAGTGCACATGCGGCTTGCAATGTGCATGCGGCGCTACTCTTCCGAGTCAAGTTGTACTACGAAGCAACTACGAACCTTTAACGAAGCTTTCAGCGACCCGAGATTCAAGCTCAGCGCAAACTGTCAACTTTCCTGGGCTAAGTGTATCCACAATTTATGATAATCATATACGACTCAGAAGTGAAACCTTGCGCCCCCCCTCTTCTTTCAAAGTTCTTCCTTATTCTTCATGAGACTCTCACTTATTCTCAACGGTGCACTCGCTCTTCTGTTGGCAGTAACCAATCCAGGCCGCCTCGCAGCTCTTTCCGAATGGATCTACTCTTCACTGCGTTCATCCTACACAATCCCCACCATTCTCACTCTCTACGGGCTCATACTTGGCTATCTGCTCGTCGCTGTGCATAATCTAGAGAACCCAGAACCGTCTACTAAGCGCCGTAGAACACAGCTCATTCCCTATTATACCAAAGAAGGTGTGTACCCTTGCCTGGTACCGCCTTTTCAAATACTAATTCCATCAGGCCGGCTTCAAGGCTGGGTACGCGAGGAGACAGCGAAAACGCGAGCTCCCCGTGAAACAATCGATATCACAGCCGCATCGAAACGAAAATCCCTTTCTCCCCTTCCAAAAGCTGCGGTATCAGCAAATCAAAACGCTCCCATCCCAGTTCCGACGGCTGTAGTATCTTCACCTCGAACCAATCTCCCCAGTAATGACATTTGCCAATCTGCTTTCCCCCTGCCATCTTGGGATGGCTTCCCGGATGGCCGCATTCACTGCCATTTCACGCCGCAACAACTTGCGGACACCTCCCAACTCCTAATTTACTGGGTCGCTAATAAACTTCCGGGGAAAAGAGGGTCGCCTGACGCAGCATCGCCTGAGAAAGGGAAGATTTCCCGATTCCAATGTGCTGGGGTTTTGGAATGCAGCTCAAGAGTTTGCACCGTACAGATCGCACCCGGAGCAGATATCTCTCGGCAGGTGAAATCGGATTGTACCTGCGGCTTCGAGCTCCATCATCGTACATGCAAATTTGAATGGTCGATTTCTGTGTATCGAAACGGCGCTGTCTTTCAAACCAGCAATTCGCACAGTCACTCGCGCTATACTCACTCACTTCTGACACCGAAATCCAAGCCAGCACAACTCCAGTCCTTTATTACAAGGCAACCCGTGGCTCTCATCTCCTCCCAGCCAGTTGAACCGTCGAGTGCAGAGCGCGCTGAGTCGCCTGGGAATTCAGTTTCGCAGGTCAATGACGGTAATCCCATTTCTCTCTCGTATTGTCATGCCCCTTACACAATTTCCCAGGTGAACATGGTTTGCGAGATGACTCAGAACTGGCAACCCAGCCCGAACCTAGTAAGTTATTACATTGCTTCTACATCTGCTGCTGCGAATCTGTATCAAAGCTGTAGCGCCGCCGAATGAAGTCACCAGTTTGGACCATGCGGCACAAGGCCAACCTGGTAAGTTGTCCTGTACCGCCAAGTTTATTTCCCGTTTCACTTTCATTGAAGCAGCAGCGCCGCAGAATGTAGCAACGAATTCGGATGACGAGAGGATACTGGATGCGGATGCAGATTAGTAGCGCACAGCAAACACCTTCTACTAGCTCATACACCTTGTTTTTGTGTCGAAAGAATTGTTTCAAATAAATCCTGTAAGGTTGATTCCCTGATTAGGAAGTTCAACTTTGAAGCATTGCTCCTCTGCTGCACAGTACAAGAAAAAAAACGCGCCATAAGTTTAAACTCACTCTACCTATCAAGTTTAATCAAGAGCAAGCCCCCATGCTCCCGAAATCTTTCGTTGCAACGACCGCGACGTTAGTCACGTGACCGTGATCCTGCGGTCTGCTGTGATGAACACTCCAGGCGTATACGGGGAAATAGCATACCACATGTACTCTAATTATCAATGGATGGTGGTGGAATCAGACTGAAGAAGGAGAGTGGAGTGTGGTATATACCACTCACCCTTGGGGGCCGCCAGCGCCCGTATCCGCGCCCTTTTCGCATGCGCGATGTATCTCGGACCATATAGGGGAAGATGGTGAACCAGTCGCTATTTATACTTGCCAGACATGTCGGCAAAGATCAACAACTGAACCGTACACAATATTTTCTGCTCTGTGCGTTGCATTTCTAACAAATTGATTTTAGGTTTGGATTAAGGGAGATTATCATGCTCCCAGATCCCCGAGTTGAGGAAAACTGGGAATCCGAAAATGTGCTATGGTATTTAGCGCGTTTCAAGAAACATCGCCCCGACGCGCAAAACCCAAGTCTCGAATTTGAGTTTCGGTTTTTGCATTGCATCAAGTGGGTGCTGCACGAAGGCGAACTTGCACCACCTTATCCAGTCGTCAAGCGGGATCGGGGATTTGTGGATGCGGTTTTGAGAGTCAAGCTCGCATCAAAACAGGTGCGAATATGGTTGTCTTCAGTTGCGATCCTTTTATTCAACCCTTTACAGCTAGGGAAAATTCGTATCCCAGCCTTCTACGCTAGAAACCCCCCTCATGATCATGTTCTCGTCGAGATTTTTGATGCGGCTCTTCCTGCGTTAGTCAAGTTGTTGACTGCTTTTCCCCGCGATCATCCTGTCATTGACTCGTATAACGAGTTCTTTGTGGATCGGCCAGAAGATCATCGGGATAGTCAGGACCGGATTGCCCAGTGGCTCCCTGCAGGTCCGAGTGTGCCTTCGGCTGAGCTCATAGCCTTGCTGGTACAGCCGACAGAGAAATTGTGGGAAGCTCGCCCAGCTGCTGTCTCCAACGATGAGTGGAATCGTCGAATTCTCGGTGTTGGCACGACGTTGTTGCAGCTCTTGGCCATTCAACACGAGTTAGAAGAGCCGCTCAACTTGAACGGCGACATGTTTCTTGATCTTGTCGAGGAAGACGTCACAACAGCCCACGATGAGGTTGCGGAGGCCCACCACGCAATGGTTCTGGCGCTGAATTTGAAGGTTTTGCGCCACAGGAAATATTGGGACCAAGCTGAGTTCTCCCGGCATCTCGAACATTTCGAAGAACATCACACGGCGTTCGATCGTACATATCGACCAGCCACCTATCATCGTATCCACCCTCGAAGAACAAGGCACCCAGCGATTGCTGTCCAGATCCCTTCACGAGTCCGTCAGCGGGAGTCAGATGAAGATTCGGACTATGTTGAGGAGAAACCCGCAAGAAAGCGGCAGGCTACGACTCGGACGCTGCGGCCGCGAGGAAAAGACTCACAAAATCAGAAGAAACCTCTTCCTGGGAAGGTTGTGCAGTCGGGTCGTGGCTGGGATATTGTGGAGGTAGATGAGGAATGAGTACAGTTTAAGCTAGTATCAAGTTTGTATTACTACGAAATGGAACATGATTTATTTATTTACTGTTTATTCCAATAAGACTCACAGGTGGTTGGCGACGATCGCAGGTAGAGAGCTTGTTAGGTACTAGCAAGGTACTAGAGCAGAATTTATCAATGACACAGGACTTATAATTTTTGAGCTAGAGTTGGGGATGATAGTCGTCAGCGGCAGCGTGCGGTAGTCATGTTTTGGTATGCGGTGTGCTTAAGAACCAATGCGGCAGTCCCGGTCTTGGGTGCGGCAGTCACAGTGTGTGACGCGGCGCTGACGCGGCGCGTTTGCGGTAGACGCGGCGATTTCACCTAGCCCTTAAAGGTGCGGTAGACTCTGCAATGCATTTTCTGCATTTAGTTCTATTGAATCCCCTGTTTTCTCAAGTCAGTACATATTGTCGCATTGTGCGACTTCACTTCGGCATTTCGGCGCAACACGGGATGGCCAACAAATTCACAAGAAAATATACCATATTTGATACCTTCGGAATAGTAGGATACCTTTCATATGGCCTAGTATGTTCAAGGCTTCCGTCAAACTTTGTACTCAAGGATGCTCGTACAATAAGCAAAAGAAAACTTCCTCTTTTAGGATTCAGGCTCGGCGATCACCCACATCAATGATCCATCATCAAGTCGGCTCTATTTTGATGCAAAATGGCACAGAAATTCATTTTTTGGCTTGTTTTCATCTCAAAAAGCTCTGTTGGACTGAGGAACCTTCAGTATGGGGTTCAGAACGCTCACTGAGCCACAAGGTAGCATCGAAAAATGCCTCAAACTGGCTGCCCTTTCCCGGATTCAAACTCCGCTCCGCGGAAATTTCTGAAATTGAACCTCGACCATTCCGCCTACCGTAAGTTTGAGGCAGGTAATCAAGTCTTTCTCTGCCATTCTGCCTCTGCAACCCCGGACTCCTTCTTCCGGACCCCACAGTGAAAGTGAAATATCCTAACCAAGAAATCGGCAAAAGATGCTGCTGCACAGCCACCGGTCCGAGTGATCCGCAATCAAAAGCGCGAAATTGCCGTGCAAAACACGGAAAACCGATGTTTCGAAGTTTTGCTCCAGTACGTTTGTAGATTACCTTCTTGCAATGCTATTTACACAATCCCAGGATGTCTCAATGAAAACTGACGTGACAGTATCAATTACCAAATTGGGACTGCGACTTGTCACGAAGTTCGGTCCGCAACCATACCCTCATTGAAGGATGAGGATAGCCCAGCAATCCCTGAGTTTTCAGGTACAAAGTCATGAGATAGTAAACCTATGTTTGAGGTACTCACCCACCTGAAATCCTGGTGAGTGGGTTCCAAAAAAGGGCAAACCCTGCCAAATTAATGGTATTTTGAATATTAATTCATTCACTCACTGTGTGATAGCTTACCCCAAGTTTATATCATGAATTATATCATGAAAGTTGTAGCAAACACGCTATAAATGAACCCTTCATCGCTCAAAGTTCTTTGACCATCGTAATTTCTGGGACAAAACCCCGAATTCGGTTACTTTTGGTAACTGCGAGTAGCAGTAGATATAGCTAGATTTTACAGCCACAAACATGATAATTCGACATCTTTGTATGTCACGCAGTCCACCCGACCGTTATGCGTTACCGTTGAAACGAAACAGGGCGGGAGTTACGCGTTACGTTTCAAGTGCTACAGTAAACGCTATTCACCCAACGATGGAGCGCATGCCGTAAACCCATCAGCCCGTGAGCTGTCAAGGCACGTCCGGGGACTTTTGAGAGTGCCCAGAAATGTCTAAGTAGGTCTAAGTCCGCACAGAGGGAACACAATCATGAATATTGTGCAGAATACACCTATCTTGTACTGAAATAGAGAAGGAGAGCCTCTGTTGTTATAGCAGGGTCATAACGGGGAAGCTTGCTTCGCCATTCATCGGTATAGGGCTCCAAAATGCAGATGCTTACATGACTAGGTGCTTTGTAAGCACAGCTGTAAGCACGGTGCGGGCGCAAGGCAGGTCGTGGTCTTCTCGATCCGTGATGAGAGAGAGGGCTGAGGATGAGAGAGGCTGATGAAGGCAGGGTCTTGCGGGTGTGTGGAAGGCTCGGCCGTTCCGGCCGACTCATCTGGAGCCGAGTCGAAAGGAACGGAACACGGCAACGGCCGAGTCTGCACGCCAAGGCCACCAAAGGTCCGGAAAGGAGATCAAAAGCAGCCTAAGCGGAACTAAAACAAATGGGAAACGGGAGGAGGGCGGGAGAAAACGCGTATAGAAGCGAGAGAGGACGAGCGAGGTGCTCTGCAGCGTCGACGCGCTGGCAGGAGAGCGTAGCGATCAGAATCGTACCGATCAGATCATGCCGGCATGAAGCGGCAGGATCGGCATCTTGCCTCTCACTAAGCCGGCTCGTGCCTCGCCTGTCTTAGCTCACACTTTGTGTATTATGCGCGAAGCCGGTCCGCGCCATCGGACTTCGTCGGTGCGCCAGCCGACATTCATTGTCTCAAAACTGCGGAGGTTATTGAAAGTGTGTAAAAGGAAGAATGCACTGGTCGAGGATCGAACTCGAGACCTCCCGTGGTGGCTCTACCAACTGAGCTACCAGTCCTTTAATTTGGGACGGGATCCAAACATGTTGGACTAAGTCACTAGCTGACTTATGACTCAAGGCTATGCAGTATTACAGCATGCTTGTTAGTTGAAGCAAGGTAATGGTTCTGACACATTGACGTTCACTGAATCTCTTGCCTAGATACATCGAGGTTCACTGGTTCGCCGAGGCTCAGTGAACCTGTATGCCATCTTCAATGATATTCACTGAACTTCGATAACAATTTATCTAACACTTCAATACGAGTTTGATAATGACTATTTATCTATATCGCAATGCGGTACGGTGAACTTCGTTGAATTTTGGTTCCAGGTACGATGAAGGCCACCGAACTTCCGTGCAGTAAAATTCACTGAACTTCTGTGTAAAGTACACTGAAGTTCGCCGACCCTCTGCGTAAAGTTTATCAAAACAAGATAGAATATAGAGACTATTGATACGCTCACATCAGTCAGTTCCGTCAACTGCTGCCCAAAACTCGTCGTCTAGGCCCTCGTTTTTCTTTCCAACCCTCTTTTCCACCAACTCCTTGTAAAGCAATAGCAAGACGTGGACAGAAAAATCAAAATTGATATCAGACATTTGCCGGAGTTGTGCCTCATATCCAGTCAGCCAGGCATTGAGTTGCTCGGCTGTCTCGGTATTAAATGCGCGAGTTGTATGCTTGCGGCCATTGTCATCCGTCTTCACTGAAACCAGATCCGGCTGTGAACCATTTGCCGGAGCGCGAATCTCGATTCGGCGGACTGACACTTGGAATTTCTTCCTCTACGAGCACCACCCTGAATGCTCTGCATATTCTTCATGAGAATTGATATCCCCAAAGACTGTCATTGTGTACAGTACTGCATACTCGCTTTTCCCTACTGTGCTGGACGGATTTTTTAAGTGCCTCCGTTCAAGTACACTTAGCTCATTTGGGATATTGCTATCGTACCTGTATTCCACAACGCTCTGAAACCCGGCTACGAGCACAATTCCCAAGTACACTTACCGCCGGCGCTCTTCTTATGTCTCAAGCTGTAGAGTTGAATTTGGCCCATCCTAAGACTGCCATGCTGAATGTGCACAATGCACATGTCCCTGGGTGATGCATGTTGGAATCTCCCCAGTTCAATTTCTTTGTTCTGTCCGTGTTCACCTTCATAAACTGAAATTGTCTACGAGCGTCACCCTGCACTTGCTTATCCTACCTCACAAGTTGCACAGGAGCCAACCTGCATTTGCTCAGGCTCGCTGCTCTTGCTGTTCGTCTGGCGGGATTCGTTGGAGGAGAACAGGCTCAATCTAAGTACGCAAGTATTGGGACCGGTATCTTGGACACAAGGACGCGAGGAACCAACCGCAGGTTGGTGACGAGCGTCTATTGAATACAGAAGTGCAGGTTTTATTTCTACTTGCTCTGTAGTAGTGAGAACTGAATCAGCTGTGTTGAGCACTCAGAATGCATGAAGGAGGGAAGACTTCTGGACAGAGCATATGTATTGCATACTTGATGTTTACTTGAGCTCTTAGTGCTGGCCTATTCGTGGTCAACTGTGTTTATACTTTCGTAGCAGAGCACGAGTTCCTGCTAGTGTAAGGTACAGTCGCAAACCCCGAAGCGAAACGGCACTAGGAAGCGAAACACAAGGTTAACGCTTTCCCCCTGGGTCGAATCTTTGCATGTAGGTACCCCACTATCTGAGCACCCAAACCACAAAAGGAATTGTGTTGAAAGTCCTCTCGCCGCCGGCAATGGCCTTGTTTGTTTCAGCTTTGTTTATGCCGGGCCGGCTGATGCACCAATGCGAAATATTATTTCTTCCTCTGGAATTGTGGCCGGTGACATACAGTAGTAATATAGACAGTCATTTTGAGGCGCATTGCATCGAAAGTACTGAACAAACTGGTCGATTTGCGCGAGAATGGCTCAATTTGTTGTGTTTTGTAGTGTTTCGCTATCACGTTATTTGGCGATATTTGACTCGCCCCACAAATTGCCCTCGTTCTCAACGAAAACATTGTCGATTCACTTAATTCTTGATTGTAAGCGGTAGCCAGGAGAATAAACTATAAGTCTATAACAAACGCCACCCGTTTCCGCTTCCTAGTCCACCCAAAATCAAGCGAAAATGCTAAACGTTTCGCTTCGGGGTTTGCGACTGTACTTAGCAAGCGTGTAAGTAAGTATAATATAGCCCTATCACAGTTGTCGACAAAATCTTTTTGCACAGTATGTCTGCCATACACTGCCCCAAGGCATTGAATTCAACCTCCACAGTCTCTCATCCCCCTCAATACAGTTTCGTCGTAATGGTTGAGTCGAACCGTGGGACCATCGTTTGATCGCACCATTCTATGCTAGGTTCAACATCTCAATCTTCTTCTAACTTCTTACTGAGTGTGGTGGCTGCGTTTGATGCGATCGATACCGGCGATCGAACGCTGAGCTCTAACATGATGTCAATTGCCTGTCAACAGCTGTCAACACGATCGACGCTCGTGTTGACCTGTTGACAAACTGTTGACATACCGTTGATAGGTCCGAATACGGTAGACGAATCGATCGACATAAGTAATAATGTCTACCGTATGTCAACACGATCGTCAATCACCGATCGGCACCAAGGTGTCATCACGCCAATGAATATTAATACGCGCAGAGTGGTGCTTCTTAGATATTGCTGAGGTCTGTGCTAATGTCAATGTGAGCTTTCCCTTCGTTTGGCCGACGTTGCAGACCGACTTAATCTAGGCACGCAGACAAAGCCTTCCCGTGGAACTGATACATGAAATCTTCTGTATCACAATGTCGAAGGAACAGTACTGCAGCCCTCATCCTGCTCATGCGCCGTTGCTCCTTGCCGCTGTGTGCGCGCATTGGAGATCGATAGCCACCTCGACCCGCGATCTGTGGAGTTCTTTGAACTTTCAGAAATCGTCGCTGGCAGAAGACGACACCGAACTGTTACTGCTGTGGCTCAAGCGTTCCGGGTCTCGTCCATTCTCGCTTCGCCTTGTTCTAGAGCCCGCCCAATCCCAGCCTTCAGCGTCGCTGACCGCTTTTCTTTCCACCGTGTTCGATCATTTGACCCGTTTCACTTCGTTGGTCATCTGTGTGGAAGGATCCTGTTCGGTTTTGGCCGAATCAAAATCGCAAATTCTTATTTTGCAGGAACTTTCGCTGGATGTAGAGTGGGACGATCTGACCGTCACACAACTCTTGTGCAATCTGTTCAGATCATCTGCGATGAAATCTTTGACGTACGTCAACTTCCGAGGCTTCCGTTCGGATAGCTCCCCACGGCTTGACCATGACTGGACTAATGTCACTCGCCTCTACCTGGCGTACGAGATGTCTGTGATGGAGTGTGGCTGGATCCTATCGCAGTGCAGGCGGGTATGTGAGGCGCGCTTTGAGCTGGTTGGGTATTGGGGAGAGTCCTCGACTGATCCGCTGGTTTTGGCTCCTATGCTGCTCAAATATTTGCGTCAGCTGGAGATCAGCAGTCTCGAGGACTTGTCGCCACTTTTCAACGCGTTCAACTCTCACTCCCTTCACGCCATGCGGATTTCGCTGCCTCGTTCTGCAGATCCCTGGCCGCATATCCCTTTCATTGATTGGATTCAAAGGACCGGCTGCAGACTACAAGAACTTCGTATTTGCGGACCAGTAACCGAAGAGGAGTGCGCCGAGATCGCGCTTATTGCTGGGATATATCCTACCGTTTCTGATGCGCCAGGGATGTGATAAAGGATCCCGGAACAGATTCGTACGGTAATAGGACTGCGGGGCCAGTCTAGGATCCCGATCCGGGTTATGCATGTATTTTTCGGCCATCATTAGGACTTGCTCGAAGGATAGATTCGCACCCGAGAGATGACGAACTCTGTCTGTTTTTTTTTAAAAAAAATCAACTGAGTGAGCTGACGTATAAAACTCTAGCAGCTTCTAATTAGATTATTAGAGTAGCAAAACACTAGATGGTTGCGTGAGCGAGAGGCTACGATAGAAGGTTACTCGTGAAGGCCTAAGCTGTTGTAGGATTAATCCGTGTGCTCCCATTCCGTTCCGCTTGTTTTATCCGCGTTGGATAGAGACATGGTAAGGTGTAGAAGAGAAGGTGTAGGTGTGGGTGTGAATGTATGTAGCCGAGGAATGAAAGTCGTCCCGGATGTGTGTATGTGACTCCGGAATGAATGTCGTCGGAGCAAGTATGTCGATGTGTAGGCGGATGTGTGGGTGTGGTGTCGTGCGGGTGTGTGTGCAAAGTGTCGACAGTATGACAGGGAAGTGAATCAGCGCAGAGGATTCAGCTCGGTGGCCGGCAACCCCGCCATTCCAAGGGTGATGGCAAATCGGTTGCCAGACCGATTAAAGCCGATGCCTTCGGCCAGTAAAACCCTCGGCAATCTGAGGCTAAAAAAAAATGACCGATTTTTCGAGACTTCCGCCGCCATCGCCAAGGGGGAATCGGGATTAAAATTTCGTACCGCGGGTGGGGGGGAGGGGGGGTCCGGAAAAATTTTATAGTGTCTAGTACTCAAAATGGTTCTGGAGCCCAGGAGGAGCTTGAAAATGATATTTGACATGATTCTGAGTCACATTCTGGTGCAAAAGACAGTTAGACGGCCAAAGTGTCGATAAATGCCCCGATTTGGCGAGATTTCGCACGGTAAACAGGTCACGTTGCGAGCATAATTTGTGCGACGCATCGTCGTGGATGCTATGTATATGCGAGAAAACTAATTACATTTACTCTACATCTATACAGTACCCACTCTGAAGTATGTCTGTGAATTCTATACCTACTTGAGCTTGGGGGTCGCCAATAAAATGCAATCTGCACCTGATTGGACACCCGAATAGCTTCAACACTTTGATAATTACCCCATAGAGCAATAAAACCATCCTAAAAGTAACCCCAGTAGTTTATGAACATGTATAAACCACGAACTATGCCTTCCGCAGGCCCAAATACGCAGAGGAATGGGAGGACGGCATTTGCCGGGGCCGCGGCAGAACGGCTTGATGACAATGGTGGGAAATCATTACTGTATATAGGAGGGGAGGGGGGGAGGGGGGGTCAGGCCGAGGCCTTATTGACCCTATATCCGATTTTCGAATCCCGATTCCCCCTTGGCCATCGCCATATTCAGAGCCGCCGCCAACGTTCTTCGCTTCAAAAGAGCCCAGTTGTGAGTTATTTCTCTGAGGGATACATGCCCCCGGTGGTATTGCGCTTAGGAATCTTCATTATCCAGATCGTTCTGTGTTAGGAGTGCAACCCACCCCCTCGAAGACCTGTTTCCTTATATTGCTTATTCGCTTCACGGACGTTGCCGAGGTATAAATACTGTCGCTTTATTTACTATTCTTTACTCTATTCTTAACATCTTACCACTACGTGCAGTACTTTCTTCAATACACATTGTTCAAAGTCGCTGCGCTGGTAAGTTAGGATCGGAGTCCTAACACTTTTTTGACTTCACAAGCTATTGTGGAGTACTGCCGACTCGTCATAACGGACGAGAACCAGCCGAGTCGTCATCATCGGACGACACCCCGCCGCATCGTCGCCATCGCAGGAGCTCTAGGGCTTGCGACGCCGCTGTTTCCTGCGATCCCCTCGCGATCTTCGTGATCGTCTAGATCTCCTCACGCACATCGCGGTGGTTATCTAGCCGAGCTTTGCTCGTTCTTTTATTTTCTTTCTCTTTTTTATCGATGAGACCGTTTGTTCGTGAAACCGACTTGCGGGTTTCGCGTCCACCCTCTACCCGTATCCACGATGGAGGACGACCTTCATCAGGTCCTCGAGTGCGTGCTGCATCACCAGTGCGCACCCGTAGGGCCTTTGATTCTTCTACTCGTTTCATTACTTCACGAGGCTGTGGATCCTGTTCTGTGACGGATCCCTGTCTACAATTATTAGGGCGAACTTCATGTTGTAATTCTGATACATATGAAGCTTTTGCTACTTTTGCCTACCACATAAATGTGCTCAAGTGCACGAGCAAGTGTGACGGCAAGATTTCAGTGGCGGAAAGAGCATTATCACTCATCCGTACAAGTTATTATTCTACTGAAGATGTTCTGGCTATCATCGACCTCTGGGATCATGTAGCTGACATTGACGAACGCGACAAAGCCGCGTGTCAGAAAATTCTGAGATGCGAGCGTCGTTTGCAAGCCGTGGAGGCCGTGAGAAAGTTGCCAGCAACGACCCTCTCGTTTTCCGCTATCCTCACCTACGATCATCTTACTCGCTCAACCTCAGCGGAGGATGACTCGTATACCTCGGCGCCTTCGCCCTCAAGAGAAGCGCCGATACAAGACGCTTTTGACCGGCGTGCGCCATCAAAAGTCACTCACAAGCACGCTGTCGATGTAGAGGTGGAAGTGAAGGAAAAGACGTCGAAGGAGAGTAGTGTGACGCGTTTGAAGAATCCAGGCGAGTTAATCGGTTGTTCTACCGTCTCCCGCCGCGCCATTCCACCAACAACTCGCCCCACGACGTCCATTGTCTCGCCGGAGTCGGAAGTGCCAGCATATCGCATCCACCGTCGTTCTCCCGCTGCCCCCACGCATCCTCGTCGTTCTCCCACCTCAGCCGCTCCAGCACCTTTCCGAACGTCGGCGTCGACACTGACATCTGGCACATTTCGCGTCTCGTCACCGCCGACTCCGAGTCCACCGCGCACTCTAGGCTCTATGTCGTCACCACAACCTACCGTGTGCAAAAACGAAGGTGAAAAGGCTACCTTCACGAATAAGGCGCCCTTTCCTCCTAATTATCACCTTCCGTTGTTGCCCGCCACTGTCTCGCCGCCGACTCGCGCTTCATTTTCTCCAAAATCGGCATTGTACGGTGTCTCTGCTCCATCACGGCAAGATTCGTCTACTATATCGGCAGCCGTACAACCTCCCGCATCCTCATTTGACGCCGCCGCCACCATCGCCGCCGCTCCGGTCTCGAGAATTCTCCATCTTTCCTCGCTGCAGCAGACATCGCCAGCTTGTCGTTCTGCTGTTGGTGCACCGCCTCCGCGACCTGACCTTCGTTGTCTCGACGTTCCGCCCCCGTCTACGCTCGCTGCGGTTCCAATACCAGCAAACGTGGCCCTTCGTCCCGTTGCACTTCCGCATCGCCACTTGACTCCGTGTCGCGCGCGCGTTGAGAAATCTCCGCCGCGCTATCGCCTGTCGGGTCGTGGTCATCGCAGCAGCTCGCCGCCGCCGCTTAGCCGCTGTGGTTCGGTGGAGATACGTCCCACCTCGCCGTCGGTTCGGAAGACTGGGAAGGATCCTCCGTGGCGCATTGACGCAGATCCATCGAATGCAGCACGCTCTCGAGGCCGGTATCATGTATTTCGAGCTTCAGCATTGGCGCGTTCAACCACGCCTCCGCCGACTTGCTGACTTAGAACGTCATTCCCTTCCTCGCAATAAAACTCATCGCCCTCGCGTAAAACTCTTTTTTGACAATATTGACGTGTGTCTTCATCCTCTACTTATATCTTTGCACTCCCTCTTCTCTTTTCTTCTACGTATCTTTGTAGATTGCACCCCTGGGTTCAATCTAGTGGGGAGAGTGTTAGGAGTGCAACCCACCCCCTCGAAGACCTGTTTCCTTATATTGCTTATTCGCTTCACGGACGTTGCCGAGGTATAAATACTGTCGCTTTATTTACTATTCTTTACTCTATTCTTAACATCTTACCACTACGTGCAGTACTTTCTTCAATACACATTGTTCAAAGTCGCTGCGCTGGTAAGTTAGGATCGGAGTCCTAACATTCTGAGACGCCTCCAACTCTGAATATGTGGCTCGGTTACGGTGTGTGTTGCTGCCTAAAAGAATTGCAAAAAAATGTCCAAAAAAGGAAAGAGAAGGAAAGGGAAAGGGGAGAATTTCAAGGATTCTGGATGTACTTTGGACGAAAACTTCGCGGCTGCGCCGCAAACTTCCCC
This sequence comes from Favolaschia claudopus, assembly GCA_037176885.1. Lineage (NCBI taxonomy): Eukaryota > Fungi > Basidiomycota > Agaricomycetes > Agaricales > Mycenaceae > Favolaschia > Favolaschia claudopus. The sequence goes on from JAWWNJ010000118.1 coordinate 23,280, forward strand.
TCGTGAAATGCTGGCTTGTTGCCGAGATGCCGCGGTCGAAGCGGCAGCCGGCAGAATACCATTCTAAGCGCTGTTTTGTTCGAATGCAGCGTGAATTCCCCGCAGAGGTTTGGTATTCGAGGTATTCTATTGTCGGAGATACAGCTGAATACCCGTGGTATCTCTTCTATATGCTGAACACAAAAAAAAAGACCGCAATACTCACGATTCATAGTGAATTTTGGAAATATCTAGAACAGCGCAGTTGAATTGAACCAAGCCCTGATAGTGCTCCTCTTCATTTGTAGTATGTATATACACAGGGAGGTATTTGTATATTCTGCACGGTCAGCACGCAAACACAATCAACCCCGACAATAATGATGATATTTATTTTGAACCTCGGATAGATGAGATAATTGTTTTGCAAACCATATCTTGTTGAGCATGCAGCCTCAGACATGTAAGTAGATAGCTAGACCCTTATACACAAGAATCCGAACCGATTATGAAGAATGGTGGATTGAGCTCCATTTGCAGGCTCTGTTTTGGTTGATTTTAGTGTACATACTTATTGGTTGTTCAATGCAGCTTTAAGGTATCTTCAGTGTTTCTGACAACTTTAGCTTGCTTTATCCCGGTTACAAGAGCTCTCTGTTTGCTTTCAACTAGGCAGAATAAAAATTCTCTCGAAATTCTCCCGAATCTCAATATACCAGACATTTGGAGGCTAAGAAAAATCAGAAAAAGCTCCCATACACTTCAAGTTACTGTATCTGCAAGATAGGATGCAGCTTTTTTCGAGATGCTTCGAAATGGATGGGAATTGGGCCGTTTTGTGAGTTGAACCAGTCTTACATAATGCTCAGCCACCATCATTCATTCCCTTTTCTGGTTGCAAATTGACAGCTCCTGCCTTTTCTGGTTGCTTCCAAAAAAGGCAGCAACCTAAACGGGTTGCTGACTTTTAAGGAAATTTGATGCAACACACACCAGAACCGCGCCGAATATGTTGCCTGTATGTAGCTGCCTGGTCAGTGGACCCCCACCCCCATACGTAAGTGTTACATAAGCCCTAAAACGGGCAATTCCCATCAAAAAATGAGAAAATTTGTCCAGGTTTTGCTGTGATTTGGACTGTACATACCAGCAAACTTCCGGGACACTTTGGTGCTCAAACGGGTTATCCCACGCATTTTTACCCTCCCGCTGGTGAAGGGTCACCCAATGTATAATGTAATCAAATATTTTGTGTTGGTTTTTTTTTTTTTTGACCTTCGGAAACGTGTTTTTAGACCAGTGTTCCTTCTTAAGGCCTTATTAAAGGCCCCTCCGAGGGCTAAGGCTTTAAAAGCCTTAATAAGGTTATTAAGGGCTCCATATTAAGGGGCCTTAGGATGAAAAATACAAATTTTTCCGGGCTTTTTTAGATGTATTTTTCGGGGAGTTCCAAAGCCATTTTGCTTCTTATGGCTTGCTCCAGCTGAGTTTTGGCTGAACTTGATGTTTGTGGACTGAAATTGCTCCTCCTGCCAGGGCAATGCAGGTAGCCGAGCTGAGGGCTTGACCCATGTTCCAACGCGCTTCAGCAGAATCAACGGAACATGCCGGACACTGCCATGGCAGTGCCATTGAGAATAGAGAGGTTGCGCAAAAGCCATACGAGCCATCTGGTGGCTTTTGGCGTGTGCGCAGCCGATGGCTCCAATGGCTGCTGATCTTGGGCATTCTGTTTACAACTACATCAAAACCATCTGTGCTTATCTAGATAAAGCCCGGTGATGAACTGCGGACCTTCATGACGGGCAATACCCAGACAGTGAGGGAGACACCACTCAAGCAGAGAAACTGTTGTTGATGCCATAAATTAACCGTGAATTCTGGTGATTTGGGGAAGCCCATGACAGCTACTACACACTGTGCGGATATGTTGCATACAATATAGGTATGATGCTTGAACGTCCAAGAATTAGGAGCCATATGCTGCGCACACGCCCAAAGCCATCTGGTGGCTCGTATGGCTTTTGCGCAAACAGGTTAATCCCTTAAATGTTGCGGGCCTTTGGCAGCTGCCAAGTTGCCAACCCAATGCCAACCCACAACCCAGCACCTGCCGAACGTAGCCGAGAAGGGTGACGTAATCCAAGGTTAGACGGATCTGAGGCTGGGCAGGAAAAGTGAGATAAGACACCTCAGACGCCCACGCCCCCCTAACCCTGTGTCTCGGATTTTGCCGGTGGGTGCCCCTTGCTATATGCGGGGTGATTTCCGAGGTAGATATGCGGCCTAATTGTCGTACTTATCAGTAAAAGAATTCCATTTCCCGCAATATTCGGGTCGCCCTAACCCTAACCCTAACCCTAAAACTAACGTAGTGTAGGGTAAAATTGCCCGATGTAAATTACATCACGGGAATTTTACATTGTGAAATACGTAATTTACATCCAGGGTCTCAACCTCCATGTAAAATAGCGTAAAATATTGAATGAGGCAGAAGCTCAAAAGCGCTCACAAACGACTGGAATCAGCCTTCAGGATTTCAGAGACAGGTTCAAGAGCAACTTTGAATCCAATTCCAGTGCATTTGTTACAGATCAATCGTTCGGCACCGTTCGGCACACTTTTGGCCAGCGAAAACGATATTTTTTTTAGACCCTGGGAGCGTGGGAATTTCGAAACCATTTCCAGGACGTTTCTGACTTGGAGCGGCCTGTCTAACTAATATCCCAAGATCTCCACAATCAAGTCAGATTTTTCAAGGCAAAATTAAATCTCTTCAGCCATGATCCAGTAATCTCTAATTTTCCGAAATTTCCCAAGTCCTGCAACCAGACTGCAAAAAATGATTCCATTAATTATGCTTTCAGTGCCAAGGCTCCACTAAATTTTCCATGACAAGCCCTTTCTGAAATTCTGACTGTCCGCAGTCAAGTAACTTCTTGTACCGGCGCCATCGCAGATAATCCCGCTCGATGTATTCGTGCCTGAACTGTGAGTAGTTCATCTCGGACCATCTCCGACTCGTTCATCATCTCGTCTCGAAGACCTTCAAGGCACCACCCGGCTCTATCAACCTCTTCCTCCAAATGCATGACACGCTGGCCCGTCCATCTCAATCCGTCAAAAACATTCTCGAGTCCGTCCTTCAACACCATAATCTCTGCCTCCGCATCACAAATTCCAATTGATGCTCGTTGCGGCGTATTCTCGCACGTCTGTGCCTGCCGCAGTCGCGTTTGAATGGTACGTAGCTCGTCCTGAATTGTGTCCAAATCGCGATTGATCTTCTCATGCAGATCATCAACATGATATCTGTCTCGCTCGTTTGACGCCTCCGAGTCCGTCAACCGCTCTTTAACTGAACCTAACACAACAAAGACCCTCTCGAGTTCGAACTTCAACACTCTATTCTCCTCCCGAAGCCCATCTGTTTCGTTTCGACACCATGCAGCCAACTCGTTGTATCCTTCTTTACTCTCCCGCTCCATATTTCACACCGATTCGGTAAGTCGAATTATTTCCTCCTTCATCTCGACGATTTCATCGTTCTCCAGTAAATTCCCAATCGAACCAAGCCTTTTCGTTCCGTTCTGCGCAAAAACTTGCACCGGATCGCTATACTCAGCGCCCAATTCCTTCGAAGCAGTCGCTGAATTTCCATCGATCGCCAATATGTTGTGTGCCGTCTTCGTATCGACATCGAAGGCTCGTGTGCTCGTGAGGTACGTCGTGTCGTGCATTGAAACTGCCTCCGCAATCTCAACCAAGTCGTGTAGATTTATGACGTCCTCCTTCCGCCGACTAGCTCCATCCTTCTCGTTTCCGAACCCAGCGCCAAGCTGCTGCAATATAACTCGCGCAACCTCTCGTTCGTCGACAGCGCGACACACTCGGCTTGCAAACTCGCTATCCAGTGCTCCAATATACTTCCTGCACGCGTCCCGGTTCGTAATCAACGCCGTCGGCGATTCTAATTTCTTCACCAAGGCAACAAACTGCATTCCGAATCTCTTCAATCGTCCCTCTTCGCTCCTTCCAACTCCAGCAAATTCCCTGCAAAGCTCATTCAAGCTCGCCAACGTCCCGTACCGACGCTCCTCAATCTCTGGGTATATCCGCAAAATCTCTTTCCGGAAATCAACGTATGTGTGCCCAACGCCGTACGTCCCAAAGCTCCGCCAACTGTCCTTTGTCTTCGTCGGCAGATAACTCGTCAACAGTTCCTTCCTCTCTTCTTCGTCGTCAATCCCGCCGAGTTCGATAATGGTATCCACATTCTCGAGAAAATCAGGAAGATCGTCAATCTCCCCGGTAACGAATGTTGGTGTGTCTCTCTCCCAAGGCCGTGGAATTTGAAATGGCGCAACTCTAGCGCGTTGTTGAATATCTTCATCGTCATTAAAATTATTTGTAACATGTCTGTCCGAGTCAATAAATGGCCGAATAAATGTGTAGTGTGCGGCGCCTGCGCCGACTTGTCTTCATCGTCAACGTCATCAATTATTTGGATGAGCCCCTCGCGGTGGGCTCCATATGAAACGCGGGGAACGGGAGCGTGGGTGAAAGCTGAACTGAGAAACAAATATTAATAATATTTGACTGCTGAAAGCCTGAAATCTAAGATCAGCAACATCCACCTTCGGAGCTAAGGGCTGAATCCGCCTTCCAATGGTCACCATGTTTGCGTTGAGACAACTTGTAATTGTACCCTTCACAATTTTTATCCGCGGAAGCGTCATAATTGTTGGAAAGCGTAAAAATTCAATCCTATTTTTCGCCGTTCGAACTCGCCTACTGATCACCTGGGCTGCTGGAATTCGTAGAGTTGAGAATAATGTTGCATTCCCTCCTCACCCGTCCCCACGGGTTTTGTGTACAACTAGCAGTTAGCCCATGGCTAGCCATGGGGTGCAGCATCAAGCCCGTCTCATACATAATCGGCGACAATCGGGCATCCATCGGAGAGACTCGGGTCCGCTCCACTTTGACATTTAACCAGGACACCCACGGGGTTTCTTATATAGATATTGAATTGGAAAGCATTCATTGTTATTAAGTGGTTGAGCTTATTTTTGCGGGGCACAATCCAGGCTCTTCTTAGTCTAGAATTAACCGCGCCACGGACCCTATTCAAGTTGGTCTTCACATAGAATAAATAGCAAGTTATATTCGACTTAGGCGGCGCAGGCAGTTTTTAGGGTCTGGATGGTCTTCGTTGAGAGTTCTCATAGTCTATAGATACTTTGTGAGTACCCGAACATGTCTACCTCCAGCACAAGCAGCAAACACAAAGCCAACACTTCAACACGGAAAAAGTTGTTCCTCGGCGTTTTCGGACTGTCTGTGAGAACGGCCGAGGAACGTTCCGAGGACATCTTGAATTTGATTGGCTGAATTAAGTCCCCAGGAGGGAGCTGCTCCGAAAAGACATAGTCTTACCATAGCTTGAATTCGTCTGATCTGCCAAATCAGGTCATAAAAAAATCAAGCAATACTGGGGAATTGGAGTCTCAGATACATAGTGAGTCTCTCCCTTCTCTCTCCCTTTTTTCTTTCTTTTCTCAACTTGAAAACTTGAATTCGCCCGCCTCTCCACGGACATAATGTTGGATATCGACACCGGGGCAGCGACGCGCAGAGGCGGGATGAGTGCAAAAGACAAAAAAATCGATGATTTCTATCACTAGTTGTTGTTGTTGAGATCAATTAACGTGCTCGAGCCGCTGCAAGCGGCTACAGTATAGTACACGACATGCCGACATCGACTACATGATTAATCGTTTCCAGTCCGTCCTTTCCTCCCACGTCACCCTTTTTATACAACCAATCAACTCCCAGTGCCTCGGGCATGAAGTCCCGGTCCGACGCCCTTTGGCCAGTGCTTGCCGAGGTTGCGATCCCCGTAGGATGGGCGTCAAAAAAACTATGCATTGTAATGCCGGTGCCCGGCTTACAGAAAAGGGGGAGCTTGCGCTAATTCCGTCCAGCCTGAACAGAAATGATCTTGTGAGAGGCAAAGCAAAGGCAAAGTTTCGTTAAATCAGCCTTACAACTCAAGCCATACTTCTTGTCTTAGTGCCGCAGTCCCGGTAAAACCTGCTACCATAGAGCTGGATTCAGGAATTTGTGCAATTTTGACTGCTGCCCAGGCTAATGGTTCTGATTTTTTTTTGGGGGGGAATGGAATTGATGGACTCGGAACCGTGTGAACTGAAGTCGATGGTATTCCTGCCTTTGTGGTTTCTTCGAAAGTCGGGAGTAATTTCCTATTGATGCGAGCCCTAGGCTGAGAGTATTTCTTTATTGCACTTTCCCCTGATCGCGCCGCTGTACAGTAGGCCACTATAAGGCTCTGTTTAACATCATGTATTGATGGCGTACCCGTGGGAGATCACAGCTGATGGCGTACCCGTGGGAGAGTAGGCACATTGCACAGCCATCCACTTTTCGGGAACCTCAGACAAAAGGGGGGAGCAAGCTCCCCCAATCAAGGCGGCAGCGTACGCCTGATCAGACAAAGTGTGATGGATGATTTGTTGCCGCGCGTCTGTTAAAGTTGAATTTCCCAGCCGCCGGCCGACCTGGGCTTGAACCGCAAGTGCGCTACTCCTCGGAACCCGTGACCCGAAGTCACGATCAAACGTGTTTGCCGAAGCGGAGGGAACGGAGTTTGAAAAGTCGGAGGGCAGAAGCCGAGAGTGTCTAAAGTGTTTTCTCCCGGGTGCGGGGCAGGGAATCGGGCCCTCGCCGTCGTGAGCAAAACTCACACGACTCTCCCCGGAGACGATGGATGCCACTACACCACCGCGCCCCCTATCACTAGTTTACATGAGGTTATCGCGTGTTGAACGCGGATCTACGGACCGTCTCGGCTGGACGCCAATATACTTCAACACATAATTCATAAGCCACGATCTGCCACCTCTTGGGCGGGGTTTCGTGACATCCGAATTGAACGAAACTCTACAGTATATCCTGCTTGCTGTCAGGCGCCACGTCATCGCAGGCTCCAGTCGCGGGTCCGCCCCCGCCGTCTACCAACGGATACTTCAGGAAGGAGTGCGTTGTCAGATTGGGGAGCAGAGTAGATGCGAAGGCCCCTTCGGCCGCGCGACGAGCTCGAGCACACCCGGAACCTGATGCGGGATATTGAGGGGAGCCGAGGTGACGAGGTCGCTTTCGAGGACCGGGATTAGGGCCGGCGCTGGTGCAATGCCAGGACGAGGACGAGGCAGAGGGAGGGGGGAGTGGTGAATACAGGGCTACAAGCACGGCGATGAGGCGGCGGAAGTGCAGGCGGAGGTCGAAGGTATTTTCTGCGAGGTACCGTGTATCATGGGGAAGGGGATGCAGCTGCCACGTACGCAGACAGGTACTTCCCGCCAAGGTCGCTCGCCGTGACTCTCTGCTAATGATCACTGTGCAGAGGCGGCGGCTACCTGCCGCAGGTCTCCTTCTCGCGCGAGGCACTACTCATCATTGGCGCCGCCTCGTGCCCGTCCGCACTTGCGGCTTCCTCTTCCTCCTCGACACATATTATGCGTCCGCAGGCCCGCGTGCGATGCGGTGGGTGCGGTGGCGCGAATGTAAGTAGACGATAAAGATGAGCGAGAGGATACCGACCGGGGGTGCAAGATGTTTTCAGTGGTCGCTTAGCTATGGGAGGAAGACGTTGGCGAGCGAGATGGCATGGGTCGAGGCTAACGTCGTGTATGCGTCACTATTTCACGAGCCCCCAGAAGTTCTAATACTTGCGCAGGTGCGGGTGCGTGTTGGGTGCGTGGTGCACGAGGGTTGTGCAATAGGTAGGGCAAGACAGAGAAGCGGCGGCGGGCACAAGGAAGGATGGACATGGTGGTAGCGGAAGAAGATGCATATTTCAAAGTCCGACCACAGCGATGACATCATGTTTTCACCGCCCTTGTCGAAAAACTTCAATAAGTCACGGAAATTTCGTGAAGTCGAAAAATCGTATGATGCGGGGCAAGTTACGAAGGACATAATTTCGATGTCGATGGATACATATACACATCCTAAAAGAAAGTACGTTTCCTCTTCTCCTCTCCGTTCGTAAATTCGTTCAAAAGCGTTCAAAAGCTCGTGCAGTGAGATTCACAGTTCACGAGCATTATCAGCATTATCAGCATTATCAGCATCATGAGCCTGAGCGGTAGCAATCACAGCTGCGGCAGCAGCAAGACGCGCTTCGAGGATTCTTCTGCGGGCGAGTATCTGGAATAGCAGCCTCGCGACTAGGTGACGACTTGGATTCCTTGAATTTCGGCCGCTCAAGAGCATTCCTAAATCCTCGTTCATTGCACGAGGCACGCACCGAAATCTACGTGGACATACAGTGGCGGCGCCATCTGATGCCACCCCTAAAAATAGAACAGCCCATTTCTGGAACTTTTGATGCAAGTGGAGTCGATTGGGGTCACATCAATTTCTGGGGGGTGGCATCAGATCCCGCCGCCACTGTACCTAGCATCAAGGCACGACGAATGCGAACTTGGCGTGGATAAGCGTAAAAGGTGTCGCTGTAGCGACATGTGGGGGCGTTGCAGTCGAGCAGCTGGAGAGAACGTAGGGAGGTAAGCTCATGTCAGCAAGATTCAGACTAACCTTCCGCCAGCATACTCGGTGTGACAAAAAGTAACCGGAATTTGGCATTTTAGAGCGGAATTTCAAAACTCAAACAACTTCAAGTGATACAGGGCTCCTCTAAATCATTTTTCTTTACGACTTCCATGGTATGGGCATGGCATGCAATGTTTTGTTTTGAGTTGGTGATTCAATCTTTGAAAGTGGACCAATTTGGAAATATTTGCGCTGTCTGGAGGGGAGATGCCGGAGTTTCGGGCCAGTAAGTACCTCAGAAAGGTGCTTAGTATCCCAATAGTCTATAAATCTGATATTTGGAGGCAACTCGGCACACCAATTTCCCGCCTCAAAGCATACATAAAAAGAGTAGGACAAAGAGACCATGCAACCTTTTGCCTGCCTTGTATGCAATGGTATACACTTATACACTGCCGATGGGGTCAGTTTGCCCAGCAGTCACCCACAAAATCTGGTTGAAAACACGCAATTTCCGATTCCGGTTACTTTTGGTCACACCGAGTACGTCTGGCCTCCAGGCCCGACAAATCTTGCAATAATCGCGTTCAACAGCGTAGCGGCACATCAAACTTGGGAAGGGAGCCTCTGCAGCTGCGGTTGAGAGTGCGAAAGAGCGCGCACAGAGAGGCAGCGCGTGAGTCACTGCATGGATCCATGAAAGCGCTGGTTTTTGAACGATTGGAAAACAAAGCTGTACGTTCCCATAGAAATTCTTGCACAAGGCCACTGCCCATCGGCTGTGGCTATTTTGGATCTTCTCAAGCTTTCGTCCTTGTACTCATCAAGTACTCATGCTCGATTAGACGAAAGACGAATTGTTAAATTTGACTTCTCCGTCTCACATCAATTGATGGTTTATACCTTATTAGGCAGTTCGTTAGGTTGCGTTGCTGGAAAACCTAGCTTCTAAAGGGCACAGTACCCTGATGTTATTGAAAAGGAAATAAGAGCTGTAGAGCCTAGTCCTCGGCGCTCACGACGGTACGTCGACGGTGTTTTGTAATTCAAGGCGCCATTTTAGTGGGGCACAAAAATCTCTGGAGTTTGGTCCCGCTCAAACAGCCGATAAGCTACACAGCTCTTCAGAACACTCGCAGCCTCGTGCTTAATAACCTTGACAGTATGATGGTCTATATCCCGGTTCGAACATCCTGCCAATCCATCCATGAACTGTTATCTACTAATAGAAACAGTTAATGCAGGCTCAAACTGCGGTGCAATATGCTATGCGAGGTTGTCGTTAGGATTCCAGTAGTGGTCTTTAACGCCCCAGAAACAAATGGCCAGGCGAAGCAAAATTACCATTTCCGGCAAATGGTAGTTGCCGAAGCTCCGCGCTTATTAGCTTTCTCACGCTCACCTTCATCGTTACTGCATCCATACAACCCGCCAAACTTGAAGGTTACCCTACCCAGATCTGCTATTTTCCAAGGGAGATTCAGGTTTAAACTTCCAAAATGGACTTATTGGCTCTCTAGAGCGGCCGGAAGCACAACTTGAAGAGTGTAGATTCAAAATTTATTTGTTCCGAAGCTCACGCAGGGGCTTCAGCCTCGTGTCTATATTATTTTACTCTCTAGTCTTCTGCGGGTTAACAGATTTTATTCAATTTGTAGGTCGGCGGCCTGATATCCCTCAACTTCGAATCTCCCGGTACAAACTCATCGGGCATCGCCCTCTCATTCACCGAATCACCATCCTACATCCGCCCCGCCGCCTCAGACTCATTCTTCCCCGACTCGCCGTCTCAGAAATACCAGGATATTGGACACAACCCGAGTTCTCGCTGTGGGGCGGATTTCGCTTCCTCACCGTCGTATCGACGGGCACAGATGCTGTCACGATCTCAAATGTCTCTTGCGCGATATCTTTCATGCCACATGTGGAGGATTTGCGTGCGTATTCGGGGTATTTTTATGCGAAGGACCCGGGGTTTCATGATGTTGATTTCTTGACGAAGAGTAGGCAGATTCACCGCTTCGCTGATCGTCTAATTCATGATATCAACTATAGTCTGGATGGCTGGTGCATATACGGTCCAAACTAATATTGTTCCTTTGGATACGGGCCGGATGGTGCCCTTCCAGCTCCGCGATCGTGAGTCACCGTTATTATCACTTCTGACTGAATGTTCTGACAACCAAACTGGATATACATACTAGTTGTCTATTCAATATTCATCAGTCTTACAATGACGGCACACGAAACCGAAAGGAGCGGAGAAGAGAGCAACAAGACCGACAACACACGGAAGGCGAAGAAGTCACTCACGCGTCCCAATCAACGTCCAAGCATGATAAGTGTCGCTGTCCTTCTGACTCAACGGCGAACCAGACTCGGGGAGGGCGCCGGTGGTAGGGTTGGTAGCGGCGAACATAGTGGCAAGGGCGTTTCGTGTTGCGATGAGCTCGTTTGTGGAGACGAATTGGGTGGGGACGGCGATCAGTGAATGAGAAGTGTTAGAGAAGGAGGATAGAGATGGACTAACCCGGTGATGAGCACGCTCGCGCGCTGCCCATGTTTATTTGTTCCGTTTTGATTAGATCACGCCACCGCGACGTCTTGCTTCCTGCCACCATCTCTCTCCACCGCCGTCAATTCTATCTTCCTCCATGTCTCTCATCGTCTCGCCCACGCATCCGACACCCTCGTCGCTTTCCACTGCCTCGACATTCCGCCGTATAGCCTTTTATTTAGTTTGGTCTTAGACTTTGGTATTTTCCATTTTATCTCCTATATTCACTTTACTATATATTCTGTACTTCTCTAGTCCTGTTCTACCGTTTTTATTCGCCTCCGATATCGTCCCTCGTTGTCGTTCCGGCCCTCGTCGCTGCCGTGGACATCTGGCATCAGCCTCTGAGCTTTGTCTGAGCCAGCTCGCACACACCGCCTCTTCCGTGCCCGTGCGCTCGGAGAGTGCATCATTTTGGAGCCCACCGCGAGGGGTTTCAGCAATTGTCTCTGGGCTTGTTGCCCCTGTCGTCGTCTTCGCCCATCGCTCCCGTTCGCCGCCCACGACTTTTATCTCTCGAGTTATCGACATCTCATCGCCGCCATTCGGGTCTCTTTTCATCGATATCGTCATCGCCTTTCTCGTCTCGGCCTCCGTTTACCTCGCCTCCGCTATCGCTCACGCCACCGTTATCACCCTCGACCCGCGGCCTTCGTCGTATATTGCCGCCCACGCTTCCACTTCCATCTCCGCTGCGGCCCTCGTCGTATATTGCCGCCCGCATCCCCGTCTCCGACCTTACGCTTTGCGTGGCTTATCGTTACCTTCGCGCCCATACAGACTTCATTCTTTATTCCTACTCTACCCGCCGATTCACGATTTCGCCGTCCATCGCCGCTTCCCTTTCATTGCTCATCACATCATCCGTCCAAGCCGTATCAACTACCTGTCCTTCATCTTCACGTGGGTCATACCGCCACATTGGTATTCGCAATCGCATCTCCCGCATTCCCGTCCACGATGCATTCTTTGTCGTCGTCGCTTGAAGATTCCGTCGACACCACGACCCCGTCACTGTTCAATTTATTGACGCGAGCTATCCGCGCTCTCGCCTCTTATAGAGCTCAGCATGCTCCCGCTCGCCCATCGAAGCTGTCCCGCCGCCCGCCTCGTCCATTCACTTGCAGTTATTGCAGTGACCCCGGGCACTTTATTCGCCAATGCCCCCACGTCGCCGCAGATATTCGCGCTGGCATTTGCAGGCACAACGCGCATGGCAAAATTGTCTTGCCCAGCGGTCTATTCGTTCCGCATAGCTTCCCCGGACCCGACCTCCGTACCCGTATTCGAGAGTATCAACGGAATATTGCCGCTCTCGCGTCACCGCTGTCATCTTCGGTAGCCGCCGCATCTACGTCCTCATCTTCTTCCGCTTCGTCTTCCTCTACCACCGATCCCCGTGCCGCCATCGTTTGCGATTCCGCATCACAGCCGCCCCCCGCATCCCAGACATTTCCCGCTGATGCATTTCAGCCGCTATCGTTCGATTCTTATCGACTGCCGATCAGCTCTCCCGATCAGCTTTCGCACTATGAACCACCTCGCACGCGAAATCTTGGCTTGCCTCCGCCTACATCTTCCCGTTCTGACCTTCATTATACCGATATTCCCGTCTATTCTCAGGTCATCGTTGACGCGCCATCTGCGCCGCCATTCGCTCCAGATCTCATCTCCGCCTCTACCGATCCCCCACGCTCATGTTCTAGCTGGGAGGACGTCGCTCGATACGCACCAGTCTCATTCCATACACATTTATTGCTTCCATCGCCATCCGACATTCCAGTTCAATCCATCCCTCTCCCATTTCCGCTCGTCGTCGTTCCTCGAGGTCGTTCACGTTGCCATTAGTGACCGAGGACGGTCGCATTTTCAGCTGGGAGGAGATGATGAGCACGCTCGCGCGCTGCCCATGTTTATTTGTTCCGTTTTGATTAGATCACGCCACCGCGACGTCTTGCTTCCTGCCACCATCTCTCTCCACCGCCGTCCATTCTATCTTCCTCCATGTCTCTCATCGTCTCGCCCACGCATCCGACACCCTCATCGCTTCCCACTGCCTCGACATTCCGCCGTATAGCCTTTTATTTAGTTTGGTCTTAGACTTTGGTATTTTCCATTTTATCTCCTATATTCACTTTACTATATATTCTGTACTTCTCTAGCCCTGTTCTACACGTTTTTATTCGCCTCCGATATCGTCCCTCGTTGTCGTTCCGGCCCTCGTCGCTGCCGTGGACATCTGGCATCAGCCTCTGAGCTTTGTCTGAGCCAGCTCGCACACACCGCCTCTTCCGTGCCCGTGCGCTCGGAGAGTGCATCATAACCCGGCCAGACGGCGCTGCATTGACGGAAGAACCAGCGTCGCTGTTAGGCTGCTCAACATGGTCACATGTGCTTACGATGTTCCGTGTGAATTTCTCTGGGGGGTAAGCGAGATGTGGGTGATGGTTGATAGAAGGCCAAGTCTCGATGCCGCAAGTTGAACCCAAGTACGGTTGCGGCGCGACCTATCTTAAAAATTATCAAGAGAGCAAGGTAGTCTGGCTAAGGGGTGAGGCTCAATCGCCTTTGATTTATTGTGATTCTCCCATTTATCAGCTGCCCAAAGACATGCAGAACCTCTAAGAAAGAGCTGCGACTTGAGTTGCGAGCCTGCGCAAGAGGGGTCCGATCTTCTTATCACACCCACCATCAACTTCACGTGCATCAACACCCCCTTCCATATCGGGCCATGTCTCCGTTTAGAAGCCGACAGCTGCGTCGACCTTAATTCGTTTCGTGCGTACGGCGAGAGCCATGAAATGGTCCGGGGATGTTCGGAATAGACTAAGACATGTATGTGGACTCGTATTATAAAGTTTGTTTGCATGGGAAGGCATAACTATTGAGATAACGAGCAAAATTCAGATGATTCTAGTTTTTTTCTTGGTGCGTGAATTACCGCCCTCTTCTGGTGGAGCTTCATTCTCTTTGTTGCTCCGGCGACTGGGGGATTGGGGACCCGGGGATATAGGCCTTTTACGGCTGCTGGAATCCTGGGAGACAGTTGTGGGGCTGTCGGAAGATGGCAAGACGGGCGGCCATTCGATGACAAGGTTCTCCGGAATTTCGAGTCCCGCCTGCTCAGCGGAACTCACCTGAATTGTAGAGAGAAAGCCTTTAGTCACAACCTTTGTCCACTGAGGATGCCTTTCGTCCAGGTGCCTCAGGAAATTGTATTTCCAGTGCGTTTGGTCGCAACCGAGGGGACATTTGATGGGGATATTCGTACATGGGCGCTTGTCCCGGAATTCGCCAGCGCGATTGACCATAAATGAGTATGCTGAAGGGCATTCCGAGTTCAGCTTGCCGCTTTTGATTCCCATTTTACAGTTGCCATCGTCTGTGGGACCGGCACATGTACCACAAGGATATTCTTTGGAGACCTTGTGACCGTTATACAGTATCGTGAACCAAGAAATGAGGGAATGAGGGCTGGGGACTCACCGGAACTTTGACCGTAGGATCACGGACTCCGAGGACAGACTGTAGAATATGCCGACCAATGTGTTGTTGGCGGTCGGTTTCTTTTATTACGAGTCCGCACACGCGACATGTACTACGATTGCGATGTGATTCTTCGATAGCCGTACCCTGTATAGGTAATGAGTAACAAAGGCCAGGAGAATCTGTGGAATCAATATAAATTTGAGAAATCAACGAAAGTAGAAGAGTCTAAACGGAATCAAACCTGGTGTTGGAGAAGTGGTATAAGGGAAGACTCCGTCGCAGACGCTAGTGAATATGGGAAATTTATTATGCAAAGTTTCATCCCCCATTAATTGGTTCCAGAGATAATTCCAGGCAGACAGCAGATTTGCGCTGGGAAAAAGCCATGTCTTCTCCGGGATATCATCTGAGTCGATGTCCGAGTCACAAGGGGTACGCCCGCTGCAAGCTGCATCGTGGATATTGTAATCAATAAGGCGGCTTGTGACCGAAAACTGCAGGTTGCGGATCCGGGAGGTTTCATCGCTGTTGGTTTGCTTGTTCTTTTTCAGGGAAAAAGACACGAATTTTCCGTCCCAGGCACAAGCAAATGGTGTGCCATTGTATGGTATAGGGACAAGTGAAAGCACCTGGCCAGAAATAATATAAGGGGACTCCGCCAGAGGGAGTTCTGCGCGAGGAATGACCGGCATTGATACAGGCTTCGCACCAGGTTGCATTTTTTTGATTACTGTAGATTTCGCAATTGCAAGGGCCAGATGGGTGTTATTGTGAGATATAAGAGTTGTGAATAAATCACCGAGTTTGAAGTGAGTTGCCGATGAAACGGTCAAATTGGTGTCAGCTGTACTTTCTCGGGCCCACGACCTGCCACCGATAGTATATCCCCGAACGCGCTGAAGGCGATCATGGCTGCTGTGGCTGTCGTGTGTCATGTCGAAGAAGGTACGAATAATGGTCTTTTTGTGTGCCTGCCGGCCATTGTCATTCACGTCCGCAAAGAGGGAGTGGGGAGTGATGTCGGGAGGGGTCACGGAAGCGAACAAATTGTCTAAATTTTCGGACGTCATCATGTTGGGGGGGTTGATGGTCTCAGGATCGAGACCCGCAATCGATTCAGCAGGTGTGCTTGTAGTGCCGACCATAGACCGGTCAACATCAGTTGAGATAGCAGGATACTTGCCCCCGAATGGGCGCAGAAGGTCGGTGTCCTTGCGTTGAAAAAGAACAGCAAACGGAACTGCCATGGAAGCTCTGTACTGAGCTAATATAGCCTCCGCCTTGTGAACCGCAGCTGTCCAACATGATTTGAGGTCGCAGCTTAGCCCGGAGTTCTCGTTTGAAGTGTGCGGGCCGCAAATGATCAACGTGCCTCATCCGAAACATATTGAGCCGTTGCGGCTGCCGTTCCCATTCCGGATGTTGCTCGTAGATGTAGTCGAGGTTCATCGCAGAGACAAAACGATCGCGAAGCTCTCCGACGCTGGAATTGGGAGAATGACCGCCAATCATACGTGATCGTCCGAAAAGAGCCTCCAGCACATCGTCTCCCAACAAGCAAATAAAAACCTTCCGTTTCCCGTTGATAATCCGAGTTTTAGGGACAAGCAAGACCGCGTTTTTTATGGACGCTTGAATATCAGCATATAACTGGTTCGGCATGAAGGAAGGGCCATTTTGAAGGTAAAGGGCGCAGAGGAGATGGGGAGCCGTAATCAACGATTCAATCTGCTGGCTTAGATTGAGTTCCACATTGATGAACGGCTGAAGCCAGGCGTCAATGAAGTCCGCAAGAAGCCAGAGTGCCTCAAATTCGGCTGCCTCGCTTGGATCGAAGTCGTCAGAGTCCAGGCTTTTGATCTCGACAAAGTTTTATCGTTCGTGCTACATGCTGAGCATCGGCCGGATTTAACAAAGCATAGAGGGAGGTTTCCGACCAGTCATGATTTGGCAAGCGCTCCAACCACGACGTCAAGAGATCGCGATTGATACAGACGTTTTTGACAACCAGTCCCTCAGGCGAGCAGACAAGTGTGCGCAAACCTAGTTCGAACATAACAAGTCAGCAAGGATGCATCAACGGAACAAGGAAAACTCATTTACGTTTAAATTCGTGCTTGTAGTCAGGATCATTTGTCAAATTGTCCTTCCCAACTCGCCGATTGAGTCCCGGCAGGTCACAAATAAATGGGTATAAGGGATTTCCCGGAAGTATTTCGCTATGCATACACATCATGAACATTGCGTATCGGCGTTTTGGACAGCCGTCAGAGGAAACTGAGAGGATGGGGCCGTGCAGTTGTTCGCCATGCTTTGAGCGTTTCCAACACTCGAGAACAATCTCCATTGTTCGAAGGCAGTCTCTCCAGGTCCCTATCTTGCAAGAAGGACCCATAAAAACAGGCTTGGCGCCGTAACCAGTTTCCGAGAGGCGGGAAATTGCGCCAACCGATATCTCGTGTGAAATGTGGACCTTCCCTTCTCGCACGGCCGTCACGGCGGCTTCCACCGTTTGTGTGTTTGTCCCGACTTTAATCGAGTCCAAAGCAGCGCGATGTTCCAAACAAAAACCACCCATCTCATCGGTTTCCGGGAAGTAGTCAATTCTACGCTCCGCAGCGACCTCGTCAAATGACAGGGAAAATCCATAGGGATCGTCTTCCTCTTCAACACGTGAAGCTTGATCACTGTGACTCTCCCGCGGCCCAAACAAAGCGGCGATGTTGCGAGAAATTTCGGCTGCTCCGACACCATTGATAGACGGCATTAGATTGGCCTCACGGCGATATGGCCGTATGGTGTTGCGGGAAGGGAGAGTGAAAATGGAATGATTCAGAGCGTACACAGCTCCTCCTCCCCCCAGTTCGGAGAGAAGGACCGCAAGGTCGACTTCATACTGGGAGTAATGCGGTGTATTTTCCCTCTACCGCAAGCTTACAGTGCTGGAGGGTTCGTGTGGGGCTCCAACCATTTGCAGAAGCGTTACATAACAGGCGATGGATGGCAGGAATGCGATACGCATTATCCCCTAAAAATTGCATGACATCCGCGTGTTCATCCAGTCGCTTGTGTGCACGGTCGGCAGATTCCGCAAGATCAAGGCTCTGTCATTATTTGAACAGGCTATATGGACGGACAAGTATTCATTGCAATTACCTTGAGTTTCAATTCATTTAGTGTTTCTTTGACCGACTTCACTTTGGCCCGAAGCTGCGTGACCGACAAATCGTCGTGATCATGAACATGCTCGAAGGAACGACTAGCTCGCTCTTTGATGATTGAGATGTCAAGGGACAGCTCCGAACATTGGGGGCAACAGGCAGCAGATCCGACGAATCCGCGACAATCTTTGGCACCCCGGGGACTCTCGGAAAGTATCAAGTCATATTTGGGACGACGTTTAGAGCTAGGACTATGCATTTGGAAGGGATAAGTCTCCCAGAAAGTTTGGGGATCCCATTCAAGTGGTATTCCCGTGCAAGGGATGTGGGTAAAGGGCTCAGCAAATTCGGAGTGCTGTGAAGATGACGAAGTGGGTAGATAAGCAGGAGTGGTATTAACATGGTATGACGGCAGAGACTGAGCCGTAGACTGCTTAGATCGCGCTGTATGTCATATTATTGAGTCGATGCTGGGCACTCCCCAAGAATGCAAGTGACGCACCTTTTATGCATGCACGGGAGTCTATATGATCTCTGTAAGACTTTTCATTCGTGCCTTTCTTGAATTGTTTGGCACATTTAGGACAAATGGGCGCAGCGCAGTCACTTATCCAGGATAGCGAGGAATTTCCGTGGTCTATGGATAGAGCCGCCGAGGATGGCTCTGGAACAGGCCCAATAGAAGAGAGGACAGGAAGGTTGGATTGAAACTCTGCATTTTGAGAGTATTGCGATGGCTCTATGGACAGTATTTACACCAGGATCGGTGACTTGCTGACTGCTCAGATTGGTGGAGTAAAACGCGTGTCTTGGGCAGCGGAATGACCGGGAGTAGCAGATATGTACCGGCTACTCCCAGAAAGCGAGTGAGGGGGCAGTCGACGCGTCTACAAGCCAAGGATGCGCGTTGTGTCAATGTGCGTCGGTGTTTGGTTATGACAGCATCAACAGCCGGATATGGAAGGGGGTGTTGATGCACGTGAAGTTGATGGTGGGTGTGATAAGAACTTAAAGAAGATCGGACGCCTCTTCCTGCGTGATACAGATCTCGGCACTGCCCGATTATGGTCACTGGACTACGTCCCTTTGACTTGCGGGAGGCTGCGGTTTTGCCTCCAACACCCATACCTCAAGCTAAAATATATTCACCTGTGAGTCGCGATGCGATAAGACGCGTTGTCGTCGCACCTGCCCCCGCTCTGTAGTTTGGTGTATTGTGACACCTAACTCCGCTATAAATCTCTGTAATGCTAATATAGTCAGCATATGAAGTATATATGTGTATATAGAGGGCTCACAAACCTCTGAATAGCCCGAGAAATAAATAATGGACGCGCCTTGGGCGCGTCCGCGACTTTGACGCGAAAGGTCACGCAGTGTCACACAGTGATTCTGCGTCTGATGTCACGGTTACGGACTTCAAATCTGCAAGCCGCAGTGCCGCCTTGAGCAGCTCCGGCCGGCAACACGGCGACTCTCGAGGGAAATATCTCGGATTTCTTCGGAACACAATTTTAATATCGAGTTCACTGGTGCAGACCGGCCATCCGGTTATTGAACAGGGAAGAAGAAAACAAATCTGCTCCGAAGAAGCTCTAGATACATTTATTCAACTACTTTGAGTGCAGAAATTCTGGCCATAATGTGCCGGGCAAACCCTTCAGACCTGAAGGCGATTGATCAGGTCGGATTGGGTGGTGGGAAGGTGATCGTCACACTATGTGACATCTTGTCACCCAACCGACCATTGCCGACCCCCATATCCTATACATGAAAACACAAGGTGACGTTAGTAACGTGACTTTTGACAGAAAGTAACGTGCTTTTTGACAGAAAATCACGGGGTCCGCGGCGCCGCGCGCCGGCGAGTGCAGCGAGCGGCAGTGCGGCCGCGGGCAAGGAATCCAGCAAAAAAAATCCAGGCGGGGTTTGGGGCGACAAGCTGTGTACCCCCCGTAGGACTTGCCCACATTCCGCCGCTGATGTGACATCCGAAAAAGGAAATTTGATGGCACCGAACTTCTCAGCGAAATTCAGAGCAACTGCATTCCTAGTCCTTCATTTGCGCGAAGGGGACCAACCATTCGCGGCCCTCCCCTCCCTCGCTGCGCTCGGGGGGTCCCCCAAGCCGGGCCGCTCAGGTTGGCACTCTAAAGCCTCGTTCGCGCGAATCCTTCTGTTCCTCACCCCCACACCCCCCCCCCCCCCCCCCCCCCCCCCCCGAACCCTAACCACCTAACCCTAAGCCTTAACCCTAACCAAGTACCTAACCCAGCATTCTTTTGGCCTTCGGCAGTGTTTTTTTGGGGGAAGCAAACCCTAACCAGTTAACCGTTGAATTTTTTGGCCTTCGGCATTAACAAAAAAAAATTGTGATACATTCAAGAATCGAACCCGGAAACTATTTGTGCAGCATAAACTCGTGATGACCCTTAAAACCTCCACACCAACTGGTAATTGCTGGTTTGCCTTTTCTTTCGTCCACATTGTGTCTATCGTAGTCCCCATCAAAATGTACTGAGATATCTGATCAGTGAGAACAGCCACCATCAAATTCCCTTTTTCAGGTGTCACATCAGCGGCGGAATGTCGAGAGTGCCCCGTAGGTAGGGACGCGAGCGCAGCGAGCCGGCCCTGCCGAAGGCGGGGTGCTTAAGCTTGTCCTATCCTATACATGAAAACACAAGGATCAGGACACGTGAAAAGTAACGTGACTTTGACACGAAACCACGGGACCATGTCGAGATGTCGCTGCCGGATGTCGAGATGTTGCTCCCGGTTCCCACGAACCTTCCCGACGGCGCCGCGCACCGCGAGTGCAGCGAGCGGTAGTGCGGCGCCGAGGGCACGCAATCCAGCAAAAAAAAAAGCACGCGGGGTTTGGGGCGGAGCCCCGACAAGCTGTGCACCAGCCGTAGGGAGGGACGCGAGCGCAGCGAGTGGGCCCTGCCGAAGGCGGGGTGCTTAAGCTTGTCCTACTGTCCTATACATGAAAACACAAGGATCAGCTCACGTGAAAAGTAACGTGACTTTGACACGAAACCACGGGACCATGTCGAGATGTCGCTGCCGGATGTCGAGATGTTGCTCCCGGTTCCCACGAACCTTCCCGACGGCGCCGCGCACCGCGAGTGCAGCGAGCGGTAGTGCGGCGCCGAGGGCACGCAATCCAGCAAAAAAAAAAGCACGCGGGGTTTGGGGCGGAGCCCCGACAAGCTGTGCACCAGCCGTAGGGAGGGACGCGAGCGCAGCGAGTGGGCCCTGCCGAAGGCGGGGTGCTTAAGCTTGTCCTACTGTCCTATACATGAAAACACAAGGTGACGTTAGTAACGTGACTTTTGACAGAAAGTAACGTGCTTTTTGACAGAAAATCACGGGTCCCCGGCGCCGCGCGCCGGCGAGTGCAGCGAGCGGCAGTGCGGCGCCGCGGGCACGGAATCCAGCAAAAAAATTAAACCGGGGTTTGGGGCGGAGCCCCGACAAGCTGTGCACCAGCCGTAGGGAGGGACGCGAGCGCAGCGAGCCGGCCCTGCCGAAGGCGGGGTGCTTAAGCTTGTCCTATCTATAATAAAAGACACTACGGGACCGCAGGTCCCGTGATAATTCACGTGGAAAAGCAGGTGACTTTTCGCACGCGGTCCCCGGCGACGCGCGCCGGCGAGTGCAGCGAGCGGCAGTGCGGCGCCGCGGGCACGGAATCCAGCAAAAAAAAAAATCGCGGGGTTTGGGGCGGAGCCCCGACAAGCTGTGCACCAGCCGTAGGGAGGGACGCGAGCGCAGCGAGCCGGCCCTGCCGAAGGCGGGGTGCTTAAGCTTGTACTTGAAAAGAGGGCCAGGCCATCAGTCGCGTGACTTTTGACAGAAAATCACGGGGTCGATGTTGAGATCGTACTAGACGTCGCGAGCGGAGCGAGCCCAGCGGGGTTTGGGGCGGCCAGCCCCAACAGGCTGTGTGACCGAACGGAGGGAGGCCGGCGAGCGCAGCGAGTCGGCCGTGCCGGAGGCAGGGAGCTAAAGCTTGTACATGAAAACACAAGGATCAGCTCACGTGAAAAGTAACGTGACTTTGACACGAAACCACGGGACCATGTCGAGATGTCGCTGCCGGCTGTCGAGATGTTGCTCCCGGTTCCCACAGGCTCGGATTTAGCCATCCTGCGTATCCGATTGTCCGAATGCTCCGATCGATGAGCCAAACTTTGAAGAAACCATGCAGCAAACATGCATGATCCTTGCAGCATCCCTCTTGCCTTCCCCCCTCATATCTATATTCTCAATTGCTTTCTTGACATAGCTTTGGAGCTCAAAAATGCAAGAATCTCTGTGTTTGGCTTATAACTGCTGTTTGATACTTTATTTTACAGGGATCAAACTCCTCCTACCACTCCACAGCGTGTCCGCAGTGCTGCTCAACAGCAGGAGCGTGAAAGTCGTACTCTAGATAGCCCTCAAAGACATCGTGCACCCCCTGTCTACCATCCACCTTTGCCACAGAACCAGCCAGCTCTTGGACAGCAGGGACAACAGGTTTTACAAGATGTCTTTGGTGGTGCTCAGGTTCAGCAGCCTCCCAGATTAACACCAAATACTCTTCTGGGTTTTCAACAGAGATTAGAAAATCTGCGTGACCCTTTGGCATTTAATCCTGCACCTTATAGACCTCGCGGCCATGTGAATGCTGTAGCTGGACCTTCGAATGCTAATCCAAACCGAAACAATCCTGTAAATGCTGTAGCTGGGCCTTCAAATGCCAACCAAAACAATCCTAGACCTGTTCCACCTCCCCGTGATCCTGAACCACCTCGCGCTACACCAAATACAGTTGCAGCCATACGGCAGCGGATACAGCAATTAGATCAAGGTCACGACTTTCAGCCTGTAGCTTATAACAGACACAATATCAGGGCTGGCTTTGATAGACCTCCACCTGATCCCGTCCCCCCTCCAAACCTGAATACAGTTGCAGGGGTGCAACAGCATTTACAGAATCTAAACCAGCCTCGCCCTTTTCAGCCTGCCCCCTATAATAGACAGCAACCTATACCTCCTGTTCAAGCCCAGCCTCCTGCTCAAGCCCAGCCTGCACAGCGCCCACCAATTCAGCCAGATATAATGGGTCATCAGCCTGATGCAGACATCCAAGAGTTCCCGAGAAATCCAAATCGAGCTCTGCCTAGATATTTCACAGTCTTGCCAATTGATGACAATCAGGTGGCCCCTCTTCACCTTGATCCAATGAATAAGCTTTGCCCTGAATGTGGTGCCAAACACTGGGATGGGGAGAAGTTGTCAAAGTCTACCCAAGCACGCCTTCATTTTGGGACATGCTGTCTTGATGGCAAGATTAAACTTCCTCCTGTGGAGAAACCCCCTCGAGATCTGCTACAGCTCTTTGATGGAACAAGTAACCACTCTGCTGAGTTCAAAAAGAACATTCGAGCTTACAACACTGCCTTCTCTTTGACTTCTCTGGGTGTTACTGTGGATCGATCTGTTCTAGACGGTCGTGGCCCATATGTGTTTAAAATTCAAGGAGTTTTGTCTCACCGTCTGGGCTCCTTGCTGCCTGAGGAGGGCAGGGACCCTGTTTATTGCACAGCTGTACTTTTATTCAACTGAGGAAGCAAATCAAGCTCGCATACGCCGTAACCAAGCATTGGGAAATAACAGGGCAAATCTGAACATACAAATTATGGAATTCTGGATGATGTGCTTCGGAACAATCATGCATATGTCAAGATCTACAAAACAGCGATACGAAAGACTCCGAGAGCAAGAACAGAGACATCCTGGACAGGCTTCAGAAATTTATGGCAGTTTTGCGTTGCGAGAAGGGAATGGATCCCCGTCGCTATAATGTGCCAACTGCGGCCAATGAAGTTGCTGTTATCTTGCCTGGCGATGGTTCAGTCCAAACAGACTATCGAGATCTTATTGTGCACTACAGAAATGGACCTAATGCATTCAAACGAGTTTTCGAAACCAATCCTTCATACCAGCCCATGGCTTATGTGTTACTGTTTCCTTTCAGCGAAAATGGCTGGCATCCTGGGATCCCACTCAATGTAGCTGAGAATCCTGCCCCTGCAGTTGATGAGGAGGAGGAAAATCGGCAGATGGGAGAAGAGGAGCCTGCCAGAAATAACAGACGTAAAACAATGTCTATTTTGGAATACTATGCCTACCGCCTTCATCAACGGGCAACAGATTCCTTGCACATTTTTAGGGCAGGCAACCTGTTTCAGCAATGGATTGTAGATGCATGGGCAGCAACTGATCAAGGGACGCTTAAATTGGCTCAAACGTAATCAAAGCAAGCTTCGAGTGGATCTGTACCAGCGCTTAGCTGATGCTATTGCAAATGATGCACAAACTGTCTTAGGTGATCGCGGGCAGCGTTATATCCTGCCTTCATCCTACATCGGAGGATCTCGCTTTATGTTTCAGCTTTACCAGGACTCACTTGCCATTGCAAGATTTGCAGGAAAGCCAGATTGGTTTTTGACAATGACAGCTGACCCATACTGGCCTGAGATCAAGGATGCACTTCTTCCCGGACAGACGTATTCTGATCGCCCAGATTTGGTCACCCGGGTTTTCCGTCAAAAAGTCCGCATTTTGCTAAATTACGTCAAGAATGGTGCATTTGGTGACATTATAGGCATTGTGTATACAATCGAGTTCCAGAAGCGTGGCCTACCACATCTCCATCTGTTGATCTTCTTGAGGGCTTATGCTCGCTTGAAAAAATGCTGAAGATATAGATCGTGTCATCTCTGCACAGCTGCCTGATGAGAATGAACATCCAGTCTTATATCAATTGGTGAAGAAACTTATGGTTCACAATCCCTGTGGTGCAGAAAACCCCGCGGCCCCATGTATGAAAGACGGGAAATGTTCAAAAGGATACCCCAAACCATTCAGAGCTCAAACTGAACTTTCTCAAGATGGTTACACTTTATATGCACGCCCTGACAATGGGCGCCAGTTCATCAATGAAAAGGGTCAGACAGTTGACAACCGCTGGATTGTTCCCCACTCTCCAAGGTAATGATAAGCTGTGTGTGAATTTGCTGACTCATATTTTGTTATAGAGCGATTCTTGAATTCAAATGCCACATGAACATCGAGTGCTGCATTTCTATCAAGGCAACCAAATATATTCACAAATATGTATTCAAGGGTCATGATCGGGGCACTTTGACAATAGAGCAACAGAACGATGAAATCAAGCTTCATCTTGATAGCCGCTATATCTCTGCCTGTGAGGCAACTTGGCGGCTGTTCAGATTTGAGATGCATGAAGAGTTGCCAACAGTTGTTCGCCTCCAAGTACACCTTCCTGATCAGCAAAGTATTATCTATGATGAAGATGATGATCCCCAAGAAATTGTTGAACATGCAGCTGCCAAAGACACTACTTTTACAGCATATTTCAAGGCTAATGCAGATCTCCCTGCAGCTCGGCGAGTTCTATATCAGCAATTCCCTCAGACTTTTGTTTGGCTGAAAAAGGAGACAAAATGGAAAATTCGAGAGAGAGGATTTGCGATAGGGCGAATGTTTTTTGCTGGACCCTCAGCTGGAGAACGATTCTATCTTCGTACACTTCTCACAGTTGTACGAGGTGCAACATCTTTTGAAGATCTCAGGACTGTAGACGGTGTTGTCCACCCTACCTTTTATGCTTCGTGTCTTGCCGTGGATTGCTTGAAGATGATAACGAATGGGAGCAGTGTTTGGAGGAAGCAGCTGTAATGCAGACTGGACATCAACTTCGCCAACTATTTGCAACTATTATCAAGGAAAATTGGCCACTCCATGATCCAGTTGCTTTATGGGATCGCTTTAAAGTCAGCATCTGTGATGATCTCCGCCATAAACTGATTCATAAGGGCATTCCAAATCCAACTGAGGAGCAAGTCTATGATTATGGTCTATACCTGTTAGATTCTATTCTGCATGGTTCAGGAAAATCATTGAATGATTTCAAACCTATGCCCATACCAGTTGAAGACTGGGGTCAGCTTGAGGAGAATCGTCTCATTGCTGAGCAGCTAAATTATGATCGGGAGGAACAACAGAACCTTGCTCAACCTCGGATTGCTGGGCTCAATTTAGAGCAACGGGTTGCCTTTGATGCTATCATGGAGTCAGTGACTCAAGATGACCCAAAGTTATTCTTTTTAAATGGACCTGGGGGGACTGGAAAAACACATGTCTATAACACTCTGTGTTACGCCTTGCGTGGGGAAGGCATGATTAGGGTTATTTACACCTCACCTTTTTGGTTCCCTTTTTGCGTCCTTTTTGCTCTCCTTTTTCTCTTCCTTTTTGCTGATTTTGCATTTTGGTCAAAAAAGCTCGGTAGAACTTCTTTCTTTTTGTAAACTTTACCTCTTTACACCTCTGAATAGAAAAGTCAACATGTACTAGGCAAGGAATGAAAGGAATGTGGAAAAGGAAGAAAGTCGAGCCGAAAAATGTAGGTAAAAAGGGAGTTCTGAGCGGAGTGTTCACACATTCCTTTTTGCAGCCCATTTTTCGCTCCCATTTTTCTACTGTTTTGGCTAAAACTGTACAGTTGATCCCATCTTTTTTCATAGATCTTCCCTTTTTAACCATCAGATTGGAAAAGGCAAAAAAAACCGGGCAAAAAACGAAGAGAATGCCGAAAACAGCAAAAAAGGAAGTGAAAAAGGGAGCGAAAAAGGGGAGGAAAAAGGAATGTGTGAACGACCCTTGTTCTCTGTGTTGCATCTTCAGGGATTGCTGCTTTGCTACTCATTGGAGGCAGAACAGCTCATTCAACCTTCAAGATTCCAATCCAGCTCTTTGATGGGAAGACCTGTCCTATCTCAAAGGGGACAATGCTTGCAGATCTCCTGAAACGGGTGAAGCTCATCATCTGGGATGAATTACCTGCGCAAGATCGACGTGCACCAGAAGCTGTGGATCTTTCTATGCAGGATATTCGAAATGATCCCCGCCCATATGGAGGCACAACTGTTGTATATGGAGGTGACTTCCAGCAGACATTGCCTGTAGTCGTCAAAGGTGGAAGAGAGCAGATAGTGGGTGCCTGCATCCAGCGCTCGCGTCTGTGGTCCAAGGTACAACAGCTTCATCTGACTCAGAATATGCGTCTTGGATGCACGGCAAGAAGATAAAGACTTTGCACAGTGGCTTTTGGATGTTGGACATGGCCGCCGCACAGATCCTGCTCAGAATATCACACTTCCTGAGGTTATGAAACTGACAAGCAATACCCTCAAATGCTTGACTGACACTATCTACCCACAAGTTGAAACAATACCTGGCAATCACCAACAGGACAGATATTTCTTGGAGCGCACAATAGTTTCTGCACGCAATGATGATGTGGATGAGCTGAACCTTCTGCTACTTGAAAAATTCACTGGAGTGGAATCTCTTTACAACAGTGCAGACTCAGTAATCACAACAAAACGGCTGTAACTTAACCGTTAAACGTTAAACGGAACACTGATGGAGCGGAGAACAAATTGTACACTACTAACGTAGAGCAGCGTCGTGACGCTGTCTCCTGGTCAAAATTCTCGTCATTGCTTCCAGTTTGACAGCCCAGAGCAAGATCGCCGCCACGAGCGTCATCCAGACAGCATTTCCCCACGTTACGGTGACAATATGTCCCGAGATTGTGCGCCGGGCTGCATCGACTACTATACAGTCAACGAGCAACGCGATGGTAGTGATAATTGCGGCCAGGATTCCGATCCCAAACTGAATGAGAGAGAGAGACTGAAGGGCAACGTGATTGTTGCGGCGGAGGATGAAGAGGGAAATGAGGAATAAAATGAAGGTGAGGACGGCGGCTGTTGTTACTATCCATGTCAGGAGGCCTAAATTAGCACGACAATGCGAACTTGCCAATCGGGTGCAGACTGAGGGAAGCTGTGAGGGCTTTTGAGACACTCTTCCCCTCGAAGCCGCTCACCCCGCTATGAGGACATTTGGATTATGAAATTTCATCGACGTTGGGCAGTACTTACAGGGTTGTTTGTAGCGTGTCGTCAAACGTGTAGCCCAGATGTCGGCCAGAGCAATTTTTCGCGGCGTCATGATTGATGCCAAAAATCCTAGGATAGTAAGGTCCGAATAAATATAGGTACACAGATAGAAAGCATACCGAATGTCCTCACCAGACGCGCAGTATCCCCAGACCCCAAAGGTGACGGAGTTCCTGGCAGAGCTGTTCAACAGGGTGGAGGAGGAGGCCGCAGAGAGTCTGAGAAAGAATATTCCCTTGATTATTGGAGTGGATAAGCTGACCAGCAGCAGCAACAAAAATACGACACAGGTAATGAAGGGAGTGAGCTGAAACATATCGAATGATAATATGCCCCGAGATTTATTTGGAGCAAGGCTTGACTCGGGGCCGAGGGCCCCATTGTTCTCCGACTCAAAGCCTGACCCAGAAAAAGATTTTTCCAGGTATGCTAAATTCCTGTCGTAACTTGTCTCAGAAACTTCAAGACTGGGTCTGCCTAATAAGTTCCACCTTTGTGAGACAGGAATCGGAGTGCAGGGAAAGGAACTTGAACGTAGAAAATTAGTGCTTCAAGTTGGGATGAAGTGCCGGAAGCAAATTCAAACTTCGACACAAGCGCAATTAGGGGCCGAGGGCCTTATTAGCCTGTTTGCGATGCAGCCATTGAATGGCTAATGGCTAGATAAGTGTCCAGATTCCGGCGTATTGACCAAAGATACCTCCGGTTGGAGTATCCAAAATTCATTCTTCTTGACTTCTAGTTTAGCCCATCAAAGTTTCCTAATGCGGAAATCGGTAGCCATTCAATGGCTCCAATGGCTCTTCGCAAACCCTCTATTGTTCTCCGACTCAAAGCCTCACCCAGAGAAATCTTGAAGCGGCTCACCGCAAATAGCGCGCGTAAAGTGAGAATATTCCCCTTGAATAGACGTACGACAAACCCTGGGCTTGAAGGTAAACGACACATCATAAATATGGTTGTTGGCGGGAGAACACAATACCTGGCACGGGTACAAGGAATGCCTGACGAAATTGAAAGAACACTGATTGACTTGACTCACAATTTCCTATGGGACGGTAAACTAAACGCTATCCCCCAACTATCCGAGAATGACGAGTGGAACGAAATCCACAGTCAATCCGAGTATGTCAATGCCGATATTCGACTCGATCCTGAACAGGATGACATTCCCTGGGATCGTAAGTTGGAAATAGAGTCGATGCGGGCAATGGGGGAGACTCAACCCCGTCGCAGCGCACGATTGAAGCATAATTAATTTATTGGAGGCTCGAGACCAGGAGGTCAATGAAATGGAGTTAAAATAAAGAATCTATTCCATAAATCGGGGCAGAGAGGAGGTTCTTTGCGTCCCAGCAGTCAAGCTGGGGGAGCAATCACTACGTGGTGTACTGCTTGAACAAGCCCACCGCGCACTCGGACATTTCGGCGCTCAACGTACTGGCGATTATATCCGTCGTTGGTATTGGTGGCCTCGAATTTCTGTCGAGACTCATCAATTTTGCGACGATTGTAAGGTCTGCTTAGAAAACAAACCTAGTAACCAACACCCTGCTGGAAAACTGCATACACTGCCGATTCCAGTGCAGCCGTGGGACTCCATTGCAATGGACTTTCTGGGACCATTCCCGAAGTCCGGAGAATTCAATTATCTTTGGGTTATAATGTGCCGACTCACCTCAGCGGTACATTTGATACCAATAACCACTAAAACGAAGGCAGCCGAGTTAGCGCGAATCTATGTGCGCGAAATTGTTCGCCTTCACGGCTTACCTCGGTCAATAGTTTCTTGATTCAAAGTTCACGTCGGCATTTTGGCGTGAGGTTCACCGGCTGCTTGGAGCGAAGCTGTTAATGTCGACAGCATTCCATCCCCAAACAGACGGGGCAACGGAGCGAGCTAACCGCTCTGTGTCCCAAATATTGCGATCATTCGTTCATCCCGATCAAAAAGATTGGGAAGAGAAAATCCCGATGGTTGAATTCGCTATCAATGCAAGTATCAGCGCATCAACAACGTACTCACCGTTTGAATTAAACGGCGGGTATATGCCGCATATGTTGAAGGAATTCAATTCCGAATTGAAACCTCCGCCCGGTGTGAAAGCCTTTGCCGAGCATGCACTGTTGAATTTAGCGGAGGCGCAATCGCGGCGCGTGTGCTTTCAACGGAACAGGCCAATAAGTACCGACGAGACGAACCTGTTATCCCGGCGGGATCTCTTGTCTATCTATCAACAAAAAACTTGGCGTTGCCGAAAGGGCGGGCTAAGAAATTATTACCTCGCTTTGTTGGACCTTACCGAGTTCAGAAAGCCCTCCCAGAATGCTCAGATTACGAGCTAGAGCTTCCCGAAGTGTTAACTTCGCGGGGAGTACACAATAGATTTCATGTCAGTCTGCTGCGGCCATATGTGGAAGCTAGTGACTCACTGTTTCCTAAACGGGATAGACCTGGTCCCTACGATTTTGGAGCGCCTGCAGATGATGAGTGGCACGTTGATTCAATTCTTGCACACCGCTGGATTGATAACAAAGTCGAATTTCATGTTAAATGGAATTTGGGTGATACTACTTGAGAGCCATTTAGCAATGTAAAATTGTTGGTGGCTCTGGACGATTACTTTGCGTTGCACAACGTCAAACGTTGGCAAAGCCTTCCAAAGAGGAAGTCGGGAAACGTGGTTTGAGAGAAGGCGCGATTTTTCGCGCCAGACGACGTTGCCAAACATAAGATGCTGATTCTGGATCAGAGTTCTGACAGAATGTGGCAAACGGAAAACCCCGAATACAAATTCGGTCCGATATCTCCTGGCACGTGGAGGGTAAGAAGCATTAAAAACCAGCCACCCTTGGGATTTGCGCTTTTCCCCCCCGCCTTATCTCTCTTTCGGCGTACAGCTCTGGGCTTTGAGTCAATTTCTGGTCCAGCTCTATGTCGACGAACTCTGCCAAGTCCGCCACGGATATTCAGCCTTCGGCTAGTTCTGGCGACATGGACATTGATACCGAGGCGGCTAACGCGCCAACGGATACGATCCCCAAAGGGCACCGTGGGGGAGGGAAACCCCGCTCCGTGGTACCTGATTATCTAGAGGAGCTACGCGATCGGATGAAAGCCGGTACGTGGTGTATACCAGTTACGGGGTCGTTGTTTGCGTCGAGAGTGAGAGTTGCCAGACATGCGGTGACTTTGTCCAGCATGTTGGCGAACAATATATCAAAAATGATAAAAGTCTCAAAGCCGATTAAGGCTGAGAGATCATTTGACGGCACGCAATTTGCGTGCCGCCGACGCCGCTCGCCTAGAGGGCGAATTAACTGCGGTTAAGGCTATGTATGCAGCATCCGAGGCGAAGTTGGATGCTGCACAAGCCAGTCTTCTGACCGTCACCGCGAAATTGGCGGCGGCTGAAGAAGAAATACAGTCGAACCTCTCTTAACCCATACCTCTCGGTGGATGGCCAAGGCTATGGGTTATGAGAGGGTATGGGTTGATGGGGGCATTACATAATATTTAAATTCAATATTTTCTTTAAATAAATAGGTGTCAACACAGATTTTAAACCAAATCTACGCATGATCAGCTTGCGCACTACTTTTTGCGTCTTGATGTAGATTCCCGACTGTCCGAGGAGCCAAAATTGCCATTTTAGGGCATGTTCACTATGGGTTTTCGACTCAAATGGCTATGGGTTATGGGTTACCGGAAAATTATAGAATTTCCCTGCAAACCACCATGGTTTTTCAAGATTTCTATGGGTTAAGAGGGGGTATGGCTTGATAGGAGTATGGGTTACGAGAGGTTCGACTGTAGTTCATCTTAAGGATGAGCTTGATGAGGCTCGTGATGATTGTGACGACGAGCGGAAAGAGGTTGATCATCTCAGATCACAGCTTGATCTTGTTGATGAGGGCAGGGCACGGAAGCGTACCGCGCCGTCCCCGAGCATTAACCGCCATCAACCACGGGTTGAGACGGCGCCGAAGGGAAAGTCTGTAATTCAGACTCGAACCGACGGTGATGTGAATATGGCTGATGTTCCGACAAAAAATACGGTACCGGTCATTTCTAACTGGCATGAAGCCATTCCCGGGCTTACCGGTCAGATTCTCAAAACATATTTTGAGAATCCCAAGAGTTTTCCACCCGCCAAGGGTTCATGGAAAACTAACAAAATGGGTGTCCCTATTGATATTCCATCGTGGGATGCCGCATATGAATTTGTGCACACGTACCAATCATGGTCGGTGGGGCTTGGTGTTTTCCATGTGTATATGGATGCGCGGACGGCGGCAGCAAACCAAAATCCGCAGACGGGCTTGCACCGGCACGTACTTTTGAAATATTTTATGCCCGTATGGTTCTTCCAAGAACTGAAGAAATCACTGCATTCAGGACCCCTCTAGCCAACGCCAAAAGCTGGGTTTGGCTGCATCGTGGCAGCTTCGGCTAACTGAGGCTATGCTGCGGCTGCCTTCGGCCAGGTCATCCAGCCGCGGACATATAGCCGCAGCGCCGGCGGCTGTGGCTAGGCCGTCGGCCAGCTTTGGCTGAGCGGACTAGCCGTAAGCCAGCGCCGTGATGGCTGAGTTGCCGCCCTTCTCTGCCGGCTGGCACCTGCTTTTAGCACGCTGTAAACTTTTCCTCAGCACCTGCTACTGGACACTAACAAAGGCTTCTCACAACCTCAACCTATGCAAACTCAATCCTTACGGTAGATGGAATAGGTGTTTCTCACGATATCTAAAAAAAACTTGTGCCTCTATTTTGTTCTCGCCGTCACAAGGCATTCCCCACCTCCCCGGCTCTCGGTCGTTGGTGCTTGGTGAGTTAGTGGTTCATATAATTGGCTTTTACCAACCCCTCTATAGCTTTGAAGGAATCTATCCGTGGCTTGGTACGGCTCGGTGCGGCTAACTGGGCTAGCCAACGGTAGCCGACACCAGCTACGTCAGCTAGCCTTACGTCCTCGGCTATTTCCGGCTATGCGTTCGTTGGCTAGAAAGGCCCTGAATGCAGTGAATGGTGTGGTAACCGGCAAACACTAGAATTGACTATGAATACTTTTAGTCAAAGTGTACGCCCGAAGTACGGTGATCCTCTTCACGTACTTGCAGCTTTCTGTCAATCCTCGGGCCACCGGCCGGAGGGTTTTGAATTTTCTGATGATTATGGAACCATCAACAGCCGCCGCTTCCGCGGGGCTATTGTTTTTGCGATGATCACTGCCGAGCCACACAAGGGTAAAACTGCGCCCAGCGCTGAGGAGCGTGATGGTAGAGCAGCCATAGTTCAGGCGCTTTGCTACGTGCTCGCCATACCCGGTAGTTATGAGCAAGAGCTCAAAACGTACAATTGTACGGTTGAGCCGGTTGAGCAGCTCGAACACTGGCCTCGTTCGCAGATGACTTTCGAGCATCTGACAACGGAGAAAGTAGTCAGACGGCTCGCTAACATGGGTTTGTCTATAATGACGGCCCATGATATGTTCCCGTTCGTTCAAGACTACTTGACCGAAGGTTTTGATCTCGAATTGTTGAAAGGAATTCACAACGCTATGCAGGATGGATTACTCCGCATAGGGGAACCTGAAGGGCTCATAAAAGAGCCTTATGGTGAGTTTCTGGCTCATCCGCCGGGGCTTCATTGGCCGGACACAGCGCTCAATGCAACGCTTGTTCGTGGGATACGTCTCCCCCATCTACCGACTGCCCAATCGGCGTGTGGATCAAAAAAAACCCGGCATGATAACCTTCGTGCCGCACTACAAGCGGGCTACGTCGCCAGCTCGTGGTGGTGGGCGTGGGAGAGGGAATGGGGGAGCGCGGGGTTCTGCTCCGTGGAGAGGACGTGGAGGAGGATACAAGTCAGCAGAATATTTTCATTCGTCCCAACCGGCGCCGTTGTCCGGCTATCACCACCCGCAGCACACATACGCAGCTCATCCCGCGCCGTTTCATCGCACAGAGACGCCATCAGTCCCACCTCCGCATCATCCACACCATCAGCCATCGCCGACACCATGGGCCGGCAGTTCCCACCATTCACACGCGAATTCTGGCTCATCGACGAGTGCATCCGCCAATTCGGCTCCCCATACTCATCATCATAATCATCAGCATACATCGATGCCATACCCGTCGACAACACCCAGATTTTCGAATGCCACTGCGGAATATCAATCATATTCCGATCCTTTCGCCGCCGCGACTGAAGTCTTATCCATGCCGGTTGAGAGCCTTCAGTTCAACGCCCACTCCTATTATCCTCCGACGAATCCGCAATATTACATCCATCACCCATGATCTCGTCGGTCGACCATCACGCACCACTTCTGCTTCCGCTGCCGATTTCTTGCGCGACCGAATACAAAAGCTGATTACTTGTCGCTGTACCGCCATCTTCGCACCACCGCCGCAGACATACCTGCCGCATCGTTTCTTGGAAACTTTTGGATGATGGAGACTTCGTTGTAGTGCAAAATTTATAGTCCAACCACGGATACAAGGACATCTCAAAGTTGTCTAAAAGCATAGGCAAGGGGAAAGAGAGGAGCAAGCCTTCATTGAGCAACACAAAGTATATAGGTAGGCAGTATCTATCCATCCATCGGGCATGAGGTTGAAGCAAGGTTTCAGCGGAAGCATTTTCGGAACCGAGTTTCGGAGTTTCGGAGCACAGTTCGAGGTCACATGACACTGACAGCTGGATATCCGAAGTCCGAGGAAAGGCCCGCACAGTGCTTACAGCTGTGCTTACAAAGCACCCAGTCATTTTGTAAGCATCTGCATTTTGGAGCCACATACCGATGAATGGGGAAGCAAGCTTCCCCATGAAAATCTGCCGCCCCCAAATTCCGCCGCCGCTTCTAGCGCCCGTTCTCTCGGTCAAATCAGAAGGCACCAAAGAGCCCGCGAAAACCGTCAGGTGCCTCCACCGCAAGCCTCTTCGAACAGATCGCTGGCTCAAAGGGCAAGAAGGGAGCGGGAGCGTGCCGAGAAGGCTGCGAGAATGGATGTCGGTGCGCTGCGATTCAATATTCATTAGTATCAACTTCTAACATCCTTTTCTGTTCTACAGATCCTCCGCCGACTGCGCGCAACTCTCGAGTATTACAGGTAAGTCGGTTTTATTCTTCAGTTTAAGAGGCTTGAAAAGTCTCGCTCCTCAGGCCATCCCCAACGGTCTCCCTACCCTACCTGCAACACAACAGGGTGCTGCCGCTGCTGGTGGTGAGTTATCTCTTTGTAGTCGGTGTCTCAAAGTCGTTAATTTCGCACAAGCCCGGCCTGAAGGGACACGCAATCGTACACGCCAACACAATCAAAACCCAAATCCCGCACGGCCGCGAAGTACGTGTAAATGATCTTTAGATTACTTCCTCGGCTGATTGCGCACCATGAAGATAATCGTCGGACTACCCGCGACGAGCTGTTTTTAGCGGCGCGCAAAGACTATCAGGATCCGCCATCTCGCCATGACCTCGGTTTCATGAACGACCGCTGTCCCGCATGCGGAGCACTCCATTGGGTCGTTGAGCAAGTCATACACCCCCCGAAGAATTCGCGTTCGCCGTACGGGATGTGCTGCAACCATGGCAAAGTCGACCTAACATCTTCAAGAACCACCGGAGCCTCTTCATCGTCTCTTTGTTGGCAACGACTCGCAGGCCCTGGAATTTCGAGAACATATCACGCAATATAATGCTGCTTTGGCATTCACCCCCCTCGGCGTGAATGACGACAAACGCGTGAACACGTACGGCCCATGTCAAATTCTGGTCAAGGCGATTCGTCTCATCAAGAACGTCTCGTCAAGAATGTCAAGGCAAGTTCCAATGTCGCTCGGTCCTCCAAGCATTCAAGCATCATTCAAGCATGATCCGTGTTCAAAATTCCATTCCTTCCTTCCTCGACTACTGGGTGAGTGCGCAGTTGCCATTGATTTGCAGTTCCCCCAACTCTTGCCCTTTTTCCTCTCTTATTGTGACAATGACATCGTATCCATGTCATCTTATACATATATATACATGCTTGTTCTTCATTGAAGCGTGCCTCCCCGAGGAGCGGCAAGGAATGGGAATGGAAAGCGCAGGGGCCTGTAACAGCACATCACGAATCAATCAATCAATCACTCTGACACTTGACGCTCAAATTTTTTGGAGTTCAGTTTAAGCGTCCTCCTCCTAGCCTGAGGTTAGCCTCTTCCTTTTTAAGATTTTGATAGGTTTTAATGCAACTCAGGTTCATGAATACAAACTGAATAAATTTCTAGTGGATTTGCCTGCCTGTGTAGCCTTGAAGGAACGACATGAAAAAGCGAAAAAAAAAAAAAAAAAGAAAAAAGAAAGAAAGACGTGTTTGTTTGGCCCAAAGTTGATTCTCTCCTTTGTTCTCTTCTCGGAAAATTCCCTTGATTCCTTTGGCACTGGACGTTCCTACACATGGACCGTATCCCAGAGCGTCTTCCTCAGCTTCCTCGCAACCTGCAAAGCGGATGGAATGGCATTGTCCTACTCGCCTACCAATCTATACAGTGGCGGCGCCATCTGATGCCACCCCGAAAAATGATGAGACTCCAATCGACTCCACTTGCATCAAAAGTTCAAGAAATGGGCTGTTTTATTTTTAGGGGGTGGCATCAGATCCTCTCAATCTTCCTGCAGCACGCTGTTTCAACGTTGGATCAACCAGTGAGTTGTATAATTTCGGGGTCACCATGTTTGGTACCATTAATATTGTCCAAGTCAGGGCCTTGATCTTCGGTGTTCTGTCCACTTATTTTTCTTTTAGCAGATTACCATATAGCGTTGAAGTAACGCCGAGTATATTCTTCGAGTAACCAGAGTATCAAGTAGTCCATTTTTAAGGTCACCGGCGTGTCAACTGCACGTACAAAGGCCCCCGCGTCACAACAAAAAAGTCCTGCATCTCCCTTGGCCAGGCTTCGGCATCAAACCCATCCGCAAAACGCAGCGTGAAGGACTTGAACAAGATGCACAGTACCATTGATAGTTCCCGCCTGGCAAATTTCTGGCCGACGCAGTTTGATGGCCCGAGGGAGAAGGGGAGGAACGCGGAGCTATCGTGACTGTCAAATTGGGACCCCTGTAGCCACCGTTCCGGGAGAAATTGGTCAGGATGCGGAGAGAAGTAGTCTTGATTGCGGTGTAGGGAGTAGGCTGGTGTCGACACAGTGGTGCCAGGTGGAATGAATCTAGATTTTCATCAACCTCGTGGTAATATTATTGGCGAGGGTAGACACATACCTCCCCGCAATCGTTTGACCAGCCTGAGAAGGATATATCTGTCTAGTACCATTCGATGGCAGGGGGGGATGAAGGCGGAGGGTTTCGTTTCTAGGTACAAGTGAATATCCTGAGAAACGTGGCTCTGAGTAAAGCAGACTGACATGCATGCCCTTAAAAAATGCAACTCTTGGTGCTTGACGGCGTCGAAAGGGTCGTCTCCGTCAGCAATTGCGGTATCAAGTTCCTTTTGGAGCCTCTGGTATTGATGCGGGTGAGACAACAAGAACCATATAACGCTACACAAGGTTGACGCGACGGTATCCGAAGCTACGATAGTTGTAAGCAATAGGATTCCCTGGAGAGAACGAAGCCCGTACCTGCGACAATGGCCACGATTCCATCGGCAACCGAATTTTCATCGGTCGCTTTTTTTCCATCGGCCTAGCCAAGGAAGCCGAATTAAAATACCCCGATTCAACAGCTGCAGGGCTAAACAAACGCACGAGATGATACCAAAGGTCCCTAGTACCGATGGCGACCTTTTTCACGCGTTGCTTGGCGAGAGCTTGTCCGAAACTGTTGAAATCCTTGATAATTTGGCTGACGCCTGGAACTGATTGTATGGTGGGAATGAGCCATGGAACTTGGCCGACGACATTAGACGTTCTAACAGCAGCGGTTCGTTGACTGTAAGAGAATCAAAAAAGAGAAAACAGACTCACTTGACAAACCATCGGATCCGCTTGCCCAGTCCATCCGCATCCCGGCCATTTTCCATCATTTTAAATCCGCTGCCGAAGGCTAAATCGCCCATAAGATCCAGTCTTCAGTTAAGAAATGAGTCGGGATTATGCCACGCAGGCAGTCTCACTCACGTGAAAAGGTCGACCCAAGCCACCAAGTCGATGCCAATTTGGGGGTCACGCAGACGCAGGCAAGAGACGAGCTCGCGCGCGCGCGCCGCGACCAGGGGTTCATACTCCTTGATAGAAGCAGGGGTCATGGCATGATCCCATAAACGGCGCTTCGCGGTGTGTGCGTCGCCAGAGAGACAGACGATGGAAGGCGGCGTCGACGGATGCCGCCCGGACTCGTAGTCTGTGTGTCAGTTGCATGTCAATCATAAGAGCTCTGAGTGTCATCAAAGATGAGCAGAAGAAGACCACGACTGACATCTTCCTTTCTCGAGACCACCTCGGCCCAGAATCTTTCGCACGGCTGGTGCGTCGATGACCGAGATTTCATTCGGTCCTGCAGCTCGACGTTAGCACT
Organism: Favolaschia claudopus; assembly: GCA_037176885.1. Taxonomy (NCBI): domain Eukaryota; kingdom Fungi; phylum Basidiomycota; class Agaricomycetes; order Agaricales; family Mycenaceae; genus Favolaschia; species Favolaschia claudopus. The sequence goes on from JAWWNJ010000118.1 coordinate 61,618, forward strand.
AAACACCACGTTGGACCGCCAGAAGTCGCAAAACACGATAAGCTTGACTGACCTATCCGAACGTATGCCCCATATCTGTCATGGAGCGATTTGTGGTACAGATACTTGTATCCCTGCAACGTCTTCCAAAACGTCCATAATTGAGTGATCTTTCCGATAGTGGGACCTGGAAATTGTGCCAAGGGATGGAAGGGCGAGATGCGAACAATAGAAAGACCCAAAGAGCATAGAAACACGACCCGAGCGCACCATACATCAAGGGTACCTTGGACTATGGGATCCGGTATTCGCCGTCTATGGTGCGCTCGGCCTAAACACCACCAAATAGGTTCCATCATTGATGGGATCATTGATGTCTCAAATCGACTGAAGGAAAAAATTTAAATTTAAATTGTATTTTTTGCTGCACAATTGGGGCCAGGCAGAGTTAAAACATACCAGGAAACCTCAATTGGTGTAGCAGCGAGGTCACAGAGGTCTCTGAGAGCATATAAAATGAGGGAGTAGATCAGTGGTGACCTAAATTAGGCATGTTCCGTGAGCTCACATGACTGATTGATTGATTGCATCACTGATGTCTCAAATAGGCCCCGCGGAAAAAGTATTTATTGTGAGTTTTGAGCGGATGAAGAATCCCTCTTGAGGGATTGTACTACTATCTAATCGGAGTGTTTTGGCCAGAGGATCAGTCGTGGGAAGGTTTTGATCAGGTGGAATAAATTTCGTTCTTGTTTGGTGGTGTTTAGGCCGAGCGCACCATACAACAGGTACACCAGGCTCAGCGCTTAAACCGGAGGGTTACGTGGACTCGGACTGGGCCGGATGCGTTGCGCGTCGGTCCACCGCGGGATACATATTCTTTATGGGCGGTGCCCCACTCTGTTGGTCCGAAGAGCCACCCTCAGGCTCGCACATTTCAAGCGGAATCGCTAATTTACTTCCACTTCTTCGCAATTCCACGGGTGTTGACCACCTCTCCGCATCTCTCACATAATCAGGCTGGCGTGAAGGTCGAAGAGCCGGGCTAGTGCGATTGTTTTTTCTTGTCTTTTTCGGATAATCGGGGATTGGTTCTTTTGTCTTTTCTGCATGGCCTCTGAAAATCTGAAGTTGAGCTCAGCACTTGGACCTGGTCAAAGTATTTATTCAGGACGAGGCAGTCGTAGCTGTACTAATTTGTTTTTGACGACCCCAATCTTACCCCAATCCCGCAGAACCAGGAATAAGCCGAGTGTTCGAGTAAGATATGCGTAAAGACGGTAAGGGGATAATGGTTTTGAGTGCTTGTTTTCCACCTGCAGCTTCTGTCTCTCTAGAACTTTCTGCGTCCAGTGTGTTAGCCCCTGAGCCTACGAGTACCTCAAGCCCTGCACTCACATTTCTATCCAGCAGCGATAACTTTTGAACCGGAAATTTGTTTACCTTCAGTAATTGAGTTTCCAGGTATTCGATTTAGGCCTTACATACTGCGAGAGGGTCCCTATCAGGTTTTGGGCGTCTGTATGTAGCGTGGCGCCTCGGCCTCTTGAATTCAAGTTGTTGCGGGACTAGCCCATATCTATCTCCTCCAGATTTTGTGCGCGAGTCATCGAGAACTTCTGCGCACCTGGCCGGCAGGAACTGGCTTTATGCTTGCACTGGCCACTCTTATATAACGGTTTCGGTGCTGCGGGGGAGATTCTACCGCACCCGCTTATAATCAATGGTGTCTCAAGGCTTTTCCAGGTGCCATTCAACCTGGAACCAACTGATTTCTCCTATGGCCCCAGCATGGGGCCAGATCTGGCTGGCGGCCAGCCGCTGAAGAAAGGTGGACCAGCCCCAGCTTGTTGGTATATACTGGCAAACACGGCACATTCGGACAATGAGCTAGGGTGCTGTTTATAATTCCCAGCGCAATTATAAACGGTTTTTAATTCCGGGTCCGAGATATGGTGTTTATAAACCGGGATATAAACAGAACCGAAAATCGTGATTTTTGGAGTGTTGAGGTAAGTACTATAGTGGTGGGTGAGGAGGGATGGAATGAGTTCGTCGAGGAGGGGACGAGGGCGGAGTAGACTATGGCGAGGAGGAGGGGTAAAAGAAGGACGGGATCGAAGGAAGATGACGAGGAGGAGAACGAGCAGGAAGGGTCGGAGACGATGAGGAAGGCAAGACGAAGCTTCAAGGATGAGGTGGTGGTGGGGATGGGGATGCGCAGGCGATGTGTAGGAGCGGGAGGAGTCCACAACGTGGAATTCCCAGTCTAGCTTTGCAGCTAGGGTTACTATTAGGACAAGGGTGTGCGGAAATCCAAAAAAAAAAAAAAAAAAAAAAAAAACTGTTTTTTTTTTTTTTTTCAAAGGCTGAACCACCCTACCACGTAAGTATTACGTACTACCCAAATCAAGTAATTATTCACGTGATACCCGCGTGCCAAAGCGCTTGACCAAAACTTGGCTCAAAATATGAACTCAAAACAAGAAGTGGCATAAGATAAATTGACCACCAAATATCTACTACAACCCAACAAAAGAGGAACATGCACTGTATCCTCTGTTGCCTCTGATATCAAACACAACCAAATAGGAAGGACTGCCGATGAAACCCGGAAAGAGCGCTGTGAACCTTGTTGCCGGGTTATTTTGAGTAGAAAAGTGATTTCTACAGTTGCGGCAAAATCAAATGTCCCTAAGTACCATAAAAGGCAATTCAAATCAATCTCGACCTTTTGCCCAATCACACATACTTCGAAGCAATTTCTGGTGATAGAAAGATTGAGGAGACATCTAGGACCTACTCTCAACTTTTGAGCTTTTGATTTTACCCAGTAAAGAGTGAGTTAGGGCTCCAGCCATCTGAATACAATGTGAGGCAAATACGGCGGAAAAAGGCGCAATAAAATTTGTTCAAGCGATGCAGTACCATATTTCTTGCCACACTATCGTCCTACATCCCCCGTGCGATCAAAGACCTCCATGGAATTTCCTTGTATGGTAGGGACATTTGATTTTGCCTACATAGGGCTCCCGGAAGCATATTCCACCCCCCAAAAAATAATCAATTTTTTTTTTCTGACCCTCCGGACGCGGAACAAAAGTTTCGGACATCAACCTCAAAAAGTTTTGACATGCTGTGCACATGAGGAACGGGAGGGCGGGTCCCATCGGCTGTAAGGCCATTTTCGGTGGAATCGTAAGGTTCGGCCGAAGAAAAGCCATCTCTCGTCATCATAACTGCCTCATGCATCAAAAGATCAATTGTGCGGGTCTGAGAACATAACATATAATTCTGAAGAGACCAAACGAAAGAGAGCATACAGAAATGGGAGGGCAGGCGAAATATTGAAGACATTCGGGGTAAAAGAGCCCTCATGAACAGAAGTTTTTGTTTCGCCCCGTCAAAAGTTGGCCATCAGCACCACCTTCGGCTGTCAACGAGGTCTGTGTGTGATCGGACATTCCCGCGTGCCTCTTGCTCATACAGTGCCGGACACGCAAAGTCGACAACTTTGATCTTCCATTTATGGAAGGTGTGACACATGCCCAGGCGGTTAGCGTAAGGGGTGTCACACCCCAAACCGGCTTACGAATTGAACGAAATACTACACTGTACTATTTCGATCAATTCGTCTGTCACGCGTCACAGGCCCCCAAATTGACGAATTTTTTCGTACGTGTCACAGGTCACCGAGGCCTTGGACGAATGTGACAAAAAAGTTCCAAAATCTGCGAAAAATGCCGAAAAAAATACAAATTTTTCTCAGCGCACCATTCGGCGCGCTTCCGTGGCAGAATATCGGGCATATCACTCGAAATGCCGGTTTCTGGCATTTTGCTCCGTTTTCCGGCTTCTTTGGCACCTGCCGCGGCTGTATCTCGCCTATTTCGCCGCGCACTTGTTGGATTCTTGAAAATAAATTGCAAATAAATTCTATATTATGTTGCATTCTAGAGCGCAGTGCAGTAAATTGGCATACGAAAGGAGATGTTCTCGAGGCATTGGTGAATATTTCTGGGATGTCACGGTCTCTGCGGCCCATTGACGAACTTCAAATTTCGTTCCGAGGTGTCACAGGTCACAAGCCGGGTGAATTGACCGAAATAGTACAGTATGACTTATGTATGACGTTTCTTGAAGACCTGTCTCTTACCGTACACACCCATCTTTCATTGGCATGGTCGTGCTCCCTCACTCATTCGGCAGGCAGGCCAATGCGACTCCACACATATAAGAGTCTGTCAGGAATTAGCTGCAGTAAGCCCTTACTTACATGGGATCGTCAGGGACAGTTCTCATAACTCCTGTATAGCAGTTAAATCTCAACTTCTCATTGGAGAGTTACAAGCACCCCTCCACTGAAAGACCTCAGACTGAAATGTAAGCGCGATGCAACCCTCATCCCCTCTGAATCAAGGTGCAGCCGCAACCTCGCTCCATTCATCCTGTTAGCGCCTTGTCGGGTTTGCAACAGCGCTGCGACGCATCCTGACGACGGTCTGCATCGTTGTGGAACATCTGGCGTGGGCGAAGGGGGTTTTCGAGTAAGCTGTCGGTTTCTCTGAGTCTCACAGGATGTTCTCATTGAGCTTTCAGGGTATCCCGGCCTTCCCATTGCCATTCAGGCGCGTCCTGCGGCCACAACTCACTTTACATTCCCCAGTAGTCCCGGAAGAAAGTCTGGCATTGATGGCTTCTTTTTCCCGCCTGGCACGTCGGCCCTGTAGATGGCGTCGTTGCACCGCCATTCTTAACTCACTGGAAAGCTTGCTGCTCCATATCCACAGATTCCACGTTAGCTGCGAAAAAAAGTATCTATGTGAATGGGATGCCTGTAGAAAGCGCTTCGGGACGGAACAAACATTCACTAGACACGTGGAGTCACATTTCATGAAGAATCTTCCTTGCGCGTACGAAGGTCAGTCCTTGGCTCACCTCTGATTTTCTGAGGTTCGAGTAGCATTAGACTGTTACCAAGTCTTCAAGTCAAGCCGAGAGCTAGGCAATCACCACCACCAACACTTGGACAGAGGGGGCATCCTCAAACCCTCTTCGGAACCAGCGAAGCCAAGTTTGCGACTACCGCCGCGCCTTGATTTGCACCAGGGCTCACTTGCGCCACCCATTCGGATTGCGAGCTGGAATCCGTGACCACCCAGATGATGAGCAGATTTAGATGTTAATTTTCTATTTAATTCGATTTAGTCTAGGATAAAAAGGAAGATTTTATTAGGGAGAGACACCAACAGCTCTGATTTTTCGGCAAATTGTAAGAGCAACCTTTAGGACCCGAGATATGTCGAGGGTCTAGCGAGGGAGAATCCAACGTTAATTAAAGACGCTACTAGGAATACATTACAGTGCACCATGCGAGGGAGAATCCAAAGAGAAGAAAGGCTAAGGATTCCCACGCTAGGTGTGGCAAACATATACTAACTAGTTCCCCAAGGTCGGGTCAATACCGAGTAAGTGTGCCCGAAGCCCGAAGCTGTATCTCTAATCAATAAATACAACACCTTCCAGCGAACAAAGTACCATAGACTCCCATAGCGGATCTTGGCATCCAGTACCTCCTCGACCTCCCAGGACTGGTGGCGGCTCTTCGTGTCTCGGGCGAGTGGGGAATGGATCGGCTTGCACAAGCCCAAGTTTCACAACGGGGAAGACAGGGTGGAAGGCAGAGTACCTGAGGCATCAACCCACACCCGGTCACCAACCTTGATGTCTGGAACTGGTGTCTGCCTGCGGTCATATGTAGTACTGCTGTCGTAGCTCATCCCAGTCGTCCTGCTTGTAATTGGTGAAGAGCCGGACGTACTGCTCGAGTTCCTCGTTAACGCGCTCTGTTTGGCCATCGGTCTGCGGATGGTAGGCCGTAGAGGTGGCTGGGGTGACCCCAACGAGGCACCAAAGCTCGCGCGTGAACTCTGCGATGAACTGGGTGCCACAATCCGGAATGTACTTCTCCGGCAGGCCATGGTGGCGCCAGACGTTCCGGTAGTACAGCCGAGCAGCGCCAACCGCGTCAATGGAGGTGTGACACTCCATGAAGTGCGCTCTCTTCCCAAAAGCACAGACAACAACCATGACTGCATCGTATCCATGGGCCTCGGGAAGCTCGACAATGAAGTCGACTGAGACGGTGTGCCAGCGCTCCTCGGGGATCTCTGTGGGGTGGAGCTCACCGATCGGCAGTCTACGAAGCGCCTTGGTGCGGCAGCACAAGTCACAAGTCGCAACATACCGGCCGACATGGCACGACAGTTGGGGCCACCAGTAGTTCCACAAGCTCCAGGGTCTTGACAGCTATCTACAAAACACTGGAGCGCTCCGAAAAAAAGTTCCCATTGATGCGATGACGTCAATTACCATATGAGGTAGGCACTGCCGGATCCATTGCGTCGACGGCTGGCGCGTCAGGGCGGGGCGACCTCGTGTTGCAGCCTAGGCGGCCATGGTAATCAGGAGCCGCTTGTGTGCAGGAGGGATGTAGCGGAAGGTATTGTAGGGCATGGTAGTAGTCTGTATTTGATGGCGCCTGTCAACCAGGACCTCGGTTTTGTCACGGTTGTCACGGCACGTGCAGATTTTCCCACACGGTTCGAATCTGGTTCAACTGCTCGCGGTTGGTCATAGCACTCTCGTAGACCGCTCTAAATGTTACGAAGTCTCAACTCAGGTTTACCTCTAGCTGTCCATGGGTTTTTCTTCCCCAAAACCATCATTGGAACCAAGCTGCGTTAAAACACTGTAAACCGACAGCCGAGGCAAGAGAGTGAGTGCAAAGATATTTGTTTTATGCCAAAAACTATCAAAGAATGTCCTGCAGTCACTGTGCAAAGGAAGGGTCATGAAATTCATGATGTTGTTGGCCATGAAAATCCTAACATTATGTCCAGGAATTCATGATGAATCGCCTGGAAATTGCTAACGAAACATCATGAATTGAAAGTATGTTTTCATGATGATTATGGGGCTCTTCATGACGTTTTTTCATGATGTTTTATCAAGTATTTCAGAACAAAATATCATGAAACGAGAGCGGTGCAAAGCAAATAAATAACCACCAACCTCATACCACCAACCTCAGATGCCACCAGCCGGCATCGAACTCAAGGCCGCCGTGTGACATACTACAGTATATCACGTTGAGAGTACTACTGGTAGACTAAGTGGGAATTGTAAACTTTGTTAGCTTCGCCAATATATGGATGTCATACTGCACAGTCTCAAGTTGTTCATCCCCGTTCTCCTCATTTGTTTCTAATTTTCAGCAGTGTGCACTTGATAGAGACCAGAGACCGACTGATACCATTTATTGGCTTTATTATTGATATTAGCACCCTACCCACTTAACTCTTGGTGGACTTAGCCAGAAAAAATCGCTCGGTTCTTTATGACGAAAATTCGTGATGTTTTGTCATGAATTCATAATCTTGCAAAAATGAGCTTCTGAGCATCATGAAACCCCCCTTGAAATTCATGGTGTGCTTCATGACAAAACATCATGAAACCTGAAATTCATGACAGTTTGCATGAATTTCATGATGTATACTTTGCACAGTGAGTGCTTAGAGACTAGGTAGAGTGTCATTAGAAGGCAAAATAATAGGCAAGAACAAGGAAAACCGGTCACTCGACGCATTCGAACCGTATGGGAAAATTGGCACGTGCCATCAAATTGTCACAAAATCCGAGGTCCTTGGTGACAGGTGCCAACAAAATCAGACTCTATATAAAAAGATATATCGACTATCATATATCTCATAGAGTCTGACTGCGGGAGACTAGCATGGTAGGCGAGAGAGACGTTCCAGGAGCAGTGACGAAAGGGCGAGTGTCGTTGGAGAGAGTGGAGCGGGCTGGCCGAATTAGGCAGGAGCTGTCAAAACCGTTGTGTGAACTTTTTTTCGGAGCGCTCCAGTGTTTTGTAGATAGCTGGAAACGACCGGCGCCACGCGTGTGTCATGGTGCTGCTCTAGGATATGCCGGCGGAGGTCCTTGTCCCGGGGAACGACAATCTTCCCCCGGAAGTAAAGGAGTCCACCTTCAATGCACCATTCCAAAGACCGGGCAGACCAGACGCTTCGAGCCTTGAGGAGTTCCTTGGCAGTCAGGGCAATGGGCTCCTCAAGGTCCGGGCACCACAACAACCGGCACGACACACCCCTTTGGGAAAGCCGGCACATCGCATCAAAGATGACACATTCCCTGAGGGGCGGCATTCTGCACTATGTACCGGCAAATCTGCCAACTACCGACACACTTTCAGCCGAAGGTCCGCGATTCGGCATATCTCGGCATTCTCCCCGACGTTCCCGCGATGTGGCAGGTATGAGCCTGTGCTGCTAAGTTGAAGAGCTTTATTAGTCTGAAATTGTTGGCGGGGGTCGACCCGGACCTCGGTTTTGTCACAGTTGTAACATCATGTGCATTTCCCCACGCCCCAATGGGGAATGACACGTATGCGCGTCGGTGCTGTGGTACGCAGCGACCACCACTGTGAAGGCTTCGCAAGCCTGGGGAAGTATCGGAAGACTGCCCAGCCCATAAATACACATAACTCCGTGCTACTTCACGTTTTGGGACCATATTCATCAAGTAATATTATGTTCATGGAATGAGTATATTATCTTCGGGATTACGGCCCCGTCCAAAAGTCCCAGATGCTTCACAATGGTAAATATAACCCCGGCAAATGTAAATGTGGGGTTTTATGTAAGCCATCCATACAGCCAACAAGCTCCATATTGGGCTCAAGTCAAGGCTCAAGTTGGTTTACTAAACGCTATTGACCATCGTTGGGTCAATAGCGTTCCACACGGGTTCCCTTCGGCGCTCTCCCTTCACCTGCAAATTTCGCGCCAACTCTGCCAGGGTATAGCAGTGCCCCGCTGGCAACCCCAACCTCCCCTTCTGTCCCCTTGCGTCAAACACCGCGTCGTACACGGGATTCAGATGCTGCTCTTCCAAAACTTCGGGGCATTTTCAATCGGAAAAAGGCGCCTAGTTGACGTGTTTGATGAGAAAAGGTCTGCTGGGATAGACGGGTCTTAGTCTCATGCCCCAGATTGCAGCACCGTGGACTGTTCTTCGAACAGATCGTACAGTGTTGCACTGTTTTTATTTTACCACCACTTTTTCGAACCGACGAGGTATTTACTTGTATTTACCTGAGCTTTTGTAAGCGTAGTCGGCCGTATACATCGTATCTTCGTATCTTCTAGGGAGGGAACTTCTCCATTCCGAGGGTGATGGCAAAACGGTCGAGATTTCCGCGGTGGGTCATTGTTTTCCCTTCTCCAAGGAGAGATCCCTCGGCCGGGAAAACGCGTTTTCGGCATCCAGAAAAGCCTCGGAATGACCGTTTATGAACTCGCTGGCTTGTGCGCCAATGACAATGAATAATTAGGTGAAATACGGGAGAAATTCCCGCCGCCTGAATGAGAATGATGGGCCGGCGGCGAAGAAATCCGGCTGGAAGCCTCCATCCAAGGTGCGGGGCGTGAAGCCGGGGCGTCGAAAGGACCCCAGTTGTCATACAACCTGGAAAAGAGCACTCCCTAACCCTTAGAAATAATGGAATGCTTACCAAATGGGAAAGGGCGGGTGGGCCAAAGAAAATATTCGGTCCGACCGTGTGCGAGGACCGAAGATCTTCCTTCGAGTCGGAGGAACATGACGGCGAGAAGGAAGAAGATCAGGAGCGCACCGCCACCGCTCGTTCATAAACCAGCGTCTTGGCAACAGTCGTACCTCCTGAAGCCAAGACTAGAAATTTATGAACTCGCTGGCTTGTGCGCCAATGACAATGAATAATTAGGTGAAATACGGGAGAAATTCCCGCCGCCTGAATGAGAATGATGGGCCGGCGGCGAAGAAATCCGGCTGGAAGCCTCCATCCAAGGTGCGGGGCGTGAAGCCGGGGCGTCGAAAGGACCCCGAGTATTAGGAGCTTGCGACGCGCCTGTAGACGCACCGGATTGAGTACGCACCTTCAAATGAACCTCTGAACCAAAAGAAAAGCACTGCAGTAGACCCCCGATTCTAGGAGCTTGTGACGCACTGCTGCAGTGCAAAGTCGGCGGGTGAATGATACCCAGTGATTTTTGGGTGAATGATTCCCAATGAGTGGCGGGTGAATGTTGCCCGATGAGTGTGGGTGAATGGTGCCCAGTTATTTGTGGGTGAATGATGCCCAATTATTTGGTGGGTGTATGGTGCCCAATGATTTTGTGGGTGAATGGTGCCCAGTGATTGACGGGTGAATGGTTCCCGGTGAATTTTACAGTTGAGTCGGGTGAATGATTCCCGTTTAGTGATTGACGGGTGAATGGTTCCCGTTGAATTTTACAGTTGAGTCGGGTGAATGATTCCCGTTTAGATTCGCGTGAAGAAATTGAGTTTCAAGGTGTGTGACTGCATAGCGTGAATAAAATTGCGCGAAGTTTCGCGTCTTTGTGTGCATTGAGATCTGGAGCAAAGTAAAGAAAATGATCAGTTTTTTGTTTTTCTTTTCGAAAAAAGACGGGAAAGGATCCAAGCAAGTTTGCGCCGCAGGTCCGAAGCTATTAGAGCTCGCCCAGACGATGCAATGAACATATAAATGTGATTAGCTCTGGGTCTAGTGAAAGACGAGCTCGCACCGGTAGGTTCCCCGATCTTAGAGCTCGAATGTGTAGGGGCTCTTTGAGGTGAGAATGTTTTGCTTGTCAACGGGTTCGACGCAGGTTAAAGTCAGTATTCAGGGTTTCAGCCAAAGAAAATATTCGGTCCGACCGTGTGCGAGGACCGAAGATCTTCCTTCGAGTCGGAGGAACATGACGGCGAGAAGGAAGAAGATCAGGAGCGCACCGCCACCGCTCGTAAACCAGCGTCTTGGCAACAGTCGTACCTCCTGAAGCCAAGACTAGAAAATTTTTCGAGATGCGAACACGTATTGATCACGTGCTCACGTGCTCGCGACACTAGCGTTTAGGTACCAAATAGTACCAAATAGTAGTACTATTTGGTACTATGGTGGTCGGCAACGCTGCCAAAATTTGGTGATGGGAAAACCGGTATTGCCGCATTTGGAAGGTGCGTGCTACTCCTTGTACTCTTTTACTCAGAACACCTTTCCGTGACTCTCAGAAGGTCGGATTTGTATTGCGAGCACGATTAAAAGTCATTTTAGTTCGCTTGGCAAAAAAATTTGGGCCAAAATCATGCCTTATTCTGGAATCTATCATACGTACACTCGGACTGCCCTCCAAGATTTACTCCTCAGTGCAGCTTGTTGAATATTCAGACAACAGCTTTCAAAAATGCGGTCTATTACTGTCAAGAGAATGATTGTTGCCGATTTTCCATATTCCCCCCAGTTCCTTAGATATGCCCCGATGTTGGGTCAGAACTGCCAGGTTTGCATACCTGGGGGCCGAGATTCGAAAATCCACAACAATCATTTCTTCGCGACATGCCATGCGACCATCTTCTACAGCCAAAAGTTTCTCTCAATGTGCCTGCAGGATGAGGAAAACGGCCATACCACTGAATGTGCTGATGTCGGAGTTTGAAATTGGCGGAGCATTGCCGACCACCACAAATACTACTGTAGTATTTCGTTCAATTAGTAGTGTCACTTGTCACAGACCCGAAATCCTACGAAAATTTTCGTAAGTCACAGGGTCACAACACGGTTCTACTAAAGGTTCTTGCCTGTCCCACGCATTTTGACGCGTTTTTGGGCCCCAAAAGGGGGGTAAAATACCAAAAATTTCGTAAGTCACACTGTCCCAAGGCCCTCTTACCAAAGATCAGGTTGGTAAGAGGTGTCACACCCCAAATGGCCTTACTAATTGAACGAAATACTACAGTATGTTCCACTCCTTCGACACGCTACCCAATGACGCTCTTATCATAACGCCTGGCATATAAACTTGGCCTCGCCTTTTCATTACGCCGCGAACTTCGCGCGTCAAATTCTTCAGACTTCCATCAGGAAAAGCCTCCCGCGGCAATTCCCCTCGATTACCCCCAATTCCCTCCTAATTACCCCGGATAACCTTCCGTGGGTGGATTTCCTTCCTAGCAACGTGCCAATCTAGTTACGGCTAATCAGCACCCAAATTTCCGTTGATTACCGTAGGTTTCTGTACCATTTCTCAAGCATTTCCGATGTACATTCCCAGAATTTCCGTCAATAAAATCATAAATGCCCGACGGGGACTTCATTAAATGGTTATAGAATACACAGAAGAGGTATACGGAGCACTACATGTAGTACTGCAAACAACATCATCAAAGAATACCGAAAAGGAGGGTCGATGTGGAAGGAATAAAAGTATCAGTCGGAATCAGGGAGATCGATGAGCTGGATCAACGTGGCGGAGCTACCACTTGTAGTATGGGCCACCTGGTCGGCCTCACTGCACGGCACGATGAGTAAATTAGACGATGCAATGGCGAGCACTTACGTGACGTCGTTGAACAGTTGATGCAAGATACGGTGCATGCTGTTTGGTGCCGACTTGCGGGTTAGCGAAAGAGTATCCATATGGTTGCGGTAGGTGGATTCGTAGGCGTCCTCACTGAATGGAATGTTTTGACGTCTGCCGGTGTTGCGGTGCTCAACGAGAGCTGCGTAAACCTTGGGAGATTATGAGTACGACAACAACATTGTACGTAAAAAAAATTACGCACCGCCGTGGCCGCGAGGGCAACCATCGAGTCCGGAAGTTCGCGCTGCATTGGGTGCTTGCTGGAGCGAGCGGGGAAGCGGTCGGGATTCTGCGTCACGAACAACGGGCTAGAGAAGACTTCCTCTTTGATGATGAACGCGATGGCGCCTTGGGCGAAGGGTTGGTCAAGGCGGAGACGTCCCTATAAAAACAGATATAAACATGTAAAAATCAGCAAGAAACAACATACCTCGATTGCGGGAAAGATATAACGATGATCCTTCAGGAGTTCTTCGACACGGGCCTTGACCTGTTCGGGTGAGAGACCGGCTAGGGAAAAGAAAGCGGGAACGCAGGTGACAGCAGTCCGCTTGAAGTTCCCACGAAGGATGTTGGTGCGGTCAATGGGCTACGTCGTTATTAATGGGCGGGTAAGAAGAAAAAGAATAAAGACACGCACAATCGAAGAAAGCTGAGCGCCGAACACGGGGTCGACTCCGAGCCTTCGCAAGATGTGGATGGCATCCGGGATGGGGATGGCGGCCTGGGTCATGCGCTCACGAGCATAGCCGGCGCGCGAGGTCATGAGCGGATATGCATTGTCGAATAATAGCTCGATCTTGATGATCAGTATCGTCCCACGCAATACCTGTTGAAGCACGATGTGCTGAGCCGTAAGACTGCAACAGTGGCGGTGGCCGTAGTGACGACAGCGGCAGCAGCGGGGGTGGTAGTAGCGGCGGGTGCGGTATTGACGGCAGTGGCAGTCTGCGACGAGGTATTGGCAGCCTCCGACCTAACCACCGGTTGCTGAAGCGCGGTGAGTAAGTTGTCGTCAACGTAGGAATGCACTACGTACCTCAGCCGCGGCTTGCCGCTGGCGAGCCTCGGAGACCTTCTTTGACTTCTTTGCCTTCTTCGCCGTACAGTCCAAGGTAAGCAACGAAAACAAAAAGAAGAAAAGAGAACTCACCTTCTTCTTCTTCTTCGGTGCTTCCTCCGTATCGACATCCACCAGACCATCACTCTCGAACTCGCTGGGGGGAACGAAGGAACCCATTGACGAACTGCGGCTGCGGTGGCCACGAGAGTCGACGTCGCTGTCGATGTGCATGCGGCGAACAGCGGAGATGGCGGACATATGGCTGGATGCGGAAGACTTGCGACTGCGGGGCTGCAAGTCGACGTCGATGAAGTCGGGAATGTCATTGTCGGAGTCGTATGCAGGGCGAAGGGGTGGGGCATCGGACATGGAGTCGTCGGAGTCGTCAGCAATGGGCTTGGATTGCCGGGTCTTTGCCTTCACGGGGACAATGTCGAACTACGAAAAAAAAGAAAGAGTTTTGAATAAATCATCGCATGTAGTTCGTAGTCTTACCTCCTCGTCCTCGGAATCAAACAGGAGCTTGGGATCTTCCTAGGGTCGAAATCAGCAGATGTAGGGGAAGAGGACCGTGGGGTATACCGCCGACGATCTATCGTAAGGCGTGCGAGGAGGCGGGGATTAAACCCGTTTACCATCCGTTCTGGGAACGTCTTCCACACACCAATATTTTCCGTTCCATTGCTTCCGATGTTCTTCACCAGCTTTACCAGGGAATTGTCAAACACCTCATCGCATGGCTGAAGGCTACGTGTGGGGAAGCAGAGGTAGACGCTCGCTGCCGCCGTCTTCCTCCTAATCATAATATCCGTCTATTCATGAACGGGATCTCCGACCTTAATTGTGTCACTGGGAAGGAGCACGACCAGATATCGCGCTTCATTCTCGGAATCATTATTGACATCCAACTTCCCAACAACCTTCCATCGTCGCGTCTTCTTGGAGCTGTGCGCGGGATCCTTGATTTTGTGCGTCTCGCGCAGTATCCTATGCACACGGACGAAACCTTGACCCTCCTCGAAGAGGCTCTTCAGAACTTTCACGACAACAAAAGTATCTTTGTTGATCTTGGTGTTCGTCCGGACTTCAACCTCCCCAAACTCCATAACTCCTCACACACTCCCTCCTATATCGAATATTTCGGCACCACCGACAACTACAATACCGAATACACCGAGCGTCTGCATATAGACCTTGCGAAAGACGCCTATCGCTCGACGAACTTCAAGGACGAATTCCCTCAAATGACTCTGTGGCTGGAACGGAAGGAGAAGATCTTTCGTCATGAGAAATACATCCAGTGGCGACTAGCTGGCTGCCCCTTTCCACCGACATTGAAGCCTTTGCCCCCTGGCATTGTCTACGAGCGGCGTTTGAAGATGACGAAGCATCCAACGCACAAGGCCGTCAAAACCCCCACCCTCATCTCTGACTACGGCGCTCGTTCTTTCCGAGCAGCGCTCTCACGCTTTGTCGTACAGTTCAAAAACCCCACATTTACTGGCGCTCAAATTGAGGCCGAGTGTCACTCTATCTCTCTTCATTTCAATCGCGTTCCCGTTTTTCATCGACTCAAATTTGTCACCGAAGACCCTTACACTGCCGGTGGTCCGGAAGATTCGGTCGTGGACTCTATTCATGTTCAACCATCCAAAACTTCACGGTCTGGAAAAGAGCTCGCTGGTCGATTTGATACTGCACTGGTAAATGATGGAACTGGCGGGCTTACTGGTACTAGCGGTGTGTTCTTATTTTTTTGCTTTCTGTTCACGATCACTGAGTCTGACTTGACAACAGGTTATCGTGCTGGTCAGATACGGGTGGTGTTTTCTCTCAAGCCAGCCCATATTCGAAGTCTCTTTGGGAACGGTGTGGCTCCTCCTCGCCACTTGGCTTACGTTGAATGGTTCTCGCCCTGCACAGCCCAGACGGAACCACACCATCTAATGTATAAGGTGAAACGGTCTGTGAGGGATGGGGCAAGAATGGCGAGTATTGTTCCTGTTGCAAATATTCGACGTAGTATTCATTTGCTACCTAAATTTGGGCCTGTTGCCCCTGCCCATTGGACCTCAGCTAATGTTCTAGAGGAGTGTCCAAATTTCTTTGTAAATTGCTTTTCGGACCGGCATGTATACACGACATTGTATTAGTAGTTAAACTTTGATTTTCCTCGCTATTTTTGGGCATAAACTGGATATGCATTTCCTGGGAGCCTTTTCTCCTGATATACCATCTGAAAAAAATCCAGACTGTTGTTGAACGATGGCGCCGCGAAGAAATTCGACTTTGTGACTGACTGTCACAGAGTGGTCACAGTTGAGTTGAACCGACTCAGAAATTCAGCGCCTTGACAAGAGTAGACTAGATCAGGGCAGTGGAACGCAGAGACAAAGACCTACCTTTGAGTATCTTACCCTTCACAATATATAGGACCCCCCATGTTTTGTAGTATCACCTTCGGTACGGCTCATTGATTGAACCGGACTCTCAGTCCGAAAGTTCGGGCATAGCCGTGGGCGCCTGTCCCTGTCTTCTTCGCTCAAATTTAATCAAGGGAAGTTCGGAAACCCACCAAGAAGAATAACAGAGGAAATCAGGAGCATATTTCCCCCAATTCCCTCGAATTTCCGGTCTTTGCAATGTAAGAAAGAAATTTCCCCAAATTAGCGGTAATTTTCCGAAGTAGGTTTTTCCTGATGTCTCTTCCCGCTTCCTTCACGCTTTCTTGCCGCTCCCATCTTGCCCCTTCCCGACCTCCACACTCTCTTTTTACTTGCCCCCAATCTCCTCGCTCGTTGGTATCCCCAATAGCTATGTTCACACCCCCCCCCCCCCCCCCCCCCCCCAGTGTGCATTGGTCTTACAGGACCCCCGACAACCACCTATGATGCCTGCCCGAGGTGGTTGTCGGGGGTCCTCCGACCCGCCGTGAGCCGCGACCGTTGCCAAGAGGCAACCGTCTGGTTCAAAAAATTCGTGAAGAAGCCATCAAGTCGTTGAATTCACTACAATTTCGAGGGATGTCGGCCAATAAGCTAAGGCTGGAAGATTATGATTAAATACGCTTCCAACCCATAATGTACTGTAATCGTAATATAATCTTAAGGATTCAGCCCATATTTAATCGTAAGGGTATTGTAATGTATTATAATCATAGAATAATCATATTTAATCGAATTTAATTGAATATTTTGGAATATGGAACTCGGATATCCTTGTCTAAATAGAGCGTTTGTGCGGAGCGGCTGGCCCGCTTGACAGGCATGTGCCGCGGGATCGCTGTATAGTGCTGAGACGCTTCAACCAACGACGTCATTCCCGCCAGGTCGCTAACAAATCGTCGTTTGAACAGGACTCAGCCCGCAGAATATTAAACGCACTGAGGTAGGCACTCTTAAGGGTCCTTTCTGACACTGTACCGAGTTTCAAGCCCAACAGAGTCTTCTGTTCTGAGGAAATGCGAGCGACCTGGCTTTAGCGAAGCGACCTCGCTCCACATGCCTGTCAAGCGTCCCCGCCGCTTAGCACAAACGCTCTAATACAAGCTCTAGCACTGAAAGTGTTCCCAGAATGCATTCCCACTGCGAGCTACACCAATATTAGAATGGTCTTCATCTTGAGGGACGAATCCTTACTAAAGGACTAAATTTACTTCCACCCCCTATGATCCAGAGGCTTTAGGTCAAATTTGAAGTTGTTACAACCCTCAAAAGCAGTTTTTAGTTTCATCAGACATTGTTTGAGTGCAAAAAGCATGGCATCAATAATGTCCCACGGTTGACAGCAAGTTCCAAACACTGCCAAATTGGGGTTGAATTTGAGTTATCGGGTGAGTTGGAGAGACCACACTATTTACCTATGGTCAGATACGAGCTTTAGGTACTCAACAGACACTGTATACCTAAGAATATGCCATTTTATTGCTCCCACCCATCCTTAAGATTATGATTAAATACAGACCCCATACCATATCATAATCATAATGTATTGTAATGCAACCGAGTGTATTCACAGACCTTGAGATTATGGGGCGAAGCATATTTAATCATAATTCTACGATTATAATTGATTATATTTTAATATACTCGTATTTATATCCAGCCTTACAATAAGCAGCACAAAAGGTAAGCACAGACTCACCCGTATATGTTCCCACTGAGTTCCCAGGCCAAAAACTTTTTTTCTTGTTGCGTCACGATTTTTTCAAGGCAACGGCCTCAATCGTGACCGTGACCACCTCAAAAAGAGGCAACACAACCGACCCCACCGTTACCGTGACGGTTGCCTCTATACAGGCAGGTACAGTACGAGGCAAGCGTCCGGAGTGCTGATACTGGGAGAAATAAACCCCCTTGAGTCTGCCGTTGAATGATTCCAAAGTATTAGTTGTCCGAGCGACATGGGACACAGGAATTCCCATGATCTCGGCTGCCTTCTTCGCACCCGCCAATGACCACGACTGCCACATCTCATGTGCCTTCAGATATCCCTGGAGATAGGTCAGAAAAGCAATGGCGGCTTTCGATTGAGTCTTAGCGATAGCAGTCCGTGTACGACCCAATTTTTTGAAGTCCTCAAGTTCGGTTTTGTATGCATTGATTGCGTCTTCGTAAATGTCGATCTCCTTGAGGAGGCGCATCAAGAATTTCGCCAAGCGAGTCCGAACAGAACGACGGTCAGGTCCTTTGGGAATAGCGCGCAGATATTTGTTGAGACCATTGCGCCATGCCTGCCATACATGAAATATGCACAGCAGAAGCAAGACTTCGGGCCAGTTTTGACGCAAGCCGAAGCGCTCGCGCGTATTGTTGTCAGTGGCTGCAACCTTCACATCAAAGCTCTCTCCCTCCTCATTCTTGCCCATACCCTCCTTCCACTTTTGCAAAAGATCGGCGAGAAGTTCTTTGTTGTAGTCGGCATGTACGGCTTTCGCGTCCTTCTTTGCAGTGAATAGCATGAACCCGACAGGAAAGCCTTTCTGCTGATCGTCCAGAACCATGAGAATTGCGAGAAGGGCGCAAACTCCGAAAGTCAAGTCCATCAGCATCTGTTTTTTGTGACCGTACTTCCAAGCAAGAAGCCGTTGCTCCGGGGTCAAAAGAATGATGCTGAAGCGCTCGGAATGGCCGGGAATCAAATGTGTATACGAGAGACAAGAGGCGGCAAGCCGAGGATCCGGGGGGGAGGAATTTTCGGCACGACACCATAGATCTAAATTGTTTTCCGGTGATGAGCGCTGAGGGATTCCAGATTCTTGTGCAATTGTCCGGTACAATGATGTTGTTTCGTAAGGCGACAGAGTAAAGCGATAGAGAGAATCACCGGCTTGAGTTCCCCAACTTGAACGGGATCGCGAGAATTCACGGCATTGTTGGCAAAGCTGTGGGAGTGGTGTTTGTTTGCGGAGCAGTCCAAGAGCGAAATCGCGCAAGAGAGGCCGAGGGGGATTCGGGGATTGCGTGACATGATCTCCGTCTCAAGGCATTGAGGGGAGTGCGTAAAATCTCCCATGATGTGATCTATAGTGAGGCCTGTGATTCGGTTTGAGGACGAACCAGGCCTCCCAGGAGGTCGATGTTTTATCCGGACGCTGGACCAGGCATCGGGGGATATGCGTGAAAAATCGCGTAAAATAGCTTAAATTATAGCAAAAAAATGCCATTGCCTCTACCATCCCGAAATATGTTCAGGAAAGTGCTCGGGACAGTCGGATTCATGATCAGACTCCACACGCTTCTCCGGATCTGTCGCCGAAATTTTGTTCTTCCCTTTCCCTCGTCCACTACTCGTCTTTCTCGCCCCGAGGGCTTTAACAGCGCTCACTACGCCTTTCAAATGGGTGTTCACCTTCTTGTAGAGCTCTTTGTAGTCCTCGGCTCTTTCTGCCTTCAAGATTTCGATCATGAAAGCACGCTGAACCAATACAATCTGGGACATGAGGCGAGGCTTGGCAGCAATGCGCTTCTCCAGAATCCCGACCATCACATCCATCATCCCATCCACCGCCATTCTATCGGAAATTGCGCGCGCAAACTGCAGAGTCTGCTCTCCCGCTACTAGTTGAGTATTCCAACCCAACGTCAAAAGCCTTCGAGCCACAACATCAGCAGCTACGAGTGTCCCTCTTCTCGCATTTACCCAGTCTTCTGCCGCTTTCCATTCCTCCCGTGCATCAGCCAGTCCGATGAGCCACTGCCAGGTCATGACGATCCAGAAAGGAAACCGTATGTACGGATACCGCGCGTCCAAGACTGATAATTTTCCGTCTAGAATTGCTTGACGTACTTCCTGTTTCAGCTGGTCCACATATTTAATTGGTGGTAGCGACTTCGTCTTCAGATGTTCGATGGCTTGACCCATGTCCATATTCGGAGCCTCCGACGAGAAGCAAGTTTTTGGCGCAGGGAAGACCAGTCCATATGATTTGGATGGGACAACGGCGCGTAAGAAAGCGCTGACACTAAGGCCATTATCCGGAAAGGCGCCCTTCACTTCCTTTGGGACGCGAAGCTGACGCGTGCAATAAAATTCAAGATTCTTTAGCGCGTGAAGAGGATATTTTTTATTTTTTTCGATCCACTCGCGGGTGTTGAGAGGAGGAAGCTGGTCTTCCTCGTCTGAGTCAAGAACATCGACCACGTTGTGGTCGGTCATGATGTATGAGGTTCGCGAAATTTCGATGTGGAAGCAAGGCTGAGTGTGGTGTGATCCAAAAATGCCGAATAAAAATAATATAAAATATCATCATCGATATGCTGCGTTCGAGCTGTCGTCTACACTCAGGCCTTGAAGTGATGTGTCTAAATATATTCCCGACGTTGGTGAATTTTAGGTCTCAACACCTCCATTTTGGTCTCGGGCCGAAATTTTATCCGGATCTGAACCAGACCTCGCCGCTGACGCCCAGTGAGAATCCCTTCTGGGCTGGTCTGCCCAGGTACGTGTTAATCTGTGCAATTTCGGACCCCAGATTTCAGCATCTCAGCCCATACATGAACACATCAGAGCAGAAAATCTGGACTTTTTATCTGGGCTGGGATGCTGCCATACGCTCAGCTATGCGTACCTCTGCTTCCTTCTGGCCCGCTCATTTGTAGTGCATATATTGAATAAATCCAATGGAATTCCATTTCATATTACCGAATACACAAATCGTATACGAAAAAGAATTACCAAGTCCAGCCGCCGGGTACGAGCCCGCGAACCAACCCACACCGACCCATCCGACCAACCCGCCTGCCCGCCGCTCGTGTCACAGTCATGGACGAAGGTAACCGTACAATCCAGCACCTGCTGCCAGTGATAAGACACTCAGTACTAATGTATTAGGACAGCGACATAACACTTACTTCAAACAACACGCGATGCCGGAGGGTGTCGGAGTCAGTGGAGAAGGCCTAGCGACAATTGAGTAAGAAAACGGAGTATAGATGAATCACGTACTTGTGTACCGCGCAAATATCTTAGATACAACCGACTACGAAAAGGGGCGATCAGACATAAGGACAAGGAGAGACGAAGGTAGCCATACCAGAAAGACTCGGAGGAGAGGTAAGACGGCAGGCTTCCCGCAATGGTAAGAGATTTTTAACTGCCTAAAGCACGTTAGCTCCGTCTAGACAAGGGGAACGTACTTACATCCGCCGGAAAAACTTGGCGCGGGTGAGCTATCATACACACGTATAGCAGCGCTATCCCGCCCCGAACTTGATGAGGCCATGCTTGAGGCACACCGGTAGAGAATGCAGTTAGCTTGTATCACGGGAGAAAGCGAAGAAGTCGAGACTCACCATGCCATTGGCCAATAGCAAAATCGTCCACAAAGCCCTGACTTCCGCCCAGAATTACCAGCCGAGCTTACGTTGCGGAGCTCTACACCAACTGGAAACAAAGCACCATGTCATCCCACAACCTCCGACGTCGCCCGTCCCGCCAGACTCGGGATTAAGCTGAAAAGCCATTCAGCGCGTGCCACAATGGCGATCGGGAAATCTTACCGCGCTCGTTTGTCGCCGCGTTCCTAACGACCAAAGCGGCAGTGGTGTTCAAAGCACAATTCAAATGATAAACATAATATTTACTTAGCTTCGTCGCTGGGACTCTTCCGCACAACTCGCATGGGACATGGCGAGCGACAGAATCTTCATAGAAGGTGAGATCAACGATGAAAGAAAAGGGAGCGGGGCGGATACGAGGCAGGCAGAAGAGGGAAACGATGGAGGTGACGGTAAGTCGAGGATACTCCGAATCCATTTCCTCGTGTGGACGAAGTTAACGAGCGTGGCGCGGAGGCCAACGAGGCGTATGTCGGAAAAAATCGACATCTCCAGGTGGAAAGTTAGAAGGAAACAGTGGGAAGACAGGAGAGGAAATGCGCACAAACGAAGCCTGCCGCCTGCATAACAGGACACCCGCAGCTGTGCATCGTTACACCATGCAAAATCATCGCAATGTCGCCGTCCGCTCCAATGCCATGGCCGCGACTCGGGAGCTGGTTGGCACGTTGTCGAGATTATCGCTCGCTCGCTCGATGGCGCTTTTCGTAGCGGGTGGCTGAGTAGAGCAGATCTGCCAGAAGAGGAGGAGAGAAATTGGTCGATGCAGCAGCGGAGGAGACACCCTGGCGAACGGCGACTCGGAGGAAGACAGAGAGAGTCAGAGGCGGATGGGAGATGGTGGTGGTACGGGAACAAGATGCATTTCAAACTCCGACTGTCTCCCGGCGTGTCTTGGACGTGTTCCCACGCTGCGTTTTCCCGTCGAAAGCGCATTCCGAAGTCGGGTGCAAGTCGGTTGCCAAGACTTTCATTCAGAAATTGTCAGTTTCTCGGGATAAATATAGAATTCTTGGATATTCTGATATGCTGTTCAGCAGATTTCAGCAGATGCAGCAGATCTGCCCATGTTTGAGCATATCCGCCCAGACGGGATTTTCACTGGGGCTGACGCCCATGCTTTATCCGAATTCTTGACCACCCTTGGCCGCCGAAATGTTGGTTTCTTATCCGAATTCGGGCAGCCAAAATTCGGGCATGTTTTATCCGAATTGAAAATTTCGCGGGCAGGCATCATAGGTGGTTGTCGGGGGTCCTGTTGTTGGCTCTTGCCCGTTAAGGCAAGCGCCGACATAAACCATTCACACGCTGTCGCACGAATTTCTTTCACAAGCAAGTCCATCTTCGCACACCCGGTGCAAAACGCTCAAGAGGAAAATCGTCATACGTTAAACGCTGTCCTCAACGATATTCACACCACCACACCGACTCAAGCCACACAAGCGGTGCTGAAACAATCTCGTGTAGCGGCAGAGCGCGTAAGTCGGCGAACGACGAAAGAAAGCCGTCGCTGCACACAGTGTGCGCACGCTCAATGGCAGACCACAAGGAGCTCGAGAGTCGGCGGCAAGCGATATAGAAGGAACACGAAGGAACGCAGATACTTGAATTGATTCGAGCGTAGTTAGACAATTATTGTGCTACCTACAGTTGCGGCAAAATCAATTTACTTACCAAATAAGGAAATTTTCATCAAATCCGCTCTACCGCAGAGCAAAACCACCACAAGCACGTTGAAATGGCACAAAGGGCCTGTACTCCTGGAGTTGAGCCGGTCTACGCACAAAAAACAACCGGATTCGTCATGTTTCTCACTGCTTTTGGCTGCACTTTATGAGACAAAGTTGTTGGTTATCCCGGCGAAACCAATACAGAGACGCCAGTTTCCCTACATCAGGAATACAGGCCAGCAGTTCTTAGTATTCTTATCAACTTACCGCTCGAAAAAAACGAGCGAAAGGAGCGAATTGACGAGAATTTCCTTATTTAGTAAGTAAATTGATTTTGCCGCAACTGTAAATTAAAACAAGGTATTTGATTTACTATGTAAACAGAGAACAGTAAGTGAATGAGAAGCAAGGCGGAAGAGACGCTGGCACATACCAGTGGAGTGTGCGCTGCCTCACCCGCACACGCCAACATCAACTTCACCAGCCGCGACTCTTTCCAGGCGTCCTTCCCTCCTTTATCGCTGCATCCGGCTCAACCACCCCTCTTCCTCATACACATCACCTCCACATCCCCATCCCAGATGCCCCCAATGCACATGAATGCGCGCACCTCACTGCCCCTTCTACCTCGCCTCTCCGTCATCACCCCACCTCGTCCTTCGTCTCGTCTTCCTCGTCATCTCCGCCCCTTCTTGCCGGTTCTCCTCCTTGCCATCTTCTCTTCCTACTCACCCATCGTTCTTTGACTCCTCCTTCTCGGCGTCATCTGCTGTACCCTCACCTCATCCCCTTCTCAACAGACTCAACAAACTCCTTCCACCCTCCTTCACCAACACCTATTTTTGCGTGCATCCCGTCTCACCGTATTCTCCTCCCCCAAATCCACATCCACGCCGCCCTCACCTCTCCCCCAAAACAACGAAAGGAAAAGAATAATACGAAGCCCACCTGAAAGCCCCAAAAGGAATCAGCACGGCGTCGATTTGCGCAAATGTCTTGTTTATTCTGTCGAGGGCGTGACTAGCGAGTGTCCATGGGAAAAGAGGGAGACTAGGAGAGGAGAGAGGTGCATGGAAAAGGAGAAGGGGAAGGAGGAGTAGGTCCAGAGCGGTAAGGATGCATGGAGTGACGTTGGCATTATGCGTGTCGAGCGATTCCAAAGTTGGTGCCACCACAAGGTGTGTGCAAGGCCATAGGTGCAGCGAGGGCGGGAGTGTAATTACAAGCAGAAGAGAAGCTGAAAGTTACAACTTCAAGGGAATCAGGAGGAAATACGAGAAAAAAAAATAAGACACACACCTAATTTGTAACGCGTCCCTCAACGTTGTATCTCCGGAATCCACCACAGAAACGCGCACAAACGAGGTCTCGTGGATCCCAAACCTGGTCCTCGATGTCGCGGACGGATTGCGGAACTGTCGAAACCAGACGGACCGGCGGGAGGAGGTGGAAGGAGGAAGGCCAAGTGACGCTGACCCAAACGATGCCGAACCGATGATCAGTGCTTCTTGAAATTGATTGGCTGGGGCTTATGTCTTTTTGGGCAGTCTGCCCCTTCGAGATAGTCTTGATTTCTCGGATCGGCCTGCCAACATAATAACTGACGATTTTCTAGAGCTTCTGAGAGGCAAAATTTGGCACAAAAAACCAACGGAACAGGCTTCAAATATATACAATAGTCTCCCTCTTTTTTCCCCTTTCTCCCCTCTCTTTCAACTTGATAAATTTGATATTTTCGCTGCCGACAACAGACATAAGCCATGAGCCGATTTTTCTCTACCTAAGGTACCTTACAGTTGCGGCGAAATTAGATGCATTACCATATAAGAAAATTTTGATCAAACCAACCTTAGGATGGCGAATCATGGATGTTATAGGTAGCTTAGCTGCGGATATTGCTAGTACTGGGTGTTGAATGTCTGTAGATGTTTTAAATCCCAAGAGAAAAGGTCAGTTTCCTTTGCAATTGGCTAACGTTTATGGTACTCGTTGGACTGTTTCTGACCAGATTTTCAAGTAGGCAACCGGCTTGAAGTGTGCATATACTCACCCATACATATTCTAATGAACAAAGAATACTCTGAGCACTTGTTTTCGCGCATTAATGGAAATTTCCTTATGTGGTAATGCATTTACAACGGTCTTGGCAACTCCGTCACCAACAGCAACGACGCAAGTCACGCAACAACGACGACTCAATGGCTTCACCCAAGCCACGCCGCTTCTCTCTCGTACCACCACCATCGTCTAACTAGCTACTCCCGACGCCGTTGTTGGATCATACCTCTGCCAAAAGCACGGCTCAGCACTAGCAATAAGATGAGTGTTAACTTCTCCCCGACCCACATTCTCGCACTCAAATGAATTTCTAGAAGTGCCTTCGTTCAATAATCTTTCGGCTTCTAGTTCAATTCTTTTACAGGTTGGTAAATGATGCGGATACTAGCAAGGGTCCGCTCTTTTCTAAAAATTGACCTTGTTTGAGCCGCTGATTATTCTAAGATTGGTTCACGCACAAGAAGAATGAAGGTTGGGTCATCCCACGCATCGCCAACTCGTTATCAATCGCAGGTCCCGACAATTGGGATACTATCCCGGGAGCTGGCGTCCTCGATGGCATGCAAAAGCAGGGGTCAGATGTTGAAGATAGCGGTCAAAAGGAGGCGGGAATTGACGATAGCTCTGCAAAGTACGTCTGGATCCTGTTCTGCCTTTATTTACCTCACTCACACCTGTCACAGATTTCGGAGAGCCCGTGGCAAGCGGGGCAAGCGCTATTGCGTGGACAATTCAGGTGGATAATGCTTTCGCGACGAAGTAAAATTCGGGCCGAATGCCAAAGTTCGTGAGTTTTCTTGACACGAGCTTCGATTGCATATCTGAAACAACCAGAGTACTACAAACAGAAAAGACAGTTTCAACACAACGGTTCCGACAAACCACCCCAGCTCATGGTA
Organism: Favolaschia claudopus; assembly: GCA_037176885.1. Taxonomy (NCBI): domain Eukaryota; kingdom Fungi; phylum Basidiomycota; class Agaricomycetes; order Agaricales; family Mycenaceae; genus Favolaschia; species Favolaschia claudopus. Next base: position 87,610 of record JAWWNJ010000118.1, read on the forward strand.
TTCGACCCAGAAAAGCGTCGAGAAATCCTAGTTCAAGCGCATGAGATGCTCGGCCATCGAGGCGAATACCCCACGCTTGAAACTGTCCAACTTCGATTCTTTTGGCCTCATATGCGAACCCAGGTTATCAAGCATGTCCGCAGTTGCCACGAGTGCCAAGTTCGCACTCGAATCGCGATGCAGGTGCCCCTCACGATATCGATTCCCATTACCATCTTCGCAAAGATCTATGTCGACATTATGTATATGCCCAAAGCACAAGGCTTTCGCTACATCATCGCAGCCAAAGACAATCTCTCTGGCGTCTCTGAAGCTCGTGCTCTGCGAAAAGCCAACGCGCGATCCCTTGCAAAATTTTTCTGGGAAGAGATTTATTGCCGCTATGGTGTTGTTCTTCAAGTCACAACCGATAATGGTCCAGAAGTTCAAGAAGCCTTTGCCTTGCTCATGCAGACCCTCAATATCCCTCATGTGAAGATCTCTCCTTACAACTCTCGAGCCAACTCTGTTGTCGAACGAGGACATTTCATTCTGCGCGAGTCCTTGGTTAAAGCATGCGAAGGAAACATGAACCTGTGGCCTTCAAAGCTCCCTGCCGCAAAATTTGCTGACCGAGTCACTTTCCGCCGTGCAACGGGTCAAACTCCCTTCTACACTCTTCATGGCTTCCATCACATCCTCCCTTTCGATCTCGCCGAATGCACTTACATGATTGAAGGTTGGACTTCCAACATGTCCGACACGGATCTTCTCGCTCTCAGAACTCGCCAAATCGAACGCCGCCCCTCTGACCTCAAAGATGCAGCCGACAGATTGCTAGCAAGTCGTATTCGATCGAAAGAAGAGTTTGAGCGGAGATATTCGGCAAGGTTCTACCGCGAATCTTACCAGCCAAATGAACTAGTTCTTGTTCGTAATTCCCGTCTCGCCACCGACCTAGGAAGAAAATGGAAGAGTAAATTAAATGGCTTGGGCCATATGCGGTCGTTCGCCGGACCGCTGGGAGTTCTTATGTTCTTCGAGAACTATCTGGCGCGGTCAGTACTCAAGGAATAGCTGCAACTCGCCTTCTTCCCTACATATCCCGCAATGATCTTCGCTTAGCCAAACTCGCTGAAGGCTTTCCTCTTGATGATGGCAACCCATTTCTACGAAACCTCTGGTGCCGACCAACTGTCTCCTTTGCGTTGGGTTTGCAAGAATAACATCTTGGAACCCATACTTTCTGCCACACTCGCTCTCCCGTCTAAATACTCTGGATTCAAATAACCAACGGTAAAATCGATCCTTACTTTGTTCTAACCTTCCAACCAACAGATCACCATCTTCTCTAAAACCCTCTGCATCGCATCGAAATACACCGAGTTCTTCGCGCTGGATCGACTTCTGATCTATCTCGACAACATTTCCTAATTGGGTTGGTTTTGGACTGAACGCACTTCAAATCCACTCACCCGAGTATCGTAACCTAACGCCTGGTTTAAACGTTACTTCGGAGTATTCAAAATACGACATCACAGTGATATCCGTTCTCCACCAAAAATTATCCAGAGCCTTCTCGGTACGCAAACCATTACTCGAGAATAATTAATTTTCAATCTGTTCAAGGCGGTTGCCAGTTCCCTCTTTCAACGCGCCTTAGGCGTTGCTGGGCTCCAGCTTCCCGAACTGTCCGACGACGACATCGTAACCGTTCTCGAATACGGCGAGACTCGCTACAAGATTCGCGAGGCGATCACTTTCACTACACGCGCTATCTTTGAGATCATCACCACTGTTTTCCATTGCGCTGCTAACAATCATGATCCTATGATCAAGGGCGGTGGTTCATACATTCCGTCCTCAATACCGGATCGCGTTGTCGAGGAACTTGGCCTATCCATGCAAGCATCGGCTCTGTTGCGCGAGAAGATGGGTGTGACTTATGAGATGCGCACCTATCCTTCACTGCGGATTGCTCAGACGACTCTCAAAAACATTTATGGTGTGTCTACTTGCCCTTTCACCTATGTTCACGGGTTGAACTGTCGGAATAAGTTGTAGACATTTGCCGCCATCTCACTCTCGTGTTGGCTTATGCCATGCTCATCTCATTCGAAAACGGGCTAGACTCCTCCATGAATTTCGGTGCTTTCATTGGTATGCACCCTTCGGAGTTTATTCCTCGCGTCCGAGCTCGCTTCCCTTTTGGCGCCTTTACTCAACTCCACGGCTACATGGCGAACAAGGAGTACTCAAATAAGATGCGTCCTCACTTGCGAGTTCCCTTCGTTAACTTAAATCAACACTCAGCCCTTGTTCGGCTGCTTAATCCAGACTGCGAACATGTTCTTATCGGCAGCTACAACGGAAACTCGTACATCACCACATGGCCCGTTCCGGCAATTCAAGTTCCGCTGCTTAAAGCTGCCCCTGTTCCGGCATCCGCTCACGATGTTCTCTCACGCGGCATTCGTCGTCGCCAGCTCAAATCTGTACACGATTTGCTAGCCGAGCTCATGGCGTAAGATTACATTCGTGTTGACCACTCCTACCATGCGCAAGTCGCAGCTTACTTCAAGCTAGTCTAGAATCTGTGTACCATTAAATTGTCTAGTGTTCAATATTAGCTGGTCTACAATCTTGTACCTTTGAGTTCTTCGCGCACATGAAGACTGGAGGGGCTCTGTGATGGATATCGGTATTATCCGGCTCTCGAGTCTTCCCGCGCGCTCGGCGCATTCTCGGCATTGACAGTCATGGGACCGTGTTCGTGACGTCAATGCTGCTAATTCCTTTCTCTTATGGTGCGCGTCACTTAGTCACCGCCTCCTTTGCACTACTGCCAAATCGGCCGGAGGCCGAAATTTTTTCAAAACACCCTATTGAAGCCTGGATTTCGATTTCAACCAATTTGGGGACTTTTTGAGTGGACTTTTGATGCACCTACTGGTGCGATTTGGGTTTGGCATAGGAGTGGTGTTTGATATCCCTCGTATTGAGAGTTCTGGAGGCCAGCAAGATCGAAATTGGTGTATACTGCCAAATTGGGTGGGGTGAAAATTTATACAGTCGAAGCTGTCATAACCCATAGCTCTCGTAACCCATAATCTGCCTTAACCCATACATTTTTCGGGAATTTTGACTGACTTTTGGCTGGGATAACCCATAAATCTGCCATATGCCATACCTTGTGGACCTAACCGAGGCCTATGGGTTATGACAGCTTCGACTGTAGCTCCTTCAATTATTTAAATTTTGGAAATCCCTCTTGGGAAGTTGTTCCTCTGTTGAAAAGGAGTCGTTTTGCAAGAGGAATAAAAATTGGGGCAAAAACTGGGGTCACAGTTAGCGTTGTCACGGAGAGGCGGTGACTAAGTGACGCGCACCATAGCAGCAAAGCGTCATACCTCCCTCTTGGATCGGCACCGATCAGATTCAATATACGACTTGCAACATCTGAACGATTCACTGAGAGGTATAGTAGAATAGTCCACTACTTTCCTCAATATTCCATTGACTTCTTGAAGATTCTATAATTGATCCTTGTAGATTATAAAAGGGAGTCGTTCCCTCCTGTAACTTACTTCTATCAATCTACGTAGATTCATCCTAAATCTTGTGTGAACCTTAAGAGAAGCCGCGCGCTCTCCTAAATTCAGCCAAGCTAGTCTTCAGTGGTAAAGCCGCGCGCTTACTTCTCACGCAACTTAGGACTGGTTGACATTCCCAGTCGTCGTACTTAAGAAGAATAAAGGCTCCATTCGGCTGTCGTGTCTTAGCGTCACTTTGCGTCACTTTGGAGCACTTGGGAAAAATTCCACGCCAAACTTTTGGTGAGAAATACTCTTAAGTGACGTCAAGTGCTCCGAAGTGACGCAACCGAATGGTCTCTTAGTATTTACTTGATTATATAGAGGTTACTTATTGGGTGACTTCCCGTAAGCCCAGACTAGTGCTGCCGCGAGGTGGAGGCCCTCGGAGGTGAGGTGACCTTGGCCTTAAACTGTTGCCATTTATGGTAGTCGAGGTGATGGCGCCTTGAGACTGTTTTCGGAAATAATACTCAAAAATAGTTGTTAGCACCAGAAAAACGTGATGCTTGCTCATGAGTGGGTCACTGGAGGCTAGCTGAATTTTTTTCGCGGCTCAGGGAATGAAAATGAAGTGAAGAGAGTGAATTTCGAGGTGGACTGCTGAGGTGACGTCATCTCAAGGTGGGTTCAAGGTTGATGGGCCATCACCTCAAGGTACCTCGACCTCGCCTCGCGGCAGCACTAGCTGTAATATACTTACAGCCTTGCCTAACGCCATCCCAGTTCCCTGAGTGCTTGTGCCGCCGCTGTGCCAGACATCTCGGGAAAAGATTTCGATCAACGAACGTCATGAAATACGCGTCAAGACGCGTTGAGTCGCGTGCAAGACGCGTAGGGGACGTGTTTGATCGAGCCAGCAGGCTGGCGCCCCATAGGAGAATGTACTGATAAACTTAGTTGGATTCTACTAATCTAGTCGGCAAAAAGGCTGAGAGAATGGAGTAGGATTATCTTCACGCCATCAAAGAACCGATGCCGATATCGTTGGCACCCCTCAAATATTCGCGAAAAAGTATCTAGGCTTACGGGAAGTCACCCATTGGTACTCAAACCGCTTACTACTTGGTTATTTTACCGAAACTAACCCGTATCTTTAACACTGACTCGGGATGACCCCCTCACCTGTTGACGTACAGCGCCACACCAGGAAAAGTCGGGGGGCGACATATAGGGTTCAACACGGGTCGCGGGTCTACGCACGGGTTTGTACCCGAGGGTCGGCCGGGTCCGGGTACGGGTTGCATTCTCTGCGACCCGCGCAATACCGGGACCCGTATGGCGGAACCCGCGGGTGCTTGCGGGTCCTCGGCTACGATTGCCGAAGCTCGGCCGATTGCTTGCCGATGCCGTACACGCTGCGCCAAGGCGTGATTTCCGTGGTCCCGATGCTCCCGACAGGGGTTCCAAGGTGATTTTCGTCTCCCATAATCACCGGCACACTAAGCCGACACCCGTTTGGCGCGAGACCCGCGAGGAACCGCGGGTAACCCGTACGGGTTTGCGGGTCGGGTCCACTACGGGTACGGTTTGCGCGGGTCCGGGTACGGGTTGCCCTCAGGGTACCCGCGGGTGGACCCGTGTTGAACCTTAGTCTGGGCAATACTTTCCGTCGACCTATCTACAAGGGGTCCATGTACTGCACCTTGGAGTCTTCGAGGGCCTTACGCTACGATTCGGACCTTTTTGTCCAATGTTTTATGACTCCTACTGTACTACTTATTTCGACCGTAGATTCAAGTCACAGGTCACAGAGGGACCTGAATTGAATCTATTTTATTTTCGTAACATGTCACAGCGCGTTTTGGGGCCATTTCCCATCAAAATTGATCGGAAAAACGCGAAAAATCTCCCTAAAAGGCAATTTGATCACTGATGAATGATGGCAAAAGTGAAGATGAAGTGTCACACCTCAAACCCATTGAATCTACGGTCGAAATAGCCCGCGGATGGACCTTCCAAGCACCAAAAGACGCTCTACTCTTTGAACACTGGCGAAGGTGAGTGACAGTTCTATTTCCCCCTTGTTCTCTTTCCTCTCTCTCTCTCTCTCTTCCTTCGCTACAGTTGCGGGTGACGTCACGTGGGCCACGTACAGTGGCGGCGCCATCTGATGCCACCCCTAAAAATAGAACAGCCTATTTCTGGAACTTTTGATGCAAATGGAGTTGATTGGGTCACATCAATTTTTTGGGGGGTGGCATCAGATGGCGCCGCCACTGTATGCGCCAAATATGTCACGTGACGTCACTTTTGATCCTGCCGCAACTGTATTACTTACAAGCTTAAGCAAGGGGATACCGATCCGCGAAATCCGTACCGGGGGTCGAAGTTTTTTTTTCAGCGACTTCGGGCGACCCCCCCTCCCTTCCTGCTGCCGTAATATGCCTTATATGGTGAATTCACGTGGTCTTCCCACCGCCCAATTTGTTATCTGTATCAAATTTATGTATTTTCGGACTCAACATCAGCATTTGAAGCGAAGAACCTGTTATTTTGCACATTTCCACATACCTGCACTCTGCAAAATTGATATTTCTCAATGTCAGCAACCAGTCTTCTGGACCAAGCAACACCATACACACTGACTGCCGAGGCTGTCGAGAGGCCCAAGCAGCAGTCAAACCCATCTGACGGTGACAATGGTGGCCAGAGTTGGATCTGAAGTACTGAATTGCTAAAATAAGGCTGTACTTAGAACAACGTACCTAGCATATATCTGCTGCATACAACCCTCAGAACCGAGTTACAAAAATTCATATGAAAGTTTTTTTTCGAGGCCCTTGGGTGTAACGGTACGTTCGCACGTATTATCTCTTTCTTTTATTCTCTATTTCCCCTCCACCAATCCGACACTCGTTATTATCCTGTTCTCTCACATTCCCCGATTCCCCGCGCGCCAAGGGCGCTGCTCGATACAACGATCACTATACCGACACTACCATCATGATATTTCTTTTGATCCTCTTTTGTTCCGACCGTAGTATATAGACCTGTACCGTCGATAGTCAGTCCTTTAGTCAATATTATCCTTACGCCACTCACCCCGCTCGTCCTGACTGCCCCAGCGAACCTCTTTGTGTTCCGGAACTAGTTCAAGGCTCGTTGCGCTTGAGCTCTCCGTAACATCTTTTTGAGTGGTGCTGAAGATGAGATGGGGTGGATAGGAATAGAAGGAGGAGAAGGAGCTAATACGTGCGAACGTACCGTTACATCCGCCCTCCAGGTCGACGATGAGCGTCGGCCTCAATCAGAATTCGGTCCGGATGTGACGGAAGCGAAGGCGAGTCGAGTTCCGGCACAAGTGGATCAAACAAAAGAACTGGTGTAAGTCTTAGATTGACCAAGGGAAAAGCTACTACGACAAGAACTAAACTACTTATACAGGAAGATCGAGGCTGTGTGCGTGGAGTCATGGGGACGATACGGGCAGATCTCGCCGTGAGCGGATGCGAACGCCGATCCGTCACATCCGCCCTCCAGATCGTCGACCACGACGAGCTCAATCTTCATACAAAAATCAATAAATCTTGTTCAAAATTAATTCAACGTTCGAAATGGTCTTCGAAATGGTCTTCGAAAAATCAAAATCAAACCATTTGGGTATCCTCGCCCTCCTCGACGACCATTTCGATGTCGAGGGAGGAAATTGTGCGAATTTAGAAGTGTTCAAGAACTTCCGTGCTCTCCAACAGAGCATCGCGATCATCGTTCAGCGCGAAATCAACCGCGTGGGATGCAAAACCAGGAGGCCCTCCTTTCGAAACCATCGTGTTGAGTTCAGGACAGTTACGAGAAAGGTGACCCTGTACACCACAGTTAAAGCATAAACCAGCTGCAAGGTATTCACTCCGCTTCTTGGCAGACAAATGGCTGCCGTTGTCACGAGATTTCGACTTGGGAGGTTCGGGTTCAGCACTGGTAACCGAGATAACGCGCCCTCCGGTACGACGTTTCTCGTTCACATCTGTTTCCAATTTGGGTTCATCGGGTCTGAATTGAGTCTTACTCGATTCAGCCATATCAATTTCATCGTTATCGTCGTCAACCTTGACGATAATTTCAGCGCTCTCAGCACCAGCAGTGACTTCAGCCCAAGAGGAGGTTTCCGGATCGAGTTTGTCCCGGAACATTTCCTTGCGTATGTCGGCGTTGAGGCTCCGCCAGAACATTACAACCTTCTCCTGGTTGGCTTCAAGACCAATGGTATTGTATATCCGCTCCCATTCGGCCTTGTGAATCAACACTGACTTAGTGCCTTGAAGGCAAGAACGCAATCGAGTGCGTTGCTTCTCGCGGAAGTTCACAGGAAAACAAAAATTGAATAAACCCCAGAAGAATTCACTCAAAATCCAAACATGCTCGTCATTCTCAACTTTACTGTTGTAGAATTCAAGTGCACGAGCCGTCAAGTAGTACGACAAGTAAAACACTCGTTGGTCGGTTGGAACTTTTCCGAGTTGAACATAATTCGATCCTTCCTTGACGAATTCCGGCTCTTCTTAGAGGAACGGCGCTTGCGCCGATGACGCGACGGGTGTGACTTCCCGGAACCTGAACCATCCGAGGGCTCAGAGTCTGAGCTCGACGAATCAGATGGGTCGGATGGGGTGGGTGAACCATCTACGCGCTCGGCATTGCGCAACGTACGCTCTATAAAGCTGCCTGGCGCGACGCGTGCAGCAGGAGTGGGATCAGGACGGAATCCGCGAGCTCCGTGATCCGCACCGATCTGTCTATCAATGCTGTTTTTAACAGCAGTCTGTGCCCTGGTTAAGTTAACTTTGGGCGTTATCGTCCGAGAACGTTGCAAGCTGCTGATCTGCGCTTGCAGATCAGCAATCTTTTCATCTACACTCTGGCCAGAGTTAATTGAATCTTTCATCGGCTTGAGCAATGATCTCGGAGTTCGGGGTTCGGTCCGTTCAGAAGCCAAGGTGATTGGCATTTGATCAAAGAACCCAGGTGGCGGTGAAAGCTGTTCTTCTTTGACAGCACGGCGAATTTCGGCGAAATTATCAAAAGCGGCTCTTTGCGCGTCGATATCGCGCTCAGAGAAATCTTTCGAAAAATTTGCTGCACCCCAATTGCGAGGGTCAGCACCTTTACCCTTCTGGCGGGAGGTTCCTACACCAGATGGTACTGCCGGACTGACAATATTTTCAGGCACATTCATTGCCGATCTTTCATCAATATCAATCAAGTTCGTGATTTCATCATCTGGCGTGTTCTCACGCGGGATAGTTATCCCGCGCCCTGACGCAGCAGCCAAAGCTTCCTGGGCCAAACCTTGGTGGCGGCGAGCGATACTCACAAGCTCACTCACACTCATGTTCTGAATCGCACGGGATACGGTCGATGTGGAATGGGATAACATATTCTGAGAATTTACTACGGTGAGTGAATCCGCTGAAGCTTGACGACCGGGCGTTGCCATGCGAGGCGTGGCAAGGCCTTCGTCGAGCATCCCCCAATCCACAGCTGAGGTCAGAACGGGCCCAGAGAGCTCGCTACGCATCGGGGTCACCGATGGCGCACGCGTCGAAGGTACCGACGGTGAAGTCTCGTTGCCCAGAGGCAACGGTTCGACGCCCGAAGGCGAAGCAGTCTCACCACCAAACGGTGATGGGGTCTCACCACCCGAAGGCAGTGGAAGGTCTACACGAGAGGAAGGTCCACCCGAGACCGCTCGACTGTACAATAGGTCGGGGGAAACGGGGCGTGGCTTTGTCGAAGAGGCACGAATCTACGGACGGGGAGTCCCAGAACGGGGACTCACGGCGATGGCAGTACTAGCAGGTCTCGGCACAGACATTCCAGGTCCAGGAACGGAGACACGAGCATGAGAGCGGAGAGGGTAGCGAGCACGGCCAGCGGGGTCAGTCATCGGGGTCGATGTCGAGCTCAGAGGGTCAGAGGAGGTCGGGGGCAAGCGTAGTCAAGAGCGTCGACGGATCTAGTGACTTGGTTCAGTTCAAAAGATGTGACGGAAGCGAGAGGGAGTCGAATTCCGGCACAAGGAGATCAAACAAAAAGAACTGGTGTAAGTCTTAGATTGACCAAGGGAAAAGCTACTACGACAAGAACTAAACTACTTATACAGGAAGATCGAGGCTGTGTGCGTGGAGTCATGGGGACGATACGGGCAGATCTCGCCGTGAGCGGATGCGAACGCCGATCCGTCACATCCGCCCTCCAGATCGTCGACCACGACGAGCTCAATCTTCATACAAAAATCAATAAATCTTGTTCAAAATTAATTCAACGTTCGAAATGGTCTTCGAAATGGTCTTCGAAAAATCAAAATCAAACCATTTGATGAACCCAAATTGGAAACAGATGTGAACGAGAAACGTCGTACCGGAGGGCGCGTTATCTCGGTTTCCAGTGCTGAACCCGAACCTCCCAAGTCGAAATCTCGTGACAACGGCGGCCATTTGTCTGCCAAGAAGCGGAGTGAATACCTTGCAGCCGGCTTGTGCTTTAATTGCGGGCTGCATGGACACCTTTCCCGCAACTGTCCTGAATTGAACACAATGGTTTCCAAAGGTAAACCTCCTGGATTTGCGTCCCATGCTGTTGATTTCGCACTGACGACTGATCGCGATGCTCTTTTGGAGAGCACAGAAGTACTTGAACACTTCTAAATTCGCATGATTTCCTTCCTCGACATCGAAATGGTCGTCGAGGAGGGCGAGGAGACCCGAATGGTTTGATTTTGATTTTTCGAAGACCATTTCGGACATTGAATTGAGTTTGAACATGATTTATTTATTTTCTGCCTAGATATTGAGCTCGTCGTTGTCGACGATCTGGAGGGCGGATGTGACGGATCGACGTTCGCATCCGCTCACGGTGATATTTCCCCGAGTCGTTGCCAAGACTCAATACACAGCCTCCATTTTCTAGTATAAGTAGTTAGCTGATTGTCGTAGATTCCTTTCCCTTGGTCAATCTAGGACTTACCCCAGTTCTTTGCTTGGTCCCTGTGTGCCGGAATTCGACGTCCCTTCGCTTCCGTCACATCTTTTGTTCCGACCGTAGTATATAGACCTGTACCGTCGATAGTCAGTCCTTTAGTCAATATTATCCTTACGCCACTCACCCCGCTGGTCCTGACTGCCCCAGCGAACCTCTTTGTGTTCCGGAACTAGTTCAAGGCTCGTTGCGCTTGAGCTCTCCGTAACATCTTTTTGAGTGCTCGATATCTTGTCGCTGCTGTGCTGGTTTCCCCTCTGGTCGATCCCCCGAGTTTACCGCTACGCTGTCGACACCCCCCCCCCACTGACTATGGACTCTGACTCTGATTCTGCTCTTGGAACTCGCGCCTCTCGCGCCGATTCTTCTTCGTCGATGTCTCGCTCGCCCCCGTTGGTGTTCGGCTCCATCGCTCCTGGTGATGTTCCCCGCCGTTCCCCTTCCTCTGTCCCAGCGAGATCCGTTGCCTCGGCGACGAGACCTACCGTCGCTTCGTCGATGAGACCCGCCCTAGCGGCTTTGACCGGCGCTTCGGCGCTCGGTATGTCCGCCACTTCGGTGGTGAGATCTTCCAGTGCCGCTGGCATGAAAGATTCACTTCATTACCGCTTGCCTCCGGCAAGCTTTGAGGCTGGTGTACCGCGGTTGGTGCCAGCTGCTGTAGGTGATGGAGGGCGTACCTCTGTCTCGCTGTTGCGTAGTACGCGTCGTAGTTCCCCAAATGAATATAGTGTTGATGCTGAACGTGTGGATGTCGTTGATATTGCTGATATGAGTTTTGAAGAACTCAGTGCCCAACTTAAGCAAGATGAAGCTTATGTTGCTTACCTTCGTGCTGAATTGGAGCGCAAGGTTCATGCAGATCGCGGACGCGCGATGAATACATCTAAGAGAGATGTAAGTGAGCACATGGATCCCAAGGTATACGCCTTGAAGAACGCCTTGAAGAACGTCACTGATCAGCGTGAGCGTATCTTACCTCACGAGGCGTTAGTCGGTGCTGAGATTGAACCGCATCGACCGAAACCAGAAGCTAGGAAGATGGAAGCATCTTCCGACGCTCTGCCATCGGACGAGTTGTTACATGGTTCCGATGCTCGTGCTTCAACGTTGAAGCCACCGCCGATTCCTAAAATGGAGTCGCAAGAGGTTAAGAAAATTGAACCTCACCCGCGCACGGATGCCGCAGATCGTGAGTCAAAACCGACGCACGATAAAAAGTCTGGCCAGACAACCCTTACTCCTGAGGAGTATGCAATGTTCGCTCAATTGTCTAGAAAGATTGATGAGCTGGAACAACGGCAGCGCGAAGAGACTGACTCACGAAGAAGGAGGCAGTCTAAGGATTTATTGAAATCCTCAGGTACGTCGAATATTCGAGACGTAACCCCAAGTCAATTGGCCCCAGGGAGTTTCCTTGACAGGGTCTTGCGCGGCGAGCACAAGACAGGCCCTCCGTCGCCGTCCGACTCATCACATGGCTCCTCGAGCTCGAGTGTCAACTCCAGCTCTCCGAACGATGATGAATCTGGATCGCGAGGGCAGCAGTCCACCCCGCGCAAGTCATCCAAGCGTAAGCGAGGCTCTAAACGAAAGCACAAGATGCTGCTGAAGCCAATCCCGCCTTCGAGATACAACGGCGACCCTGATGCAAATAAAATTCACCGCTTCGCACGAGAAGCGGCGACATACGTGAAGATGGGTAACGTACCGAAGGAGAAGCAAGTTTTCTTCATTTCCTATTACTTGGATGACAGAGCTTTGAATTTTTACAATCAGGTCGTTGTAAAAGACGAAGAAAATTATGACTTAACGCGATTTTTTCTCGAACTCTTCGAGTTCTGTTTCCCTGTTGATTTCCGCAACGAACAGCGCAGGCGGCTGGAAAGCTGCGTTCAAGACCGTAAGTCGGTCGCTGCCCACGTTGCTGAATGGTCCGAAATTTTCAATACGATTGGAATGGCTCAAACCCAAGAAAGGGTTGTTCAATTATTCAACAGCTTCAACGGAAGAGTTCAAACGGAAATTTATCGTAAAAAGCTCGATCCCGAGCTTGACACCTGGGATGTGATTGTGAAAGGCGCCTCAGACGCCGAAGTACTGTTGAAAATTGAGGATAAGCACCGTCGTTTGACAACCGCGGTTGAAGATCAGTCGCCCGACAACGAGGAAACTGATCCCGATTCACAATTGGACGAGAACTTTGAGAACGAGTACGAATACGATGGCGGCTATGATGAGAATCATGCCGAAGACGAATACGACGACGAGTACGATGAGTACGATGAAGATTGTGCTGAAGACGAAGACAATCAGTACGACGAAGACTATGTTGAGGAAAACAACGAAGATGCCGAAATACCGGCGGATGATGACAACGATTCCTCTCGGCGAGGAAACGGAGGGCGCGTACAAGCACATGAGCCCCCAAGCGCATTTATTCGCGGTGGCACCGCCCGGAATAATACCGAGCCGTTCCAGCGCGAAGAATACATGCGCAAGGGCCTATGCTTCAATTGCGGAGGGCGCGGGCATCGTGCACGAGACTGCCCCTCTCCTAGATCAGTAAGGAATGAAGATGAGAATAAATTTGCGACGCACGCAATTTATCTCTCTCGAGATCCTGATTCCCGCGACGCGCTCGCTGAAAGCACCGAGATGGGTGCTGTGTATGCCGCAAGCTTACAAATTGGAACCCTTCTCGAAGTCGAGGAGGGCGAGGAGGAGCCCCTTGAATTTTTTGAAGACGATTCTAGAACTCCAAGCGATTTGAAAATGATGAAGACCAAAGATTTCGACTTCGAGACGGACCTCGAACCTGATCTTCCCTCAACAGAGGCGATAGAAGATGTGGAATTGAGCTCTATGAGCTCATGCAATGTTGATTTTGGAGCCGTTGAAGGCAGGGATTTGCCTGGGCACTTGATTCCGATTGGCGACTTGCAATGCCGAGTCGGATTTCAAGTTGTCGAAGATTTTGATGATTCCTGCGATCGCGCAACGAACAGCGCTGATGTTGATTTGAAGGGTGAGGGCGACGCAAAGTCAAACCTTTCGTCCGACGTGAAGTCTGGACAAGTACGCAAGGAGCTCGACATGAAGTCAAAGACTCAGAGCGACGCCGATTGTGGTGGGAGAAGACAAGTCAAGTTTGACAGCGAAGATCCCGTTGATCCGTCACGTCAAACGGACTCCGATGTTCAACTTGGAGTTGAACATAAGTAGTTCGGCATCGCTCGATGAGGCTCGAAGAGCCATGAAGAAGCACCACGACGAATTCCAAACTATTTCTCCACTGCAGAACCCTTATTCTGTTGAGTCAGACTTGGGTCATGAACTGAATTCTGATTTCCAATCTTTGTCGTTGAACTGCACCCCGAACCTTCGAATTACGAACTCGTGCATTTTTCAACCACAATACGGAACGAATTCTGATTGAGGCCGACGCTCATCGTCGACCTGGAGGGCGGATGTAACGGTACGTTCGCACGTATTATCTCTTTCTTTTATTCTCTATTTCCCCTCCACCAATCCGACACTCATTATCCTGTTCTCTCACATTCCCCGATTCCCCGCGCGCCAAAGGCGCTGCTCGATACAACGATCACTATACCGACACTACCATCATGATATTTCTTTTGATCCTCTTTTGTTCCGACCGTAGTATATAGACCTGTACCGTCGATAGTCAGTCCTTTAGTCAATATTATCCTGACGCCACTCACCCCGCTGGTCCTGACTGCCCCAGCGAACCTCTTTGTGTTCCGGAACTAGTTCAAGGCTCGTTGCGCTTGAGCTCTCCGTAACATTGGGACCCCCCTCCCCCCCTTCTATATAAGGAAATTTCTTATCTCGGAAGGCCCTTGAGCTTAAGCACCCCGCCTTCGGCAGGGCCGGCTCGCTGCGCTCGCGTCCCTCCCTACGGCTGGTGCACAGCTTGTCGGGGCTCCGCCCCAAACCCCGGTTTAAATTTTTTGCGAATTTTTTTGCTGCACTCGCCGGCGCGCGGCGCCGGGGACCCCGTGATTTTCTGTCAAAAAAGCACGTTACTTTCTGTCAAAAGTCACGTTGCTAACGTCACCTTGTGTTTTCATGTATAGGAAATCTCTCCTTTTCATTTTACGTTCCCTCTACCATTCTTACTTGGGGGCCTTCACTTTCATTTCTTTCGTATCCTCCCCCGCTCACGCGGGCCATGGCATTTCCTGTCGTCCGTGCGTCTATACCTTAGCGGTATATGTGTACCAGTTCAGCCTTCCCATGCGCTCACAGCTTGCGTTACATGCGAACCGGGTCCAGCGTATACCTTCGCTTACGATTTCGCGTTATATCCGCTCTACACTTATATGCGCTCTACACTGGCACTTACATGCGCTTCAATACGATTCGCGTTATATCCGCACGAGACCAGCGCCTACCTGCGCCTACGATTACGCTATATCTGCACTGGTTGCGCGCATACAAGCGTATCTGGCGTTAGATCAGCCCCAGTCCAACGCCTACTCGCGCCTCCGATTACGAGTTATATCCTCACTAGTCCTGCGCATACATGCGCCTACGAGTTCTGAAATGGCGTTATATCCGTCCCAATCCATTATGCATTACAATCTTTATGTCCGGCGTTACATCCGCCCCAGTCCAGCGCGTATTCGCACCTCCGCCTATGCGTGACAATCTTTATGTCCTCATTTATCCAGTGCTTACCTGCGCCTACGATCTACTCTACATCTACCATTTGCTTGTGCCTAAAATCCCGAGCGAACTTAGAAGCGCGTAGCTTCTCTCATGAATCAACTCTCTTGGTTTTGAATTGTGCTCTCAATGACAAGTTCAAAGTCGCTCCAGCCCGTATACTTGGGATGTTCCGTCGATTCGTCGGTCCATTATTGTGGACGCATTGTTAGCACCAATTCAAGTATACCGTTTTTGTTCGGTTTGCCTTGAGCGTAGTACCATACCTCGGTGGTCATTGAGCTACCGAAATCCGACTCTGCCAAATGTCTGGAACGTGCCTCATGGTTCTCGCCTTACAGAGTCAAATGTGGTAGTATTTGGCGTGTGTTATCCTGCCGAACGTCTATCATACAGTGGTACTCGTGTACCCATTCAAGTACAGATGGGATCTCCTGCATGAATACGTTCCGTGGTTAATTGCCCCGCTTTCTGGTTTGAAAATATTTTTCAACAAGGTGGGTTTTTCTCGTTGATCTAGACTGACCATCGCCTCGAGTTACCTTCGTTTGGATTCCGATTTACCTTCTCTTCGCGCTATAGCGATGAACAAATTATTTTCCTTACCCTCGGCTTTACTTCTGCTGGGCTTCCTAAGGCGTTTCTCGCTGATCTATACTGACCCTTGCCTGGATTTACTTCCATTGGATTTCCGATTTACCATGGTTTTCCGCCGCTAAAGATGAACTATGACTTTCGTCCGGCATTCTTATTGTCTGCCCCACTGACTCAAGAGCGGGCTCGAGGTAGGTGTTTCCCTTCGAGTTGAACTAACCTCCAGCTAAACTTAACTTCCTTACCTGTACATTTTACGATGCTCTCGCTCTAGAAAGCGATGAACTACGATTTTCTTCCCACACCGTGATTACGTGCTATTGCGTTGAATCCGCAGATTCGCAAATCCGCATCAACTTGAACTGGTGTGAGTATTATTGCGTTGAATGCTCAAATCCGCATCCACTTTAACTGGTGTGAGTATTACTATACTTAAATCGACTGCCTCCTCTTCGAATTCCTTCAAGTTCCTTCACAATTTCTGCTCTCTGAATACCCCTCCATCTCGGTTCACCGAACTCTATGTTCGTGCTTACTTTTGCCCCCGATTCCGAGATTGCGTTTTCGTTTATCCGACTTTGGCCTGATCTACATAAGTACGCTTCGCAGTCAGTCTCCCATCAAAACCTGTCGACACCAACGTACGACAATCCACGTCGCTTCGACTTTGATTTGTGACGAGGTTCCCTGATGCTACCAGGACCATTGAGTCATTGACATCAATTTGGCTCGCATTATTACTCCCATTGTGGCTCAATTCCTCCAATGCCTGGTGATCCCGCCATTCAATGTTCAGCAGTTTTCTAAATACCTGATGGGTGGCTTGCTGGGTCGATTCATCTTCGACCTACCCTGCTTTCCGATCTAAATTTATGAATATTGATTCAGGCTTCACATTGGGGCATACTGCTCGGACTCTCGTCTTTTGTTCTATGCATTCTTTCTCCTACATAACAATACTGTTAGCGCCTCTACTTGCGCTTACAACAGTCTGTTAAAATTTTTATTATGACCTGCAGGCAGCCATTTGAGTTCTAGTATTCTTGGCAACCATATTCTTTGCCGATCTTTGAAGACGGAACGGAGAGGAATAATTCTCTCAATCAACCATGCTCGATAGTCTCCTCATTCATCGGAGTTTCTGACCTCAGCTTATCGCTACATTCATCGAATTTCTCTGTCGAATTGCACTTCTGCATGGTACATATTCACATTATTCACTAATTTGTCGGATAATTGTGCTAGTATGCATGCCCACCTTTACTTTCCAACTTCGGTTGGGTTTCGATCTTCTTCACCTTTGAGTCGCTACTTTACTCGAGCCGACTTCACTCATGCTCAATTATGTGGTCCATACTCTCCATGGCGGCTCTGCCGACTTTATCCAATGTGTTGCATGCCCTACGATATATTGCTTCATGGCTTTACTATTATTGACTTGGGGTTTTACTAATGACTCTGTTTCAGTCCGAGATCGAGTTCTTAAATTTTCGGTTATATTTATTTCACGTTGGATTCCATGCACCTCGTAGGAACCTCTGGCAAGTCATCGCACTCGGAGACAAAATATTTGTGTCTGCAGGTGTCTATGATATAATTCTCGTACTGTTTCTATATTCAAGCTACCGCGAAAAGGCGGACCCTCATACCAAAGGTCTACTTTCTACCCTACACCTAACAGTTCCTTCTATTGGCTTCCGTGGCGTAGCAGTTTCTGGCTTCCTTGGAAAAGCTGCTCTGAGCCGCACCGGCAAAAAATTCTGAATACTCTCCATCCCAAATTTGTAAAAGTCGGGGATTCTTCGAGGCCTTATCCTGAACTCTTGACGATGTTTCCGATTCCCGATCTGTCAACTCCTACTGACACCCACCCCGATTTACGTGTTCTCCCATTATTATTGCACAGGTCAAGGTTTCCTCGATGCATTTCGAATTTGTGTGGGCCGCTATATCTTCGTTTTGAACCCACTGTTATTGTCATAGCTTGGTCTTACAATCCCTCTCCTCTTACCCTTTTCCTGCCGCCGGCGATGGAGGATATCAAACGTTTGGAGCTGGCTAACAGCCACAAGTTGATTCTTCTGATATAAGTACAACTTATTTTCTCTATGATAACGCCACATTTATTTTGGCTTGAACTCGGGGCTCGACTCGACAACTCCTACACTTTCTGCCATCTACTTTGCGTTGCCAGTACTGCGACGACTCACTGACAACGTCAACATCAATGATTTGCACTCTTGACCTCTCCGAGTCTTTGATCATACCTAAAATTATTCGCCATTGGCCTAATTCTCTTTTATCTCACCTTGTTTTATAGCGGTGATCCGCTTCCATTCACAATTCCTGATTTTAATTGCGGTATGTACTTCATGCTACGTCAACATTGTAATTTCCCACCAGAGCTCAAAATTTTCAGCATTTCGAGCTATGGAATTTCATCAGCCGCCTTCTTCTGGGTTAGCCGTGGTCTCTGGAGATGCCTCGTCTGGCGTCTTTTTCTCTTGGGTGCCTTCTCGTGCATCTCTTTGCCCACGACCTGGAGATCAGCCGGGTAGATTTCCGCCGGCTGTCTTCTCCTCACCCAGACCGAACTACGGCTGCCCTGACTCTGATAAATATTCCTAGACAATGAAGCGACAGTCACAAGTGCGTTTCCGTTCGGCCCACATCCGGCTCAACCGTTCGGCCCACATCCGGCTCAACCCGTCCGCAACTGGATTCTCGACACCCGGCCGATGGCGAATGTCGATGATGTTACGGGCCAGGATGGCCTCTTTCCAGCGGCTGTGGTGCGAGTTGAGCTTCTCCGTTGGGTCCAACCATTGCTCCAGCAAAAAAGGACTTCCGTGAAGAAGAGTTTGGTCTTCGACGGCGACAGCGAAAGACTCTTCTCCCGGCAGCGCTGGAAAAATTTCCTGAGATTCGCTAATTTCGTCTCAAAAACGTCACCTGGTAGGCATATGTCATCCATCCAGTTGACCAGTTCGCGTCCGATCATATCCTCCAACGCCGCCGCTACCATCTCGCAGAATGTGGTGGGTGCTCCAGTCAAGCCAAACGGCATACGAAGGTAGACAAAGTATCCGCGCCCTTCAACGTACAATGCCGTGTACGGGACTGTCTCGTCGTCGAGAGGGACTGCATAGTACCCCGCTGCAAAGTCGATCACGCTCGCCCAACGGTGCCCCGCCGCAAACTGGTGTTTGAGGTTCAGATCCCCGTGCGGAAATGGTGGAATTTGTGAAGCCTTGTTCACGGCGGTGAAGGCGTGACAGACGCGCCACTTTGTCTGAACGGGTTTGCGGCCAGGTAGCTCTTCCACTGCATCTAATACGCCTCGTCAGCTTCTCCCGGTTCGCGTACCTCCTCCCAAAAGGGTGGTAACCCGTTCCGAATGCATTCTGCATTCACTTTGCGCAATACTTCCGTGCGGGTAATCCCGGTCTTGCCCGCCTCCTTCGGCGCCAAATTCGTACTGTTTAGGCACTTCAGAAACTCGCCCGGCACGCGTTGAATAACGTGCGACGCCTCCATCTCATCGAGAATGTTGTAAAACCATTCTTTTTGCTTCTCGGTGAGTGGCCGTTGTGAGATCCGCGTGGGGAGCTTGATCTTCGGGTCAATGTCGATATGGTGCTTCCACCAATCCACGAAGACAACCTCCGACATGGAGAGGGCAAAAACATCAGCGTATTCCTTAACCAACGCGACGACTTCCCTTCGTTGGACCTCGGTGAGGTCAGTGCCAATTTGAATCTTCTCGATGATCTCGTTGACCCGCGACTCATTAAAGGGATCCTTTGCTCGCATCGACTCGTTCACACCGCGGTCGATGCGGAATTCATCGTGGGTTACATCACCCAGCGCGTGTATGTCAACGCCGGCAGCTTCTTCGACCGCATCAACACCGCCTGCCTCTTGCTTTGCCACGTCCTCCACCATCTCCCTCAACTCCTCTAGCTTCCTCTCAACCTCTTCACCCGCAACTCCGACCTCAGCAGGCTCCGGAGTCGCCCATCCGGATCGCGGGAGTCGCCCAAGAGCCCCAGAATCCCCTCTAGTGCCGTTTCCCGCCGTCTCTGCGCCCATTTCAGCGCGTCCGACGCGTCTTGCCTCCGTCTCACCTCCGCTGCTGGGAGCATTTCGGGTCGCGAAGACGGCGGGTGTTGTTTATCACTGCGCCGTGCCTCTGCCAACATTCTCTCCCAATCCTCTCTGACCGCTTGCTTGCCTTTATTCCTCTCGCCTCTGCCCTCGTTCGACTCTCCGTCTCGGTCCTCGCCACCATCCTCTCGGTCCTCGTCCCCGCTCTCGTTCAGCGTCTCAACGTTGAGGTATCGCGCAAACCGAGTTTCCGCCCATGGTGAGTGAGCATGTAAGATCTGGATTCGATCGTACTCATCTTCCAACAGGTCATCCTCTGTACTCCGCCATCGTGTCCTCTTCAGGTCTACGGATGCGCTCCCCGACGCGTTCGCTCGCCTTGTCGTCGAGGTTCGGTCGTTTGCCGCTGGCGCCATTGCTTGAGGTGTCGTCTTCTTTGGGATTGGGAAGGGTCTCGGTCGGTATTCGCCGGGTTCTGTCCAAGTATCAAATGAGTACCCAAGGCCTGGAAATGGAAGGGGTTGCTCAGCTCTCCTCAGGAGCTGCGCATCCTTTCGTTTGCGCTCTCTTTCCCGCCGTCGCCCTATTCGTTCCAACTCCGCTTGGCGCCAGCGCTCCTCTGGGCTGTCTGGATCGGAGCTCTCCCTCGACGTTTCGGCTGCTGCCTCCGTCTCTTCCGTTTGTCTTGCCGCTGTCCTCCCCTCATCCCCACGCACCGACTCCTCACCTCCGTTTTCGGTCTCGCCATCCTCCTCCGCCAGTGCTGCTGTCTCAGCCTCCGCGTCGCCTCCTGTGTCTCCCGCTAACGCCGTCGCCGCTAAATCGGCCTGCCCCTCATCCCCGCGCACCGACTCCTCGCCTCCGTTCTCGGTCTCAACATCCTCCTCCGCCAGTGCCGCTATCTCGGCCTCCGCATCGCCTCCTCCATCTTCCACTAACGCCGTTGCCGCCTTCCCGGCTTCTCCGCATCGGCCCTTTGCACCCACTACCACAGCCTCGAGTCCGCCTTCGGTCGCGGCCCGTTTGGGTTCTCTGTCTTCAACGCCGTCCGACGACATCATCCTCGGCTCGTTCCGCAAAACCGTCTCGTCACCGTGTGCACGGATACGTATTTCGTCGTGTTCATAGTTATGCACGGCGCGTACGCTGTGTAACCACGGTTTGCCGAGGAGAATGTCGAAGGCGCCACCACTATCAAACACCTCGAACCACTCTGCCACTGTAATCCCACCGACTGCGACTTCACCCCACCAACGCCCCGCTGGGGTAATCTTCAGCCCGCTCGCAACACTCAGTCTCGTTTTCGACGGAACGAGGCGGCCCAAGCAATGCCCATATTGTCTCCATCGTGCGAGCAAGATGCAATTACGCATCGCACCGTTGTCGACTTGTCCCGTCAAGCGTACAATCGTCCCATCACTGCCGACAAGACGAACGCGTTGGTAGAATGGTTCCACCGCCTCTCTCCTGCTGTCCTCAAGACTTAAAACTGTTGCGGTAGGCACGTCGCATACTGGACAACCCGTGTATTCGTAGGAACTCGAAATACAAGCGGAACACATCTAGTAACGTCCCGGCGCCATCGTAAATCCTGGACTCTTTCCGGGGGATTTTGAAGATTGGGAGCTGCACCACCCCTTAACCGGTGAGCTCCTCGCCTTTTCCCGCCTCTTCCTCGTCGTATAGGAGTTGTTCGGGGTCGCGTCCGCCACGATTTGAGAGATTCCTGCGTTTGGCAGTAATACTGGGCCATAATTCGAAGTGTCGTAGAAATAGCACACAAGATGGTTTTGTTGATTTACACACCTTGAGGCATCAGAATATGTGCACAAGTCAACATTTTCCAAAATGTTCACACCCCTTGCTTCATCACAACAAAAGTGCACAGGTTGCTCTGCGCATTTTTTTTACTGCGCAGGTACTTAAGGAAATGTGCCGAAAAAATGCACAGGACAGAGCGCACCACTTTTACGCACCTTCGCGGCACCAACAAAAGAAATGCACAGGTTCAGGTTGTAAGTACAACTCGCTCACTTTGCGCAGAAGGAGTCGTTAGACTGAGTGCAGCAAAGTATCCAGACAGACTGGAAACCGATTTGATTAAGTGAAGGCGGGGAAATTCAATTGGAAACACAAAAAGATCACCCGGATTGGTTTATTTCCGAAACGACTGAAAATATGGACTGACAAGTTAAGTTTGAACTGGAAATAGACTTGATTATCCGCGCGTTTGAGTCTGTGTGCCCGAATAAAACCAAGCACCCAGGCCAATTGTTAGTGGCCATTCAGACCATTGGATTGCTCTCGAACCTGGGTTGAATAATTTCGGTGATCTCGGGGATGTTGAGTTCACTCAGTTCATCCGTGCTCGATATCTCGTGTTCCAAGAATCGAAATTCCTCTGGAAGCTGGAAAATTAATAATGTGAATCGGTTCCTTCGAATCATCCAAGGCCCGCCAGCGCCTATAGAAAATTGCTGTCAGTGTTTGCGATTTAGTCACCGCGAACATCTTGGAATGTAGCAACATACTAGGATAGGACACTTGGATGATCTGATCTGACTCTCGGGTGAGTGGGTAGTAGAGTTCTAATATAAGGAGTTCTAATACAAGTACCTTCCCCTTTGCAACACAGGATCCAGCTGTCAAGATTATCCGCTCGAGCGAGGTTAATTACACCGTGCGGAATTAGTGTCAATTTTTGGAAAGGCTCGCCTTTTCTAGTCCCATCACGTCGAAAACAAAATATTGCAAACTTACCGGAGAACTCAGGATATGGACTGATTGGGCCATGACTCTGCCATTCAAAAGTCGGATAGAATCTTCGAATGCGGCCGGCCCACGTAAGTGTGAGTGAGGATTCTGAATTGACACTCGAGAAAGACTTCGAAGCATAGTGAATGGCTGGATTTGCTTTTGCTAGGAATAATAGGGCTCCCCATGGATAGGACAAGGAAAAAGTACGGAAGGCAAATTCTGGGCAATTGCTGAGACTGCCGCGGTTAATGATTGCTGATGGCCATGATGCTTCCATCAACATGCCGAGAAATTTCAACACACACTCTGATAAGTAGTGTTCAGTCCACGGCCTACAGACCACGGCGGTCGTTTTCCAACATCACGAAGTTTGAAATGATGTACGGCGTCGATCTATGAAGTGCGATTAGGGATTCGTTCTGCGACCACAGCGCACTGAGTAGAAGGCACGTTATTTTGCGTGATAAATTATGACAGGCCTCATTTTTCATTGAAAATTCGAGCTTCATCAAATATTCGAGCTTTGATCTGTAGTTTGCAGCCGGAAGTTGAGCGGTATGAAGAGCATGAAGATTTCGACTCCAACTTCATACTTGAAGTGCAGTACCGGTCGAAGTTATGGGGTGCGCACTTGAAGTTCAACTTCGTTCACATGATGTCAATCATTTGATGGCCTCGGTTGCCATCATTTCATCAGTGATGGAGCCGGGCTAGATCCCCGGCTTCTATAACCCCTCATGTAGTTTTTCGCGGTCGCTTCGAGTTGCTGGGCATTCTCTGAATTTTTTACACCTTCTTCTGATCTATGAAGAATTTTCTGTCCCAGTGTGCTGCCTCTTGGAAAATCCTCAAAATCCAAACTCTTTAATGTCATTCGTGGTCTGACTTGACTTCACTCTCAATCCTACACACTACAGTTGCGGCAAAATCAAATGTCCCTACCATGAAAGGAAATTCAAATCAATCTCGACCTTTTCCTACATTAGAGACTTTGCGCAGAGCCACCGGTAGCCACCCAGTGGCTCTCACGGCATGCGCTGTGGAGCGGCTACGGCATATGGTGGCTCGTTTGGTGGCTCGTCGCCCGCGTTGCAGGTGGGGCTTCAAGTATCTACATGGTACCTCTGTGACTATACCTCAATGTAGTGAGGTGTCGTGGTTAGGTTACCAGTTTCCCGCTTTATTTGGTGCGTTTTTGGCCGGTTCTTGCAAAACCGACGGTTGGCGTGAACCTTGGTATGCTTCCTGGGGGTTTGGGAGCCTAGCGCTTCGAGGTCATCCAGGGGGATGAAAAAATGCCGAAGAAAATGAATTTCAAGTTGTTCTTCCAGCCACCATTTGTCGCAAATTTCTTTTTTTCACGACCGGGGCCGATAGTGCCCGATTGCGCCCGAGCCCCTTCGATAACACATTACGCCCCCTTATAGTGCCCGATGGTAAGATGGAGACCAGAAATAAGTTGGATGTAGATCATCCTGAAATATTGTCGGGCACTATCGAAGGGGCTCGGGCGCAATCGGGCACTATCGGGCCCGGTCGTGAAAAAAAGAAATTTGCGACAGAATGAGCCACCATAGCGCGTAGCCGCTCCACAGCGCATGCCGTGAGAGCCACCGGGTGGCTCCCGGTGGCTCTGCGCAAAGTCTCTATTATTGGAGGTCTTTGGTCGAACAGAGGATGCAAGACGATAGTGTGGCAAGAAATATGGTACTACATCGCTTGAAGAAATCTTATCGCGGCTTTTTCCGCCGTGTTTGCCTCAGATTGTATTCAGATGGCTGGAGCCATAACTCACTCGTTACTGGGCGAAATCGAAATTTAAAAGTTCTGGGTAGGTCCTAGATGTCTCCTCATTCTTTCTATCACCAGAAATCTGTATCAAAGTATGTGTGATCGGGCAAAAGGTCGAGATTGATGTGAATTTCCTTTTATGGTAGGGACATTTGATTTTGCCGCAACTGTAGGAGCACTCAGTCTGGGACTGCACCAAAACAATTCAATAATGAAAGTCAGAGGGCCGTGTCAGGGGACTCCACAGCTATGACGTCTTCTGACTTGGGCAGAAGTTCTCTGTCTCCAAGACATCATGCTGTGCTCACTTATGTCATATCTTACGTCACCTCTTGTATATAAGTAGTCCGCTGGGAATCTCTGATCCCCAGGTTTGTTATCGACTTGGCTCCTGGGCCCTTCTCCCCTTACAGGCCGGAATCTTTAGTAACCTAGCTCTTCACCTCAGATATGTCCCCATGGGCCAAATCTTCCCCCTTTTGCCCTTCTTTACTCACAAAACCACTCATAAAATACCAAGATGATAGAATTCACACTACATTCATGTCTCTGTTATCCCTGTACGTTAATCAGTACCTTAGCTTGACCTTCTTGAATTTTTCAACAACCTAATTGACTCCATCACAGCTAAGCGAATAAGTTTCGGTAGGCTGATTTATGCTTGCTGAGCAAGTTGCTCTGCTGTAAGGGCAACCTTTAGGACCCGAGATGTCTCGAGGGTCTAGCGAGGGAGAATCCAAAGTTAATTAAGAAGCTACTAAGAGTACATCACACCGCACCTAGCGAGGGAGAATCCAAAGAGAAGAAAGGCTGAGGATTCCCACGCTAGGTGCAGTAAACATATAGTAACTAGTTCCCACAAGCTCGGAGCAATCGGCAATGATCCCGGGCCAAGTCACATGCCTTACTCCACGATGACATAGGGCTTTGGGGATTTGACGGGAAAGTGGGAAATCTGCAGGAGGCCTGCGTCATAGGTGGCTGTGTAGTGCCAAAAGAGGGAGTTCCCCTGACATCATCCCCCCCTTGGAATGCGGCGCCTCGACGCATAGATCGCACCTGAGCTGGAGTTGACGAGCGGTCACGGAAGGGAAGGGAATCGAAGGCAGCAACAGCAATGGAGCGAGGTTTGGAAGGGTATTTGCGGTAGAAAGCAGCGACAGCGTCCGGGGCAAAGACATTAGAGTGCTTCACCCATTGATCATGGGACGGGTCATAACCCTTCCAGCGAACAAAGTACCATAGACTCCCATAGCGGATCTTGGCATCCAATATCTCCTCGACCTCCCATTGCTTGTCGCCAGGAACGTCAAGGACTGGTGGCGGCTCTTCGTGTCTGGGGCGAGTGGGGAATGGATCGGCTTCCACAAGCTGAAGTTTCACGACAGGGAAGACAGGGTGGAGGGCAGAGTACCGGGGCGGCAGCTCCAGTTTGAAGGCACCATTACCAACGACCTTCAGAACCTTGAAGGGGCCGATACGCCGGTGGGAGAATTTCACCGAAGAGCGGGTGGTGCGGATATCTGAAGCATCAACCCACACCCGGTCACCAACCTTGATGTCTGGAGCTGGTGTCCGCCGGCGGTCATAGTACTGCTTGTACTCTGCTTTGGCCTTGACAAGTGCTGCCTTCGCCTCGGAAACCCCTGATGCAATCCGATCGTGGAACTCGTTCACAGCCTCCAACCTAGAGCGTGCAGCGTGGGGCTCAAAGCCCATCCGTGGAAGCCGACCAGTGTCCGTCATGAACGGTACCTGCTGCGTGGAGGAGTGCATGTGGTTGTTGTACGCAAACTTCGCTGCAGGTAGCAGCTCATCCCAGTCGTCCTGCTTGTAATTGGTGAAGAGCCGGACGTACTGCTCGAGTTCCTGGTTAACACGCTCCGTTTGGCCATCGGTCTGCGGGTGGTAGGCCGTAGAAGTGGCTGGGGTGACCCCAACAAGGCGCCAAAGCTCGCGCGTGAACTCTGCGATGAACTGGGTGCCACGATCCGAGATGTACTTCTCTGGCAGGCCATGGTGGCGCCAGACGTTCTGGTAGTACAGCCGAGCAGCACCAACCGCGTCGATGGTGGTGTGACACTCCATGAAGTGCGCTCTCTTCCCAAGGGCACAGACAACGACCATGACTGCATCGTATCCATGGGCCTCGGGAAGCTCGACGATAAAGTCGACCGACACGGTGTGCCAGCGCTCTTCTGGGATCTCTGTGGGGTGGAGCTCACCAATCGGCAGTTGACGAAGCGCCTTGGTGCGGCAGCACAAGTCACAAGTCGCGACATACCGACCGACATGGCGCGACAGCTGGGGCCACCAGTAGTTCCGTGACACGAGCTCCAGGGTCTTGAAACGACCAGCATGGCCTGCAACGCGCGTGTCATGGTGCTGCTCCAGGATGCGTCGGCGGAGGTCCTTGTCTCGGGGGACGACAATCTTCCCCCGGAAGTAAAGGAGTCCACCTTCAATACGCCATTCCGAAGACCGGGCAGACCGCACACCTCGGGCCTTGAGGAGTTCCTTCGCAGTCAGGGCAATGGGCTCTTCAAGGTCCGGGTCTCCAGCAAGCGCATCACGAATGTCGCGCAGGAGAGGAGCCTCAGGGCCTCGGTGGCCCGAACGTGGAACAGCTCGGGTCGAAGCAGGGTAACGTCCTGGTTATCGTCCTGTTCAAGGTCCGGGTCTCCAGCAAGCGCATCACGAATGTCGCGCAGGAGAGGAGCCTCAGGGCCTCGGTGGCCCGAACGTGGAACAGCTCGGGTCGAAGCAGGGTAACGTCCTGGTTATCGTCCTGCACTCCATGGTCCGGTCTCAGAGAAAGCGCGTCGGGGCGACCCATGAGGCGACCCGGTTGGTGGTGCAGCGAGAAGTCGAAACGGGAGAGGTAGAGAGACCACCGAGCTTGGCGACGGTTGAGCTTCTGGGCCTTCCGGAAATATTCCAGGTTTTTGTGGTCCGTCCAGATCTCAACTGGGTGCTGCGCGCCCTCAAGGAAGTGGCGCCACTCCTCAAGGGCTCGCACGATCGCAAGCATCTCCTTGTCGTGAATCTCGTAATTTCGCTGCACCTCGTTCAGGCTTTTGGAGTAGAACGCAACCGGATGCCACTTGCCATCGTCACCCTGCTGGGAGAGGACGGCACCGGTGGCATAGTCAGAGCTGTCAGCCTCGAGCCGGTACGGGCGTTCGGGGTTTGGGAGAACCAGAACGGGGTCCCGAGTCACCCGCCGCTTGAGCTCGTCAAAGGCAGCTTGCTCTTCAGGCCCCCAGGTCCAGGCAATGCCCTTCTTGGTGAGTCTGAAGAGGGCTTGAGCAACATCTGAGAAGCCCGCAATGAACCGGCGGTAGAAGTTTGTGAAGCCAAGGAACTGCTGCACATCCTTCTTATTCTCAGGCGCTGGCCAAGCTGCCACTCCTGCAACCTTTACAGGGTCCATCTCGACGTGGTTGTGGGAGATAATCACGCCGAGGTACTCAATGGAGGTCCGCTCAAACTCACACTTCTCAGCTCGAAGGTAAAGCTTGTTTGCGCGAAGCCTCCGCAGAACCTCTCGGACGATCTCTCGGTGCCGACGGATGTCTGAGTGGGCAATGAGGATATCGTCTAGGTAGACCATGACGTCGCCAGAGAGGATAAGATCCTGGAAGATGTCGTTCATCATGGTCTGGAAGGTTGCAGGGGAGTTGGTCAGACCGAAGTACATGACCAGCGGCTCGAACAGTCCCCGGTTGGTCCGGAACGCTGCCTTCCACTCGTCGCCTTCACGGATTCGAACGTTGTTAAAGCCCCATCGGACATCGAGCTTCGTGAAGTACCGGGCTCCCCTGAGTCGGTTGATGAGGTCGTTGATTAAGGGGAGCGGGTAACGATTCTTCACGGTCATAGCGTTTAAAGCTCGATAGTCCTGTACGAACCGAAGTCAGCCGTCCTTCTTCTTGACGAAGAAGACGGGTGAGGCCATAGGTGATTTTGACGGTCGAATCCGGCCAGTGCCAAGTGGCTCCTCGATGAAGGCATCAAGTTCCTTCTGTTCGAGAGGCGAGATTGGGTAGACCTTGCAGTTTGTGGGTTTAGAGTCCGGCACGAGCTCAATGGCATGGTCCCAGGATCGGCGTTCAGGCAGCGAGTCAAAGGACTCCTTGTTGAAAACATCGTCAAACTCTCGGGCCCATTCGGGAACGTCCGAGCGCGCCGGGGCTGAGTTTTTGGCGTATGCCTCAGCCAGGCGCTGGGAGACGGTGCTTCCAGCACGGATATCCTCAGAAGGCAGGAACTGGGTGTAGAACACCCGGTCTCCCGGCTCAAGGGGGTCATCCACTTCATCCGCATCATCCACTTCATCCACATCATCCTCGTCATCATCCTCGTAGTCCGGGAACAGCTCTGGCAGGTCATCGTATTCATCTTCGCCTAAGTCTATGGCGCAGATGGATGGAAGGGGACCAAGTCGGAGCTGCCGGAGGATCTCAGCGGCCAGGCGGGACTCTCGGCGTGCAGCGCGAGCCTCCAGGCGAACCTCGGTGCGGCACGTAGAGCACTCGCTAGGGCATCTGCTCATCTTGACCTCTCGGGTGTCCCAGTCGATCTCCGGGTTATGCTTCCGGAGCCAGGAGTAGCCGAGGATGAGCTTCTGCTTCCCAAGACGGGTAACAGCGAGCTGCATGCGCTCAGAGTGACCACGATACTGCAGCACGACGTCAGCCACCTCGCGGATCGCACCAGCCTCATTTGGCGAGCCATCCACATTGAAAACTGGAATGGGCTGTGCAAGGCGGCGGAGGGGGAGGCCAGACTTAGCTGCGAACTCAGAGTCAATGAAGTCTGAGGTGGCACCACAGTCAACGAGACCTTCGAGGGAAAGCTTGGTGGCGTCCTGGACTGCCTGAATCTCAAGGGGGAGATGCAGGGAGTTGGCACCGGGTGCAGCAGCAACAGTATAGCACTGAGGAAGTCTACGTTCCCAAGGCTTTCGCCGGATGCGTGGGGAACGGAGGGGAGCAGGGGGTACGTCTTTCATTTCGGCAGGTTCAACAGATGTAACATTGGCAGACTCATCATACAAACATGCGAAACGATTAGGGGACGCGATCGAGGGCGTACCGCTCACTCGTCGCATGGGAGAAAACCCTGCTCTTCCTCGGCGACTACAGACTCCGGCTCAGGGAGCGAGTCGGTGGTGGCAACCCGAGCCACCAGTTCGGACAGGAGCTCGGACCCAAGCTGACGTATGACCTCGTCAAGGACATCAGCGGCTCGGACGTCAGCCGGGGTGGGGCAATCCCGGGCCAGGTGTGGACCGCTGCATCGGTAGCAGCCACGGGGAGGTCCTCTCCCGGAGCGCGTGCGATCAACGTCAATGGGGACTACCTGCGGAGGAGCAGGAGCTGGCATGGCCCGAGGAGGAGGCGCAGGGACAACAGGGAAGACACCTGCTGGACGTGAGCGAGCGGCTGGCGGAGCTGAGGGGGCTTTCGGGAGAAGCCCAGCAGCACGAGCCCACACGTGCGATTCGTACTGGCGGTACGCTCGGGTCCGCCAAGCCATGTAGTCGCGGAGGTCTGGGGGGTCGCTGGACGAGGTGATGGCCGCATTGATGGCAGGGTCAAGGCCAGAGCGGAACTTGGTGACCTTGACCAACGGGTCAGCAAACCCAGCAAGGTCGAAAAAGTCTTCAAAGTCATCAGTGTACTTGAAGACATCCCGGGAGCCCATATAGTATGCCCTAGACTCGAGTTTGTGTAGGGCGTGGTCCTGCTCGTTGTCCTCGACAAAGCGTGAGCAGAACTCCTTGGTGAAGGCGTCCCAGGTGAGGAAGGGGAAAGGGGTTTTGATGGACATGCGCTCAGCCCATTTTTGCGCAGAGTCTTTGGACATAAAGGACATGGTGAAACGCACTGCCTTTTCCTCGGACATCTCGCCACCTTCGACAAACGCCTCCGGAACCAGTCGGATGTAAGTCCGAGCTGAGTGAAGGAAGGCCCGGCCAGCCGAGCGGTCGCCGTCAAAGACGAAAGGGGGGTTCGGTCGAAGGACCGTTTTTGCTGCCGGGGTGAGGTTGGCAAAGAGTCCTGGACTCTCGGCCGGAGGCTCTGGAGGAGCGGCAGGGGTCGGAGCAGTAGTAGTGGAAGGATTGGCGGCAGTTTGAAAAAGCTCGACCAGACGGTCAACAGTCCTCTCGAGCCTATCCATCCGCTCGGCGGCGGCTGCAGCAGCGGCGGCAGAGTCGGTCATGGTGGGTTCTAGAGAGGGGGAGGAGGGGGCAAGATTCGCGGTTTGCGCGTCCGAGACAGCAGAGGAGGAGTCCGACGAAGCGTCTGAAAAATCGCCAAAGCGCGCAATCTTGACCAGTTAATCCCTTGGAGCCTTTCTTCTGCTGTAAGGGCAACCTTTAGGACCCGAGATGTCTCGAGGGTCTAGCGAGGGAGAATCCAAAGTTAATTAAGAAGCTACTAAGAGTACATCACACCGCACCTAGCGAGGGAGAATCCAAAGAGAAGAAAGGCTGAGGATTCCCACGCTAGGTGCAGTAAACATATAGTAACTAGTTCCCACAAGCTCGGAGCAATCGGCAATGATCCCGGGCCAAGTCACATGCCTTACTCCACGATGACATATTAGGGCTTTGGGGATTTGACGGGAAAGTGGGAAATCTGCAGGAGGCCTGCGTCATAGGTGGCTGTGTAGTGCCAAAAGAGGGAGTTCCCCTGACATCTGCCCTCCACCTTTTTTTGTTCATTTCTGCTTGTTAAGACACAGAAACCTCTTGTGTAAGGCTGGGAGCAAGCTGAAATGTATGTTCTTGCAGGGTTGAACTAGTGCTGTGTAAAATTGCTCCCCGGCCATGTAATTTACTGTAAGTTCAAAGCGGGCCCAGGGAACACATGTAGTTTACATGTAAATTACATGTAAAATTCAAAATTCCCACGCTCTCAGGGTTCAAAAAAATCTTTGCAGAAAATTGTGCCGATCGGTGCCGAACGATTGATCTGTAACATGGATTTAAAGTTGCTCTTGAACCTGTTTTTAAAATCCTGAAGGCTGATTCCAGCCGTTTTTGAGCGCTTCCGAGCTTCTGCCTCATTCAGTATTTCACACTATTTTACATGGAGGTTGAGACCCTGGATGTAAATTACGTATTTTACAATGTAAAAAACCCGTGATGTAATTTACATCGGGCAATTTTACCCAGCACTACCCTGAGGGTTCATCATTACTTCTAACAATTTCTCGCGCAGGGAAGTTAACATTGATGAAGTATACTCTTTCTCAACTATGCTTATATTGGATTGAATTCAAAGGGACTAAATTCTGCGCAGGTACATTTAGGGGTGCTCAATTCTTAGTTCAGTTCGTTCAGTTCACTTTTTAAAAGAAAATAATTTGTCAATCAGTCGATGCGAACGATCTTTATCGGTGTCGTAATGCCCGCCCTCCTGCGCGCCAGCTACTGCTGTTGCCTTTTTTTCTCGACCGATGCGACCCCACCTTGCCCATACCCATGCTTCTAGTTCACCCAGGCATTTCGACAACATTTCGATGCTGCAAATTATTGTTCTATGAATGCATGAACACGGCGGGCGGAGGGCGGCAGTGCGGGTGGTTGATAACGATTGTTTCCATCAAGTTTCCATCAACTGATTGACAAATTATTTCTCTTTTAAAAAGTGAACTGAACGAACTGAACTAAGAATTGAGCACCCCTTTTCCTAATCTACTTCAAAGAATATATTACCTTTGACATGTCTCAAGTTCAATTTGTGCGCTATTCAGCACAGAGTGAAGGCGGCCGACAACCTCAGTTTTGTACTTCCAAGACCCTCCGAGTCCGCTAGTGGTTCTACTTACAGCTTACCAGAACCCTGTTGTGTTGGAATATGAAGCCGAAGAGGTCTCGGGCATTGTTACTCAGCCCGAGTACCTGAACATTCTAGATATTTCTTCGAGTTTCTATTTTACTCAGCTACCACAGTATTACTAATATTCCTGAGAGGTATAAATACCAAGTAGATACTGCTCTGTACTTTACTGGTTTGCAAGGGAATAAATCACTTACTCCTATTCCAAGCTCAAACCACCCGCTTTTTCTACATGTTGAATATGCTTCTATCTCGCACACAGATGTCTTTGCCCAACGAATCTATTTCCCCGCAACTCTGCTCCTATGAAACTTCTGCTTTTTCAAGTCTTTGCCTTCTCATATTTCCGTTGACTAAACTATCTCATATTACCTAAGTGTCCGAAAGTGTCATTGAGCACTTAGCCTCAAAATCTACTACTTCTCGCTCGCTTGACGCTCCCTCCGCGCTCCCCATAAATTTGTAGGGTAAACGGGTCCTACAAAGGTGGACACATTGGGAACGCGGATACGCTAGCCGGCGAGAAGACTCACCTATACATCCACCTCTTTCCATTCCCCCTCAACTCCGTTGTCTCTACCTTCTCCCTCCTTTGATTCCTCCTCTGGTAGAGGAGGGGCTAGGAGGGACTCGTCGTCGAGCAAGACGAGCCCTCCCCCAAGGAACATGCGGTCCCATGCGGCAACCTCGTGGCGGGCCGGACCGAGTCGGCCGAAAATTTACGGTCAAGAGGAGAAATAGAGCCAACACTGAGCAATCAGGGAGGAGTGAGACAGGGCCAGGAGCGCGACAAGAGGGTGAAAGTGCTGGAAGAATTTGAAAGAAATGTGTTGAGTTGTGAGGATCAAGAGTCAACGGACCGAGCAGCTTACTGTTTGTCGCGTCATGTATTAAACTGGAGGCGGGGCAGGTTGTTGACCACGGAATTGGACGTTCACCCGGCAAAGGACGGTTTGCGCTAGCAGAATCCTTTTACGATCAAGTAAATCGAGTGGTGAGAGATCTGCAATATTACTTACAATGGGCAGCTTCGTCGGTGCCGGGAAGACAGCGCTATTTCCATATCGACCCAGAAGATAGCCTCCTATCAATTCTCGAGGGCTGCGGTTCTCTCTTACAGCTGAAAGCTGCCTGGGGAATTCTGCGAAGGCGTCTTGATCTGGGAAGGGAGTTTGTCAAAAGATATCTCAACGAATTCTGTTCGCTTGTGCCCACCAGCGTAGTTCTTGGCAAAGATCTTGCGAATGTGGTACAAAGGAAGCTGGCCGAACGCGACCAAGGCCATGGGGTCACTGCTGGTGATGTAGAGCGAGAAGGTTATCATCAGTTTATCAACAGTGGCGCGAAGAAGCAGCTCACCAAGGAAGACCATATTCAAAAACCCTCGGCTCCTCCTCACACCTTTCCTCCGCTTCCCGCTCCTTCCTGTGTCGTCGAACGGGTGATAGTCGAGCTTGGGGGCGGAGGATTGATCAGCAACCTATCAACATCAAAGTACTAACCTCTCACACTCCGTCCCCTTCTCATGTTGACCTGAACCGATTGTTGCTCGAGCATGGGGTGCGGAACGGCACCGCCGAGCAACGATTTTCTTCGTCGCAGCAGTACGCTAACGAAAATAGGAGGCGACCTGAGGCACGAACGTCGCATGGAAGGGAATTGAGAGACGAGCCAAGGGAATGGCGTAGGACGTCAGAGGAGGACTTGATGCACAAATTGGGTTCAGGGAGGCCCATCAAAGAAAAAGATAGCTCGTTGCTCACCGAAATCCCTCGCCCGTCGTCTGCTAGGTCCGACTCTGGCGGCGCTAATAGAGGCGCACCCGACGACGAATACAACGAGTTGTTTCACGCGGCATCACCTTCCGCGTCACCACATCCGGATCCCAACCAACGCTGCGAGCAGTCAGGCTTTAGCAACCATGAACTACATCAGACAAGTCGTACTTCACCAGGAGCCGAAAGCAGCTAAACCAGCCTCGACGAATATCAACTTGTCGTTGTCGGAGCTCCCGTCTGCACAGCTTGCGAATGCCAGTGACGTTGATGTGGAGGAATTTGAAATGTCCAAGACGAAAACCTCGTCAGCGCTTCCAGCGGAGCTCCTGATCAATCAAAGTCAGACACGTTCCAGCTTAGGGCAGGAGATGATAGACGCACCTTTCGTCCGAACCCGCAAACAGGATAAGACGGATGCTATCGATTTTACACGTACAGTAGAGGCTGTTGTTAGCGAAATAGCAGATGCCGGCAAAGACGGCGGACAGCAGGATAGCGCTGATATATGGAATGAGCGGCGGCTTGCGTTTGTTGGGTCCAGAAGTAGGCCGGATGCAGGAGAAGTTCGATTGAACTTGTGGTGGCAATGGACGCGGGACAGATGCGCAAGAGAGAACGCTGGGCTGTGGAAGAACATAACTTCATCAGCATCAGAATGTTCAGCTCTAGCGCTGGCTAGCTCGCCCTTGCGGAAGACGACCAAGGCTTACCTCGTACATATGCGATCCGAGGAGCAGAACGTGAGGCTCGTATGGGAGCGAAGGGACATCAAGTCACTACTCATTGCCGACATGGCCAAGATCGAAGGAGGTCCGATAGGAATGGCAGTCTCGAATGAATGGTGTATTGTGAGGAAGGCATGCGCATGCTCATCAGCTGGGTCAATCGACTTGAAGATTAGGAATCCACTCACCGGTCATTCCCCATCTCCATCCATCGCATTGCTCACTCCGTCTTACGTCGCGGCCAAGCAAATCTCCTTTGAGTTTGAACGGCGGATTAATCAACTAAAGAGAGAGATTCGGCATTATTCAGATTCAGATCAAATGGAAGGACGAGCTTACCTTGCGAACGGCGCTGACCCTGTTCACGACCATTCCAGCAAAACCTCCCTGCGTTTGACTTCAACAATGACAAGTCTCGTCGACGTTGGGGCACTTGGAACGTCGAAGGCGCAAACCTCGGCAACGCTTTCGGCGGAGGATGAGAAGAGCCGATATCTCCTGCTTAATCAGTGTCGTCGTCAGCTATGTGCGAGCTTAGGGCAGGAAATCATAGGCTTACCTTTCTTCCAAACATGCAAGTCACTTCACCCTCTGCTGCCTTCAATGTTCGCATCTGCGAGCAATGATTCGTTGGGCGGAGAAGAGACGGGCGAGACCGATTGCCCTCGCGCAGCCGGCATATCGTACCAAGTCGCCCGCAGCGCATCGACGATCAAGACCAAGTCCCCGTCTCCACCCCCCGCAAATGCGGAGGGCATCGAGGGTGGGGGGCTTTGGACCGCGACGTCAGAGATGATGACCTTACAGGATTGCCCGCGGTCAACAAGACTATGGACGCCAGCGCCAAAGGGCTACTTACCTGGCTCCAAATCCTTAATCCAACGAAACCCCCCTCACCAACAGCGGTATCTTCGGCGGCTGAATTATTGTTTTTCGTGCTTGTTGGCGCGATCGAAAAGATGGATGGGATGTCTGGGGGCCACCACTGGTCTGTGCCGTAGATCAGAAGGATAAGGGGATGCAGAGAGGTTGGGACGCACCTCTCATTCGAGTCAATCAACTGTCTTCAACGCCCGTAACAGTAAGCGACGTCATGAAATTTCCGGTTGTAACCCGTGCAAGCAGCAGGGAGAGTCGGAGTCTGGATAAACGAGAATGGATTCTGGAAGTTGATGATAGGAACGCTGATGCACGTACCAAGGACATAGACAGGGATCATATTGCGGATGTTGGAGCGACGAGAACGTCACAGTAATCTAAGTCCCCGCCTCCGGCGCTCGCAATGACGAGCGCCGTCAAGGGTGGGGGGCTTCGAATAATGTTGTTGGGCGAGTTGCCGCAGGCCCAGCTGCCAGGTCTAGATGGACGACGCGACTCTGTAGTTACGTCGGCCTCGTTGTCAACACCGTTTCCTTCGTCAACGACCGTAACTAGGACTTGCGGTTCCGCAGCTTTCGCGTTGACGACCTCGACGCTCGTCAGCGCAATCGTACGGACAAAACAAAGCGCCAACCTCGCGTGCAATGAACGCGAGGATGGCGCATCGCGCCTACTATGGAACCATGAAGGAATTAAGGGCGGCGTTCACAACAGAAGAATGTGACTTACTGTCTTATTTCCAGCCTCCTCCTGGCGATCCCCACTTTCAACGCCCTCCATGGTCGCATCCTAGGAATTAGCCAAGGGGATGAGACAACTGCGGCTTCAACAGATTGAGGTTACGCACCGAGTTTTCGTTGTCATCCTCGCTAGACGAGGTAGTCTCGTCGTCGGATGATGAATCGGACTCGGAATAATCCGAAGGAAGGTCGTGGTCGAGATTGTCGTTGGGGTCGTAGGTCACGCCGTGGAAAGGGAGGTTGGGACCAGCCGGGTTCAATGCGATGAACACAACTTTTCGGTAGCGTGGACCGGATTTACGAATGTTTGAATCAGAAAGAGCGCTATAAATGATAGTCAGCCAGTATAAATAGCCAACAGTAAAGCTGAAGAAACGCACATCTGGAGAGCATCGGAGGTCCTGTTAATTCCTGATGCAGCGATAGATAGTCAAATTTTTACTTACGCTCAAGGCGGGATGAAAATGCTTGGAGCTAGAAGCTTCAGCAGGTTGCCCCGTTGCCGCGACAGTGTCTCGGTGACGACTCTGAGCAAGACTGCGGAACGCATGGGGGGCAGCGGTTGATCCACGGAGTGGAGAGCGGCCACGCTGTGAATGTTGAGCGGATTGTTGAGCGGTCGAGGTCGAGGCACTAGCATGCGCCGCTGAAGCCGATGGACGCGAGGCAAACATCGTTTGCGCCGTAGCAGAGAAGGGAGTTTGACTCTGAGCAATGTTGGTTAAAAAACATTACTCAAACAGCGGAAACTTGTACACCGGGAGTGTGCTTGAAGTCGTTGTCGGGCCTGCCGAGAAAGTGAAGTCCGATGTCGGGAAAGTAGAGGAGGACTAAATGTAACGGATATAAGCAAAGACACGAGATGATAAAGGAGATCTCTCACAGATGGTGCAGGAGCGGCAGTCGGGATGGTATAAGTGTTGTGTAAGACAATGTAAATGGAGTGTGGGACCAGATAAACGAGATACTCGCCGAGGGAACGGGTGTAGAAGAAGGGGGAAATGTCGCCGTTTGGGGAGGAGGCACTGCTGCTGCTCGGGGCTGGCAAATTTAAACGTCAGTCACTGTCAAGTAAAAGCTAACGGAGATACATACGGGCTCACGGTGCTGTGCACCAACGCAACCACACACCTCGCACGGTGTAGTCTATGCCGCATTGCGGGTTGTTGCAGCAACCCAGCTCCGCTGGATTCAGATCTCTGAAATGCATCTGTGTCATTACGAGGGGGAGAGGAGAAGGAGAGAGTGAAGAGAGTTAAGCAATAAGTATGGCGTCGCAGACGCGCAGAGTGTGAAGGAAAAAAAAAAAAGTGGGAAAGAGGGGAGGGATGAACGAAGAGAGAAGAGGGAAGGAGTAAAATAAAGTCGACTCACATGCCTTGCTCATTTTTGAATGAATAATGCAGCGAGATGTAGCGAGTTTGAGTATTATGTGTTACCAAAAATCCGGTGCCAAGGAAGAGATTTCATGTGCACTTTGAATTGGGACCGGGAGAAACGGGCAAACGGTGGCGCGGGATTTACACAGACTTGGTAAAACAGCTGAAGTAAACAGTGTCGATCCGGAAAGATACAGAGATCACAAAGAGCATTGAAAAACGGGGTAAAAGCAAGAAAAGGATAGTGCTGGCCATAAATACGATACGATACGAATTTTCCGTATCGTATTCATATTCAAACATATTCTGGAATTCTGAATACGCCAGTGGCGTATCGTATTTGTAGTGTATTGTATTCATATTCATAGTGACTGAATACGAATATATGCTGAATATATTTGAATATATTCTCTCACCTGAAACTCACTATAGCTGGCACATTAACCAAGTCAAATAGGTGTTCAATATGCTCATATTCTGTCCACACCATATAAAAGGTCAAATTTCAACATGGGACGGCTCGGAGACCAAGGATGCCGGTATGGAATGTCTGTCCGAGATGCCCGAGAGACTGGCCGGATCTATGCCGAATGCCTCGGAAGACCACGGGAGATATTGCTGGGCTGATTGTCGTATTCAGGGCTGATATAGACCCCGAAAATCTCGGCCGGGAGGCACCGCCGAGGGGCCAAATCACACCGCAGTGGTATTCAAACGTATTCAAATATATTCGAGTATGCCACGGCCGTATCGTATTCGTATCCATATTCTGGCGTATTCATATTCACCCGTATTCATATTCAGTGAAGGGTTCGAGCACCGTATCGTATTCATATTTATTTGAATATATTCAAAATATATTTTTTCGTATCGTATTTATGGCCAGCACTAGAAAAGGACAAAAAAAATATTTCAGATGCATTGAATTTCAATCCGAAGAGAAGAGGCCACCAGAGAAATTGATAGGTAGCAAGCAGACAGAGTTGCGCTCTATTTGAGTCACTCGAGATTACGCAGAGAGAGATCAGGAGAGAGCGCGGTGCGGATGATTGGTTTGCTAGCGAAGATACTAAGATTTGCGGTGCGAAGATCAATTGAAAAAATGTATGACATTGAGCGAATTTCTCGGGGTTTCGTGGATAGCACAGAGTAAGACCAGGCCTCTGACACGTCCATCGAGAGCGACTACTGCGAAGGACTCGGTAGAGACTCCAGAGATACTTGGGGGGGTGACGAGAGACCAACGAGAGACAAGAAGAAGCAGCTGATGTTTGACATTGTTTGCCATCAGCACTGATGTCGAACAAAACATAACACATTCTGAACGTTGTTGCCAGCATTCCAGACAGCTGGGGCGTAGGGTTTACCATGTCCATTTCATTTTGAATGCAATATGGAATGCTTTCGTACAGGTGGCCAGTCTTATTCTATGGGCCTGCGTGAATCCTCAAGTTGCAATTGACCGTTCCCGACGTTCCGAACACGTCATCTCAACCAGTCATTTTAGCTACTTCTGTGTCGGAAACACATCCTGTATCTCTATACTGTGTATCCGTTTGCACATAATCGCTCACAGTCATCGGGAGTTTCTCCTTACTCAGACGGCTAAAATCACAGTTATTTTCTCCGTCGACGTTCAAGGCAACACGAAAGTTTAAGCCGAAAAACCAAGTTTCGATGTCATTCTGATTACAGCTTCACAATAAACTTCAATCCCCCAGTTTCCGTCATCTCGGTCGCAGGCGAAGTCCCCAAGAAGCTCCGCAGCTGCAGTGAGATCCTCATCTCCGTTCACCAAGATTCCACCTGCCCTCTCAGCTTCAGTCCCAGTCGGTTGCTCTGTTAGCTCGACCGGTTCGTCGGGATTTGCTGGAGGAAGAGGAGCATCGCCATCAAACCCATACAATGGATCGGATG
The DNA here is from genome assembly GCA_037176885.1 of Favolaschia claudopus. NCBI lineage: Eukaryota > Fungi > Basidiomycota > Agaricomycetes > Agaricales > Mycenaceae > Favolaschia > Favolaschia claudopus. The sequence continues at coordinate 127,372 of JAWWNJ010000118.1, forward strand.
CAATCAAGTCGTCCCCGGGATCGCAGTTCGGCTGAGCTCGTAGATAGCAATAGGAGTTTTGTCATGCTGTGTGCGCATGCGGTGGTGGTTCCACGCGTCGCGGGCACGGTCGAGAGCGGCCTGGATTCGGCGTTGGAAGACCAAGAAGAGGCAAGTCGAGTGGATGGGGTTCTCCATGTCGAGCAGGTCGTTTTTCTCGAGGTAGTCGAAAATCTGTCGGAACGTTTCCAGCGCATCCTTGCGGACATCGCGCCACAGACGTTCAATTCGAACATTGTGCCGTGAGCTATAGTCAAAATTCAGTTTATCGCCGCCAACTACGGGGTAAGCGTAAGCGAATTCAGGCTTACCGGCCTCGTAGATAGGCTCTATGAGGCATTCCCCAATATAAAATCATGAGACGCTCCACCTCGTTGTTTTCCGTCCCAAAGTCGCCGCGCATGTGTGACGGAAGCGAGAGGGAGTCGAGTTCCGGCACAAGGGGATCAACAAAGAACTGGTGTAAGTACTAAATTGACCAAGGGAAAAGCTACTACGACAAGAACTAAACTACTTATACAGGAAGATCGAGGCTGTGTCCGTGGAGTCATGGGGACGACACGGGCAGTTCTCGCCGTGAGCGGATGCGAACGCCGATCCGTCACATCCGCCCTCCAGATCATCGACCACGACGAGCTCAATCTTCATACAAAAATCAATAAATCTTGTTCAAAATCAATTCAACGTTCGAAATGGTCTTCGAAAAATCAAAATCAAACCATTTGGGTATCCTCGCCCTCCTCGACGACCATTTCGATGTCGAGGGAGGAAATTGTGCGAATTTAGAAGTGTTCAAGAACTTCCGTGCTCTCCAACAGAGCATCGCGATCATCGTTCAGCGCGAAATCAACCGCGTGGGATGCAAAACCAGGAGGCCCTCCTTTCGAAACCATCGTGTTGAGTTCAGGACAGTTACGAGAAAGGTGACCCTGTACACCACAGTTAAAGCATAAACCTGCGGCAAGGTACTCGTTTCGTTTCTTAACCGAAAGATGCTTGCCGCTGTCGCGAGATTTCGACGCAGTCGTTGAAGGTTCAGGTTCAGCACTGGAAACCGAGATAACGCGCCCTCCAGTACGACGTTTCCCGTTCGAATCTGAGTCTAGTTTTTGGTCATCGGGCTTGGATTGAATCTTACTCAATCCAGCCATATCAAGTTCATCGTTATCGTCGTCAACCTTGACGAAAATTTCAGCGCTTTCAGCACCAGCAGTGACTTCAGCCCAAGAGGAGGTTTCCGGATCGAGTTTATCCCGGAACATTTCCTTGCGTATGTCGGCGTTGAGGCTCCGCCAGAACATTACAACCTTCTCCTGGTTGGCTTCAAGACCAATGGTGTTGTATATCCGCTCCCATTCGGCCTTGTGAATCAACACTGACTTGGTGCCTTGAAGGCAAGAACGCAATCGAGTGCGTTGCTTCTCACGGAAGTTCACAGGAAAACAAAAATTGAATAAACCCCTAAAAAACTCACTCAGAGTCCAGACATGCTCGTCATTCTCAACCTTGCTGTTGTAGAATTTGAGTGCACGAGCCGTCAAGTAGTACGACAAGTAAAAGACTCGTTGATCAGTCGGGACTTTGCCGAGTTGAACATAATTCGATCCTTCCTTGACGAATCGATGGAATGCAATGGCATCCGGTGAGCCATCATATTCCTTTGGAGGAATAGGCTTCAAAATCATTTTATTCTTCCTGTGAGAACTCCGTTTCTTCCTAGAGGAACGGCGCTTGCGACGATGACGTGACGGGTATGACCTCCCGGAACCTGACCCATCCGAGGGCTCAGAGTCTGAGCTCGACGAATCAGATGGGTCGGATGGGGTGGGTGAACCATCTACGCGCTCGGCATTGCGCAGAGTACGCTCTATAAAGCTGCCTGGCGCGACGCGCACAGCAGGAGTGGGATCTGGACGGAATCCGCGAGTTCCTTGATCCGTACTAATCTGTCGATCAATGCTGTCTTTGACAGCAGTCTGTGCCTTGGTTAAGTTAACCTTTGGCGTTATCGTCCGAGAACGTTGCAAGCTGCTGATCTGCGCTTGCAGGTCAGCAATCTTCTCATCTACACTCTGGCCAGAGTTAATTGAATTTTTCATCGGCTTGAGCAATGACCTCGGGGTTCGGGGTTCGGTCCGTTCAGAAGCCAAGGTGATTGGCATTTGAACGAAGAACCCGGGTGGCGGTGAAAGCTGTGAAAGCTGTTCTTCTTTGACAGCACGGCGAATTTCGGCGAAATTCTCAAGAGCGGTTCTTTGCGCGTCGATATCGCGCTCAGAGAAATCTCCCGAGATGTTAGCTGCACCCCAGTTGCGAGGGTCAGCACCTTTACCTTTCTGGCGGGAGGTTCCAACACCAGAAGGTATGGCCGGACTGACAATAGTTTCAGGCACATTCACTGCCGATCTATCATCAATATCTATCAAGTTCGTGTTCTCATCAACGGGCGGGATCTCACGCGGGATAATTACCCCGCGCCCCGACGCAGCAGCCAAAGCTTCCTGGGCTAAAGCTTGGTGTCGGCGAGCAACACTCACAAGCTCGTCAACACTCATACTCTGAATCGCACGCGATACGGTGGATGTGGAACGAGAGATAACATCATTTACTACGGTACGAGAACCCATAGTATTCTGACGACGGGGCGTTGCCATGTGAGACATAGCAACACCCTCGTCGAGCATCCCCCAATCCACGGCAGAGGTCAATACGGGCCCATAGAGCTCGGTATGCGTCGAGGGTATCGACGATGAGGTCTCGTTGCCCAGAGGCAACGGTTCGACGCCCGAAGGCGAAGCGGTCTCACCACCCGAAGGTGATGGGGTCTCGCCGCCCGAAGGCAGCGGTGTATCTACACGAGGTGATGGTCGTCCACCCGAGACCGCCTGACTGTAGGAGAAGTCAGGGGAAACGGGGCGTGATTTTGTCGAGGAGACACGACTCTCCGGTCGGGGAGTCCCAGAGCGCGGTAGTCTCTCCTAGACAGACGCTCTATGTACTTGAGCTCGGTGCCCTCGCTACATAGAGTCTGTTGTTTACCGCGGGGGTCTGATCGTGTACTGATTGTATTATATAATATCATGTAAGCCGGCAACTTCCGAACTTCATTCTAGCGGTTCTCTCCTACCAATACAGACATAGTTTCAAGGTACTATACTCCTATTAAGATCTAAGTAATCTTCTGGAACACTTTGTGGAATATCTACAGAACCGTTTGAAGAAAAACAGGTTCCCAGTGTGTTCTCGTGAGGTCGGATCGGCTTCGGCCGAAAGCCTCAGACCGAAATCCCGCGTATCGTGCGCAAGGCATCGTGAGACCCTTTTCAAAATTCTGAGGCGATAGAATGATAGTTAAACTCATTCAAAGTGAGTCTCTCACAAAAATCATTCAGAAATCGCGTTTTTGAGGTGAGATTTACGCGACTCGAAGTCTGCTTACATGATATTACCTAATACAGCAGGTACACGATCTGACCCCCGCGGTAAACACAAGACTAAGAGCGCGGACTCGCGGTGTTGGCAGCACTAGCAGGTCTTCCAGTCGACGCAGGCAGTTCAAAGACGGCTTGGTGAGCGTGAGAGCGAAGCGGGTAACGAGCGCGGCCAACGGTATCAGTCATCGGGGTCGATGTCGAGCTCAGAGGGTCAGAGGAAGTCGGGGGCAAGCGTAGTCAAGAGCGTCGACGGATCTAGAGACTTGGTCCAGTTCAAAAGATGTGACGGAAGCGAGAGGGAGTCGAGTTCCGGCACAAGGGGATCAACAAAGAACTGGTGTAAGTACTAAATTGACCAAGGGAAAAGCTACTACGACAAGAACTAAACTACTTATACAGGAAGATCGAGGCTGTGTCCGTGGAGTCATGGGGACGACACGGGCAGTTCTCGCCGTGAGCGGATGCGAACGCCGATCCGTCACAGCATGCGCCTCGGCCAGCCAAATACAGCGACTGCTGCCTGAAACAAATTTGCGACAGTCATCTTCCGCTTGTTAGAGCAGCAAGCAAGGTAAATGATGAGACGAGAATGTCCATCAACGCATCCATGAACATAGACCCTATCACAGTGCCCCCCACACGGTTGGTGCCTGCCATGAAGCAGAAATTGAGTATGCTGATCCCATGATAGCATCACAATGGCCCCCCAAATTCTGCATCGCTAGGATGAAGAGATTCCCACCAAGGAGAAAAAAAAGTTGGCCAGCTTAATTGGAGAATGCGGCAGGATGCTCTGCATCAATGGCTGCCGCAATGGCATGCTGCCTATCCGCAGCTGGCAGCCAGGGCGGACTAGCAGAGCTACACAAGGAGGTGTTCATCTGTAGACTCTGGACTGCGCCTGCAGTGCGCCCTGGCTAAGCTCCAGATCTGTGTTCCACAGAGATCCTTGGGCCAGCCTCTATTGCTCTCGTCTGGCAAGAGGTATGAGCTATGGTGCATCCCAAACGCTAGGCTCTGCTAACGCTCTGCCTGCTGCGAGGCACGGACTCGGGGTATGCACGCTTGAGGGAATAGCAGAGCTTATGGAGGCATAGCCTCTAGTGCATAGACTCTGCAATATCGCCCTAGCAATGCTCCGGGTCTTCCCTCAAGGCAGAACCCTGTAGCTGTTTAGGCCAGCCTGTATTGCTCCTGTCTGGCACGTAGGGTATGTCGAGTGCATCCCGGCGCTATATTGAGCTAATGCTCGAGCGGCCTCTGAGTCTACGCTATGCATAGACTCAGGGTATGCACTCCCTATACATCTTCTACAGCCCCCCACTTTTTCTTCGTGTAGTCCATGCAAAGACGGCTGAGCATGGATCTGCGCGATGAAAAATTATCACTCCGTGTTGGTAGGTTTAGGGAGGAAAATTTTTTAGGAGGAGATGTGGGTGACGTTGAGAAGCAGGAGAATGTGCTGGCCATAATCTGGGTCCAGCGGCAAGCGAAGACAAAACGGGTGGCGAGGTCTCAGGCTGGATGAGGAAAGGGATACGGGAATGGGTTTAAGATGCAGCATGACAGGCAGATAAGTCGAAAGGGTGAAGCTGGAACGTGGTGGCCTAGGCGAATGAAGTGCGTTGAGAAGCATATGACATAATTGGCCATCGAGATTGTGGCCGCCGGTAGGTAAGTAAATAGGTAGATAGATTTGAAAGAGACGGCATAACGGAGAGAGTAGACACAGGACGTAGCGACTAGCGCACAGACCCATGGCAGATAGTGTTGCATCCGCAGCTTCTGCTTGGGGTAGGATGAAGCCGCAGGCGCAAATCCTTGACTTCGACTCCTTCGGAAGTCAAGGAAACACTAGGTGTAGACCAGCAGCGGACCGACCGCGCTCAGTGTGAATAAGGGATCGACTTGAATCTTGCAAGTGACCCCAGGAATGTCGTGGAAGCACGGCCTCCTCGTATGAAGCATGTTTAAGATGTGCCACACATCACGAGTTCCAGACGCGGTGACTCGTAAACGAGTGAGCACCGAAATGGGAGTTTGAAAGGTACCAGCGTCGAGGCCGGAAATGTTCCATGCTCAACGGCGTAGGACACGGTCAAAGAATCCGTCCTCGAGACGCGAGGCAATTGATTTTCCTTCATGGTGTTGTCGCTCTCCATCCACAGCCCCCCAGCGACAGCGATGAAGGAGAAGAAAAAATTCAAATTCAAATCCAAAACGCAAATCCCAGCAGCGTTTCAAACGCGCTCGCAGCCCAATAACGTCGGATATAAGTCGACATACGTCGCGGGAAGCGTCGTCTCGACGAACATGGGTCATGCGGAGATGAATAGCAGCGGAGCAGCTCAGCGCACCACGTGTACGCAGCGCTCCAGAGCGATGCAGGAGAAATATTCGGGACCGAAACCCGGCCTCAGCAGCGTTCCCCAACGCGCTCGAGGTTTGAAATAAAGGACCAGCGCCTGAATGCACAGTAGCAGCACCCCCTTGAATCTTCCAGAAATCCTGAAGAGGAAAGCGAGGCTCGCTCGGGGAAGAAAAATCTTCAAGACAGAGAGTCGACACAGTGAAACGAGACAGCCGAGAGACGTCGTATGCTATTCCAGGTGGGAATGAGGAGACACGGACAACAAAAAAGTGACGGCTAGCAGCCCTGACGGCGTATGAGATGTCCTTGGAACCTCCACCCGCTCATCGACCTGAGGTTCTGCGGACGTTCCGGAAAATGAGCTTCCCTGGACATCGCCAATTATTGTTCCGGGGAGATCAGGCCTCGGACATCATTTCCACATCCTGTCAAAATGGTGGTGTAACGGTCCATTTTGCGTTTCAGTCATACAGATTGGTACAGTAGCTTCGACTTCGAACTGAGATACTGATATTTCTATCGACATCCGAGGGGGTCAAGCGATGAATTAGAGGACAGAACCTCGGGAAGGACTCGAGAGGACTTGACCGAAATGTATTGGCTACCTATTGTACGAAACTGCCTGGATCTTATACCACACGCTTCACACACAACTTCGCACCTTTCTCCCCTTTCCCGTTGAGCGGTAGTAGCGTCGTGGCAAGCCGAAGACGGAAAGGCCCATCCTCGTTCTCAGAAGTCGCATAGAAATCAAGATTTTCCGGCGCTTTTGTGGGAGCTACAGACGCTCTGGAGAGCTTGTCTTTGGGGAACAGAGTCTCAGATACATGGTGAGTCTCTCTCTTTTCTCTCTTTTTCTCTCTCTTTTTTTGCAACTTGAAAACTTGAATTCTCTCGGCTCTCCACAGACATAATTCATAAGCCCTTAATTCTCAAGGGCAGTTAAGGTCTTAATCCAAAATTCCCACGGCCGTCGGCAGTGCAGGCGTCACTCCCGATGAGTCCCACATCATCCTCGCGAAGCACCGGCGACGATTCTCACGTACTCGCAGCGGTGATTTTGCACGTTAGCCCTCGAGATCGCTGAGACAAACAACGTCCTTCTCACCACCTTGAAAACCGGGGGACCCGGGGGCTTAAGGCCTTAATTAAGGTCTGCCCGAATTCTCTGAATTGGTTCCCAATGGATGGCACACAGTTTTCCGTCCCTCCCGCATGCGATGTTTCGCAACCAGACCGTTGGGATCACGAAAGATGGACAAAATTTCGGCGGAATTATGATGGAGGGTTGGCTCAAATTCGATGAGAATGCGTCCCCAATGAAGGGAGATGACGCAACGAATATGCGTCCAGTCGATGTTGTCGTCCATTCTTTTCGCTCCCGAGAAGCAACCTTCGCGTAGTATGGTTCCGCGTCGAAAGCACCTTCTGCGACATCATCGAGCTCAATGCAGGTCCCTGCCGTTCCGACTATCAGCTCGCCCTGTTGTCCCTATTTATGAGGTACTCAGCCACCTGAAATCCTGGTGACTGTGTTCCAAAAAAGGCAAACACCGCCAAATTAATGGTATTTCGAAGATTAATTTATTCACCCACTGTGTGATAGCTTACCCAAACTGTATATCATGAAAGTTGTAGCAGGCACTCTGTGAATGAACCCTTCATTGCTCAAAGTTCTCTTACCATCGTAATTTCTGGGAAAAACCCCCGAATTCGGTTACTTTTGGTAACTGCGAGTACTTGACTGGAGTGTAACGGCATGAATTGCGATTGTGCCCCTGCAGACCACAGCGGCCACAACAACTTGGGGCTCTAGGTCGAGTATGGTGCACATCGCATAAACACCACGGCCCGTACCGAATCCAAAGCTGATGGCTTTGGCTTGTATTTATCTCTGAAAAATACCCTTGAGCTTATATACCCCTCAATAAGATTTTCCAGCATCTCTTACAACATTTTTCATCGCGCAGTGCGCTGTTCGACGTGCAAAGTTCTGGGAGGTAACTGATGTGACAACTGTTGCATCTGTGACGATTGTCACCATGCGCAAGTTCTACGGTTATAATGCACCAGATCTTCTACAGGTGATGCTTGCCTGTGATCTTTTGATCAAAGTGCCCCGGCCATCACCTCGAAGATCCGGAGCCGAGATTACATGTTGTCGTGTATGGGCAAAGGGTGGCGGTAACTGCCCAAAACCTTCCTGTCAAGACCCCGGAAACCAGACCCACCACCACCAGTCGGCAATCAGCTGATGCTTGCACGCGTTCAAGTTCAAGTTCAAGCCCAGAAAAAAAATGGACGATGAGGTAAGTAGAAACAAGGTAGAAAAGGTAAACTACTTGGGTCTACATGTTTTTGAGTCATAGCGCAAGCTCCGTATTCTCTGGGTCTGGAGTATTAGGTCTAGTTGGTACAAATCGATCTTCGTCAGCTATTGTAGGGAACTCATAGTAGTAGCCGGCTTGGTCGTCCTGATAGCGCTTCAGGTTACATCCGAAGGCATGTCGACACTCTGAATTGAGCTCCAAAACCTGGATATGCTTTGTGCGTGTTCCGATGCCATATTCACTTGGATCGCCACCAAGGGATTCGGGAGCGTCGTACGGAGACGAACCATATCCTGGAGCTGCAATCATGCTGCAGTGAAGCAAGTCAAGTGCCTCAAATAAGTCATGACGGAATGCAGTATCCTCGTCCCCCTCAAACCCGAACCTAGAAATGAACCGCTCAGCCATGGCAAATGCCATTGTGGCAAATTCGGGAACGTAATATTGGGATAGATTCCCGGGGTCCTCCATTTTGCTCACAGTGGCTGAGCCTAAATAGATCTATGGCCATGTCAGCCGCTGAACAAGGCGAGACGGCACTGCGGCATCTGTGATTTGCGTGATGGAATGACATTTTGGGGATGCCAGGACCCCGGAGATTGTCGGACACAGTCATCTATAACATGTTGGGTATGTGGACGATGGTCCACATAGGAGGGTAAGCTTGCTTCAGTACGAATGGGAATTCAATATCGTAGTCGAATACGTCCAATTCATTCATGTACAGTAGCTAATCTTGCTAAATTCGGGCAACATCATTGGCTCAAGCAGTGTTTCGCCCGATTTGGGTAATTGTTGGGTAACCAACTTATTTCAGTTGACGAACCTCAGAACCGCCTCAGTAACCGCCCTCATATTCACCTTCAAAACCCTTCTACTCCTTATGAATCTGGTAGCACACTCAGTGGCCCTGGTTTTTTTGGGTTATTAATTTTGACAGCTAAAGCTTATACTCACTGGTACTGTACTATTTCGACCGTAGATTCAAGTAACGCGTCACATCGACCTTTGAATTGAAGCTATTTAATTTTCGTAACACGTCACAAGGCAATTTTGGCCCATTTTCCCATCAAAATTGATCGGCAAAATGCGAAAAATCGCCTAAAAAGGGAATTTCATCAAAGTTGAATCATCGTCTAAACAATATGTCACACCCGGTGAATCTATGGTCGAAATAGTACAGTACTGGATAGTGGTAAGTATATTCAAGACACTGGTAGTAGCACAAAGTCTGGTAATTTTTTTGAAGTTGCTCAAAGCATTCCCCGAGCCCCGGCACTGGTGGCGATTCTAAAAGTGCTTGTGACTTGAGGAGGCTTTTGGGAGGCTTGTAACTTACAAAACTTGATTCTCCTCGGACTTTCGGCTACAAAAGGTGCGCAAATTCGACTTTCGAGCAAAAAAGGAGCGCGAAATCGGATTTCCGGCGAAAAAACCAGCGCGGGAATAAATGTGCATTTGGATCGCCATAGTTAGTTGGAAGTTAAATAGAATCACAAGCAAATCGAGGCACCCGAAAATCATACTTTGACAGTTGATCGAGTTTGAACATTGTTTACTCAAGCTCAAGTCTAACAGGCTCGCGTAGATTCAGCAAGTGCACTCGCAAATCTCACCGTGCTGGGGCTAGCTCCTCGAGCGCAAAGCGGCGAGATTTGCCGTACTCCTGGGAATGTAGTCCACTTACATTTCCAGCGTATCGCTCAGCGCGCGTGGATACCGACCCCTAGCGGCGAGTAGTCCAGTGTGAGACAGGAGCTCCTTAGCTCTTCTCTCTTTCTGACTATTCTGTCCGCTAGGTGCGTCGCGTTAGATACCTTTCCTCCTTCTCTCTGTCTGATTATCTGTACAATAGTGCACGAGCTCGTCATTTACCCGCCCTCCTCTCCCTCATATTAGTTACTATTGAAGTACAGTATTCTCTGTATGTTCTTAGTGCGGTCCGCGACCGAAATACATGATGGGTCCGATGCCGACCGCGCTCGGCGTCACGGCTGCATACCCGCTATCTACCTCGTCCCTTGCGAAGCGAGCCGGTTAGACTTGATAAATCAGTGTCGAGCAATGTGCAACGCAACACTCTCCGCTCGCGGACATGAACCTGCAAGATATTCATTGACACTATGAGGGCCCCAAAATCCATGCAATTGCCACAGAGCTCACACTCAGATCGTGGAACAACTCAAACTGAACTATTTTCCATTGAAATGGGACGAAATGAACATAATTTTGATCTTGTGAACAGATTGCGTCGTGGGGTTGTCACAGAGCAGGGAAACAAGTACAGTAAAGAAAGTGAAGTAGAGTTACCTATAATATTAGTACTCCAGCACTGACCGAGGTTGGGGATATGAAATGGCGAACTCACTTGCTGTTGATGAAAACATACTGTAAGTAGGGTTGGTTTCTGGTTGGATTCAGCGCAAAAATTTTGTGTGGGGGGCTGAGTTCACGGGAGATTTGCCCAATTACTGAACATCTTGCATGAGCTTTACTACGCGCGGAAGCGTGGCCTGGAAATATATGGTGGTTTGAGGAATGTGTTTTCGGGGTCCTGACATCCCAAACGGTCAATCGATCACGCAGATCAGCTCGGCAGCTACGCCGGCCGGCCTAACCGAAGCTGTCCAGTCCGTGTTGCTATACATAGAATTGAGCACTTCCGGCGCCATCAAGCTGCTACAACTCATCGGCTCACTCCTTCAGCACAGGGATAAAGAGCGAAGCTATCAAGATAAGTGTGGAATATTCATGCGAGAACACAAGATGGAGCTCTTCGATCTGGACGAACCTAGCAGATTCCCCGACGTCTCGAATAATCGATATGGCGCCTACACTTGCAGAAGTGGTATGTTTCCGCACTTTGATTCATCAACTCATCCACGAGACCCTGGACGGCAAAACCAATTCTGGCAAAGCCAACCATCTCAAACAGAATGTCCTCAATGGGCTGGCGTGTCCGGTTACAATGACGGAGATGGTCGCCTTGGCGCTGTATGGAGCATCGGTGTCGTGGCCGTACATGGCCCAGGTCCGCACCACGAAGGAGTCTCCTGTGAACTTGCTGTCGCTTACTGATCTGCATCGCAAACTGCCTATTTTTTGCTCCAACATCGCCGCCCACCCTTACCTTCTCTTGGACCCAACCGCCTCGCCAGACCAGCTCACAATCGACGGACGTCCTTTTGGCAACAAATTGCTCTTCTGGTCCATTGATCAACTCCGTCCCCTCCCGAATCTCTTCCTCGTCATCTCTCGGATGTTCTCTGGCTGCGAGACTGGCTGGATCAGATTCACTCCCGAGTTTCACATCGGAGGCACTTTCGACACACTCACCCCTTGGCAGCGTGCTTTACTTCACATCCCGTCTACAAACGATCGCAATGAAGGCGCTCTTGGGTCGAATACATCGTTCTCACGGGATAAACCCAACTCCAGCCCTCAGTCTTTCTCCAATCGCACCCGAGCGGAACGCAACAACACCGAAGCTTTCATAAAAAAACACTGTGATGCAGCAGTCGAGAAATTTGTGATGCGGGAAGTGCGAAAGGATGGCAAGTTGAGGCTGCGCACGACATTCAGGAAGGCTTTCTTGGCTTTCCAGCGAGACAAAGCGGAGAAGGGGCAGCGATCCTTGATTTCAACTGATCGGTATTGATATGAAGACTGAAACTGACACAACTTGCTCATTTCTTGTCAGTATCACTTCAACCTGAATGATTATGGAAGCCAGAACATAGACAATGAGTTTTGCAATTTCAAAATGCAAGGCACGGACCAATTGCCTAAGTAAAAATGAAATTACATACCATAGGATCATTCTCAGTGCCGAGCTGTTTGATTCATGTTTTCCAAAAGGTGAGATTGCAGACCAATTCTTCCTTCAAATCCAAATATATAATCCCTTTATAGCACCAGAATATGTTCAAAACTGAGTGAGAACGGAGCGAACCACTTTCCAGTCAAGCTGTCTATACTCGGCATGATGCGATCAAGTTACGGCAAGTGCGGCCGCCTAATCGCTTCAAAAGCAATCAACCGAGTGGATTGGACGAGAATTGATGGAGATATAAGCACTTCAAGCTTCAAGACAGTATGTTTCAAATGCTTTCTTTACATCAAAAAACAAGAAGTGCCATTAACTTTGCAAACAGCTGTAAATCGGTCTGCACCTTGTTTACATATTGCTTTTATTTTTGGACCGCCTCCGTACACAAGCCATAGGGGGCTAATTGTTGACAAAAGAACACATCGGCTGCCACCCGAATTGAGTATAAATTTAAGAAGTTGTCGCTACACAGGCCCCTCCACTCCGTGTTGCCATATCTATGGCGTTCCGCACCGCCGCCTCGCTGTCGTTGTCAAAATGAGTGTGAGATTCTCAATCTCTGGCAACTGGCCTATGCTTGGTGCCATTCTGCTTTGATTTTACGACCTAAGCTGCATTTCGGTTCTCAAAAACCTTACTGTATAGTTTCCAGAGTGTTATGTATCTAGTTACCGTCGATATATTGCCACTAACGGTGACTAGCCGCTCAACTTGCCCACTTTCTGCTATCGTATTCGGAAGGATTGCCCGTTTAAGCAAGCATCAGCTGATTGCCGACTGGTGGTGGTGGGTCTGGTTTCCGGGGTCTCGACAGGAAGGTTTTGGGTAAGAACTTTTGTTACCGCCACCCCTTGAATTTGGCAAGCATTATGTAAGCGGATTTCCGGTCACTTTTGTGGACACCGAGTATCTACCCGCATCGCGACTTCGGAAACCATCGGGATTCTTCCAGGCCCCCGGTCACTGCCTACTAGGTTTGTCACATTGAAAACCGTTCACGCATTAACTCGACTATACACCACACCCACTAACATCTACCGCTTCCTTCAACTCCGACAATTGGTTCTGTTCGCTGTCCTCCCCGTGCATACTCACTAGTATATGTATAATAGAGACTTTGCGGTAGCCACCAGTGGCTTTCGGTGACCAGTTTTTCTCGAGACCGAATGACAGCGTGTGGCTGTATTAGCCACCATTTGTACGTCCTATTAGAGACTTTGCGTAGAACCACCAGGAGCCACCCGGTGGCTCTCACGGCATGCATTTTCTTCGGCATTTTTTCATCCCCCTGGATGACCTCGAAGCGCTAGGCTCCCAAACCCCCAGGAAGCACACCAAGGTTCCAGAACCGGCCAAAAACGCACCAAATAAAGCGGGAAACTGGTAACCTAACCACGACACCTCACTACATTGAGGTATAGTCACAGAGGTACCATGTAGATACTTGAAGCCCCACCTCCAACGCGGGCGACGAGCCACCAAACGAGCCACCAGCCGCTGCACAGCGCATGCCGTGAGAGCCACTGGGTGGCTACCGGTGGCTCTGCGCAAAGTCTCTAATATTGAGAGAATGTCATGGTGGCTACCTTGATCCGTAGGCTCAAAAAACCATTGCACTCGAGGAGCCACCGAAAGCCACCGGTGGCTCCCGCAAAGTCTCTAATATTCAAAAATATTTGTTGCGAAAATTAAATAGCTTCAATTCAAAGGTCGGTGTGACGCGTTACTTGAATCTAGGGTCGAAATAGTACAGTATATGGTCTGATTTTACGTGACAGCTGTTAGCCGTAGGTCGACGTTCCGGATTAGGAAACGCCCAAAACGGAAGTGGCACATTTGAGTCCCCGCCACACTCTGAGCATGTATCTGAGCAGACACACTGCATGGCCCATGGGAAAAGAGTTCCAAAGTATTCTGGCCTCAATAAAACTGCTCCTAGGAGTGCAATTCGCTAATACTCCCACGTGCATTCCTCCGAATGTATACACTCACTAGGAATGCTGCGAGCTCGTGCTGAGGGAGGGAGGAAACAATTGGTGTATTTATGATTGCGGTGAGGCGGTGATGTGACCCTCGCAGCAAGCGCTCTCGGGCCGGAACCCAGGAAGACAAGGCAGCCCGAGGGAGGAGGGGTTGCCGGGGCAGCGAGGAGGGTGAGCTGAGGCCAAGAGAGCAAGAAAAAAGGGTGTGGCTAGAGAGCATCGTCGCCGCGCCAAACCAATCCCGGGGCGACAACCATGGAGGTTGGTTGAATAAGTGGGGGGTCAGAGAGAAGGTGTTTGCTCAACCCCACAATGGCGTGTCAATGTATAGTTTGGAGCAGTCAGAAGTCCAACGGCCCAGGCGCTGAATGTCAAGGTCTGAGAGACCGATGAGTCGAGCCCTAGTGGCAGCGCCACGGCGGAAACTATGGCCCGAATATCCTGGCGATGAAATCCCGACATGAGTGAGACAGGCCTTCAAACAGTCGATGAAAAGCTTCCGCGAGAAAGCTCCATAGCCTGTACCATCGCGAGTACGCCGGCCCACAAACAGCGGGTCGTCGGGCTTGCCCGGCTTATTAAGGTGGGCGCGGAGGAGGGTGTAGGCACAGGTGGGCAAGCCAGTTTTTGCGATGGTGATGCGCACCCCAGCGCGGAAGGGGTCGGTTTTTGAGGCCGGGAGGTCAACGGTGAGGTACTCGTCGTTTTGAATGATGATGTCGCGGCGCTTGAGGTTGAAAGCGCCATCGAAAGAGTCGAAGGTGATCTCGCCACAGCGAAGAAAACCTGCGAAGGCCAGGGCGTAGGCAACTCGGAGAGTCTCGGCTAGCTCGCGAGAAACACCCCGCGGAAGGGAGATAGGGTTGGAGAGGGAGGCAATAATCTGGGCTAGGACGGGCTGCGTAATAGGAAGTCGCTCCTTACGTTCTGCATCCCCGTACACCCGGCGTATACATACCACGAATCACACGCTCGAGAACGCGTGATTCAAAGGGGCGGGATTCGTATCCGAGGTCAGTATGGAAGGACTTGAGGGCACCAATGTAGCGCTTGATTGTTTTCGCACTGCAGCTCGGGAGAGGGATGCCGCCCATTCGAGAAGGTGGGCTTCTGAGGCGGGGTATGGAGAGGCGCCGTCAGCACCGTATTTTCGCATGCAGAAAGACTCGAAGGAGTTGCAAGCCGTCTGGTTGACGCCGCGGGAGGAGGAAGCGAGAACGTGCCAGAGGAAGTAGGCGACGAGCGGTGGTTGATCGACCCGTTCAGGCCATCCGGCGGGAGGTGGGACACTCAGAACTCGTCAAATCGAACGTCGTCCTGCGGATTTGAAGGAAGCAGCCGAACGATTGCTAGCCAGCCGCATCAGATCCAAGGAAGAATTTGAGCGTCGATACGCTGCGAGATTTTATCGCGAAACTTACCAACCTGGCGAACTCGTTCATGTTTGTCGCAACTTTTGAGTCGACGGCGAGCTATCCGGTGACCGTTTACGACACGTTCACACGAGCTCCATAACCTCGCCTCACAAATAGTGAGTGCTGCGGACTGGCAGCAAGGCGACACCAACCTCTCTACGCAGCCCATCGTCGGCGCTGTCGGCTCTTCTCATCTGATAAAAGCAACATTCTGGACCACCCTCCCGACGAGAACTTCTACGCATAGAGTACTCACAATCTGAGTCAGCGTGGTGGGCACACAAAGTCAGCTATCCTTGGCTGCTTGTTTCTCTCAACCGCTTCCTTTCGCACATGGACATGCATTACTGGGATTTGGCGCCTAACGATAGGAATCCGATCGAAGGGAGTCATGCCCAGGACAACCAAATCAAACCGACGAGCCGTCCGCTGCTGAAAGCAATTTTACTGTACAGTTGCGGCGAAATCAATTTACTTACCAAATATGGAAATTTCAATCAAAGCCGCCCTACTGCACAGAAAAACGACTCACTGGTCGGCGGAAATAGGATAGACGGGATGTATTCCTTGTGTAGAATAGGTCTACCCACAAAAACAAGCCGCATCTGTCATGTTTCTCACAGGTTTTGGCTGGATTTTCCTGGACGAGCCCGCCCGCCAGCTCGGCAAAATCCATGCAAAAACAGAGATTTTTCTACACCCAACATACCGGCTTGAGGCTCTCAACATTTTAGTCAACTTGCCGCTCGAGAAAATCATTCATATCCCAGCAAAAGACGGGGATTGATTGAAATTTCCATATTTGGTAAGTAAATTGATTTCGCCGCAACTGTAAGTATCTGATTCCTCAATGTTACTTGGTGGGCTGACTTTGGTTAGTGCGAAAGATTTGGATGCAGAGACAGCACGCGTTAGCATGAGGGCTGGTCGTGGGCTGTTGGTGCGCTGTTGGTGCGCTGATGCTGTGGTACGTCCGGTGCATCTGGTATCCGTAGCTTGTATGTACACGTTAGATACACCCATGTATCGTACCCAGCACAATATATGGTTTTCCCTGCATTTTTTTTGTATCCTGAATGGTCGCGCTGAAAATGTGCTCGAAAATGTGCCCAGCAAAAATAGAGAGGTTGCGCAAAAGCCATACGAGCCATCTGGTGGCTTTTGGCGTGTGCGCAGCCGATGGCTCCAATGGCTGCTGATCTTGGGCATTCTGTTCACAACTGCATCAAAACCATCCCTGCTTATCTAGATAAAGCCCGGTGATGAACTGCGGACCTTCATGACGGGCAATAGCCGGACAGTGAGGGAGAGACCACTCAAGCAGAGAAACTGTTGTTGATGCCATAAATTAACCGTGGATTCTGGTGATTTGGGGAAGCCCATGACAGCTACTACAAACTGTGCGGATATGTTGCATACAATATAGGTTTGATGCTTAAACGTCCCAGAATTATGGTGCGAATCGGCTAAACACCACCAGGTCCCATCAATGATCCCATCATTGATGTCTCAAATTGCCCGCAGAAAAATCAATCAATCTATATGCTCTTTTTTGCTTGGATTGGTGCTCCCATGAACTGCTGGTATCCCTCTCAGGTATTTTGGGTGCCTTTCAGAGCTTCCCGATGCACCCGTGAGGTGGAATGTGGATTGTGGATTGTCTGGAATAGGAAATGACGTAAGTACACGTGATTGATTAGGTGATCGCATCACTGATGTCTCAAATCGCCTCGGAGAAAATATTATTTATTGTCAGTTTTGAGCCAGTTAAAAATTCGTCTAGAGGGATTACTCAGTAACCCTATAAAGTTTGTTAAACATTTGCTGTCTCAACATGTAATCGTGTTTAATCATTCCTTAATTAAACAGAAGGGTTGGCCGGGTATACTGTATCATTTCGACCAAAGATTCAGCCACTGTGACCTGTGACCCCAAAGATTCAAATTTTCAATCATTCAAATTGCCTTTTTAGGGAATTTTCGGTGATTTCCGGGGCTATTTTGATGGGAAAACGGCCCAAAACAGCCTTGTGACATAGGACACCTTTTAAAACATTCAATTCAGGCCCGGCTGTGACCTGTGACCTGAAAAAACGGTCGAAATGATACAGTATTTGCAGGAGCGAAACACAGCGCTTGTACCGTATACTACTATGAGTCAGCCCTTTAACACTGATGATCTCTGATTAACAGATCAAGTTGAACCGATAAACAGAGGAGATAAACAGAGAAGCACATTACTGTAAGGTAGGGCTCACTCATAGCCAACCTACGCCACGTGAGCAATGTCACGCGTTACTGATGCATCCAAATCGGGCGACCCACCTTTGAACACATCGTTTCAACACAACTTTAGGAGTAGAGTAATGTTTTGAATACGAAGAATTGTTACATTACTACCTGGTGTAGCTCATCTCAGGTCTTTTAATATTTGAAGCACCCGTTAATTTTCTGAAAGCAAAACAAAATATTTCTCGGGATGAATTACATTCGACGAAGCATTCTAAACATTTCGATGGCCCCAGATCGTTCGAAGTCGCGAAGGTAGTCGTTTGGGATAGCTCTGTGCCCGCGATATGCCTTTGTTGCATATGCAGCCTCCCTCCCATTCAAACCTTTTGCATAAGCATCGGCATAACGGAGAGACCGGTTGCAAAACCTCAAGTTTGAAGTCAGGTTGAATACAGGCTAGAGAAAGCGAAGAACACACCTTCTAATGCAGATTATGTATGTATGGTAGCAACATAACGCATAACGCAGAGCCATTTTTGCTTACAAATCGTCCCATATATGGTAATTTTGCACTGCTTTTGCACAGCAAATTACCATGAAAGGCTAGCAACGGCGCGTAACGCACCTCAGAGCAAGGGGTACGCACGATAGAAATGTCAGACACGACCTACCGTGAGAGTGGATTTCTTTCCCCAAAAGGAAATCCCCAAGTCAAGTATTTTTCTGCACGAATTGGAGGATTCTGCGCAACTTTTAAAAAAGTTTTTCGGCACCTTGAACCCTATCTACGTAATAATGATCGCATCAATGCCTATATAAGGCGCCTGTCAAGCCTTATATAGCAGGTATTCGCACGATCCATATCTCTCTCTCACGGTAGGTCGTGTCTGACATTTCTAATTCGAGCCGACGTACTCCAAAAGATACGGGCTTGAGAATTCCGATTAATCACTGATTAACAAAACAAATTGTATGATAGTTGCGAAGATGACACAGAAGCAGAGAAAATTCTCTTTTTCAAGCCCAGTCAAAACCGGTCATGCTGGCATATGCTCGGTTCGGTTGATTTCTGCTGTCCTGTTGTCAGCAGAAACCAGCAACTTTTTAGGAAGCAGGTGAAAAATGTGCTGGCTTCTGCTGGGAGTTGCTGCATTCTGCTGCACCTGCTATGGTCTGCTGATATTGACTCTGCGAAAGCGGGCACACAATTGTATTGATAAAATAATATTCATTGCGCCTCTACCTACACGTATTGTGCACTACCGCCACCCTCAACGCCACTCCCGTAGCCCGAGTCCACTGCGCAGCGACTCCCATACCACACGCCAGTCATCCAGACCTTCCCCAAGCGCGCATGACCCTCCCAAGCCCTTGCCCTACACCTGCCGCTGTAGAAACCGGCCTGTCTTGGAGGCGAACTGGAGGCGAACGAGCCTCCCGCCATGTGTTGTAGGCGGCGTGGGTAACGGCCATCGCGGATGATATGCGAGGTAGCACCTACGAGAAGATCAGGACAAGTACAGGAACGAAGATACAGACATACCGAAGAGGTTCGATATCCAAATCTACGACTTACCACGAGTGAACAATGGTGTGGGTGGAGATATTGGTTTCCTGCGAGGGAGAGTGCAACTTCGAGATGGGAGCATGAAACATGGAAATTGCAAACTCACCGGTAGAGCGCATCCGACCACCTGCTGTCCGTCGATCTGCAGGGAACTAAAGGTTAGTGCACGACACAAAAAATAGAGGATTAAGCCTCCGAAAATCCACTTCAAGACTCAGAAGCGCCACCAATTCTGTGCGGTGGAATGCAGGGGATAGAGACATAACTGCTACTGAGGGTAACGTGCAGATAAAGTGAGTGGCAAAGGTGGCAGGGGAGAGAGGGCAAGCATACCTGCATAGAGCACCCACATAACACGGTGGCGGGATCCGTAAGGACGAATACGAAAGGGTGAGACGAGAGCAAACCAGCCTCGCCGCTCAGGACAATGCGGGCATTTTGAGGGGATATTTGGAGAGGGAGACCCGATTACACGATGCCAGAGGCATATAGAAGGCGTAAGATAGACCAGCAACGACACGCTCGAGGGAGAGTACTGTACAATTACGTTCAAATCGTTAATCACGCGTCACACCCACCTCTGTCGAACCGAATTTTTGCCCTGTGTCACGCCTCACACGGGCCATTGTCGAATGGGCCGCTCGGTTCGCAAAAATCCTCCAAATTGGGATTTTGCTCAAAAAATCACTTTGCTAGTAGTATGGGCCCTCTGATGTGTTTTCTTGACTTCTCATGTTCAGTTTCTTCTAAATTTTCCACTTGAAGTGATTTTCAACCGAATTCTCGGCCTAAAATGCGGTTTTTTTGCTCAAGGTATAAAATCTCTCCACCGCATTCCCAGTCCTCGCGGAAAAAATGCAGACTCACATACTAAATGTTTTCAGGCTCCTCCTCGCGAGACTGGGGGTTGTCGAAAATTTGTGCCCTGTCACACCACGCCAGGACCGAATTGGTTCAGGCGCGTCACGCGTCACCCCCCATGTCGATTTGAACAGTAGTTGGCAGAGGGGCCATCGTGGTGATAGCAGAAGAAGAAGCATTTCAAAGTCCGACAGCGGCTATGACATCATGTTCCCGCCGCCTGTGTTCAAAACTTTGTAAATTTTGTGAAGTCCGGATGGGAGACAGTTTTATTTATTTTATCTGTCGGAAAAATGGCGGATTGCTTCGAAGGGCTTCCAACTGATTAGGACCTTCCTAAGCCTTAGGATGGCTTAGAACCGCTGGCGGGGTGGGTTATAATCCACCCTAAGCTGGTTCGAAGCCCTTATGAACCAAGCAGTGTCTTAAGGATATTAGAGGTGTCAGGGCAATTTTAAACGAGTCAATAACGCTGTGAAAACATCAGTACATGCTCGCATCCGTGTAAATTCATGGATTGTGACATAAAATTGCCTCGCCGTGCTTGGCAGAAAACCGTGAAAACGTCTAAGTCCGTATGCCGAGATGCCGAGCAATGACGACAGTGCTCCACATCCGCAGCACGCACGACGCGGACGCCTCCGTCGTCTCTTGTCTCCTCCCACCACCACCACCACCACCTCGACAATGCATCTTGTCATCGCCGTCGCCCTCACTGTCCCCGTCGCCGCCGCCGCCGTTGCTCCCCCCCTCTCCTGCGAAACACCCCTACCGATTCTTGAATACTGCGACTGACGTTTCAGTGGCGACGACAACGACAACGGCTGCATTGGCTAGGCACCGAGGAGCATTTCGGGCAAGCTGGATGCGAGGCCTGGGCTGGATCTTAGGAACGGCGGTACGTCAACAGCATGGATCGACTTCACACTGGCACTGACCACTGTCGTGAGCTAGGAGCAATTCGTATGGGAAAATGAGCGAGAATACGATGAAAGGTGCGTCGATTATGACTACGCAGCCTCTTCCCGGTTGATCACAATTACGACATCTTGACCATTCTCAGCGTCAACCGGCGCCGCAAGCGTAGCCATTTCAAGCGGGGTCGTCCCAGACGAGCTCGTCTCGAGCCGGATTTTATCCTTGACCACTCGCCGCATACTCTCGTAGTTCCCCTCCCCCGTCGTGGTCGTCAGCGGCCAGCGGGAAGTAGTATTGTGTCATTATTCTCCAATTTTGAAATAAAATTGTTTCGTCTATGTCTCCTTACGTGTGATGTACTTAGTACTGGTATAGATACAGGATGGCTATTGAGTATGCCGGGGGATTCTGGTCGATTTTAGCGGATTCTAAGGTGCTGGAAGGCTCCAATCGCGTAATGGATTAGAGTGGCTTAGAGGTCACCCGAGTGTCTTAGAGACCATCATGAGGGTTTAACTGTACATTATAAGAGACCCCGAGGCTTGGGGCCTTCGAACACCTTCTAACTACTTCCACGCCGCTCTAAGCAATCCAGGATTTTTCCGACAATTCTCTAGACAATAGTTTTCTGCTTTTTTTTCGTGAAGAAAAAGTCGAGGCTGCAGAAACCAGCAGATCTCAGCAAGTCAAAATCAGCCGATCTGGGCATATGCCAGCATGACCGGTTTTGACTGGGTTTCAAGGCTTGCACGATTCGCATTTGTTCAACTGTCAAATCTGGGATTAACCATGATTAACAAATCAGAATAGAACAATTACTGGCCTGAGTCGAATCAGCTGGGGCCGCATACTCGTCAAATGAACCCCGGTCACCGGCAAGACACGTTGATTGCTCATCACGGAGATTGGAACCATACAAAGACCTCGAAAATTATCCGCTGTCATTTAGCTCACAACTTTTTCTAGTCTTTGATCTCGCCGAGGACATTGAGGATGCGAAGACAAAATACACTGAAAAGCGGAACCATTTCATTGCATTGAGCATCTCTTACAGTGAAAATGTTCCACAATGGCAAGGCCTTTCACGTACCCCGTCAAGACTTGGAAAAGAGGCCGTTAGCGTATACCAGCATGATACGACCAAAGGTAAGGTTGGATTTGAATTGCTGTGTAGTCTCTCTCATGAAAATTCCGCAGTGCCCTGTCAGAAAGCAATTTATGAGAAAATTCTCAATGACCAAGAGAATTTCAAATCCAGCATGGTTCCGAAAAGCAAGATTGCTCGCTTTCTGGACTCCGCAATAAAAATCCAAGAAAATCAGTAAGCATTTGTTTTAAGAAGCATATGTATATCTCACCATGGATTGCTCAGGCGGAAACTAGCCAATCTGATCAAGGATACTTCCGAACACGAACTTCAATCCCGAAAAACCGAAATTGAAAAACTTACCACCAAACTGCGCACACAGATCGTAGAGTTCCGAAAAGTTCAAACACAGATCGTGCCAAAGATTGGAGATAGAGCTGCAGCTCAGGCCTTGAAACCGCTAGCGCTTCAGCTTGAATGTCTGTATATTCCGTCGGATTTCGATGCGGCTGATAGAAAAAAGCTCGGACTTGATGAACTTGCGGCCGAAGAAGCAATGTGGAGGGAGGGGCGGTTGGATTTGGAACCTAGGCAAGTACATCAGAATGACAGACGAAGAGATGGATGATTGGGCAAGTGAGGGTATGTTGCGATCAACGTTCTCAGTTCATGGGAGCTTACAAATAAATTCCAGGTGATCGTGTTCAATGGTTCCGTGCGGAGGCAGACATGCAAGCTGGCAAGAGCAGATTGAGCAGAAGCTCGCTGAGCTACTGCGCACCCGCCGAAGCTTCTTGAAAATGGAATCGGTTTGGCTGGAATTGGCTGGCTGGAATTGGCCCCGTTACCACCTCTGGATCGCCCCGGGGCTGCTGCATATGCTCGTCAGAAAGCTGCAATGTATCAGAGGCAAGCATCTGAGGCCTATACAAGGCTCAAAGAGCTTGGGTATGAGAGTCTGCTCCGCCGCACCACGTGATGAGAAATGTCAAGCATGTCACAACAACGCCTGTACCACCACCATCTCGAATCCACTCGCACTACTGTGCTATTTCGACCGTAGATTCAATGGGTTTGAGGCGTGACGCTTCATCTTCACTTTTGCCATCATTCATCAGTGATCGATTTGCCTTTTAGGGAGATTTTTCGTGTTTTGCCGATCAATTTTGATGGGAAATGGCCCAAAAACGCGGCTCATGTGCGATGGCTGTGGACGCCCATGTCCTTATTTGGACATGGGACTGCACCCGTGTCTGATGGGCCTCGGCCCGATCATTTCTCTGTGATCTGGTTGTTCAAGTTGTATTCTTCGCTATGAACACGTCCCGCACGATCTAACAAGCTAGAAATTACTTTGAATTATTTACCTCTCTGTTTCTGTCTACAAAATGTACAATGCAAACTGAACTCAAAGCAGTTTGAACTGAAACCCGACAACTTCTCAGATGTTGTCGATGGGGGTGTTACTGAGCTCAGAAACCAAACAGAAAATTATCTTCGACGTATTGTCAAGTTCAGTCAGTTATAGTTCACAATTTCCAGTGCCGGAATGGACAAGAGAACGAATTTATAAAGGACAATGCATGATTGTACAACAGCTCCCAACACACAAAGGCAAAGGTGACATCCGGCCGCAGAGTCCAGACGTAACGAGCCCGATGTAAGTATCAAGCTTGTAGAGTAGCTCATTGTGGACAAATAGTAGAACCTTACCTCAAAACATGAAGTCAGAATTTATTATGCTTTCGTCAGTGCGCAATGTGTGAGAGGCAGTCGACGGAAAGGAGATGGCGGCGCTTGACAATGTCGACAACGACGTGTATGTGAGATGCGAGAAACTGAAGAGCAGCGCGGCTGTGTTTCCAACAACTTGATGGATTAGTAACATCCAACGCAAGGACAGAATACACATTGAAAAAAGGAACCGCACACCGACTTCAAGACACGGACTTGTGTGAATTCGGTTATTCTGGTCAACGTGCTTCAGCGCATGCCGGGAAGCTGCACCTGGCGGCTGTTTGAAGCAGCAAGCTGAAATATATCCAAGGCAGCAGAGTAGAAGTGCAGTTGGTGAAGGCTCTCAGAGTCGAGGCAACGCAGTGTTTGCTTCCAAGAAAGAACGGCAAAGAGAAAGCAAGGTTGGAAAAAGAAGCTGTCAAAGCATTTGAAGTCGAGTGTCGAATGGATACAGCAGACATCAGAGAGTACAGCAAGTGCTGGCACGCGACACGTCCCGTCCAGATAAGACTCCGAGTCTTACTCTTATTCGGGCTTGAATGAGAACAAGATGTACAGAAATCAGACTGAGTTGGGTTGCAACGACTCAGAAATTTAAGCCAATAGTCAGAGACAAGCAGAGAGAGAGACAGAGCAAGGCAGACTCGCCGAAGGACGCGGGAGAGGGAGTCCGGGACAACTCGGAGGACGTTCCGTTGTTGTTGCGTTGCCAACGCCGGTTGCGGCAATCTAAATGAAAATATCTTGAATTACATTGGCCAGATCCTTAGGCCATTCGGGGAATGGACTAAGGACGTGCCGCAATCTTGAATTCAAGCCGCGGCCGGATTAGAACATGGGAATCAAGATGAATTCTAACTGCAGTGTACGTTTGAGAGCATATTAGGCCTCGAGAAGCTGGGGGCAAATGCAATCTTGAATTTGAAATTCTCTCTCTTTTTCCCCCTTTTTTTCTCTTTTTTCGCAACTTGAATAACTTGATTTCTTCGGCCCGTCCACAGACATGGGACATGGGCCAAAAACGCGCTGTGACACGTTACGAAAATAAAACAGATTCAATTCAGGTCCCTCTGTGACCTGTGACTTGAATCTACGGTCGAAATAGTACACAGTACACTGCCGTTGTCACTTCAACATCTCACCCACATGCAAGGCTCTTCAGTACCCTAGGTCAGCGTCAATGCACCTCCACCTCTACGACAGGGTCATCGCGTCACCCACCGTGTCTGGCGAAGGATTCAAGCTGCACAAAATGGCGATAGGAGTGGCACGTGGCAACTATTTGGAGCGGTTCTCCCCCACTATTCCTTCCTCATCCACGGCTACCCCCCCCCCCCCCCCCCCCCCCTCATTCTATCACTCTACCCTTTGTTCCTCATATTGCTGGGACCGACCAAGGGCCCTACTTATGAGGTTCAATACCTTTATATTTCCTACCTTTATTGCCCCAATTTTAAGTGTTGTTCCTCGTATCGCTGGGTCCGACCAAGGGCCCTACGTATGAGGCTCAATGCCTTTTATTGCTCCGGCCTCTCCCTACTATTCATCGCTGTTATCTTCTTCCATTCAAGCCCACTAATTTGACTGTCAAACAGATTATTGTTGTGATCCTGTTCCTTACTCACTAAGGGTCGGTTTTATCTTCAACTGACCCTGCTGTTTTGTTCAACAAGGGGATTAACAGTGATTGCGCATCGTCTTCTTAGTTGATCTGTTCTGTTTAACCCGGATTTTGTAGTGTTGTCAATATATTTGCATTTATTTCTCTCCACTGACTGATTGAAGTGTTCTGTTAAACAGTGGTTAATCACTGTTGAACGAAGGTGAGGAGGGTGGGTGAGACTAGCACGGGTTCTCAGGATTTGCGCCCGCCAAGCGGGGAGGGTGTTTAACAGAGGAATGATTAAACATGATTTTATGTTGAGACAGGCATTGATTAATCAAACTTCATATAGGTTCTTGATTACTCTACTATCTAATCGGAGTGTTTTGGCCAGAGGGTTAAGTGTGGGAAGGTCCTGATGTGATGTAATAGATTTCGTTCCTGTTTGGTGGTGTTTAGCCGATTCGCACCATAGAAGCCATATGCTGCGCACACGCCCAAAGCCATCTGGTGGCTCGTATGGCTTTTGCGCAAACAGGTTAATAAGAATATTGAATAATATATGTATGAAGGTATGTGGAGGTTTCGAGAGGAGGTCAGCACAACATACAGCTGGGAGCTTCTTGGGAGCCTGACGCATACTGAGTGGATGCGAATCGATTTCTGGAAACATCCGGCGGCTTCTCTTCCGAGATCATTCGGCTGAGCTCCTGTCAAGCTTTGATTTGATTTAATTTGATTTGATTTGATTTGATTTGATTTGATTTGAAGTTCTAATATATGCTGTACCATAGGGTGGGTATGAATCAAGGATGAAGAATACAGAAGAATAAAAGAGAGCGGAGAGGATTAACGAGGGGATTGTATGTACGGGAGAGGGTGGACCGACGACTTATCTAAAGCCTGGTGGAGGTCCTTCATGCGCTCCGCCAGAGTTACCGCCAACTCTTTCCGACGCGGGCAGGTATACGAATCCGCGCGGTGCTTTCCACCACAATTGAGGCATTCCACAGGGCCAGAACATTGGGAGGTGTCGCCGTGAGGATGGTCCGCCGAGGGCTTCACACATATGCCGCAAGATGGCTTCTTGATGTTGCATCGAGCCTTGGTGTGTCCGTATTTGTGACATCCCCAGCACTGGGAGATGCGAAGATGCGGGAAGCCACGAGCGACAGTGGGACTAGTGGAACACAGGATGATGCTGCCGCGTGAGAGCGCAAGATCGACCTTTTCGCGTGACTGGAGAAGGAAATATACAGAACCGGCATTTTTGGCTTACACCCGCTGGCCACGATGGCGGCTGTCTGCGATTCGGAAGGCGGGCGATTGACTCAAGTTGGGAGACCGGTGACTGGGCCCAAATCTGGATTCCGGATCTCAAACTCGCGCTTCAACTTTCCCATGTCTGCAACCTCATCAAACGGCACTCCGTTCACCTGAAGGTGGCCATGTACAGTGCCGGACACCCAAAGTCGACAATGTTGATTGCCGCCGAACGGGAATTTTGGGGAAATACGGCGATGTTTCCCAAGAAATTTGTGCCAAAACGGCTGGTGAAATTGCTTTGATGTTATCAGGGACAGAGCCAGCTCAATCAACGGAGTCGATTGCGCTATCACTGCGTTCCCTAGAAATCTAGTCAGAATCTGTCGAGGTCATTCAGGTAACCTAGACAGACCTAGAAATATCCTGTTTAGTTACCACTTCGCCACCGTTGGGCTAGGTATGCCGAGTGAGTCTCGCGAAAGCTGGAAAGACATGATTTAGGCAAGTTCGGCAGATGCCTGTGCCGAGATGTGTACAGGTGTTGTGGGCTAAGCTCGGCACACGTCATCGTCTACACGACCACACAACGCGTCTGTCACGTCGCCGCGCGTCTTGCTCTTGACCACAATGGCCCACCTATTCCCCACAACGAGCGGACCTAACGACCCTCCACTGGCAGGTCCTCAGCTATCTCCTGAACAATGGAACTACGCACTCTTCCAGTTCCTTTCTCAATCTCAGACTATGAATCCGCCGATGCAGTTACCGACGCCACCTACCCTCTGCTTCTCCTGAGCTTGTTCTCGACCCTCTACTAGCACCGCAGCCCCAGCAGTCTACAGAATCACGTCTGGAAGCATTAGAACAAGAAATCACGCGTTTGAAGGCCGAAAAGCGTGCTACTGAAGACGACTCGGAGAGTGCGCCCGAAAAGAAGCGTCGCAAACGGAAGCAGAAAACAAATCCGTATGTGCTGAAGTTATCTGCGGGGTTGAGCGAGGAGCAGATGAAGGTTAGGAAATTACTCATGGTGCGTCTTCTGTCTTCCTACGAACAACATGTCTTTGAATTTGTTGTCAGCAAAAGGTGAAGAACGAAGGCAAACGCATCACGGGAAGACTTTCGGACTCGGACTCAGACAGCGACGACGGCGACGACGAATCTGATCTTCCCTCCAGTCAAGCTCCGCACACTATACTACGCTACAATTTTACTGCTACAGTCACCCATGCCGACAACATCAAAGTCTTTGACCGCATCGCCGATCTTGTGTGGACGGAACAACGTGTACGTGCGACTATACCTCACCAAGGCTCGAAAACGACGGCTATTCCAGGACCCAACTAGCTCGACCTACTCTCTCGGATATCCTAACGTCTCGTTCGCACGTGAAGATCTTATAGAATTCGCAAAAACTAACTTTCGGAGCTGGAAATCGAAATGGAAGGGAGAGCACTATCCTGAGGTTCGCCGGAAACAAGAGAAAGCTGCTCAGAAGGACCGCCAAGTGCTACGTAGGAAGGAGGTCAGCGTTATACCGGTTACGTGCAAGTTTGCGACTAATATACCAACGTAGCTCAAAGCCAACCGTCTCAAAGCGGTGCCGGACTTCAAACAAAGGTTCAAGCGTGACCCGATCTGCATACTCGAAACCGACTTCATGTCTGATGAAATATCTGCTCCCTCAACTGATGACGAGGATACAAGAACTGAACATCGACGCCGACTAGTCAAAGCGGCTCATCTCGGGCCGAATCAGCAACAGAACGATGTATGGGAAGTCATCCGTCCTGGATTTCAGTCGGTTGAGGTGTGTTTTGTCTATAAACTTCACTCAATCTGATTCCTCGTTCCAGATGAGCCAGACCAAAAACGACCTTGATGAGATTGTCAACAAACGACGCGAGGCTCAAAGCAAGAAGAATAGACGTATCCGGGGGCGGGTCCCTCGCGTCAACTTTGGCAACACTCACAACCGTATACCGCGAAGTACGTTCTACCCGTTCATGCTCTCGCAGCCTTGGTACGACGAACATGTTGCTGGAAATGAAGAGCTGGAGGGGACGGTCATGATTTTTCCTAAAGACCCTAGAGGATTCGGTGATTCGTAATTTCTTTTTCTCGCTTTTGCTACCCTGGATCACTCTTGCTATCGTTGCATGCTCACGACACTACTGCATACCTTGTACTATCAGTTCAGTTCACTCTCAATTGTAATATCCATTGCTTGTAATTACAGCACGACTTGTAGCATCTATAGTACGTCCGGAAATTCAAACTACGGCAACGTCCTGCAAAGAAAGTTATTACCTCCGGTCTTGAGCAGAACAAAGAACAACGCACTCGACTCAGACCCGCGGTGAACCAAATTTTGCGCGCCGGCCCATCAGAAGACTCAGCTCCTTCGTCACCAGGGTCAGACCCATCGTCGTCCGCCAATATCTGGGCTTTTTGGTTGACGGTGAGGCGACATGCTTGCGAATGAATCAGAGAAACAGGAACAATTCTAGGAGGGCCAGATTCGCCGCGACGTAGAAATTGGCCATGCTCCCATGCGAAAACCTCTAACTCTGGGCTGTCAGGCAGGGCAACGATGATGAAAACCAAGAAAAAATTGTTCGAAGCAAACGTACTATGGGTCCCAAGGGGACATATCAAATTTGTTGAATCGCCGCATCCATCCCATGTATAGCAAGTGTTGGGACTTGTCCACTTCGGGTTGACGGTGAGTAATTATATCGAAAAATTGCCCGACGTATCTCGTGCCGGCAGCGTCGAGCTGTACAATTGAGCTTGAAGCTTGAGTAAGGGATGTAGAGCTGGTGACTCGTCGGCCATCGAGAATGACATGAGGGTGGACCTGAGCTGATGCATGAAGAAAATACTCTTTCTGAACATCCACCGCCACGGCGTCTCTGGCAACGATTGGAATGTCGGGATAGGTTGTGTTGTAGTATTCAAGAAGAGCATTCTGGTACTTGACCGGAAGCTCTTTTGTTACCGCTAGACCGAGTGAAAATCTAATATCCACTAATGCACGCTCAGCCCTCGAGCCATTTTCCACAAAGTAGGAACATGACACGTACAATCGGCTGAAAGTTCTTCGACCTCATTCGCCATCGAGGCTACTGTGCCTCGCTGATCGCCGTCGGTTGCCAGGATCGTCCTGGCGCTCTCCACCGCACATTGTTCTTCAGGAGTCAGTCCATCCGTGCTTTCTTTCTTTGCAAGTCGTTCAAGCTATGTATGCAAATCAGCAGGGTAAAATGGACCGAACATTGAACAAAAGAAAACTTGCAAGTTCACGCAATTTGGCGTCGCGGTGGAATTCACGGAAGAAGGTGACCTCAAGCTCTCCGTCGCCGTGATTATTAGTGTCGTAACTCTTGAGAAGCTTGTTCAACCTTTCAAACAAGAAAGTCCAAAAACCATAGACTGGTCCGAAGTCACGAATCGTTTGAAAAATATGTGTGACATAGTGGAAGTTGGGCTTTACGAGCGAAGGGTGGTTCTGGATAGAAAAGGTGGGCAAGACAGACAACAAACAGAAAGATCAGGCGTACCTCCAGAAAGCCGGCAAGATATTCCTCAAGAAGCTGTTGGGCCCGCGGTAGAGAATCTATGTCAACCGTGCCGCCTAATATTATTTTACAACAAGCTGCACAGTAAATCAGGATCGTTTTCGAACATTCGGATGGGTTTGGGCGGCGGGGTCTCCTGTCGATCAGCCTTCGTCGCTGTGTTATTTGCAAGACGAGTCTTTCGCGCTTTCTCTTTCTTCTTCCAATTTTTTTTCGACCTTTCGTGATCTGCGGCGGCAACGGGATACCATTCAGCCCATATGTGTGGCAGCTGTAAGCACATTACTCTAAGCAAACCAAAGAGAAATCCGACTCACGATCAAAGGGCAAACCACAAGCAGCATACCTTTCCATTCATCGGACGTCAAGTTACCGCCTGATGCATATCCTACTTGATTCGGTAGTCGCGCTACCCATGCAGGCATTTCCAACTAGAGCAGTAGAGTCAGACAAAATGTTTTGAGACAATGGCATACACAAAATAGTACCGCTTTCAAATATTCGTGAATCTGGTCAAGCTCGCGGGAAGTTTTCTCTGTTCGTTTACGCAGCGCAGCTGGATCGCGGATCCACGCATCAAGCCACTGGGTTTTCATGATTCCTGTTTGGGATTAGCGAGGTTCAACAGAACACTTCAGAGCCGCACCAAGAAATATACAGTGCATGGGATCACAGATAATTTGGCGGATGGGATCAAAGTAAGGGAGTCGGCTGAGTTCAAAATAGCGAGTACCATGCTTGCTAGCAAATGCGTCCCGCGCTTTCTTGTTATCTTCATCTATTTTTGAGTATTCGTCGGAATGTTTGCGATGCTCCTTATTATCTCGACTTGGGAAACCTTGCATACGGTCAATTATAGGAAGACGGTAAATCTGAGAGACAAAATACCGTCCACTTTCATTCCCGCTGCTGTCTGTATATCTTTGTGGCTTATTTTGCACCGAGTACAGGGAAAATTCTTGGCATTGTGATCGGAAAAACCTCCCACCTTGCACATAGCGGGGTGATCACAGCAGACACAGATGAGAATCACTCGAACTCGACGCCCTATGATCAAGGCATGCATGAACAGACTGCCAAATAATTGGAGCGGAAATCATACCGTTCGGAAATTTCGGTGTCTTCGCTAATATACCGTCGTCATAGAGCATCAGCAGTTCCGTGACGGTTGCCGCCATGGTCCGTTGAAACTCGTCACATGTTTCTTCGTGTGGGCCAGGACCCAGGCTTGTGAGCAATAGATTTCGGGGCTTGTATCTGGCTATTGTGTAAACGGGACGCGAATATGCCACAAACAGAAACCTACCTCTTATGCTGAGGAAGCGCTGTCACACAAAAAGATGCCGCACCGGTTGAATGCGACCCAGCATCGTTGGTGCGAGTAAATGAAAATCTGAGACGAAGGTGAGCACTCGAAGATTTTATCTAGAAATTCACTTACCCGTCTTCCCCGAAACATAGCCCAATTCGTAATTCGTCGTGATCGGGACGATCATCAGCAGCATCGAAAAATTTGCGCCCGTCCGGAGCCTTCAACGACTGGCAAATTGCACCATCGTGAATATCTGACAATTTTCCTGCCACTGTTTTGCGCGTGAGATAGGATTCACAAGCAACCTCGTTGCCGTCCCGGTTGAGAAACTCGATTATTTGGGTTGACAGAGGGAGAAAAGGTCCCTGGAGGACAGGTTTGGGCTTGGTCTCCACCTTTGGTGCAGTAGACGAGAGTAATGATGTTACGGTAGCCGAGGAAGGAGCCGGAGTTTTGAAAACGGGGATGGCGCAGTGTGAACAAGTAAGATCAGGGGGGGAATTCTCTGGATAAGCTCGACGGCAGTTGGGACAAATTGCGCGGATTTCAAAACTTTCTTCGACGCCGAGTTTCTTGAATGTCGTCTTAAGTGTCATGGGAATATTATGGTCGGCTTGAATAAGCCCGAGGGTGACGAAGATGAGACGAAGAATCTTGAGCAGAAGTGCACAACCACGGTGTGGAAGGTGAAAATGCAGGTGTAGCCAAGCAGTAGTGAATAGAATTATCTGCCAGAACCAATACGGTGATTCTTCGGCCTCAGATTCACGCGGCTGCCTAAGCTCTTCCGGCGTAGAACTAGCTAAAGGATGGAGGGTGGAGTCCGCAGAGCTTTGTTGGAGGGGAACAGTGTCACTGGGTGGTAAATCGACATCCATCTGCATGTCCTGGTCATGAGGAAGCGGTGCGGGAAACGAGCCGGGCATGGTCGGAAATTCGGGTAGATGTGAACTGGTGGCCTGAACTTCAACTTTGCGGCGTTTCAATCCGGCCATAAAAGTGCCGACGGAAACAGCGGGCGCACTAGGCTCCTGGGTTTGCCTCAAATTCCGCTCGCGTTCTCGCTTTACATTGATACGCTGAGCCGAGCGAGAATTACTCTTTGAATTGTCGGTGGATCATGGCAAGCACTGAAATAATATATGATTCAACTCACGGCATTTCCAGAAGGTCCCGAATCCATGAGGCGCGACGCAATTCTGCAGGCGAAGGTCTTAGGAAGAGGCAGACAAAGAATGACGTCTGTCGAGGTCGTGGGAACTGATATCGGCACACCTGGGCTGACCTCATCTGTGCCGACCTCGGCTCAGGCTCTCCCCAGGTCTTCCGATTCACCTTGGACACAGCTCAACTCACGTCTATCGAAGTGGTAACGATAGAGAATATTTCTAGGTCTGTCTAGGTTACCTGAACTACCTCGACAGACTCTGACTAGATTTCTAGGGAACGCAGTGTATGTTACGTAATTTTCCCATGAAATCTCGGTGTTCGGCCAAAATTTTGGGGTCAATTTTTTTTTGATTTTGAGTTTTGGGGAAATCGGCTCGTGCAAAACCGTTGTTCGGGTCTGTAACAACATGTTTACACAGAAAACTAACCGCCTGGGCATGTGTCACACCTTCCGATCAAAGTTGTTGACTTTGCCGTGTCCGGCACTGTAGGCCTCGCCGCCTCAATGGCTTCCGTAATTCCCCATGTTTTGGTCAAGTAAGGGGCCGAAGAGTTTTCCAGATTGTAGACTTGTTTACCACCCTTACTAGACAAAGCAAGTGTGCAAAAACATTTGAATAGATCACATGTGCAAGCTAGAGGTAGCCGAAAGTGGTTTCTGGAAGGGCGGTTGCTAAGATTTCCGTTGAACAATGAGCAGAAGTTGAAAGACACAGGTGAATTTCAAGCTATTGTCAAAATTGCGCTGGCTCTGAAGAGTGTCAGGAACAGAGGTTGCCCACAACAACTTGTGTAGGTTTAAGGAATATCCCGACGTATTTTTCAAACTCGAAGTCTTGGAGAAATATCACGTGGTCGCGAAGCAATCGTCGGATTAACGGTTACTTTTGTCAATACCGAGTAGTTTTGAGCAAGTCCGAATCAGGACCCCTGGTAGTCAACTATGATGCCTGCCCGGGAAAATCTGAATTTTGGAAGGTCTTATCCGGACCCCAAAAGCGGGAAATCTGAATCCCCGCTGATTGCCAGTGATTCCGCCGGAAATTGTGCCGATCTGGTCCACAGTCGGCTGCAATTTCTCGTCAGAGCCGTTCGATTTGCCGGCCGAGACCCGACGTTACAGTATCCGAACCTCACCCAGGGCTGGTCGGCAGTCCCCATGCATTATCCGAATTTTCGGCCGGGCTTGGCCGCCCGGAACCTCGATTTCTCATTCGAATTCGTCCTGGGTTCGCGCGATTTTGGGGCATGTTTTGTCCGAATCAATTTTTTCGCGAGCAGGCATCATAGTTGATTACCAGGGGTCCTTCCGAATCCCGAAGCACTGCAGGAACGACGATCGTGAACGACAACAGACGTTTAGGGTACGGCACGGTTCGATTTCAGTCAATGCCGCGGGTTTGAGTTGTCACGCTTCCTGCGTGTTAATGATACAGATGCAGAGGGGAATGTGAGTCTCAATACTTTACACAACAGCTTTGAACCGTATGTATTGATGCGCAGATGCATGGATATGCCGTCGGTTTCAAAGCAGGCGGGACTCTGATCCCGAAGGAATAGTATAATAAGAAGAGCTACCAGAACTACTAGACGTCCGCACCATGCTGTCAAAACCCTATCTTCTTCTGCACCTGTGTATCCTCAGGATCAACCCATGCGATTTACTTTCTCGGCAGGTGCTGAAAATGACGAGGACAAAACTCCCACACCAGAAGATTATCTCAATGCCCCACCCCCAGATAACGACAATGATGAAGAGGATGAGCCTGTATTTGACACCCCTGGCATGTTCAATTTCTCTCCCGTTGAATCGGGCGTCATCAGAGCATGCATTCGCAATATTTCTCTTCCAACTTGGGTTGCTAGGCCGCCAACAAATCTTGGAGAGTCTTCACATGGCAAACTAAAGGCTGAGGAATATCTGCTACTTTTTATAGGCATTCTACCTTTGATACTCCCTGAACTCTGGTGGCAGAAAGGACCTATGTCAATGCAACTATTGTACAACCTCCATAACCTTGTGGGATGCACCAATATTATGGCATCCTTTACTACAACAAATACGGAAGCCGATCAGTTTACAGATCTGTATGTGAAATACCGGCAGATGCTTCCCAGACTGTTTCCGGTGAAGTTCAAATCGGTTCCAAACCATCATTTTGCTATGCATAATGCTTCATTAAATCAAAACCAATAAGAAAATGGGTTCGCGACAATCATTCAATTTAATAGC
Organism: Favolaschia claudopus; assembly: GCA_037176885.1. Classification (NCBI taxonomy): domain Eukaryota; kingdom Fungi; phylum Basidiomycota; class Agaricomycetes; order Agaricales; family Mycenaceae; genus Favolaschia; species Favolaschia claudopus. Next base: position 162,338 of record JAWWNJ010000118.1, read on the forward strand.
CCTGCGAAACTAACAAGAGAACTTTGTAGAGGACATGCCACTTACTATGCTCAGACAAATGGCTCGCCGGGGGCGTTTAGAGGCTCAGCTGAGTGACGGCCAGCTGAAGGGGAAGACCAAACCCACGCCGCGAACTGTCACGCATATGTGACACAACGTGACATGCTCCGCCAAAGTTTTTTCCTTCGCTGCCTTGTTTTGCCTCCATTTTTCCGCTGCTCCGACTCAACTCACAGTCAAATTGCCGTTTTTCACCGAAATTTGCGGCGCCCCACTTCGTGGACCTGCCGCTCGGTGAAAACGGCAATTTTCCTGTGAGTTTCCCTGGAGCAGCTTCAAAATTCCGGTTTTCTTACCTCCTTTGTATCATTTGTGAATGATATTTTTTTTGTTTGTATTATTTGATCATTGGGTTTGGGTTGCGGGCGCCGGCCCGGACGGCTGGGGTTTGCGTGGTGCTTTCCGCTCGCCGCGGGGGCCCACTGCGTGGTGCAATGCTATGGGTCTAAGTTCTCAGAAATACAAGGGAAAAAAAAAGGGTTCGCGGGTTGAGACTCGAACTCATGACGTTGAGGAAAACATGAAACTTGGGAAGACAGATTCTTCAACCACTAGAACACAGAAGCTTCCGGGTACTTTCTCATTGCGGGATAGGTCAACCCCAGCGTGACGTGACAGGTGATCGTCACAAGTTCGCGGCGTGAGTTCAAATTTCCAGGTCAATTCTCAGAGATTCTCCAGCCAGGCACTGCTGCTGGAAGAAGGGCAGCAAAACCGCTGTCAGAGGCGTCAGTAGCACAAATCCTCAAAGTCTCGAAAGATCTTCCTGAGGAAGACTATGAGAATCTGCTGCAATATTTACAAGCTAAAGGACAACCGTGGAGATCATGCTTTGATCTTCCGCATCCAAATGGTGCCCTCGTATTGCCCCCAGTCGTATTGTATTCAAGACACTTCAAAATTGGAGATTGGACATTCAGCCGGTTCAAGTCTAGAAAAAAGAACAGTCGCATACAATACAAAGATCCGCAAGATATCACAACATTCTGCACTGGCCATATCCGGGAAATTTGGCAGATTCCTCTACACAATCATCTGCAGACATTTTTCCTGGTTGAAAGACACAAACCGTTGCCCTTTGGCGCAATTGTAAAAACACCATATTACTCCTTGCCACTGTTCAAGACATCGGTGGTGGCAGCAGAAGCGATTTCCGACCTCCCGGCACTTTCGGCATTACGATTCCGAGTTTGGTGATTTGCTGGGCATTGAATCGTGGACGCCGGGCCTAAATCTGAAGCCAGATTGTATGTATCTCAATTCTTGTTCAACATATATGATTCCATTGATTTATGTATTGCCTACTTTCTCTCATAATTCATTTGTGTCCCAACTGAGCCTAGTGCTGTAAATGACTTGAGTAGGCGATCAGCTCAGTGTTCTGACGTCAATGCTACAAAGTTCTTTTACTTTGTAGCATTGCATCATGACTTGACAGCTGTTTCCGGGAATATGCCGACTGAGACGCCGAATAATGCCGAAAATCATCACAGGCGTCACATTGTGACTTGACCCTGCCTGACCAGCACAGTGTCCAACCTTCCTAGTCCAATATCAGGGGGAACCCATACAAATCACACTCTAGCATCACCCACACCCCCTCTGACCTCCTACTTGGCTGTCTTCCTGGTTGCAAGGTGGTCTCTCCAGTCATTTTGGTGGAAAAATCACATTTTGGGCTTCAGGTGAGTCCCTCCTTCCCAGTTCTGTCTCAATAACAGGGGGAATGCATCTAAACAAGTCTCCAGCACTACATTCAACCCCTCCAAGATCAAAAACCTGAAAGAGTTGCTGCCGGTGCTGCTGCAAGGCTGTCTTGCAGGGCATTTGGGTGGAAAATCGCATTTTTGGCTTTGGGTGAGTCTGCTGTCCCCAATCTCCGGGGGGAACACATCCAAACGACTCCCTGGCATCACCCCCCACCCCTCCGAGTCCGAAATCCCGAACGCGCCGCCTCCGACTGTGTTGCAAGGCGGTCTTTCCGGTGATTTTGATGGGAAATCGATTTTTGGCTTTGGGTGAGTCCCCCTTGCCCAATTCTTCTTCGATATCCGGGGGAATGCAATCAAATGACTTCCTAGCATCGCACCCTACCCCTCCGAGTCCGAAAGCCACCCCTCCGAGTCCGAAAACCCGAACGCGTTGCCGCCGACAGTGTTGCACGGCTGTCTTTCCGGTCATTTTGATGGAAAATCGCATTTTGGGCTTCAGGTGAGGCCCTCTTCCCCAATTTCGCCTCAATGCCCGAGGAAACGCAACTAAATGACTCCCTGGCATCGCCCTTTACCCCTCCGAGCCCGGAAACCCGAACGCGTCGCCGCCGCTGTCGTAGCAAGCCGGTCTTTCCGGTGATTTTGATGGGAAATCGATTTTTGGCTTTGGGTGAGTCCCCCTTCCCCAATTCTTCTTCGATATCCGGGGGAACGCAACCAACCGCCTCCCTAGCATTTTCCCCAACCCCTCCGAGCCCGAAAACCCGAACGCGTCGCCGCCGCTGTCGTAGCAAGCCGGTCTTTCCGGTGATTTTGATGGGAAATCGATTTTTGGCTTTGGGTGAGTCCCCCTTCCCCAATTCTTCTTCGATATCCGGGGGAACGCAACCAACCGCCTCCCTAGCATTTTCCCCAACCCCTCCGAGCCCGAAAACTCGAACGCGTCGCCGCCGCTGTCGTTGCAAGCCGGTCTTTCCGGTGATTTTGATGGGAAATCGATTTTTGGCTTTGGGTGAGTTCCCCCTGCCCAATTATGCTTGGATATGCGGGGGAACGCAACCAAACGACTCCCTGGCATCGCCCCCCGCCCCTCCTAGCCCGAAACCCCGAACGCTTCGCCGCCGCTGTCGTTGCAAGGCGGTCTTTCTGGTGATTTTGACGGAAACTCACAATTGACGCGCCACCTAGAATCTACTTCCAATATTTATGAGGCAGGTCAACGACACTTGTAGTAACAATACAATTCAATAGAGATCTTTATGGCACAACCCTCATCTATGAAATTGAAAACAAAAACAGAACAGAACAAAAATCTATAAAGCCGAGCGACACAAACACCTCTACTCTTCCATCGGCACCTGTTCATCAGCCTCCCACCCGCTATTGCCCTGTCGCTCCATCTCCTCTGCAGAAGGAATACTATACTGTTTGAGACCATCGTTACCGTATTTTTCCATGAACACAGCCTTGCTCATCGTCTTCCAATCCGTCCTCTTGTGATGCTCCAGGAGCGGGAGCGCAACACCGTACTTCGCATATCGGAAGCGTGTTTCTGCCGGGAAGTCGTTGAAGCGTTCCGGATCGAAGCAGTCAATGGGGGGCTTGCTTCGGGATTTGAATAGATAAGTCAGACTCTAGCGCATTAGGAACTCGGCGTCAGGACCGTTCGTAAAGATTGCTCCTCTTCAACCCGCGGGTGAATTGGTCATCGGCAATACGACGATCCTCGAGCTTGTGGATGAAGGAAGTTGCTGAAGCGCTTCGAAGCGACTTCCCGTTGATGGAATAGATGACTTTGTGGTCGTCGTCGGTACCAGAATCGTCATCTGAATTGCATCGCTCATCACCGACAAGCTGAAGAACACGGTCAGGAAACTTGTCTTTCAAGGCAAATGCTTGACGCTTCTCTGCCAGCTACATCTCGGAATCAGAATCAAAACGAGAGGAATGATGAATAAACGTACCCGAGCTCGACGGTTCCGGCTTCGACCCTCATCTGCGTTATCAGCGAGCTTTCCCGGTGTCCTGAGTTCAATTTGTGCTTTGCGACGCATATATGAGTAGGTGAAGCTGAGGTAGATGTCGCGAATCAAAGCGGGATTATTGGTACCGGTAGTCGTCGGTCCTTTGATCCTGTACGCGTACGAGATGTTCGCGCTCCGAAAGCTTTCGAAGAACACGGTCTCGTGAACCTGATTGTAAAGGCTGTCAGGTGCGCCAAGTACATCCGGGCACCAGACCTCCAACCCGGCCGCCAAAACCATTGTGTACGTCGAAAGAAGGAAAGTCTCCTTGATCTCGAGGATATCCTTCGCTATCTGGCTCCCATTTCCAGCCTCCCTCTTTGCCCCCTCACGGATCATCGCAACCATCTTCGCAGCCTTAGAGTGGGGAACAGTGGTACGAAGGATTTGCTGGAGTTCCTGCAAGAAGTTGGGAGTATAGCGCTTTTCAAAAGTAGCAATTGCCGAGGCGGAAGGACGGGAGGGAGCACTGTCGGATCTGACCATTCCGAACAGGATATATCCGTGCAAGTAGCCGGCATCCTGAATTTATTATTTTATTTCCAACGTACCGCAAGAACAAAGAAACTCGGTGTAGCTGACCTTAGTTCCCTTCAATGCAGTCGGAATCTGGTCCCTTTTGAGCTGATACTGTTGCGCTTTGACTTTCTTCTTTCCCCCTTTACGCGCTTTCTTTGCCTTGGGAAGGTTGTCGCTGGAAGAGCTCGGCGAGACTGAACGGTCTCGTTCGGTGGCCGTTCGTTTGGTGCCAGCTTGTTGTCCTGGGTCATTCACACTGGCAGAGCCTGAAGGGTTCGAGGAGGGACCGGCAGTAGAGGCTCCTTCAGCCATAGACGATGGTGGACAAAGACAAAGAGCGTGTTGTGTGGACGTATTTTGACCACACGTGCCGATTGCAAAGCCACTGACACATCAATTTGAATCATTTTCCTGTAAACCGCGTGTAAACGGCACGTAAACGGCCAATAAACGGCGTATAAACCACGGCGGATTATTCTAGCGTAAACCATGAGGCATGCCGCCTGTGCATGAGAACGGATTTCGCGCTTTCGGTCCGGGCCGGCTGACATCCGGTGGCAGTGTGATGCCATCAGTGCATCGGGATCTTTCCGTGCCAGCTCAAACCAAGAGGAGGGCGGCCGGAAAAAGCCGGATACAGCCGTTTCGTAAAAAGAATACTGTAGCACTTTGTATGGGTGAAACGACTAAACGCTATTCTCCCAACACTGGAGCGCATGCCGTAACGCCATCAGCCCGTGATCTCCGCTGTCAGGGCAGTTCCGGGGAACGCCGAAGCGGCCAAAGCGACGTATGTCTCGATTTTACTGTAGCTGGGGCGAATGCCACACAATCATAGGAAGCCAATTGCTTCTTATGTATCTATAGAATGAGTCTGCATACTCTGAATTCATTCACTTAACAGCCCCCCGAGACGACAATGCTATGAATACCTCGAGGTAATATACTAGTAGTAGTAAGGTCCGACATGCAATATAGAGCCTTTGCGGTGAGCCGCCACACGAACTGGCGGCTCGTGCCACACAACGACTACGGATGCTACTGGGCCAAGTTAGCCACCTTGAGATGCCCTTCATAACAGCTGCTCAGGGTGGCTTACTTGAGCCCAGGTGCTCAGCGGGTCGTGAGAAAATTGGCCGCCAGTGGCTGCCGCAAAGCCTCTAATGTAGCGGTGAACAGAGCTAGGTATATATCAAATCTAACTCTGATAGCCCATAGTGTTCTTAGTATACCTTGCAGAGCCCTTATTTCCTGGTTTAGCCCAAGTTGTCCAGTTGTCGGGCCAGCAAAATGATCCGCTAAGGGTATTGTATCAAGCTGATACCTTGAGTCCTTTGTAAACTCCGCAAGCAAGATCTTGGCCGACTCCAGCTCATTTTCAGTGCGACGCCATTCGGACTGATTCTGCTTCGCCCATAAATTATAGACGGCTTTCTGGCTGAATGCCGGCTCAGGATAGGACTTCAAAATTTCCTTCCAGAGCTAACGGACAGTTAATACGATCGAAAACTGGACTACAGAGAGCTCATACCTGATATGAACGCAACTTGGGATTATTCTGATGATTTGTTTGACATCGTCGGGTATATCGATGCAGACATATTTTTGGTGACATTCCTGGTGACGGATGCGAATGAAATACTCGGAGTCATCATCCGGCGAGGCCCATATTGTGAGCCATCCTTGACACTCAAAGGTAGACATCTGAGCCTTGTCCCGCTGCTTTTCCCATACGAAAGATCAAGTTCGTATGAGATGTTACACCCCAAATCGGCTTACGAATTGAACAAAATACTACAGTATGGGGTCCTTCACCGCACCTCCACTACACCCCCTTACTTCATCGATGATCTGGGACACCTACACGCCGTCGATCTGACCTTAGGGAAGTGGCGTCCAAATCCTTTCAATATGAGGAAAAGGAGTCCAACAGATTCATTGGAAAAAAAATTTTGAACTGGTCTTTTTGACTATGACGATCCGTTCCGCTGCAACGTCATTTCCCATGCACATATAGCCAAAGGAATAGGTTGCGATCCATGCCTTTGAGCACCGCTGACAAGGCCCAATATGGCCTTGTAACACTTTATAAGGTTCCCTGCCAACCTTATTAGACCTTTTATAAGGCTGTAAGGTGCTGCAATGCCTTATAAGCCTTTTTTTGATTTTTCCGACAATCCGCAATGATACCTCAGTGTGACAGCGATACCGTTGAAGAGCAAAGACATCAAACATATACTGAACAAAAGAGTGTTTAGAAAGCGTTGAAATTGCATTGTTGGGCCCAAAATGCATAGAGCTCAAGATTGCGGCCATTTGAAGGAGGGTGTGCTGGGGGATTGCCGAAAGTTCGGTGCTGCCTAGACACAATGTAGAGGATCTTGGGACTTCAGAAGTAACAGAGGCGAAGGTAGAGGGTCGCATTATCGAGTGCATATGCGCCGGTGGAACAGCTCTTCATCCATCGGCTACTTTTGAAAGTCGAGAACTGTGGATGGAGAAAGATTTTTGCTTCGGCCACAGCTGCGCGTCTGGACAATCCAGGCAGGCGTTCTCATTCTTGATGATCACAAATCACACTGTCACTGGCCATTCGTGTATTTTGCTCAAAAGCATCGTTTTCTCATCTTGTGTCTCCCGTCTCATACTACATACGCATTTATTGCACCTGATCAGGACCTTTTATTGAGCACGGAAAGCAAAAATTCATGACCGCTCCCCGCGCAATCGACGAGCAAGGGCAAGATCTTTAGGCTGGATGGTGACACGTTTGGCATGAATGGCAGCCAAGTTGGCGTCCCCGAAGAGCGAAACGAGGTAAGTCTCGGCGGCCTCCTGGAGAGCCATGACGGCGGAGGATTGAAAGCGGAGGTCAATCTGGAAAGCAAAGATAAGGCAATGGTCAACATGAAGAGGAGTGCCGGACGCACTTTGAAATCTTGCGCGATTTCACGGACGAGACGTTGGAAGGGGAGCTTGCGTATGAGGAGCTCAGTTGATTTTTGGTAGCGACGGATTTCACGCAGGGCGACAGTGCCCGGCCGGAACCAATGGCGCTTCTTGACACCACCGATTGCGTTCTGCGAGGGTATGTGAGGGGAATAAAAACGACGAAGACGACGGACAGTAGTGGATTCATTGGCGGCACTGGACTTGGCGTCGAGTTGCTTCCTGGGTGCCTTACCACCATTACTCTTGCGAGCTGAGGAGAGATTAGATAAAGGGAGATCAAGAGGAAGCTAAAATACCGGTTTGCTTAGTGCGGGCCATCGAAAGGTAGTTGGATGTCAGTTGAGTGTGAATGTGAGCGGGAAGTGAGTGCAGACGAACAATTGTCCGGACTATTTATTGAAGACGGGCATCCGATTCCCCACCGCCCGAGACAGCAGCTTTGTCTTTGTTAAGTTTATTAAGTAGGCAAACGAAAGTAGGACCGATGATAATATGGGTCAAGGCCTGATGCAAATCCTGACGGAAATCGGAGATTTTGGCGATTTGGCCTGTACGAAATCCTGAAAGCCCGCTGACGATTTTGGACGAAATTTTGGGTCCAGGCCCTGACTTTTTCATTGAATTTTGGCCACAAAAATCCTGACTTTTTTGCCTCCGAAAAAATCAGGTCTTCATGGGGACTATTATCGGTCTTACGAAAGTGTGGCAACAAATAGCCCTCCGAGAATAGCTGCTTGTTGTGAGTCTGACAATAGTTTATACTGTGAGAAATCCACCTGCGCGGCCCTGGTCTGCTGCTGCCTCGGACCCGCAGACGCCGCTTTCGACGCGGCTGTCTTTCGACGACTTTCAGTGTTATTCATTGTCGTAGGGAGGATAGCCAGAGAAGACGATAAGACGACGAGAAGAGGGGAAGGAGTAGTCTAGGATCTGTTGGAGGGTAGGTCAGTGAAGCGTCCGTGGGAGTGATTTCAACCATGCCGACCGCTGATGGCCGCAGGCATTTTCCTAGACACACAGAAATCAGTCAAAATACTGATTTTCATGCATAAATGGTATCCTCAGGTGCTCACATGCGCTCACATACAGGTTGTATACTGGTTTGGGAACCCAATCTAGACGCAAAAATTGTCCAACTTGCGGCCATCAGTTGCCATCGCCAGCATCACTCCCACGGACGCTTCACTGACCTACAGTGCCGGACACGCAAAGTCGACAACTTTGATCTTCCGTTTATGGAAGGTGTGACACATGCCCAGGCGGTTAGTTTTCTGTGTAAACATGTTGTTACAGACCCGAACAACGGTTTTGCACGAGCCGATTTCCCCAAAACTCAAAATCAAACAAAATTGACCCCAAAATTTTGGCCGAACCCCGAGATTTCATGGGAAAATTACGAAACGTAGCGCAATCGACTCCGTTAATTGAGCTGGTTCTGTCCCTGATAACATCAAAGCAATTTCACGAGCCGTTTTGGCACAAATTCCTTGGGAAACATCGCCGTATTTGGACAACTTACATCATGTTGATCAATTCTATCACTGTCAAATGCTTGCCGTCGTGCCGACCACCATGCCGTGCCGCTGCCGTGGGTTGGTGCTGAAAATTTGCACGGATGACCGCCCAGATTGTAGTTCAGGCCGTCGCCCTTCCACTTACACCTAGTAATTTTGCGCTCGGAGCTCAAAAGGGGTACACACAGTTTCGATTTTTGACCTCAAAAATTTGGCCACAGCCAAAATGTCGTGGGAAAACTTCGGAGGTGGTTTTTTGAGCTTTTCAGGGGTCGGCGAATCCGAATCTGAAGTCAGATTTATCCCCGAAATTCCTGTTCGCCGGCAATCAACATTGTCGACTTTGCGTGTCCGGCACTGTACCCCCCCATCAGCGCCCAGACTTTCTATAGATCCTTGAGAACGACTATCTTCTCATCGACTCGGCAGAAAGTCTGAGTAGCGAGACTAGGGAAGGAGTGCGGACCGATGGCTCGGGTATCAAACGGCACGCTCGGCTGGCTGCTCTAAAGGATGGGTGAACAATGGATATGACACAAAATAATTAGGGCGTTTCACGCCCCCTTCTATCGCCGTTTTATCGTGTTTTTCTTTTGCTCTTTTATGTACATAATTTATTGCAGAAAATGGCCCATAAAACGCCTGCTCGTGAACCCCCTCTTTTTTTGAGTCGTTTTTTGCACCGTTCGGCCTATACGGCTCCGCTATTCCTGTGCCAGTCCTCCTTTCACACAGCCCGTATGCCGCGCGTTCCTCTGCGGCAAAAACTTCTCCAAAATGCAAGACTGCAGTTCTGGCGCCGTCGTAAGCGGGCACGACAGGAGCAAGAGGGGGAGGAGGAAACGATGATGAATGCACTTGACATCGACGACGACCTCTTCCTCAAGGACGACGACAACTCGGAGTCACACAGCGACACCTCCTCAATTTTCTCCGTCTCGTCGATGTCATTTATCTCGTTCTCCGACTCCGCAGAGTCGTCTGCTTCTGATTCTGATCACTCGGACAACTCAGATACGCTTGACCACTATGTATCGTGCTACTGTACTATTTCGACCGTAGATTCAAGTAACGCGTCACATCGACCTTTGAATTGAAGCTACTAGCAGTTACCCGTGCTACGCTACGGTGTGACTCATCACGCAAATTACAGCGAAAGCGAGAAAAAGTTGTAGTTGTTACAGAGTGAATATACATACATTAATAAAGTTCATTTAGTGTCTGTTAGTGGCGGACCGGTGGAAGTCCCTTCACCCCGGTCTTCCAGCCCATTTGATACATCGAGCTTGCGTCTCTTGGGGTTTGGCTCAGATGCGTCGCGAGGAGATGTCTGTTCTCCGAAAAACCCAATAAATTTGGGGCGCACAGGAGTACTGTTGTTGACTATCCACAGCCTGGGCATCATTCCCAACGAAGAAACAATGCAGAGGCTCTGGCGGCTCTTCGAGGCGCTGCAACGCGACCATGCCATGATTACAGCACATCCCGTACGGCGAACGGGAATTTTTCGAGGGGTGTAGGACTTGCTCAGCGACCCAATGGAGTGCTCCGCATGTGGGACAGCGGCCGTTCATGTATGGCGAGATGGCGGATCCAGGTAATCTTTGCGCCGCTAAAAACAACTCGTCGCGGGTAGTCCGACGATTATTTTCATAACGGTATGCAATCAGCGGAGGAAGTAATCTAAACATCATTTACACGTACTTGGCGGCCATGCGGGACTCGCATTTTGATTGTATTGGCGTGTACGATTGCCTGTTCCTTCAGGCCGAGCTTGTGCGAAATTAACGGCTTGAGACACCGACTACAAAGAGATAACTCACCACCAGCAGCGGCAGCACTCTGGTGTGTTGCAGGTGGGGTAGGGAGACCGTTGTGGATGGCCTGAGGAGCAAGACTTTTCAAGCCTCTTGAACTGGAGATTGAAGCCGACTTATCTGTAATACTCGAGAGTTGCGCGCAGTCGGCGGAGGATCTGTAGAACAGAAAAGGATGTTAGAAGTAGATACCAATGAATATTGAATCGCAGCGCACCGACATCCATTCTCGCAGCCTTCTCCGCACTTGCCCTTTGAGCCAGTGATCTGTTCGAAGAAGCTTGCGGTGGAGGCGCCGGACGGTTTTCGCAGGCTCTTTGGTGCCTTCTGATTTGACCGAAAGAACGGGCGCTAGGAGCGGCGGCGGAATTTGGCGGCATATTTTCATCATGCTGAGCAGGGACGCGTCTGCGGCGGGGGCTGCCTTCATTGATTTCACGTAAGTCGCGTTGAATCTGCCGTTGTTGTTGTTGATGCCTTTGCGGCGTGGTCGGAGGGGTTAATAAGTTCCTAGAAACATTGAGCCTACAATGGAGCGAGGGGAGGATTGACATGTACATTGCTGCTAGGTGAAGACAAAGAGACGCAGATGAAAGGCTTTGAGATCACACAAAAGAGTTAAAGAAGCACATTTATTGGAGGTGAGGCTACGGTGGTACAGCTACATTGCGAGTGGGGCGTGTGCAGCGATGTGGAGCGGAGGTAACGGTTGCAAGACGCGAGAGACAGCAGCGGAGTTGTGGTTTGTTGTTTGGCTGCGGACAGATGACGTGAGTGGGGCGTTCGGGTGTTCCCGGAACCCACTTGATTGACGTTTGTCCAGAGTTTGTAATCTACACGGCTATGCCGCCCGACACCGGAATTTGATAGGGATTGACACTTATAGGAATCCAATGATTTTTCACTCGGCTTTCAATCAACCACAGAGATGATCCAAATGAATGTACGCCTCAGTGGAATCCAATGGACTTGCTGTAGATTCTGTCTGGAGAGTCTAACGGCTCAATTTGCCTTCATAAGCGAGCTATGATGGGGACTTTTCGAGCATGATGTGCTTTAAAGCACTTCATACAAGACTTTATATATGCCTAGTATATACTCAACAGGTTAGCCGGGTTAGAAACGAGCCATTTTCCCTCCCCTCTTAGTTGTCGAATGATAATATGTCGCCCAAAAATTGTGTGTACTAAACTCGGGACTTTCTGGTACCTATTTGAGTCTTTGCCTTCCATTCAGCCTCTGCAACCTCGACCTCCTTCTTCTGCAGCCCTCGATGGGAACGATACCTCTTGACCGCAAACTCGGCAACTGGCCCTGTTGCTCCGTGGCGGTAAACACTGGCATACCGATCGGCGCGGCGGTTCCACTGACCGTTGGATCGTTCACGGAAGTATCGCTTGATCCAAGCCCAAAAATATTCAATCGGGTTCATCTCGGGGTGGAATTTGGGGAGGAAGTGGCAGAATTTGAACATGCCAGACGCAGCTTCACGCCAACACCATAGGGTCCCCGCTTCTTCCCTAGACCAAATTAAATCACTAATCGGATTGTCAATAATGAAACGCACCTGTCTGATTATCTGCCGCCATAGACCCATCTTGCATAGACCCTCCCAATCTATTCTCAGCACTCCGAATCCTATCTTATACTTGAAAAGAGGGCCAGGCCATCCTATACTGTAGCCTTGTGTATGGGTGAAACGTAACGCGTCACGCAGACTCCGTTTCGTTTTAACCGTCACGCGAAACGCAGGGCTGGTTTCACTGAAAGGTGCGTGACACAGAAATGACAAAAAAACCGATTTTGCTGCTGAATTTATTTGTGCTGTTCGAATTTTTTTCTGGATTCCGAAGGCAATGCTCCTGGCTGAATTTCCGGTCTGTATCTTACGGTGGGACGGTCGGGACTGACAAAATTCCCATTTTCACCCAGATAAGAAGTAAGCTCGAAATCATTATTTACCTCGAGAACTGTCGTTTCTAGCCACTATTTGAAGCTGTTTCTTGCAGCCGTTTCAAAGTTTTTGAGGTGTCACGCGTAACTCCCAGGTCGTTTCTGGTTTCACGCCTTGCGTTTCAGGTCACGCTCGAAAGTCCGTTTCACCCATACACAAGGCTACAGACTGTACTTGAAAAGAGGGCCAGGCCATCAGTCGCGTGACTTTTGACAGAAAATCACGGGGTTTTGTCTTTTTTTTGTCTCTGCATTTTTATACCGCAACAAGTACACGATCTACTAAGACGCGGTGCCCGGAGGCGATAAATTAGTCTCGGATACCCAGACCTTTCTCCGCAATCCTTACCGGAGGTGTTTCCATATATAGTCAATAGAGGACATTTTTGACGGATGATTGATGTTGAAAGGGTGGGAGAATTTTTAGGGCGGAGTAAGGTCTGGGCCGATTTACCTAGGGTTACCTACCATCACTTTGCCCTTTTGTATATATTCACGCATCGACACGCCTCTGCTGGCCAGCATCCTTGAGGAAATACTTCCAGATGAGGAGGGGTAGCATCCTGCCTCTGTCGGGCAGTCGTACGGTACCATAACCCTCACTTCGTTGTGTCCTAACACACCATTTTCGCAGGCAGGAGGGGTGACGGTAGGTGACACCACATCGATCGGCCCAGACGTTTCCACGCCTTTTAATTTTCCCACCTGGCTCCGAGATCAATCAGCTGTCAAAAATGTCTTGCATTCACTATATATGGAAAGACCTCCGGTCTCTGTGTTCTACGACAAGGAATGCGAGGAAACGTCTGGGTTTCCGAGACTACGATAAATAAAGTTGTTGGTGGTGCAATGGAAGTATCCGATGGATGTGTAGTATAGTCGTGTGAGGGTGTGGGTTAAGTTTGGGGTTTCGGGGGTATTAGCGGAAACATAAACCATAAGACCATAGCGCATGTGTGAAAGATATGTACAAGAAAAGGAAGGGTATAGGGTGGGACGGGTGTGCAGAGATGGTGTCGGGAGGGTGTTTCGATGTCCCTGTTGAACAGGGCTGTGATGTGCGCGGCCCTCGCGCTCAGCCCATGTCTTCTACATCAGACAAGTCGTCTGGAGGTTCCGGTTCGTCTTCGTAAATTGGGAGTTCTTGCGGCATACGGGGTAGACCCGTTTTTGTGAATGCTCCGGACACCTCTAAGAACTCAGCTAGTGCTGAAATTCCGTCTTTAGTGCCCAGTATTTCGGGCAGGGATATGTCCCTAGAGACTTTTTTGAGGATGTACCGTTGGTCCTCATAGCGAGGACACTCGCGAAGCAGGTGTTCGCGCGACTGGAAGGGTTCTCCACAGGGGCAGTCAACGTCCTCAGATGGCACGAAGCGGCTGTAGTACTCGCCTGAGAAGCAGTGTCCGATTCGGCACTGTGTAACCCGCCCAAAGACTTCTCTCGACAACGACGTGAAATGTGGGGTCGGTTTTAGGGAAGGGGGGAGGCGGTTTGCCATGGCATAGCTCCCCGTCTTCTGTGCACGGGGTTTTGTCAACATCCTACAACACAACTGGCTGTCGAGATGTTGAAACTCACACGCGGTCCCCGCGAGCGGCAGTGCGGCGCCGCGGGCAAGGAATCCAGCATAAAATCCAGGCGGGGTTTGGGGCGGAGCCCCGACAAGCTGTGTACCCCCCGTAGGTAGGGACGCGAGCGCTTCCCTCCGCGCTGTCCGCCGCTCCTCAAATGTCATTGGGGTCGATAACTTCTCCCACTCGATGTCGGAATCGTCGCCATCTTCTTCACTTTTCGATCCGGAGTCTTCGTCTTCCCATGCCATGGGATCTTCATCCGATGTTGGATCGGGGGTTTGGGGAAGTGAGTGCACAACCAGAAACATTCCATTCGAGTCACGCTGAGCCTGGGATCCTTTCTTATGCAGCCTCACCTGGGCATGGAGGGCGTTGATGGTGAGGACGAGGGCGCGATTGATGGCGTTTCACAGCCACCGGAACGATTGATCCGCTATCAAAAACGCGAAATTGCTGGACGAAACATTGAAAATCAAGTTTTCAAACTTTTGCTCCAGTGGATCTATAGAATACCCTCTAAAGATGCTATTTAAACAGTCTCAGGGTGCCTCAACCAAAACTGGATCGACAGTATGGATTGCCAAATTGGGACTCAAAGTTGTCACGAAGTTGTGACCGCCACCATAAGCACAAACGAGTGAGCACCAGTTGATCAAAACCCGTATATTGTTTCCAAAACGGCTGTAACGACGGTGACAGTCAAGAAGCTGTTTTGGATGATTGCGGGACAATCAACCCTGCAATGACCACAAATGGACACACTTGCACGCACGTGCCTGAATGTTGCCTGAATGGGTGACAAGTGAAGGTGGGAGTCCGAGGGACATCAGAATAAATAATTCAGCGCCCACGTCTCTCTTCCCCACCATGCAGTCCACCACCATTGCTCTATCGCTTGGCGCTCTCTCTTTCATTCTCCTCCGTACGATCTTTCGAAAAGCCAAAGGAAGCCTGCCTCCAGGCCCTCCTGGTCTTCCTCTTATCGGTGTACGCCCCACTTCTATTCTCACGACGCTCACCGTGACGTTCTTTTCATTCAGAATGTTCTCGACATGCCCTCTACCATGGAGTGGCTCAAGTTCGCCGACTGGGGAGCCAAGTGGGGTATTAATCGGGCTCGACAAAGGTCATAGACTGCTTCTGACTTGCGATGCAGGCGATATCTGCTCCGTCAGTCTCTTTGGCCAGCCGATCGTCATCCTTAACTCCGCTACTATCATTGAGGACCTGAATGAGAATACCGCTGCGTTTTCCACCCGGCCCCGACTTCCCATGGCCGGAGAGCTAGTCGGATATGACCAGACCTTGGTTCTCATACCGTCAGCGGCGTTCTTCTCCCCATTCTACTTATTTTTCGACTTCAATCCCTCTTCGTTTCAAGCTACGGCCCGCGATTTCGAACTTATCGGAAATATTTTGCCAACCAGATCGGAAGTCTCGGCGGGTACGTTCTCTGCGACGTCTCATTTCCGAGTCTCCAGCTAATCGATGAGGTATAGAGTGCAACAAGTAATTGTAATGGAGACGGAGATCCATCGTTTCCTCAAACGGCTACTATTGAACCCCGGTGCCGACGCTATAAGTAACCATCTACGGAAGTAAGTTCAATTTAGCTTCTTCAAATTTCGTTCATTCTCACATATCATAACGATTCTAGACTGACGGGAGCCATTATTCTTCGCATAACATACGGAATCGAAGTTCAAGAGGAAAACGATCCTTTCGTGACACTCATCGAAAAAGCAAACAACAACTTCAATGCCGCTACTCAGCCAGGAAAGTTTATTTTTTAATGGCGATCGTCACGGGTAGTCATTCATCTTGTGCGTTCAGGCGCATTCCTTGTCGACGTCTTCCCCGCCATGTTGCGCATCCCCGAAATTCTCGCACCATTCAAACAGACGGCGCGAATTTGGGCGAGAGAAACGAAGCACATGGTCGAGGCCCCATATCATTTCGTTCGACAACAAATGGTGCGAAGAATATTAACTTCACATGGCTGGCCATCCCTGCTCATTTCCCGGACACGATATATTTCAGACCAGCGGGACCGCTCCCATCTCATTTGTTTCTAGCCTTCTTAAAGAGGAAGAGAAGCTCAGCGAGGAAGATCTACGTGACATCAAATTCACCGCGGCGTCCTTCTATGGCGGTAAGCTTAATTTTACGGGAGCCGCAGAGGCTCACCGGAACAATAGGAGGGGCAGACACTTCAGCAGCTGCTATGCAAGCATTTTTTCTAGCAATGGTTCTTGCTCCAGGTAAGCACCACAAATATTCTCACATCCATGTTCTCAACTCACAGAAATCAATCGGATCTGTATTTCAGAGGTTCAACGAGAAGCGCAAACCGAAATTGACTCCGTAGTCGGGACGACACGCCTGCCACTATTTTCAGACCGTGAACAGCTGCCATACGTCTCAGCCGTCGTAACAGAACTTTTGCGCTGGCACAGTGTTGCGCCTCTTGGTGAGTCGCGGGATCTCCGCCCGGATGTCGTTGGGATGTTGATATGTCTCCAGGTGTTCCTCACGCTGCGATGGAGGACACCGTTATCAATGGCCACTTTATCCCGGAAGGTAGCTTTTCGTCTCACGTCTTTTCTGGTCAACTAAACTCACTCATTCTAACCTCATCCAGGATCCGTGATTATCGCCAACCTCTGGTGCGTTCTTTCGTCTATCCCGATTTCTTGATCAAATTCTCAACTCGCCCATCATATAGGAACATTCTCAACGATCCGGAAACATACCCAAAACCAGACAAATTCGACCCCACTCGCTACCTCAGACCTTTCCCACAACGCGACCCGCGCACCGTCTGTTTCGGTTTCGGTCGCAGAGTCTGCCCAGGAAAATACCTCGCGGAAGTCTCTCTCTTTTGCACCGTCGCATCTATCCTCGCGACGTTCGATATATCACGCGCGCCGGGCCCGCTGCCTGTGCACGAAAATACCCAGGGGACGATCAGGTGAGTCGGTCACTGGCATGGCGGTTGGTTTTGGAATCAGGATTGTGAGAATTATTTTTATTTTAGTCACCCAAAACCGTTCGATTGCGTCGTGAAGCCGCGTTCAGACCATGCTGTTACACTGATCTAAGGCAATTTGGATCAAACCACCTTTTGCACCATTCAATATTGGCTTTGGCGCATAGAGGGACAGTGCAGAATATATGGTGTCATATGGAAAACTTATAGCCCGAACATTGGAGCTACTTCTACCGTATTGCCTTGGTTCTTTCTCTATTCTGTTGAGCTATATTTTGCCCTGGAACGCACAAAGAAAAAATCAAACAAAATGTGTATGCATCGTAGATGTGTACCCTTTGACCAATGACTCGGTCATCATCTGATCAAAGCGGGCATTGTAGACCTCGATGACCTTGGTTCGATCACCCAGCAACTTATCAAGATGCCAGGCAATAGCGGGTTTGTGCAAAGCGACCCGGGTCGCTTTGGGACTGCTCAGATCTCGACAATGAGCAGTCACAGGTGTGAGGTCCCAGCGACCTCGGAATGCCCCATGGCAATACTCTTCTATGGTATCTGTCGTTGCGGAGATCTGAGCGGTTGAAAAGCGATCTGGGTCGCTCGCACAAACTCTCTAATGGTAACCCAAACATAAAACACGTCTGCACAAGTCGTGTTCTGACCTTCGAGTGCAGTAATCCCGTTGGCTCCGGCCTCGAACAACTTAACCATGCAGTCGAGTTGGGCAAGGAATCCGTAACAGGCGGCGCCAGATGTGAGATAAGGGGTGAGTCGTTTAGTCTGGAATGAATTATCATATCTGATGAAGGACGAAGATTGATACTCACGGCCTTTGTAGCAAAATGTCGGAAAAATTGAAAAAGCCTGGTAAGGCCTTGGAGCACCTAACGGCCTTATAAGGCCTAATAAGGTTAGAGGGGTGACCTTATAAGGCGGTAAGGCTGAAAATACATTTGGTATGTTATACCCGCCGTTTCCCAATCAAAATCTTGCTTTTTTCTTTCGTAAAATATATACTAACCTGGTCTGTTTTGGCCACAGGGTCGACCTAATACATACTCGGTCCAGGTGTTGCTGCGGCGAGTCCTATATCATCTCCGTTTTACTGCTCACCCCTCTCGGCTGCGCTCCCCTCCAACCCGGAATTATTTTATCCGTAGGGGAAATCGGATTGTGTTCAAACAGTAAGTCAAATTATTACAACTAATCCTCTGGCTAATATCTCGATGCTAACAGATTGTCGCTCCGCTTTACTGTTCCAACTTATCAGGTGTATTTTATATGTGGTCCAGTAAATATAGCACTTGTTTCATTTCCTTCGAATTGTATTCGCTGTCTCAACAATACACCTCTCTTAAGTGCTTACTTATTCTTTGCGTCAGTTCCTTAGTTTGTCTTAGTTGTGTACCCTTGAGCAGTGTGCTTAATAGAATTGTATGTATTAGCCTTTGAATTTTCGGAGAAAAATACTGCCAAACCTCTGACTTGGGTGTTTCGAACCAAGGACCTTAAGATATGCAAAAAACCGAGTAAACCAGCAGAACTAACACATAAAACAAGACAGCTTTGCAACCCTTGCTCACCTGCTCGCTTTATTATCCCCCTTCCCTGCCCCTTCCCAATATTTGAATAGAAAACCTATTCAAATATTCGCCAAGACATAGCACCAGAGCCAAATTGTACAGGTATCCGAGAGCTACGCCATATATGGAACAAAATTTCTCTATCTGTAAAGCTCTCTTAGCATAGCAGTATTGTACATTGCCATTGTTTTATTCGCACTGCAGAGGTCGAGCGTTCGATTCTCGCAAGCACCAGTAATTAATTGTTAGAGTCAGTATTGTAGTACAATAGAAATAGATATAGATAGTCTAGTACTAGAAAGTCAAACCCAGACACCTTACAAAGAAGGTAAAGTGGTAATACTTTTGCTTAACGCCGCCGAACATGCCTTGTAAGGCCTTACAAGCCTCATTAGGTCCTATAAGGTCCATTATGTGTTATAAGGCCCTATATGTAGTATTTGGTACGTATTTAAACCTTGTAACCCTCCTTTTCCCCAACGGCCTTATTAGACCTTACAAGGCCTGCCCAGGCCCAACAACCCTTTTTTGATTTTTCCGACAAAGTAATGGTGCCGGCCGCAACACATGCCACAAGCGCGGGCATGCAAAGTTTAACTGCAAGTGCCTGGATGTAAGTGGTCCCGAATCTCGTCTCGGAGGCCGACTTCATGCCCGTGGTAATACCCTGGCGGGTTCGCTCGAATGCCAGCTGAGCTGTTCCGAGATTGGATTGTCCGAAAAAATTAGATATTGCAGAAATTATGCCGAGTTCCTGTTGAAAGAGTTGACCGATGTAAAATCAAGGCAGAATACGCTTTAAAAATCTTTCTCATAATGTCAAATTCTCGCTGCAACTAGCCTGCCAGTGTCTATCAGGCCTTTTCGAAACTCAGTCCAACAAATCACTTTTTCGATTTCTACAGTGGCTGCAGAAAACAATGCAACAAGGCGTTTCGAGTCATTGACGTGGTCTCTGGGCTCAAACAAAGTGCAGGACATGAAATCTGAGTGAAAGGAAATTTCCAGATTTGGACAGTTTTCGCACGCCAATTGAGTGGTGTAAATTTCAACGATTATTTCTCTGCCGTTGTCAGGCTCCAGAATTCAAGAAAACGAAGGCCGGTACAAGTATTATGGCCCAAATAACTAGTACCGACAATCAGATTGATGGATTCATTGCAGAACTAGTGGCGAGAGTGTATCAAAAGGCGCCAATATCTACTCATTTGCCGGAAAATAGCTCCGATCCTCTAGATATACCTCATGTGCATCGTGCATATGCATAAAATCCAATGTGTAAAATCTCTTCACCCAAGTATACTCTTGAACGCCCGAAACAGATATAAATTGGTGGTTTTCGGAAATTACCGAAGGTGGCTGTGAGACTGGCAACACGGCAGCCTGACAATGGTGGGAAGATATTGCCCTATATAGGAGGGGACAGCGGGGTGGGGGTCTGGCCGAGGCCTGAAAAAAAAAAGTCCACCCGGAATCCCGACACCCCCTTGCCGTTCCCGAAACATCAAGTTTCGGCAACGGTTTCCGAAAGTCCGAAAGGAAAACAATAAGTAAGACGCACCTGAATGCTTTCCAAAACTTTTGGTTTTGGGAGGGGTTTCGGGAGCGCCAAAACTTATTGTTTTGGTTTTGGAAAGCATTCAGGTGCGTCTTACTTATTGTTTTAGGGCCCCCGGAATGGTTGCTGAAACTAAAAGTTTTGGCGACGGTTTCGGGGGCCCTAAATTTATAAGTATAAGTAGTATCTTCGGCATACGTATACTGGTTACGACCCCGCCCAAAGTCCCAGATGCTTCACAATGGTAGATATTAGCCCCGGCAAGTGTAAATGTGGGGTTCCAAGCCCTTTATCAGCCAACAAGCTCCGTATTGGGCTCAAGTTGGACCGCCAAGTTTCCGAACGACGTGTCATTTCTCTGATGACGGGCATTGCCCTTGCCGGAAACGGCATGTTTGCACTTGTTTATTCCCTTGGGTGCCTTCACTGTGAAAACATCGGCGCATGATTTTCATGTACCTAGACGATGAATCAATTATTTCATGGAAATGTCCATGATTTTTCTCTTTCATGTATCCCAGAGAAATCAGGTCCCATTCAACGAATTTCACCCGATGCTCACCTCCTCAAAAAATCATGGAATCTGACATTAAAATCGGAGGGTGGTGCTGCGCAGAAATCGCGAAAAAGTGTTGAAGTCCAAATGCCGAAATGCCGAGAAGTGACGTCAGAGCTCCACATCCGCAGCACATATACTGTGGACGACCTCGCACGTCCCTTGCCTCCCACCACCACCACCACATCGCCAGGATCAACCTCGACGCCGTCACCGTCGTTGTCGTCACGTACCACCACTCTCGCCGTTGTCGTCGCCGTCGCCTTCCTTCACTCCTTCAATGTGACTGTCAATGACTCGAGAACTCTGGCAGCGCCTCTACCTTCGACCCGCTTGCGCCACCCCACGGGCCACATACACCTTTTCCCCGCCCGCCGCCGTGGTTTCTTCTCCCGCAAATGCCCCGCAACTCGTGCAGAGATCTACTGGTCGAAGACTGAAGTGGGCGAGAAGATAAAAAGTGCGTCGTAGTACTACCCACCCCCTCACACTTTGCACTAACAACTTCCCTTACTCACTGTAGCGGCTACCCCTTTGCTATTTGCCTCGCCGTCGTTGAGTAAACTCTACGAACAAGTCAGCGAGCGTCGATCCAAAGGTGTGTTTTGTTTATCTATTGTTCGTACCATACTTATCAACAATGTCCCCAGGTAGTCCGCCCGTGAACTGGAGATCTTGTAGCAGGACTGGAGTTCCATCGCGCGCGGTATTCACACGTAGATAACACATGTATTGGTATATAGACCTTAATATCATCTCATTTCATCCTGAATTTTGCTCCGTAACCCATTATTTTCATTGTCTCGTTCCATGATTTCGTGCTTGTTGAGGGAGCAATTCGGACTTGAGACTGATTTTCATGGAATCGGTACATTAAAAAGGCACATGAAAACGTCGAAAAAGAGTATGATTTTGTTCACGCGCTGGGACATGAATTTCAGGGAATGCTCGATGATTTTCAGTGTAAGAGGACATGAATTTCGGGGTACCAGAGTACATGGTGAGTCGCGGGATCTCCGCCCGGATGTCGTTGGGATGTTGATATGTCTCCAGGTGTTCCTCACGCTGCGATGGAGGACACCGTTATCAATGGCCACTTTATCCCGGAAGGTAGCTTTTCGTCTCACGTCTTTTCTGGTCAACTAAACTCACTCATTCTAACCTCATCCAGGATCCGTGATTATCGCCAACCTCTGGTGCGTTCTTTCGTCTATCCCGATTTCTTGATCAAATTCTCAACTCGCCCATCATATAGGAACATTCTCAACGATCCGGAAACATACCCAAAACCAGACAAATTCGACCCCACTCGCTACCTCAGACCTTTCCCACAACGCGACCCGCGCACCGTCTGTTTCGGTTTCGGTCGCAGAGTCTGCCCAGGAAAATACCTCGCGGAAGTCTCTCTCTTTTGCACCGTCGCATCTATCCTCGCGACGTTCGATATATCACGCGCGCCGGGCCCGCTGCCTGTGCACGAAAATACCCAGGGGACGATCAGGTGAGTCGGTCACTGGCATGGCGGTTGGTTTTGGAATCAGGATTGTGAGAATTATTTTTATTTTAGTCACCCAAAACCGTTCGATTGCGTCGTGAAGCCGCGTTCAGACCATGCTGTTACACTGATCTAAGGCAATTTGGATCAAACCACCTTTTGCACCATTCAATATTGGCTTTGGCGCATAGAGGGACAGTGCAGAATATATGGTGTCATATGGAAAACTTATAGCCCGAACATTGGAGCTACTTCTACCGTATTGCCTTGGTTCTTTCTCTATTCTGTTGAGCTATATTTTGCCCTGGAACGCACAAAGAAAAAATCAAACAAAATGTGTATGCATCGTAGATGTGTACCCTTTGACCAATGACTCGGTCATCATCTGATCAAAGCGGGCATTGTAGACCTCGATGACCTTGGTTCGATCACCCAGCAACTTATCAAGATGCCAGGCAATAGCGGGTTTGTGCAAAGCGACCCGGGTCGCTTTGGGACTGCTCAGATCTCGACAATGAGCAGTCACAGGTGTGAGGTCCCAGCGACCTCGGAATGCCCCATGGCAATACTCTTCTATGGTATCTGTCGTTGCGGAGATCTGAGCGGTTGAAAAGCGATCTGGGTCGCTCGCACAAACTCTCTAATGGTAACCCAAACATAAAACACGTCTGCACAAGTCGTGTTCTGACCTTCGAGTGCAGTAATCCCGTTGGCTCCGGCCTCGAACAACTTAACCATGCAGTCGAGTTGGGCAAGGAATCCGTAACAGGCGGCGCCAGATGTGAGATAAGGGGTGAGTCGTTTAGTCTGGAATGAATTATCATATCTGATGAAGGACGAAGATTGATACTCACGGCCTTTGTAGCAAAATGTCGGAAAAATTGAAAAAGCCTGGTAAGGCCTTGGAGCACCTAACGGCCTTATAAGGCCTAATAAGGTTAGAGGGGTGACCTTATAAGGCGGTAAGGCTGAAAATACATTTGGTATGTTATACCCGCCGTTTCCCAATCAAAATCTTGCTTTTTTCTTTCGTAAAATATATACTAACCTGGTCTGTTTTGGCCACAGGGTCGACCTAATACATACTCGGTCCAGGTGTTGCTGCGGCGAGTCCTATATCATCTCCGTTTTACTGCTCACCCCTCTCGGCTGCGCTCCCCTCCAACCCGGAATTATTTTATCCGTAGGGGAAATCGGATTGTGTTCAAACAGTAAGTCAAATTATTACAACTAATCCTCTGGCTAATATCTCGATGCTAACAGATTGTCGCTCCGCTTTACTGTTCCAACTTATCAGGTGTATTTTATATGTGGTCCAGTAAATATAGCACTTGTTTCATTTCCTTCGAATTGTATTCGCTGTCTCAACAATACACCTCTCTTAAGTGCTTACTTATTCTTTGCGTCAGTTCCTTAGTTTGTCTTAGTTGTGTACCCTTGAGCAGTGTGCTTAATAGAATTGTATGTATTAGCCTTTGAATTTTCGGAGAAAAATACTGCCAAACCTCTGACTTGGGTGTTTCGAACCAAGGACCTTAAGATATGCAAAAAACCGAGTAAACCAGCAGAACTAACACATAAAACAAGACAGCTTTGCAACCCTTGCTCACCTGCTCGCTTTATTATCCCCCTTCCCTGCCCCTTCCCAATATTTGAATAGAAAACCTATTCAAATATTCGCCAAGACATAGCACCAGAGCCAAATTGTACAGGTATCCGAGAGCTACGCCATATATGGAACAAAATTTCTCTATCTGTAAAGCTCTCTTAGCATAGCAGTATTGTACATTGCCATTGTTTTATTCGCACTGCAGAGGTCGAGCGTTCGATTCTCGCAAGCACCAGTAATTAATTGTTAGAGTCAGTATTGTAGTACAATAGAAATAGATATAGATAGTCTAGTACTAGAAAGTCAAACCCAGACACCTTACAAAGAAGGTAAAGTGGTAATACTTTTGCTTAACGCCGCCGAACATGCCTTGTAAGGCCTTACAAGCCTCATTAGGTCCTATAAGGTCCATTATGTGTTATAAGGCCCTATATGTAGTATTTGGTACGTATTTAAACCTTGTAACCCTCCTTTTCCCCAACGGCCTTATTAGACCTTACAAGGCCTGCCCAGGCCCAACAACCCTTTTTTGATTTTTCCGACAAAGTAATGGTGCCGGCCGCAACACATGCCACAAGCGCGGGCATGCAAAGTTTAACTGCAAGTGCCTGGATGTAAGTGGTCCCGAATCTCGTCTCGGAGGCCGACTTCATGCCCGTGGTAATACCCTGGCGGGTTCGCTCGAATGCCAGCTGAGCTGTTCCGAGATTGGATTGTCCGAAAAAATTAGATATTGCAGAAATTATGCCGAGTTCCTGTTGAAAGAGTTGACCGATGTAAAATCAAGGCAGAATACGCTTTAAAAATCTTTCTCATAATGTCAAATTCTCGCTGCAACTAGCCTGCCAGTGTCTATCAGGCCTTTTCGAAACTCAGTCCAACAAATCACTTTTTCGATTTCTACAGTGGCTGCAGAAAACAATGCAACAAGGCGTTTCGAGTCATTGACGTGGTCTCTGGGCTCAAACAAAGTGCAGGACATGAAATCTGAGTGAAAGGAAATTTCCAGATTTGGACAGTTTTCGCACGCCAATTGAGTGGTGTAAATTTCAACGATTATTTCTCTGCCGTTGTCAGGCTCCAGAATTCAAGAAAACGAAGGCCGGTACAAGTATTATGGCCCAAATAACTAGTACCGACAATCAGATTGATGGATTCATTGCAGAACTAGTGGCGAGAGTGTATCAAAAGGCGCCAATATCTACTCATTTGCCGGAAAATAGCTCCGATCCTCTAGATATACCTCATGTGCATCGTGCATATGCATAAAATCCAATGTGTAAAATCTCTTCACCCAAGTATACTCTTGAACGCCCGAAACAGATATAAATTGGTGGCTCCAGAGGTCTTGAAGTTACTTCAGAACCAATATAATTCCCGTTGATGCGAAATTCACTGTGTATTTCAGCTAAATCCAACTCTCCGCAAACCCCATGAGCAGAAATCCCAGAATCCTGCATGATAGTACTGAAGAGAGACTACCACAATCATCGAAACAGCGCTAAAATTAGGGAATTTTTAACATTGCAATCAATTGAAGCATGTTTTACACTGATAGTAACACAACCACTGATATGGCAGTCGCCCTTGACTCTGTTGCAAGAGTCGAATGAGCTAAATATCAAAATATAACTCTATGTCAACTATTCTTTACGATATTGGACCCAAAGTGGCCTTGCGAGCCTCGCTAGTAACTGATTTTACTCATCTTCCATAGAAATTCTTCACACCTTTCAAATCTTCGTCAATCCTCTGGTTACCCTGAACAAAACTGTTAATAATCAGCATCTTAACAGAAGTACTATGCCGGATTTTTTGTTTCATGGCCGTGTCCTGAGAAAGGCCCGTAAGTTTCGTTCAAATGGCACTAATTTTCCGTATTTAAAATAAATCGAAATTCTGGCATGATACTTTTGTTTTCCTGCCTATTTACTACAATTTTTGTCATGTAGTCATAGGGATAGCATGAGGTTGGAAGCCGCTGAAGCTTTTGCGAAGTTGGAACCAAGCTCCCCTGCCAACCAAACAGAGACAAAGCTGCCGTTTCCGGCAAGGGCAATGCCCGTCATCAATTTCCTTATCCGACCGTGTGAACTGGCACGTGTGTCACAGAATCCGAGGTCTTGGATGGCAGGCGCCATCAAGTTCAGACTCTATATAATAGATTTATCGACTGTCATAAATCTTGTAGAGTCTGACTTGGTGAGACTACCAAATATTCCACGTTCGGCAAAGTAGAGATGAGCCTCCAACACCAACAGTAATCTCAAACGAACAAACCTTAAATACTGTACCTCCCTGTATGGATGCAACCGTCGAGGGACCGTGACAAAATGGTTGCCTTGTTTTCAGGCAACCGACCCGCCGTGAGCCGTGACCGTTGCCAAAGGAGGCAACCATCTGGCTCAAAAAATTCGTGAAGAAGCCATCAAATCATAATTTCGAGGGATTTCGGCTGATAAGCAGCTCAAAAGGTAAGCACAGACTCAATTGTGTATGGTTCCAGGCAGAAAACTTAAATATTTCGTGCTGCGTCACGATTTTTTCAAGGCAACGGCTTCAATCGTGACCGTGACCACCTCAAAAAGAGGCAACACAACCAACCCCACCGTTACCGTGACGTTTGCTTCCATACAGGGAGGTACAGTACTAACGGTGAATTAACGGCAGACACGGCACAGGTAATCGAGGTCGCTGGAGAGGGTGCAAGCTCAACCACCAGCGAGCACTTCCTCGACGAAGGCACTCGACCACTGTGAAAACATCGGCACCCGATTTTCATGTACCTAGAAAATGAATCAATTATTTCATGGAATTTGCCATGAATTTTCACATTCATATATCCCGTCCAAATCATGTTC
The DNA here is from genome assembly GCA_037176885.1 of Favolaschia claudopus. Classification (NCBI taxonomy): domain Eukaryota; kingdom Fungi; phylum Basidiomycota; class Agaricomycetes; order Agaricales; family Mycenaceae; genus Favolaschia; species Favolaschia claudopus. The sequence goes on from JAWWNJ010000118.1 coordinate 189,120, forward strand.
CATTCAATGGTTTTCACCGAATGTTTGCCATGTTGTTAAATCATGGTATGGGTCATGATTTTCAGGCGGTTGTTCAGACAATTGCGGATTTCTGACTAATGACAGAGTCCATGAATTTCAAGGTACATTCCTATGAAGTAAAAGTCGCCCCGTCAACCTGCTCCATGACTTCCGGACGACCCAATATCACCCATCGGCGCTTAGTTGTATTCCAAACACGTCCCACGAGACCAAGGATAGTGTCAATACTGACGATCTCGTCAGGTGCAGAGGTGCGATAAGCGGGAAATTTTGTGATCCATCCAGTTTTGCGGGTGAGATCAACGCCAGTGCGATCTCCCGTGCCTGAGACGGTGCGTTTGGGAGCCGATGAATTCGTTTGAATGGAAATTCGGCTGGAATTTTGAGTCGGAAGTAAAAGTTGACACAACCGTAGAAGGCTGCAGGCTCCATCCTCACGGGTGCATGCTTGCGGCGACTATTTGCGTCGACCTCAAGACAGTACTGATGATTCTTCAGCGCATAATAGAAGATAGAAAATATATCAACCACCTTTACGAAGCTGGCATCACGGCGTGTTGTATCGGGATTCTTGTACGCAAACAGGCTATGACACATGTCCCCGCCGCCCACAAATTTCAGTTTGCCGAATACATGAATAGAATCGGGAACAAACTGAACCAGCTCACGGACTGGCACGTCGTTCCCGAAGTTGGTGGCAAGGTATTTTGCAATGCGTGTTTTGAGCGATTGGTCAACGGAATAAGCCCGATCTTGCGGATAGACAAAGGCAAAGTCGGAATCTGAGATACCGTAAGAATGAGCAGCGAAACAAAACTGAAACTCACATCCAGGAATGAGAATACCAGTTCTATCCTCCTCGCGACCGTCACTCAAGTCCAACTCGTCAGTGAGTCCATAGATCAATTTAAGTTGATTGAGTTGTGCGATGTCGCGCAGACGGTGAGCCATGCTTGTAAACGGGTGTTTGCGGCTCTGTATGGCTGCCACAATGCTACCGCAGAACCGTTCCGTTGGAAAATTCCAGTACGCCCATAAAGGACCCATCGCGCGAATATTGCCGGGGATGTGGAGGAGCGAGTGGATGGGGAGGGTACACGCGGACATCCGTGAAGGGTTGTAACGATAATAAAGTCTGCATCATACTTAGCTGAAGCTTCGTGGACTTACCTTTCATACTCTTCAACCCATTCGATAACGGCAGTCTCGAGCGTTTCAATCTCGGCATTCGGAAGAAAATACTTGAGACATAAATTGAAAATGTTGACGAGCTTGAGAAAATGGCGGTAATAAATGTTTTTGAGACGGCCGTGGAGTAATGCAGGACCCAGGAACATGAGAAAAGCGAACCAATTCTCGGTCTTGAACTGGCCCCGATCCGTCGCAATATTGGGGACACGTGAGCCGAATGCTGTTGGTATGGTGTCGCCAGCCTTTGCACATTCCTCCCTAATGATGTTCCAGGTCGCCTCGTCGATGATATAATCTTCGTCTCCAACAGTCATGTCCTTGAAGGTTCCAGTCCAGTGCGCGACAGGTGACGGCACGATGTTGGCAATCAAATGCATGAAATCGAATGGGAAAGAGTGGGGAAAGGACAGGGAGGAAATAGAAGCTAAGAGTGGGACTCCATTGATGCCATACTCGCGTGACAAGTCCTCCGATACCCCCCCTTGTGCGCTGACAACCTCCCTAGCCTGCTCTATAAATTGTCGGAAGCTTCTCGTACTTCCACACGAAGCAGACACACGAGTTGACGCAGCAGTCGTAAGCTACCGGCTTGATTCCACTGAGAAGGCGATACGTTTCCACATGATACGGCAATCAGTTACACAAGACTAATTTCGCGGAAATGCACACGTACTTGTATGAGATGCAGTGTTTCTATATTGCGTACAAGCTTTGACCGCCGCAATTTCTCGAAGTCACGGCAACCAAGCGACGTTTCAACCTTCAGGTTGAACGCGCGAATGTCGCGCAAATCGTCGGCAGAGAGGCGTGAGTGAGGATCTATCTTTGCATCAGTCAACAGTTAATCAACTATTAACAACGTACCAATTTCAGCTATATAACGATCAAACTCTTCCGAAAGGACATCGAGAGCATTGAGACCCTGTAGCCAAGGGGCAGCGGCATTAAAGTCGTCATCCTTGACGGGGTCGTCCTCGTCCTCGTCAGAGTCCTCGCGCAAATCTTCATCCGGCCGACCATCTTCCCAATTGTCGTCGGTGTCACCAAAGCCGCGCAAACCAGGCCCGAGAACAGTGTCATCTTCATCATTGGGTGATAATTCGTGCGGGGATGGCATCGGCACGTCGTCGTCGTAAGCCGGGGCCATGCCTGCATCTTCGTCGATAACGGCTGGTGGTGTGACAGAGCGAGGACGGCGATTTTTGCGGTAACGGCGTCGTGGTCGGACAGAACTCTTGGTGACTCCACTGCATAACAGTCGGCTGGTGTTCTGTGCACGAAACAGAGCGGTCTGAGTGTCAGCGGGTCCGCTTGCATCGAGATGCTTCAAAACAAGGGGTATTCAATCTTAAAATTTTCAATACAACGTCGGAAAAGTGATTTAAGACCCTTCTGACCCCTCCCTGGCTACGTAATGCTGATGTAAGCTTGCCTAATACAGTAATTTATTGACAGTTTTCTCACGATCTGAGGATACTTTTGCTCGAAAGTGCCTGGTGTAGGAATAATTTGCCGCGAAAAAACCGTAGCACAATGATCCCTTGGTTTCTTGCGTCTTTCTGGCACAAGATTTCCTGCATCTGGCTTGGGTCGGGGAACTCGGCGGACGGTTAGTATGACGTAATATATTCCATTTTTTTGCTCTTTTTTTTCTTGACCCTCCCAAACGTATTTTTGAAGCATTCTGCAACTTTGTCCAAAAAGTGAAGTAAGAGGTCTGTCCCTCCTAAGGCTGTGTCTCGGCTTTTGCCGGTGAACACCCCTTGCTTCAAAATAGTACGGCGGCCCAGATGCCGGCCGCAGTGTTCACATAGCTCCGTCTGAGGACCTTTAGGTGGCATGGCGGGGTTGGACGGTGGGCTCAGACAGTGTCAGGAAGAAATATGTCATTGTCATTGCAGTGGAGCGTGCACTCGACTGTCCGAGTCGACGTTGAGCGCAGCAAAAGCATGAGATCATTGTTTGGTCATGTTGCTCACCCTCTTCCGCTTACTCCACTTACTCCAAAACCAACATGGCGCCGCAACGTCTTTCCTCCCACCACCATGCCTCAGGACGCCACAGCAAGAAAGAAGAAGAAGACTCACCACGAGAAGACCAATCACCGGTCCGCGCCGTCTAAAAACACCGACCACTGCTCGTCTCGAAGCCGCCGCAAAAATCACGGTTCTCAGTCGCAGGGTGACAAGGAGAATTCCGACCCTTCAGACGGTGTGTGCTCTATGATACGAGCTCTCACTGAACTTGATATCGCATCTAGACGAGATCTCAGCGCTGCGGGCCCGCAATAAGCAGCTCGAGCAGCTGTGCCAGTCAAACGCGGAGTCACGGTTCCAGCAGTCGTTGACGGCGTTGCTGACCGCTCCATCCCGAAACCCCAGAACCTCAAAAAAGAGGTTAACATCAATGTCATACGTGTGCACATGGGCATTGAAGGTGCTGGCAGTAAGCAGGTGTGGCTGAATTGCCGGGTGCGTGGTGTATTTCTTCTTTTTCTTCCTGCTCGCTAAGACTTGATATTGCAGCGAGCTGTACGGAACAACCTCACACGCGCTGGTTTCGAGTACGAAGTCGATGACGCCAGCCAGGACCCCATGAAGAAGGCGCATTGTATTCAAGCGGTGTGTTTGTTACTACCCATCCTATTTATCTCATAACATTGCAGATTGAGCATGAACGGCCTCTTTTCAAGAGCTTCAAAGCATCGTGGGGCGCACAATACGTCCTTCGCGAAGTGTGGTCCAATCGCAACGAATGGCTCGACAAGACCAACAAAGACCCACCAACGACCAATAACAACAGCGGTGACAGCGACGATCACGGCGGCGAAGACGATGGTCAGGGCGGCGAAGATGACGATGACGATGACGAAGGTGATTCGATGGACCAGCAAGACCATCACTCCAGCCGCGAGCTGAGCAACGAGGGTTCGCCTCGTCAAAGGTGTGTCGACTTTATATTTTTTTTTATGTTCCTATCTTTATTAATGCTGCCCAGCCGCAAGCGTGCTCACGCGCTTAGCCCCCCCGACTCCTCCGACTCTGAGGACGACTCCGAACGTGCCCCGCCCAAAAAACGCGCCAAGCAAACGGCCTAGATCATCAACTGCCCACAACTGTTATTTACTGCAAATTATTCTGTACCTATAGTTTTAATATCATACAATCCTTCCGATCGTGAGCACAATCCATACAATCGTTCGATTACTTCATCAGATTGAGGATATATTTTGCCAAAGTCACCTAGTACATCTGGTAGAATTGGCGGGCAAAGAGGCACGTGACAGGTCACCATCAGTAACCTGCGGTGACCCCCACGCCGTTAGTACATTACGTTTCGACGGCCGCAGCCTTGGGAGGTCGACCACGCTTTTTAGGGGGCTGGTTATTATTCGCTGGGGGGCGGGGTTCAGATGGGCGAGCACGCTTGCGCTTCGAGGCATGCTCCCCGCTCTCAACACCGGTGTCTTGATGCTCCTTGGCCTGGCATATTCAATTAGCCATCATCCTCAGATGGTTGGTTAGTTACTAACCTTGCGTGGAAGACGGCGCTTTCGCGGAATGACAGGTGCAGGGTCTTCCTGTTCCACAGCACCAGCAGCGGCACTTTTATTCTTGCTACCCTTTGGACGACCACGGCCACGCTTGGTTGGCGCTTCAGCTAAACCAGGAGTCAAAAATGAATACTGTTGAAACCAAAACGGGAAGTTGGAACACCACGCACACTTGTCGTGCGGTGAGGGGGGATCTACGTTCTCGCTCATGGATGTTGACCAGGGTGACGTGGCGCACGTGACGAGTCCTGTGGCGCACGTGACGAGTCCTGTGGCGGGAAAATCTCATGTCACCCCCAAATAAGGAAATTCTCATCAATTCAACTCGTTTTCTTTTCTGTGCCCCTTTTCTGTGGTCGGACCTTTCGCAGTCGCTCCCTCATTGACACCACCAATGGTGGTGTCGCTGCCGCCCTTTACATCTACACCAGCCAGCTCATGGATTTCACCACACAGTACATACGAGTGGTCCGCAGTCTTGTGTTACCGGAGAGCCGGCGGAATTCAAGTTTTCAAGTTGCAAAAAGAGAAGAGAAAGGGAGAGAAAAGGGAGAGACTCACTATGTAGCTGAGACTCTGTTTCCAAGAAATTAGTGCTTCAAAGTCACTGTAGCGCCTTCCAAAGCAATTGCAATCTTGATTTCTTATGCCCTGATTAGGCACATCAGAGGCATTCAAAATATAGTAAGAGGTATGTCCTTTCGGAGCAACTGCCTCCTTGCGACATACTCTCAGCCAATCAAATTCAAGATCTTCTCGGAAGTTTCCTCGGCCGTTATCACACTTCCAGTCCGAAAAAGCCGATGACCCATTCTCGACACTGAATTCACATTGAATTGTCTGCAGGTGCTCTCACAGCCATACTCTGAGGCTGTATTCACAGCCATGTTTCCTCAATTTATCGAGCCGACAAGTTAATTGTTAAGTTCTGAGTTTCTCATTTGGAATACAAGCTTAAGCACCCCGCCTTCGGCAGGGCCGGCTCGCCCCAAACCCCGCCTGGATTTTTTTTTGCTGGATTCCTTGCCCGCGGCGCCGCACTGCCGCTCGCTGCACAGTTCGATAGATTCATTGTATCCTAATAGCTTTCAGGGGCAAATGAACCATACACAATGTATAGAGTACAAATCCCAGATAAATGAGACAGTAAAGGTTAGATTTAGTGTCCCCAAAAATGCTTCAAAATATGTGGAGTTTCCTATTACGCAAGAAACGTGAAGTTTTTAGACTCATTTATAAGCTGAGGAAATCAGACAGAAAACTTAGAGTTTTAGACGCCAATAAATGTATCGCAGAGCCTGGCAGATACATTTAATGTTGCATGACACCCTAAGTTTTTAGTCCAATTTATCTGGCACTCAAACGAGTCCAGAAACTTCACGTTTCTTGCGTAATAGGAAACTTCACATATCTTGAAGCATTTCCGGGGACTCTAAATCTAAAATTTACCGTCTCAGTTATCTGGGACTTTTCCTCTATGAACTCTGTCAGATTTATTTGCTCAGGAAACATGTCAGGATACAACAGGTTTATTGGACTTAGATACATGACAAGAAATTATATCATCTAGTTATATTTCTAGCGCCAAGAAATCAAATGTATTTTAACTAATTTCTTAGACCCATATTTCAAATGAGAAACTTAGAACTTAACAATTAACTTGTTGGTCCAAAAAATTGAGGAAACACGGCTGTGAATATTAATGCTGAAGACCATAAGATGGAGAGCGTGGGAACCCCGCACCCTTATGTCAGCAGTCACAGTGTCATCTGTCACGCATTTATACCGTCAGTAACAGGCCACTTAGGGCCAAGGTTTTTCATAGAAATGGAAGTTACAGAGCAGTAGATGACATTCTATGAAGAGTTTTGAGAAAGGATATAACCGGGTGTGACATTAGTGTGACATTTTCAGGGAAGTGTTGCAATCGTGTTTTCCCGTCAGTTTTCCAAAAATCTGTCGAAAGATTTGGAATGCACTGCCACAGCACTGCCACCTCGGCCCGCCCCGGCACATGCTTTGGTCATGTTGTGGGCAGCTCGGCAGCAACAAAGGGGAGTCTAGTATGCACATTAAGGACCGTTTCGAAGATCTTAGCAGTTCTAGGTAGGGATAAGGGCTCCCAGCCCTCAAAAAAGGCTAAAATAAATAATTTTTCGTTCCGAACCTCGAGATTTGGAACCTCCCACGGTCACATGGGCTGCTTACATCAGGGTGCGGGGTTCCCATGCTCTCCATCTTATAGCAATTAGTTAGGCACAATTTCCTTGAGTACTTGGGCTAAACACCCAGAACCACAAGCAAACCTCCAAGTTCGGTTGGATTTTGGTTGAACTCCGGTGGCAGCAAGTATTGTGGAGTGCTTTATGCAGGCGCAGTATTAAAATGCATGCTTTCAGCTTGAATGTAACTGCCTACTTGTGTAATTAAATCGATTGGGATAGCCAACAAAATACACACTCACTACTTTTAGTTTTCCAACAACACATCTTCCGCGAATCTCTCGCGCACAAGTCCTGTTCCTCGTCCGTCTCAGATTCTCACATGATCTCAGTGTGTACACACTCTATCCCGGATGAGACCAAGTAGGATCTTCACATGTTCCGCTATTTTTTCTGACAACCGAGACTTTTACGGACCTAAACCTCGATTTTCGACTTTATCTCAACAGAATTTATCTCTCGTTTTGCCAGTCTCAATCAATCATGCTCTTCGAGCTCGCCGTTCACCCCAATCTTACGTCTATAAATGAATCCGAGGTAGTTTGAACTACATGTAAGCTCTGTTGAATCTAGACAACTATCTGGCCTAGTGTACAGGTGCGGCAAACATAATAAGAATGTCTATAGATCAGGTCAGGGAGCACCGTCTGGACTAGTCTCTCTAGACAGACGCTATAACTTGCAGCTCGTTCCTCGCTAGTTATAGTCTGTTAGTTACCGCGCCTGATAACCGGTATCTTGCCTTATCACTGATTGATGGTGATGCACAACCAAACAACGCGCTCACCTTCACCGATTCGACGCGACTGGGAGAGCTGAAATCGTCAGAAACAGTGTAAGAGACCTACAATTTGGTCAAGAATAGGTCCTTGCTCAGTTCATGTTGTAGGATTGATCCGTGAGCTTCCACTCCGTTCCGATTTCTTTTCGTCGTTTCATCATCCTTTGCACCCGTACCGTCGCATCGCCATCACCATCCCCTTCACTACCTTATATACTGCTCGTTACCTTTGCTGCCCGCTAGTCACTTGTTCCCCACGTCGACTAGCTCTCTAATATACTCTAGCTGACTCCGACTCACTTGTTCACGGCCGCTCATCGCGCTCTCATCACCTTTTGACCTACTTTACTTCACACTTGTTCTGTCTTCAAACCTGTACTCACCGGAAATGTGCCCAAATCAGAGAATTCTACGTTTTCTACCTCGAGTATCATGAAGGCCCGTAGAATTTGTTGCTTGAGCATTCAAAGAGGTTAGTATTGGTCGAGAGCTTGATTTTCCACCTCAAAGTTGCCCGGGAACGCGCTTAAGTCGCGTCGAGGCGCGGTTGCCATTACTTCCCAAATAGGCTGCTTATATAATAACGCAGGATACCTCTTACCGGGCGTGGTAACCACAGGACTACGTCTGGACGTCAGTGAAAAACACGCACCGATATTCGGACTTGCGCCTTCCTCATTGCTCAAGCAATATCAATTTTCCACTAGACACCCAATTGAAGTTTCTAAACCAGCAGTATTGCTTTCCAGAAGCTTGAAGACAATAAAGTATTGCTGCCCCGCATTCTGAGCACGAAGGGATGGCACGCAGGTGGGCTGTTGTTGTAAGGTCGAAAGCAGGTACTTGGGGTGGGATGGATTGCGGGGCCGGGCAAGGGAATCCGATGAAAATTAGCGATGTTACTGGGAGTGGGGGGTCTTCATCTCCCAAAGTTACTTCTAGCTCCTCCGTTCATGTGCGGTAGGGACAGATTGTGTACTCGGTGTGACCAAAAGTAACCGGAATCGGAAATTGCGTGTTTTCAACCAGATTTTGTGGGTGACTGCTGTAAGGGGAGAAGGGCCCTGGAGCCAAGTCGATAACAAACCTGGGGATCAGAGATCCCCAGTGAACTACTTATATACAAGAGGTGACGTAAGATATGACATAAGTGAGACAGCATGATGTCTTGGAGACAGAGAACTTCTGCCCAAGTCAAAGGACGTCCTCAACGAAGACCAAAGCCCAGTAGAATGAACGATCCTTCAAAATCCTGGATTGCCACGGAAGAGTAGGTGGATGAGTGGATCAATGTCACCCCTGCCTCCAAGGGTTTGGCATATGCTGAGCATGGTCGTGCTGGTTTCCGCTCTGTAGCTGCGGAGCTTGGTTTTTCAATATCCGGTGATAAGGAGGAGGGGCCCACTCACTGCCTCGAGTTTCTCGGCATTGAGCTTGACACCGTGAAGATGCAGGCACGCCTTCCTGCAGACAAGCTTGGTCAGCTTCTTTTGCTGCTCGATCAGTGTCTGTTCCGGGGTTCTGCTAGCCACTACGAACTCGAGCAGTTGTGTGGTCACCTCGTTTTTGCTCAGTCCGTGATTCCCGTTGGTCGCTTTTTCACCCGTCGCATCCGAGACTTCCTGCGGAGTCTCGCCTTCCTTCCCCGTCGCCAACGCCGTCGCCTTCCTGCCTCTGCCAAGCTTGACATTGCTTGGTGGAACTCATTCCTGCCAACCTTCAATGGCATTTATGTGATTGGACCTCCTCGTATCAGCTTCGAGGTTTTCACTGATGCCAGTGGCAAGCTTGGTATTGGTGGACATTGGGCAGGTGTTGACCTGTTCTTCACTGAGCCAGTGCCAGCACGCTACCGTCGTCATCCAATCCATTGGAAGGAGATGCGCGCAGTCCTGCGTGCTGCGGAGATCTGGGGCCACTGCTGGACTGGCTTTGAGGTTGTCTTTCGTATTGATAACGAAGCCATCTCTACCTGCCTACAGTCTGGCTCCGTTGATCACCCACCAACTCAGGCTTTGTTTCGTGCATTTGCTCTCCTTGCGGTGCATCACGATTTCACCCTCCGCCCACTGTGGATCCCCACCCATGAAAACGCAGTCGCTGACGCCCTCTCTCGCTTCAAGTGGCTCAGTCTTGCTGAGTTGCGTCCTCTGTGGCCACTCCCAAAGTCTGGTACCCGCCCTGCCACAGTCGCTGTCTCCCTTACTTTTTCACCTTCCTCACACCACCATCTTTGACCTCCCCACCCCCCATCCCTCCCCCCTCCCTCCCCTGCTCGCCTTCTCTTTCCCTTGATTTTTGGAGCCTCTGGCGCTTCACCCTGTTTTCGCCCGCCTGTGGCTGCTTCATGGTGAGCTGTTGGTTGTGGGCTGCCTCGGCTCTCCCGCCTTCCCGGTGGAGTGTAGCGAGCTCCGTTTTCGGAGTTCAAGCCCAATAAATGATGGCTTGGCTTAGAAATCCTCTCTCTCCGGAAGCTCAGGCCAATCCTTTTCTCATGGCCTCGCATTTACTCGTGCCCGTGTCCACACCTACTTTGTTGATCTACTCATCATGACTACTCGTACCTACCACAGTACCTACTATTAGCTATGTACACAGAGGCGCACAGTAGCGACATATGCCCTAAAGGGCATGAAACGTTACTTAATAAATTGATTCCATCATCATTGTGAAGTATGAACAAACAAGTTCTACGGCCGGGCGTTGAGATTGAGTAGCCTTGAGACTTGAGGCAGTACGCGAGGTAGCTGTGTGATAGAGAAAGATCTGAGGGTCAGCGAGCGAAGAAAGAGGCTATGATTCGACGCACCCAATGTTGGATGTCGACACCGGGGCAGCGACGCGCAGAGGCGGGATGAGTGCAAAAGACAAAAAATCGATGATTTCTATCACTAGTTGACATGAGGTTATCGCGTGTTGAACGCGGATCTACGGACCGTCTCGGCTGGACGCCAATATACTTCAACACACCCCCGCAGACGAGACACCCCCGTAGTCTGAAAAATCCTAAATCGTGTAGTCCGTTCCGGCATCTGAGACGTTCGCGGGATCTTCGGCAAGAGAGACACTTTCCAACGCCGCCTCGATTTCTTCGACTGTATGAGTGACCGACGCACCAGTCGAGGCCGACTTCTTCTTCTTTTTCTTCTTCTTCTTAGTCGGGCTGGACGCAGGGCTAGAGTTGGTAGAAACGGAAGGGGAGTTCTGTGCATGTGCAAGAGCAGCTTGCTCCTCACGAAAAGCAAGGCTAGCAACGAGAGCTGGAGGCGGATGGGGTTGGCAGTAGGCAGCGGCAAAGGCCTCAGTGACTTCCGGGGACAAGGTATCCATGTTGATCTCATTGGGGAGGTCAAGCATGGCAGAGAAAGCATGTTCGCCAGTGGCGGCAAAGGCAACAGTTTCCAAGTCCGATTCCCGAGCATCCAAAGCAACCTGGGCGTTGTCCTCGCGATTACGAAGAATACGACGGCGGACATCGTCGGGCATGATCGAAATGCAGAATTGGGCAAAATGACCGGGAAGACCGCATCTATAGCAGACGTCGGTGCGATTCTTTGTGTTGGTCCAGTCAAATTTGTCGTTAGAGGTAGAATGCGAGTGGGAGTGGGAATAGGGTTTTCCGGATGAGGTACGCTGGGTCCGATTGCGAGCGAGATGAGCTTCAGCGACAATATCTTCACCCCCGTGATTCGGATTATAGGCTGCGAAGGTGTTCCGAGCAGCCTGGATAAGCGAATCAGAACGCTGAGGATCAGAGCGTTCCCAAGCATTGATGGCATGGATCATGGACTGGACATTGCGCTGGGGGGACTCGTGCTGCAGGATAGTGATGATGGGTGAATACGCAGAGGAAAGACCGCTCAGGATTTTATCCTGAACCATGTGAGCCGGCAGGGTCGCAGGAATGGCGGTGAGACGGTTCTCGGCAGTGACGACGGCCTAGAGAAACGTATCGGCAGGCTGCATGACATTGTGGGAGACCCCATGGAACTTGGACATCAAGGTGGAGCGAGTAGCGGGATCGGCGGTGGTGTAGTACGAATCCAAAGTGGCCCAAAGCAAACGACCGTTAACGCCAAGGCTGGCATTATTGATCTTTTCCTTCACGCTCTGGCTCAGGGGGAGATAGAGCATCCCATGAGCTTTAGCATTATTTTGGGACCAAGTGCGCATTTGTACGGCACCGTTTGGAACATTAACCAGGGGATCGACCGCATCCCCAAGACCTTCAGTCAACAACAAAGACGAGGCATCAGCCTTCCAAGTCCAAAAATTCTCCGCTCCTTCAAGTTTCGAGATATCCGATGGTTTAACCATGGTCGACGCGAATCCGAGATGCAGTGAAAGATAGACAAAGAGATTGGTGCGAAAAACCGGGTGCTGATCGTGATGTCGACACCGGGGCAGCGACGCGCAGAGGCGGGATGAGTGCAAAAGACAAAAAATCGATATGATTTGTATGCCGGAGTACCGGCTTACAGCAGGGGGAGCTTGTGTAAATTGTTATTGGAATGGCACTCAAATTACAGCTGTTCCGGAATACCTTGACATGTTCACATTTTTTTGGCGCACTTTGCACTTTTGATGGAGGTGGTATTCAATGTTGCGCTGTTGTTTGGGGCATAATTCGGTCGGATTCTTTTCACGCAGAACAAAACTTTACTTATGCCGGGCAATGACGTTCTGAAGGATGAACCACCAATCAAGTTTTTGAATTTCCACTCAGAACCATAGTCTCTCTATACAGACACTAATTGATATCATTCATTTTCATCACCTCATCACAGCAGCTGTTTGCAAAACTAATGGCACCATTAACAACACCTCGTCGAGAATCTGCCCCTCTGTACCGTGTATGAAAAGGAGAGCTGTATTTTTCACTTCCGTTAAGTGGCTATGGGCAATCACCCCGAAAAGGATCGTGCGCTGACTAAGCAACTTTCCCACTGATTTCGTGTCGATGCCTTGAAATACATGTCCCCCCCCTTCATTCTGGCTGAGTTAGATAGTTTGCAATGTACCCTAGTATCATGAAAACTGATTCTGACTTAAACCCGGTAGAAGTACGCAAAATCCATTGAAACTCGGGATATTCTTTGTCGAGACAAGAGAAGCACCGTCTCCTCATGACTGTTTTCACAGCATTTTATGCTGCCATTAAGCAAATATCAAGCTTGTATGAGCCTCAAGCAGCGATTCTCTACTTGTATTGAGTGTTGCGGCTTGATTCAGCGCGAGACGCGTTTGTTTGTCTGTGTTTACAACGCGTCTCGGAGCAGAAACCGGAACGACTTTGGCGCCAAAAATTGACCTCGGAATTGTGCGGGATGTTCATAGTATACTATTTTGTTTGTAATGGTCAGAGGAATTGCGAAAATATTGATTTGGGCAGGATCTACAATATTGATCTCAGGAACTAGGACAGATCAGGAAAATTCCTCTGACAAATACATATAAAATCGCAAACAACATCAAATGGCCAAAAGTCCGATGGGGGTCATGGATTTACTTATCGAGATAGGTTTTGGGCGAAAACGGGGCTGCCATTTGGCGGGGCTTCCAAATTGGGACGAGAATGATGGATGTCACCGGGTGACAGGGCGTTGCCCATACCCACGTTAAGCAGCTTTGGGCAGGATCAATCACCCGTGCACCATCAGTTGAAAGGGTGCGGTCATCAATTGCAATCAATCTGGATCAATAGGGATCAGGCTGGATCACTCGGAAGAACATCGTACAGCCGTTTTGGAAACAATATACGGGTTTTGATCGAGTGGTGCTCCTTCGTTTGTGCTTACGTTTGTTGACGATTCTGTCATCGGCAAAGCCAAGCACCACCTAGCACCACTTTGTGGGGCGCTGCCGTACCACATCAAGTGTCGCTGGTCCCTTGTTTCGGTCCTTGCTCGCAAGTCATGGCCGTGTCGAGCTTTGGGCAAATAGCAGCTGAGTCTTAATCCTAAGTTCTGTTAAGCTCCTGTTTTTTCCTGGTGTTCTCTGGGTGGCGGAAACAAAACTCAAATTCAGCCGAAGTGGAGCTGGTGACGGGAAGCAAAACAAAGGTAAGCACAAACGAATGAGCACCACTCGATCAAAACCCGTATATTGTTTCCAAAACGGCTGTATCACTCGGAGCATGCCAATCTTGACGTGCGCACGTCAAGGGCAGTGACGCCATCAAAACGCTCTCTAGCACAGCTTATTGCTTTTCGGTGACGGCTCTGATAAAAGGGGGAGCAAGCTCCCCCAATGTTTACATGAGGTTATCGCGTGTTGAACGCGGATCTACGGACCGTCTCGGCTGGACGCCAATATACTTCAACACCCAATACTGCCCAGCGAGCATAAAGAGTGGCAGTATCACTCAGAATGTGTGAGCAAGGAGTGACTGGGACATATAGGGAACTTACAGCGAGGCAAGTGGGCATCGAGAGGACGACAGAAGAGGGGAGATGGGGGGAAAGGAGGTGACAGCTGTTGCTGACAATGCCAGCGCAGCACAAGCGCAGCATGTTTGTTTGCTGTTTGATGCCACGTGTCCCGCTTTAGAAATTACAGTGGCGGCCAATTGGTGGCGGCAAAATCTGATGTCATCCCCAAAAAAGGAAATTCTCATCAATTCAACTCGTTTTCTTTTCTGTGCCCTGTTTTCTGTGGTCGGACCTACATTTAAAACATAGATTTAAAACCCAAGCACCCTTTTTCATCTTAGAATACCTTGAAAATTGACACTTTTTGGGCAAGACTTTTCAATCATCTTTGGCCCAGTCCTCCTCAATGAATGTATCTTTCTCAATCTTCCTTCCACAGGCAGTGTATTTGCCGTGCCAATGGATCTGCGCCCTTGTCGCCCCCAGACGGCGATGGCAAGGGCAGATTAGAGGCGGTTTGATGAAAATTTCCTTTTTTGGGGGGTGACATCAGATTTTGCCGCCACTGTATTAGACTTCCGAGCTTGTTCCGTAGTTTACGGCAATAATTATGTACCTCGGCTACGGACTTGGTGAAAATTTCTACTAACCCTGCGCTTGCCCTGCGCTCACCCTGCAATGTTTGAATCTACTCATGACTGCTTGAAGCCACTCTAGAGGGTCCATTATACCCTGTCTCACGTGTTGCTCATCTTAGAAGATGTGGTAAAGAGCTAGCCAGTCACTTCTGATACTCCTCGGCTATTGCCTCGGCTGGTTACGGATTCATCGGCAATAGAGACTTTGCGGTAGCCACCGGTGGCTATCCGAGGCCAATTTTTCTCGAGACCGGATGACAGCCTCTGGGTGAACTAGCCACTATTTGTTCTACCTATTCACGGGATGTTAGGATGGCTAACTTGAGCGGGAGGCTCAAAAAACTGTTGCACACGAAGAGCCACAAATAGCCGCCGGTGGCTTCCGCAAAGTCTCTAATGTTGCACGGATCTATAGACGGCTTTTCGGACTTGCCTTAGGCTCGATACTGATGGAATTGGGAAATAGGGAAATTCATTTTTTGGGCAGCCATCAAACGGCTTTGCAGCCCTTGGTTCAACGAATTTTGGCTTGGAAACCTTGTGTCAGGGGAACCCCCCGCTTCCCCGACCCGCTCTGCTATTCCTTGCATCACTCCAGCCTTCTTGGGAACGCTACTCCCTCCAGACTTCCCCCTTTGTCACACCTTCCTCCTTCCGACCCCCGTTCCCTGTGCATGGCCTATTGCCGTAGAGGCCCATGCCACATGCTGTCCTTACGTACAGTATGCCCCGTTCCCCTCCTCGACAGACTCCTGTCGACCCTGCGCTCCTACAGCTAGTGCTCAGCGCAACCCGGTTCCCTACTGGTCTTCCGGTCAGACTTCTAGCCCTCCGAGAGCTCTGGTACCCCGAGCTCTGGTCGTCCGGACCTCCGGCCTTCCGGCTCCGGTCCCCCGGTCCCCGGCCCGGCTTCCCACGCTCCCCCGGACCTGGGCCAAGCCCCAGCGGTTCTGTCACCCAAGCCTCGATGCTCCCGCTGTCTCGCCCTGGCTCTAGCGCCCTTCCCGGGTTCCCTGGGCTCTATTCCCCCGGTTCCCCGACCCTCCGGGCCCCGAGCTCCGGCCCTCCGGACTCCGGCTCCGGTTTCCCACGCTCCCCGGACCACAGGGTATCTCCGGGCCTTCGTCGGTCTACGATCTCTGGACCAGTATTGTGATCCCTCTTCTGGGCATATCCCTGGCTCCCTGCTACTGTTGGATCATCTGATCATTGATATCACATCATGGATGCTGTGCTACTACATAGTTTCCACGCACCGTGAGAAGTCACGCGTCACGCGCCCTTTTACTGTGACGCCTGGGCATGGAGACTCCTTACTCTGTTCTCTAAGGATTCTCCCTCTGCCCAGGTGAGTAGACACTCTTCCTCTTGTTGTAGCTAGCCCTCTAAGGATTCTCCCTCTGCCCAGTGCTTGTTGGACTCTTGAGTACCTCGGGCCTCAGGCCCTGGCAGCTGTTGCCCTTACAGCAGAACAGAGTCACCAATAGCGGACCCTATTCCCTCCTCCTCTGTCCTCACAAGAGTAGCAGACCATCTTGGTGCATTCTTTGGGCATGGAGGTCGCTGAGTAGCCTCTGCCCCATGGCTTGGTGTAGGATTTGGGTTTTGGGACTGCAACACAAGTATGGTGTGTGTGTCTACCACTGAAAGTCTTCTTCCCTTTCCCTCCTGCATCCCATGGACCCCCTCCTCGGCATTTGCCACCTCTCTTCGACTTCTCCTCTTCTTGTGTGTGGCCAACTGCCGTTTAGGCTCGTGCCAGATGCCACTGCTCGTCACTGGCTCACACTGGCACTTTGACTACTCCTTTCCCTCTCCCTCTGTGACCTTGGGTCTGTTCCTGTGTCGTCTGGCCTCGGGTCTCACTCCCCCTCTTGACCTCCTCTTGCCTTCGTGGGTGTGGCTTGGAGGGAGCACTGTCGAGAGTTGCAAGGTTGCTCAAGTCCATATCTCCCCGGCCTCCCCGTCCTTAGGGGTGTCCGCCGGTGCCTAGGGACCTCTGAGCGCCTGCAGTCTGCATGGAGATTGGGTGGCGGGGCAACTCGTTGCTGGCAGCTCGTCGAGCTGCTACAGTTGCCACCCCCTTCCTTCGAAGGATTCTCCTATCGTGCAGGCTGTAGCCAACTATACCTCTTCATCTGCTTTCTCTGGGTACTCGTGCGTTTGTGCAAGAGCGGGAAGCTTATGTCTGGGCTTGCTGGGGGCCATCCGCTGCCTTCTCTGCAGCCTGGTGTCTGACTCGCACCCTTCCCTTCCGCTCTCCATCCCATCCCCTTGACTCTGTGTCCTGGCGTCTGTGTGTTTGTCCAATGTAGCGTCCCTGCGGCAGCGGTGGCGTTGACGGCGGGGATTCATGATTCGTCTTGATACTGTTGTCTCGTATTGCGTGGTCGCAATCATGAAGGGGGGCTCCATACGCCGCGTCATTTGATTTCAAGGTGGGAAGGTTGATTCTGACCTCCCCCCTGTGATGCTCGCTGTGGGGCTCCTTGCTCATGCGCACCGCTGCACTTTAGGTAGACTCTGCCTGGTGAAGGGGGGCTCGCCTCCTCTCGCCTGTCTTCACCATGTCCACCTAGTGCATAGCGTTCCGCCCTTTTGTCAGTAGAACCTCTCTGGTGAAGGGGGGCTTGTCTCTCAAGCCGCCCTTCACCCTACTCACAATGGCCGTCTTCGTCTTCCAATCTGGTGAAGGGGGGCTCGTCCCTCGTCCCCTTCACCTACGATGACTTGCGCATGAGACACTGCGAGTGGTGTCTCAAATCCGGTGAAGGGGGGCTCGTTCCTCCCCCCCTTCACTAACCGCTCCTAGTCCTTCTCCCACCACGCTCTGCATTGGGTTACTAATGGGTCTCTTACGTCCACCACATTTGTCCTCCCCCCCTCCTTCCGTTGACTCGGCCTGCCACTCACGCCACTTTCCTACGTTACGTCTCCGCACACCCCTGGTCATGGTGCATGCGTGATGGCCGGCCTTCAAAGCCGGCTTGCGGCGTCTTGGTATATTTGGCTGGATGTCATGTCGACGAGGTACCTTGCCCTGCCATTGCTTGCGCTGCTACCCTACGTTATGCCTCCGCACACCTCTAGTCACGGTACGTGCGTGATGGTCGAGCTAGCTTTTGTGTCCTCGACCTGCGGCATCTTGGAATACCCAGCGCAGCCATGTGTATCAAGGTAGCCTTGTGCACGATGCCGCAACATTAGGAGCGTCTCTTGGCCTCCGCCCTATTAGGCATTGGGCACGGTGTCAATCCCTTGCGCTCTTCTTGAACCACCAACCCTTCCTTGCCATCCTGCTGCCACTCCCTATGTTGTGTTTCCATGGGCCTATATCCGTCCGGCTACGTTCTCTACGAGCCCCGGTGGGAACTGGGGCCTTGAGTTGACCATTTGATGGCCGATCCCGTTGATCGGCTTGTAACACCTTGGCTAGCAGCAGGAAGGCGGTTGTTTGGGTTCTATCCCCGTGTCATTGCACCACTAGGTGCTGCTGTCCGCTACGTGCGGTGCAGTATGCCCCGACATTCTAGACGGCATGGCGGATACCTCCAGCCCTCGTACAACCCCCCAGTGCACCCTGTGACCCACCATCCAATTTTTTTCCGCTGTGGCCATAGGCCCCACCGGATGTGTGTGTCGAGGCGCCACACTGTGAAGGTGGGCTGGAAGGGGTAGAGCTGAGGAAGCGACAAGAGGGAGCTTCCTCCTACAGGAGCGACATTTGGAGCTCCATACCTGTTACTCTCCCCCCTTTGCGCAGAGAGTACAGTAGGAGCGTAGCGACTACTGGCCACACTCTGCGGGTCAGTGGACTGCTGCAGGATTGGACAGCTGAGAGGATGTACAAGCCTAAGCACTGACCAGTACAATATCAAGGAGTGGCGGGACAGGATATGTCTGCCTACTCCTTGAGGGTCATGCTGAAGACTTGGGCATCTGGGAAGCAGTGTACAAGGCAAAGCGCCGACCATAGCTCAATGGTCGAAGAGCGCATGACGGAGACCTGTGGGCAAGGGAGGCATGACCTTTTTTTTCCCCTCCCACCCTCCCTTTTGTGTCACTTTGCGCCGGGTCGTCGCAAAGCGGTGAAGCGGGGCTGTGTCTTTTTTCCCTCTCGAGTTTGCTCTCTGCTTTGGATGTGTCGGGTCGCCACATTCTGAAGTGGGGCTGATGTCAGGGGAACCCCCCGCTTCCCCGACCCGCTCTGATATTCCTTGCATCACTCCAGCCTTCTTGGGAACGCTACTCCCTCCAGACTTCCCCCTTTGTCACACACCTTCCTCCTTCCGACCCCCCGTTCCCTGTGCATGGCCTATTGCCGTAGAGGCCCATGCCACATGCTGTCCTTACGTACAGTATGCCCCGTTCCCCCTCCTCGACAGACTCCTGTCGACCCTGCGCTCCTACAGCTAGTGCTCAGCGCAACCCGGTTCCCTACTGGTCTTCCGGTCAGACTTCTAGCCCTCCGAGAGCTCTGGTACCCCGAGCTCTGGTCGTCCGGACCTCCGGCCTTCCGGCTCCGGTCCCCCGGTCCCCGGCCCGGCTTCCCACGCTCCCCCGGACCTGGGCCAAGCCCCAGCGGTTCTGTCACCCAAGCCTCGATGCTCCCGCTGTCTCGCCCTGGCTCTAGCGCCCTTCCGGGTTCCCTGGGCTCTATTCCCCCGGTTCCCCGACCCTCCGGGCCCCGAGCTCCGGCCCTCCGGACTCCGGCTCCGGTTTCCCACGCTCCCCGGACCACAGGGGTATCTCCGGGCCTTCGTCGGTCTACGATCTCTGGACCAGTATTGTGATCCCTCTTCTGGGCATATCCCTGGCTCCCTGCTACTGTTGGATCATCTGATCATTGATATCACATCATGGATGCTGTGCTACTACATAGTTTCCACGCACCGTGAGAAGTCACGCGTCACGCGCCTTTTACTGTGACGCCTGGGCATGGAGACTCCTTACTCTGTTCTCTAAGGATTCTCCCTCTGCCCAGGTGAGTAGACACTCTTCCTCTTGTTGTAGCTAGCCCTCTAAGGATTCTCCCTCTGCCCAGTGCTTGTTGGACTCTTGAGTACCTCGGGCCTCAGGCCCTGGCAGCTGTTGCCCTTACACCTTGCCTACAGTACTCTGATGCACTTATCTGAGGTTACACCATGCGAAATCTTGCTTGCCCATCATTGATCACGCGGATGTTTACTGTATTTGGAAGTCCTTACCTCCTTCCGCTATTGAGAGACTTTTTAGCGGGAATGTGGTAAGACTGGGAAGCTCCGACTACGTCGGAAGGCACCTTGCTTGCTCGAAGGATAGATCGAGAGATGAACTCTCCGGCTTTTTCTATCAACTGAGGCCGAAAGCTCTAGCAACTTCTAATTAGGGTAGTAAAACGAGAGATCGTTGTGTGAGCGAGAGACTACGATAGAAGATTACTCATGAAGGCCTCGTGTTCAAATGAGACGAGCCGTAGCAAAGTTGTAGAGATGTGATGAGTGCTCGAAGCAGATTGAAGCTACGACTTGGAGTTCCACTGCCTAGAGCCAGAACAGTCGCCGCCAATGGACACATAAATTTGAAGGGACAAGTTGTACTTTCAAAACACACCCATCAGGAAATTTGCACCAACCGGGTGACAGCTGGCGGTGCTGATGATCACTTGATAGCTGATATGGCCGAGGTCCCGGTCGGACCAGCGCTCACCATCCATTCACCAGCCACTAAGCTGCGCGCAAGCGCATCCCGACGGGTACCGTCGTGGTCAGCACAGATGAGGATGGGGTCCAGGGGGGCAACCACTAAAATAATTCTTGAGATCCACTGGTACTGTGGTCTATTGTTTGGCAATTGATGCCAATCAACGGCACCCCATTCTGTACACGTTCAAGCAGCTGAGTATCTTGCGGGATTTCCCTACATTTGGCTGGCGGGCATAGGAGCCGCATCGAATGCATGCCAGTGATGTTTTTTGACAGAAATGGGATGAAAAACCCTCGCAGCGAAACCCAAGGACCAAGGTCGCTGATGGTCATCCATCAAACACCAAACAGTAGACCACAGTACCAGTGGATCTCAAGAATTATTTTAGTGGTTGCCCCCTGATGGGGTCGCACACCACGGCTAGTGGCACAGGTCGTGGGTATATCACGGATAAATACTACATGACAAGGTGAAAGCTAAGGTAATGACACCGGTGCGTAACGGCATTTCCTCCTGGATTTCTCCCGGCTTTACTGGAATTACCCAGTTTTCTTGCGGATGCACTGAGAATGTTTTGTAGCCTTACATAGTAGCATTATTCAAAAAACGCTTCTTAAAAAAAAAAAACACGTCGACGTTGGGAGGAGTCTGGAGGACGTGCAGAACGTTGGACGGAGGCGCATGCGCAGGAACGGTGACTGAGACGGGACAATCCCATCAGCACGTGGGGTGGGTGGTCTGTGCGACGGTTGATGTTTCGATCGTAGTTGATCACACATCTCTTTCCTTGACCACCACCTTCCACCCCAACTCCCCGCTCTTCCCTCTCCCCTTCAACGTCGGCGTCAAATCTACACCCATAGTACCAATTGTTCAGCAGTACCGGCTCTTCGTTCCCCATTCTCTCCTCGAGGGCGCCCTCGCACGGTCCCATATACCTCGGCTCAAGATTTCCTGTGTTTACAAGTCGTCAAACCTCTTGTTGTCGTCAAGCCTTCAAATCGTCAAGTTTCCCTTCAGTCGTCAAGCCTTCCTCACGTCATCAAGCTCGCTTCAAGACTTAAGCTTTCCTCAAGTCATCAAGCTTCACTCAAGTCGTCAAGCTCTACTTCAAGTTATCACGCTTTCCTCGAGTTGCTAAGCTTACCCAAGTCGTCATACTCTCTTCAAATCGTCAAGTCCTCTCGACTCTTCTCATCTCATCAAGTTCTTAGGCTTCAAGATTTGTCGTGTAACGGGTGGGATACCGAGTGAGCGAGCGGTGACTAAGTTGAGTCAAGCCAGTTATTGTGCCTCATATCTTTTGTATCCTTTTCTCCCCAACTCCACCTATCTTTGACTCTGGTGTCGTCCCTCTCGTGCCTTCCTACCATCTGTCGTAGCCTTTGTATCGTTTTAAGAGCAAAATACAATGATTTAACAATTATTTCGTGCGCGAATAGGCTGGTTTGTGAGCATGAAAAAGTACCAGTAAGCCGCCCTTGGGCCTAAATTCTGCCCGCAGGTTGCAAACTCACCAGCGCTGGCGAAATCTACTGTCTGTGGTCTGAGCCTGACCGCGGCGGGTGATCGCTGGCGACCGATGGTAGGCTGGTAGCGGATCACCCGGCCTGGTAAGGCCAGATCCGGATGGTGCAAATTTCCTGATGCCGGTCAAGAGATAACACTATGGCGCTAATACTAAGTATACCGAAATTGCAGAAAATGGAACACCGGAAGATGAAGATGTATAACCCTCTGGAAACTATACAGTAAGGTTTTTGAGAACCGAAATGCAGTTTAGGTCGTAAAATCAAAGCAGAATGGCACCAAGCATAGGCCAGTTGCCAGAGATTGAGAATCTCACACTCATTTTCAAGGTAATATGATAGTTTAACTTGTTTTGGCACATTTCTCAAACATCTCTGGATGTTCTGGTGCTCTCAATGCGAATAAAGAATGCGAGAGGCAAAAGTGCGAGCGTGTTCTTATGTCATAGTGCTGTCAAAGTGCCGTTGCCATCAAACGCTGTCAACTTTCCAACAACTTTCTTCGAGTGAATAAGGGAGGATACGGGGTCTATTAAAATCATGTAGATACATATTATAGCGCAGTAAAGCACTCCAAACCACATGGTGTGCTTTATACCAGTAGAACCAGTGGGCACTAACGAGATATTCAAGAACTTCGTGAAAATGACCACCAAAACCTCTTTTCGCGGACCCCGGATACAGATCGACTACTACCAGTGGGTAGTCATGGTCCATCAATCCAGTTTCCGCCACCCCTTGAGGAAAGCTGCACATCAGATCGAGTTTGTTAAAGATGCTTCGACTTTGCGCCGGCATTTGGGAACGTTTACCACCAGGTGTGTTACCGCAGGACATCTTCATTCGTTTTGAATGTCTCATTTGATCCTAGCCCGCGTACTACAAGTGGTGCAAAACCGAAAATTTCCTTTCCATGCCTCCCGAAAGATACGAAGGCTCGGAAGCTGGAGGCCGAGGTTGCGAAGAAACACCAACTCACCTTGGATGGGCAGCTTGTCCCACGACCACCTGCAACAAAGAAGTTGATTTACACCCACGAGCGCTTTGCGGAGGCCGCTGTCAAATGGATGATCGCAACTGACCAGGTGTGTTGTTTATATATCTAGTCTGAGCTTCACTGAGCAAAATCTAGTCGCTTTCTGCACTAGCGAACGAGTATTTCATCATGATGATCGACACGGCCGCGCTGGCTACCAACGGCGTCGAGATTCCGGGTCGCCACGCGGCTCGGGCGACTGTCATGCGGCTCTTCAAGGAAAACCTTCGGCGGGCTGAAGGCTTTATTTAACGTCGTGCATTTTAATCCTTCAATCATTATCTTTCTGACGCCGATTTTCCAGAGCGACACCGTTCCCGGCGAGATCTCTTTGGCTGTCGATGCTTGGCAAGCCGACAATGAAGACGCCTACTTTGCGGCTACCGGCTCCTTCATTGAAGCGTGCGAGACCTTCTGGAAGAAGAAGACTGTCCTGATTGGTTTCGTACGTTTGCAAAATGCGCATAACGGTAAGCGCCTTGGCCAGGCGCTTTTTCGGATCGTTCGGACGTTTGGGCTTCGAGAAAAAGGGTGTGTATTCTTTCATCTTCCTGTCGTGCCCCGTCTCTCATCCCCTCAATCTGTAGTCGGCTGGGTGACCTGTGACAACGCCAGCAACAAACGATACCATGATGACCGAATTCGCATTCCAGCTTCGCCGCTTCACGCGGATCTCTTACGACAAGACTTCGAGGGCGACTACGGTACGTATTGCGTCCGTGTTTGACTGTAGTACGAGGCTAATGATTGTTTAGCTGTCTCGCTCATATCATCAACTTAGCGACTCAGGCTTTCATCAAAGCCTATTCCAAGGCAAAATGCTACAACCCCCACACACCAGACGAGCATGTGCCGGATCTCACTGCCGCAGTGCGCGATGTTATCGGGCTTGTACGGGCAATCTGTGTGAAGGTAAAAAATCATTTGTATCTTCATCGACAAAGCTAACATTTTTTTTGCTGTGACAGGAACGGTCGTCGGCGAAGCGCAAGGAGATCTTTCGTCAGATTCAAGCTGAAGCTAAAAGCGACAAGCCGCTGCAGCTTATCCTCGACATGGTAATTCGCTGGTCGTCTACCTATGCGATGCTTTACCGGGGTTACAATTTGCGCGATGTAACGTATCATGACCTCGTCTGCAGTGTTCCACTCGACTGACTTCAATCAAGTTTGTCAACGAGTTCGTTCGGCGAATCGCACACGACGAGAAAGATGCGAAGAAGAGTGCAGAACTTGAGCGACTCGCGCTGACGCCGGCAGAATGGGCGCGAGTCAAGGCTTTTGTCAAGCTTCTCCGGGTATCTTCTTTTATTTTTGTGTCCACGTTGTATTCGTCGAAAGCTGACACTATTATTCTAGTACGCTGATGCGGCGCAGCAGGCTTTCTCATCCGACGAAGGACCTAGCATGCATCTCGCAATCCCTGCGCTCGAATCCATCCATCGCAACTGGGAGGAGCAAGCCGAGAAGATTTCCAACATCGAATTCAAACCTGCGCTTGATGCCGGTCGCGCGAAGATCGAAGAATATTACAACAAAGTCACGGACTCCGAAGCGTACCTATTTTGCATGTGTAAGTCTTTTCCTGCTTTCGTTTGTCGCGTTCGTGCAGCTCTGATTGAATCTGCACAAAGTATTGGATCCTTCCCAGAAGCTAGCATACTTCAACGTCCACTGGGACGCCGAACTGCAGCTGGAAGTATTAGCAGCCGCCGAGAAAATCGTGCGTTTTCTTAATCTCTAATCTTCCCCGTCTGGTCTTAATCGGAAAGCTTGCTCAGTTTGAGCAGCGGTGGTTGAAGCTTCGCGCAGAGGCTCCCACTGTTGTTGCACCGACTCGCAAACAAAGTCGGCTCAAGAAAACTCTCGCATTTGACTCGGATTCCGAAGATGAGGCATCCCCCGCCGTCTCAAAACACATCGACCTCCGCAGACTCTTCGAAGCCGTGGTATGCCGACTTTCGAAAGTACATTGATATTGTCGATGTTTTGCCCGAGGGAATGTCAGTCGTAGCATGGTGGGGCGTAAGTTTTATTCCGTTCTTTCTTTCTCTTGTTGCATATATTGATTATTCCCTCAGCTAAACCACCTTCGGTTCCATGCTACTTGGAAATCACTGGCGTTGGATTATCTCGCCATACAGGCTTCTTCTGTGTCTTGTGAACGGGCGTTCTCGTCGGGTGGTATAACCATCTCAAAGCGGCGTAATCGACTCAAAGGTGACGTGGTTGAAGCACTTCAATTTATGAAGTGCATTCTACGTAAAGATTTACTCTTTCCTGAATCCCCTGACTCGTCAAATGAGCCCACTTTGGCTGACAATGATGATGAAGATGGTGTCGACGTTGCTGGTGATGAGCAGGAAGGTCTTGGAGTTTGGGATAGCTGCTTGGCGGATGAACCGGATGAGGGTGAGGACGACGAGGACATAATAATTGACACTACCGACTTGAACTGATTATTAGGCTGCTTCTTATGTACTTATTTATTCAATTTTCTAACTTTATTTCTGCCCCCGACCCGGGTCGCGACCCAGACCCGACCCGAGCCCGACCCGACCCGCCTCCCAGGGTCGGGTCGGGCGTCGTAGCTCGACCTTGACCCTCTGAAGCCCGACCCAAGCCCGGGCTTCAGGGCCCGACCCGACCCTGACAACACTAGTAGTGGGCCAATAATTGGGGCAGGGTTACCGTGGATCCCGGGACCGCTGGGATGTATGACAAACTCAGGAAAATTGACATCCATGGGTGTCGAGAAATCCTGTGTCAAATAATCATGGCCGTTAATTTGGGGGTAACAAGCTTAAGCACCCCGCCTTCGGCAGGGCCGGCTCGCTGCGCTCGCGTCCCTACCTACGGGGGGTACACAGCTTGTCGGGGCAAACCCCGCCTGGATTGGATTCCTTGCCCGCGGCGCCGCACTGCCGCTCGCTGCACTCGCCGGCGCGCGGCGCCGGGGACCGCGTGTGAGTTTCAACATCTCGACAGCCGGTTGTGTTGTAGGATGTTGACAAAACCCCGTGATTTTCTGTCAAAAGTCACGCGACTGATGGCCTGGCCCTGTTTTCAAGTATAGGATAGGATAATGGCTTCTAAGAGAGCACTTTTGCCAAACTTTTGTGATTTCATATATAACTTTTTTTTTAGGTACTGTAAACAGCATCTTTTAGGTAATCCGGGTTGACAGTCCATATAACGACTCAGAAAGACTACCCGAGAGGAGATACGTCGCTCTGCAGCATAACTGTACTATGTAGTTATGTAAGTCTGTACATAGCCGGCAACAAGCCTGAGCCAGGCGACACGTATGCAGCACGTGGTGAAACTTCTGACAGATTATGTAATAAGAACGCACTGTAAGGTACACGTCTATCCCGCCAGACACCGGAATTTTATGGGATGTATATTCATTGGATTCCAAACGGTTTGACCGTATCTCTTGGTAACGGCCGGGATTGATGCTGATCGCCGTCCAATTCTCCACTAGCTTTCCAAAGGAATTGATGGGACCCATAGGATTTCGATGAGTTTTCATGCGGAGAGCAATCGATATACGAATCTTCGTCATCCATTGGATTGACATATTGGGGGGGGGGGGGGGGGGGGGGGGGGGGGGGGGGGGGGGGGATATATTATACTCGCGTGGTCCAAATGCCTGAACAACGAGTTTACGGAAAACAAATGAAAGTGTGTAAAAGGAAGAATGCACTGGTCGAGGATCGAACTCGAGACCTCCCGCATATATAGTGGTGGCTCTACCAACTGAGCTACCAGTCCGTTAATTTGGGACCGGATCCAAACATGTTGGACTAAGTCACTAGCTGACTTATGACTCAAGGCTACGCAGTATTACAGCATGCTTGTTAGTTGAAGCAAGGTAATGGTTCTGACATATAATACGTCTGCCCGTCTTCCATGGTCCGCAAACGAAAATACTTGTTAAGTGCGGCAGCCAGAGCGCGTGCTGGTCGACATCCTCGTGCCGAATCATCGTCACCGTCATCCGGCATGGCAACTCAGGATGCTCAATTACACGTCCGCAAGTTTAGTTCTAAGGTATACAAGTCTCACAGACGTATCCCACAACGTGTCGCAGAGAGTTTTGACTAGTAGGGACATATTCGGAGGGACAGTCCCAATTTGGGGGGGTCAGAAGTTTTATAACTCGCTCAATTTTGTCGCTATAAAAATTCTGTCTTGCCAAAAGATTCCTTGCGTGAAACTGAGTGTTTTCCCAAGAGGAATAAAAAATCGGTGTTTTCCTGCCCGAGTAGTAACGGTTGTCACAAATTGGTGGTGACTAAGTGGAGGGCACCATACCTATATAGTATGCGTAGTTGCTCAATGGATGTGCTCCCTCTTTTCTTTCTCTCCTCTATGACGTGTATTTTGGTATTTCTTACACTTCTAGCCATTTGCTTCAGTGTTGGCCGTAAGGGATAAGGCCTTATTGCAGTTTGCAAATATATTGGCACAGCCGCATTTTGATAGAATTTTGAGGTGCTACAGTATATGATTTGTTCCTCCCTCAATTCCGGGTGGATTCCTTTGAGACCATGACCAAAATTCACCGTTTTGAGAGGCGCATCCAGCCATACCAAAATTATAGCGAAATACGCGTATCTAAAAATCTCAATATCCTCCAATAGCCGCTCGGCGCGTAGATTTACACAGCGAATTCAGGGCGCTTTGAGACAAAGTCCAAGATAGAAAGTGTTCATATACCTACTAGCTACACACCTACCAAGTTTGGAACAAAACGGGGGCGGATTGACGCGACCGCGACGCGTCGAAGAATCATAGGTGACGCAGTCAGTAACGCGTCACAACTCTTTCTCTTTCTACGTCCATGGCGCAAACCAAACGCAAAAGAAAAACACGCAGCAACGACCCCGAGGAACCTCCCCAAAAGAAAGGTCCTGGCCGTCCCTCAAAAACGCAGAAGCCCGCACTGGACCCCACACCGCAAGCTGCTAAACTGCCGAAAAAAATCAAGCTTACGCTACCAAATGCTCCTACCAGCAGCAACTCCCTTCGCTCCGATAATTCTGACTCTGAACTTGGAAACGGCACCGTCCTGAATCCCACTTTCCCCTCTCGCTCTTCTTCACCTATCGACCCTGATGCTCAAGCCGCTGTCGACGCAGCAGCGGCAGCTTTACTTGGTCTACGTCGGCGCTCGGCCAGTGAAGGTCAAGAGGACCCTACATATGAAGATTCTGAGCAGGAACAGGAGCAGGAGGAGGAGGAGGAGGAGGAAGAAGAAGAAGAGTATGAAGGTACGTTCTCACAATTCAATTCCATCCAAGAGGTCTTCAGACTGAAACTCATACCAGAATTCGAGGCCGAGTTCATCTATCCCATCGACAATGCCACTGATACAATTTCTATTTCGTCCTCCATCGATATGTCCCAGCTTCGCCGAACTCTCGCTGATAAAATGGAAGTCCCTAAAGCCGAGCTCCATATTGGATATAAACTGAGTTTCTGGCCCAAGACCAATCCACCTCGCCGCCTCACTGAAGCGAAGCATATTGAAGAGCTCTTTCTTGCAATCGTCATGGAGAACAGGGAGCGCGAAGGAAAGAAGGGTAAAGGCCGCCAGAAGAAGGTCCAGGTGACAATCGTTGATCTCAGGGAGAAGAACAAGGATTCCAAGGAGAAGAGCAAGGGCAAGGGCAAGCATAAGTCACAGAACAAGAACAGAGTACGTTCTCTTCTATTCCTCGCTTGTCACCTTTGCTGAAAGTTTTGCGCCAGATTGCAGATGATACTAGCGATGGGGAAGACGATGAAGGAGCGTCGAAGAAGAAAAGCGGTGCCGAGTATCTGCGGGAGCTGAAAGAGGAGCATCAGTGCAATAAGCACGGGAATAGTTTTTGCTTGGTGGCGAGCAATGGAGAACACGTTGCTGTTTCCGACAAGCAGCTAAGCCTTTGGAGCCTACTCTTGGTACGTTTACAGTTTCTCACTCACATTTTCTTTGTTGTAACTTTTCTTTCAGTCCGCAGGTGCGCACACATCAATAACTAAGCCGCCCGAGGCCATTCCATTGAACCTCAACAATGGCTCGATGGCCGCAGCCCCCACTCGACCTGTGAAACAGCAGAATCATCCTCCTCCCCCATTCTACCCGTATCCGCAGTATTACGGGCCTATCCCCGGATACCCTCCATACCCTCCCCCACACACTCCGGCTCCGGCTCCAGAAGCAGCCGCAGCCCCTCATGCCGCACAATCTGCAGCGCGCACCCCGCTGCGTCATGGTCCCAGCCTTGACTCTCAAGACGACGGTAGCCCAGTCTCGTACCCGAGAATTTGCGATTGGCTGTTGGAGCTTGCAGCTGATGATGAAGACGGCCACGGCTTCCATCGGTTCGGCGATGCCCTACAGGCAGTTGGCTACGTTCGGATCGACCAGCTCGGTGATGAAGGAGATGCTGTGGTGGCGCTACTACAGCGCGTCTGCGTCGACATGAAGGAGGGTACGGCAAAATTATTAGCCAGATATGCGAAGAGAGACTGCAAGAAAATTCGGAAGGCTGATCGAGAGCGCAAAAAGGCATGGGCGGCACGCAACTAAACAACTCCTTGACACAACTGTTTTCTGACACGCTTTGCACTCAAATATCCTGTAATTCTTTTTCTTGTTCGTAAAATGCCGAATACATATCATGCTTGATACGATACAAAGGTTAGAAGTAACCAGAGTGGCGAAACCATCCTTCGGCATCTTCAGGAGTGATAGAGTACACCGCATTGTGCAACTGAGTCAAAACAGCAGCCTTTTCGTCAAGAGATTCAGTAGCTGCCCTATACAGCTGACCCTCCCTTCGAATATACGCCTTCATCTTTGAGAATCCCGGCTCCATAGGGTTGTAGTCAGGGGAGTAAGGTGGTAGATATTCGCAGCGCATGCCTCTGGAACCCGTATTGTCAATGAAAGGAGAGCATACAAGATATCGAAGCACATACCGAGCTTCAATCATCTCCTGTACGTCCTCCGATTTATGGATGCGACAATTATCCATGACGATCACCGAATTCGGGCCCGGAAATGGGTTCATTTGGTCAAGAAGCCCGTCAATGAAGTCCATGAATGTTTCTGTTGTGAAGGACCCTTCGATGATGCTGACATAGAGGATACCGTCCAGAGATATGGCGGGTAGTACAGAGTAGCTGTGCAAAGGTCATATCTGGCATCAATAGTGGAGTAGAGAATAGACCATACCGTTTTCCCCGAATGAAGAATGCTTTTCGAACTGCCCGTTGTCCCTTGATAGCCCAGGCAAAGCCGCGATACGATGTGCGGCGGTCGCATGAGCTTTCGTCGACGAAGACGAGTTGCCACGGGGAGTACAAAAGGCCTGTACGATACTTGAACTGCGCGCGTTTTACAACGCTACGTTCGGCAGCCACGCGTGTGATCTGGCCATGGTACCACGGTCAATCATCTTTCAATAGCGGCAACTAGAACTCACTTTGACCATGGTGTAACCACTACGCTTTAGCGCCCTCCAAATCGTAGAAAGCGAGACAGAGCGACCGCAAGTCTCCTCCAGACCCAGCTGAAGTTCTTCCAGGTATTTATCGCAACTTTGATCCAATGACCCGTGTAGAAACTGTGCGAGACTCTAGCGCCGCGACCACAGAAAACAGGGGGGGCATACAGCAATATCTTGAGTAGTTAGATGGCGGGTTCTTCCTGTCTTCTTCCTCTGGTTTGCAGGCAGCACATTTCCCGTTGTTACAAAATAGTTGACGACTCGATAGACCTGGCGTTTGCTGATGTCGGTATACTGAGCAATCCTCTCTACATGAATCCCCAGAGTGTGCATGCGCACGATAGCCCATCGTAGGTCCTCAGAGATAGGTTTGCCTTTGGTCATCCCGGCGCCATGGACGTAGAAAGAGAAAGAGTTGTGACGCGTTACTGACTGCGTCACCTATGATTCTTCGACGCGTCGCGGTCGCGTCAATCCGCCCCCGTTTTGTTCCAAACTTGGTAGGTGTGTAGCTAGTAGGTATATGAACACTTTCTATCTTGGACTTTGTCTCAAAGCGCCCTGAATTCGCTGTGTAAATCTACGCGCCGAGCGGCTATTGGAGGATATTGAGATTTTTAGATACGCGTATTTCGCTATAATTTTGGTATGGCTGGATGCGCCTCTCAAAACGGTGAATTTTGGTCATGGTCTCAAAGGAATCCACCCGGAATTGAGGGAGGAACAAATCATATACTGTAGCACCTCAAAATTCTATCAAAATGCGGCTGTGCCAATATATTTGCAAACTGCAATAATTGCGTTAAGGGTTATTAAGGCCTTATCATAACCCTTAGAGCAACGGCTGCCCAGCTCATAAGCCTTAAATGCCCGGACCGGCTCAGCCGGCTGCCCGGCGCCTGCAGCCATTTGATTGCCGACCTAATCTCTTTTCTTTCGATATCGACGTCCAGCCCAATAGGGGTGCTCAATTCTTAGTTCAGTTCGTTCAGTTCACTTTTTAAAAGAAAATAATTTGTCAATCAGTCGATGCGAACGATCTTTATCGGTGTCGTAATGCCCGCCCTCCTGCAGGCATTTCGACAACATTTCGATGCTGCAAATTAATGTTCTATGAATGCATGAACACGGCGGGCGGAGGGCGGCAGTGCGGGTGGTTGATAACGATTGTTTCCATCAAGTTTCCATCAACTGATTGACAAATTATTTTTCTTTTAAAAAGTGAACTGAACGAACTGAACTAAGAATTGAGCACCCCTAATGTGGACGCACTTCCTCAAGCTTCATGGAAGGCCTAAATTCAACAGCAGCCACTGGGCTACCTACTGCAAGGGTTGCATCCAGCATGAGAAGGAATTGCTGCAGAACACCCGCACATTCGACAGCGTGGACAATCTTTCGTTGATGGTCTATTTGGTGGCGCGAAGAAGCCGGTGCGGAAGTTTGCAGAGAAGGAGATCAATGCAGAGGCGGAGCTGATGGAGGCACTCGCAGATGCCGAAGAGGATGCTCGTCTCGACGACGGGGCGGTTGAATGTGATGACGACGAAGTTTATGCACCTTAAACAACATTTTTACGCCGTGAAATCCGCTTTCCTGAGGCAAATTGAGCGCGCGAAAATGTTTCCCAAAAAGGAAATTAAGGTCTTAACCCCATAACCTCAGCGTAAGTCTTAAGGCTTATGAACCCTTAAAGGTCCCTGGGGCCGGGTCTTAACCCTTAATTGCCAACACTGATTTGCTTAGTGGCTTGTTGCAGCTGATTTTTTTTTAGCGCTTAGCATTAGCACTCAACATCAGCTTAATCCTCCACATTATCTTCTGTTACTGAATGTATGAGCCAGATCAATCAGTCAATGCTTTCTATCAAGCAAAATTAAATTAAATAGGTCTACGAGTACGCCTCCAAATACTCCACAGCGCATATGAAATGCAGCTCAGGGGCAAGAGCGTGTCAATCGCATTCTGGATAGCCCTGTACACCGGAGATTGTGTCGGAAAAACAGTGGATTGCTTCGAACGGCTTATAACCGATTAGGACCTTTGAGAACCTTAGGACGGCTTGGAACCGTTGGCAGGGTGGCTTATAATCAACTCCAAGCCGTTTGAATCCGCTCAAATTTAACCTTGCCCAATATGAGTCTTGAGGTAAGCTGTTCAGCAAAAGAATCATTAGATTTACCTGATATTTCACGGAATGTGAGATTCCTATGCATGCGCAAAACGCTCAAGCTCACAACAAGCTCAAACGAGACGCACCCGAAGTGATTACGGCACGATGACGACAGCGCCCCACAAAGGTGCTGCGGAGCGCCAAACACAACCACCACCCTTCTCAAATCTCTCTTCCTGCCCAAGTCCCTTCGCAAGTCGGCTTCGTTCCTGCCGGACCTGCCCTCCCCTTGTCGTCGAATCCACCACTTATTAGCTTACTTTGGCCGACGGCTCCGCCTCGACGCTCATATCTCCAGGAAAACAAGATTATCACAATTCTACTCAACTCTTTCTCAAGTCTTTCAAGGCGCCGAAGGCAAGCAGCAACGGGCAATTGAGTCTGTCGGGATCGGTGTATCGTGCAGCAGCCCGTGGGGCGGATTAGCACCCTCGGTGTTGGGAGGAAACCTGTTCATGGTGCGTGGTGTCTTCGCTGTTCTTCCATAGTTCTCTCCACTTATGTAGCGAGCCAGCTTCTCGTGAATGGTTCGATATCGACACCGAGTCGACAATGCGGAACCGTATCTACTCCCTCCCAGGTGTGTCAGTCATGCCTCAACATTTCTCGCCCGAGCAGCGCTCTGGGCGGTGCTTCATCTTCAAGTTCATTTCATGTTGTGTTCGCCGCGGTCCATTGGAGTACTTTTTTGTTTCAATACGGTACCACTCAATATATATGTTTTCAAATACTGCCACGTACATGAATTAAGAGCAAACGGGTACCCAAATGCAGGGGCATCGTGTGGGTAGAGGCGGATTAGAACCTTAGCATGGCCTCTAAGTTCGTAATCCGTTGGAGTGAATTAGAAGCCACCAGGTGTCTTAGAGACCATCATGAGGTTTTAACTGTACATTATAAGAGACCCCGAGGCTTAGGGCCTTCGAACACCTTCTAACTACTTCTACGCCGCTATAAGCAATCTGGGATTTTTCCGACATGCCTGTACAGCAACCAAATTTTGTTCAGGTTAACTGGAATGGCCAGCAACTTCAACTTACACCTCGCACAAGATGCAGAACACTGGGAATAGCTGGGAATGCTGGTATTTTAGCAGGACAGAATAAAGACCAGGATATGCAAAGTTCACCTCCGTCACCAACATGTAGACCTCAAAATTCAGAGCCACCTCCGGTGCAGCAGAATCCTGTACAGCCAGCGCAATATAGTACAAAAACAGGGAAATGCTCAACCCAATGCTCAAGCTCGAAAAGAAGACCAGTTGCTAGAGTGGCACATCCTGAGAATCCTGACCTCTGCTATATTGCACAAGTGGCATTCAATATACAGGATATTCTTACTGAATTTCAATTTCCTGAGCTTTTCAGCAGTTGCATGAGTACTTAGAATAGATCGACGAGGGGGCCGCAGTGTACTATGTAGTATGTCATTCAGTAAATTGCATGTACGGAATGAAACAAGCTTGCCCTTCTATGTGGACCATTGTCCACATACATCATATTTGAGCTGGTTCTGTCCCTGGGAAAATCAAAACAATTTCACGAGCCGTTTTGGACCAAATTCCTTGGGAAACATCGCCGTATTTGGACAACTTACATCATGTTCATCAATTCTATCACAGACCATGTGTCAACATGCTTGCCGACCACCATGCCGTCCCGCTGCCGTGGGTTGATGCTGAAAATCTGCACGGATTACCGCCCAGATTGTAGTTCAGGCCGTCACCCTTCCACTTACACCTGCCAAGGATCAGTAATTTTGCGCTCGGAGCTCAAAAGGGGTACGCACAGTTTCGATTTTTGACCTCAAAAATTTGGCCACAGCCAAAATGTCGTGGGAAAAACTTCGGAGGTGGTTTTTTGAGCTTTTCAGGGGTCGGTGAATCCGAATCTGGAGTCAGATTTATCCCCAAAATTCCCGTTCGCCGGCAATCAACATTGTCGACTTTGCGTGTCCGGCACTGTACCCACGCTTCCCCCAGTCTGACATTGCCAAATAGAGAAATACTTACCAAATATAGTAATCGGCGGGAGATCTAGCCGTGGATGTATTCTGCCAGTTGGGATCTGTAGTCACTCTCGTCCAGTGGTATGCGCTTTGTTCGCCTGCGTTTGGGTGGTTTTGTTCGCCTGCGTTTGGGTGGTGTGCAGAAGACGCGGGTTCGAACTCGCTGGCACCCCTTCATCTTTTCACACCCTGAAACTGTTTAACTTTTTTTTTTTTTTTTCGTACACCGTACTTTAAGCTTCCCCGGCGAGTCCCTTATTTCCTGACCTGAATAGGATGTGTTTGGCACCTTTTCTTCTTTTCAATAACTGCACAGAGCAGCACATCATCAAAACTAGTACTACCACAGACACTGAGGCCCTGTTCGGGAACCCAATTTGCCAGATGTAAGGGCTCCATGATACCGCATAAGGCAGGTATGCCAGTCACACCGTCATAATTCTCACGCCCCACTCCTGCCTCCCCGCCCACTTCCCGCCGCAAATTGCAGATTTTTTTCAGATAACCATTAAAATACCGAGTAGTAGTTGAGATACTGAGCTCGTCATTGTCAACGACGTGCTACAAATTGAGCGATGTGGAAGACATGGCAAAGTGGTGATGCCGTGACTCAGTGTGACAGTTAGCTGTGTGGGAGCCAGCTGTACGCAAATTGGGTTCCCGAACAGGGCCTGAGTCAGTTTATCGAGCTCTTCTTGAGAAGCAGAATGAGCATTCATTACAACCATCCAAATCTATCATTCTGAACTCAAGGAATACCCCAAGGCTTCATTTGGAATAACTCAGTCTCCTCAAATGTCGAAACATTCGATGCAAGTACGAAAGTTTCTTTTTTTGGACAGAAATGTGGTTCAGTGTCAAGGTATGGACCAAATTGTTGCTCCAGCATTGTAATATGCTTTTTACGTGCCCTCAATCCATGCGACACGCCATTTGAACTTGAAAAACGCGTCTAAGACTGACGAACGTAAGCCTGACACGTGGTGGGAAAGCGTGCCGTAATGTCAGACTGGGGGGAGGCGAAGGGGTTTCTATCCTAACCCGTGATGTGTCCTCGAAATTGATGCAGGCCCATATTGTTCCGAATTCTTCAATTTTTTTGCTCGGCATTGAAGGGTACAGTGGTGGCAAATAGAAATTGCCGTGGCTTTTTGGCCAAAATCTTGCCGTATACTTCACCGAGTGACCCGAAATAAGATGTAGAGATAAATATATGATACCTCTGTACTGCTTAGAACACTCAGCTATATATTATGCCCTGACAATGCATCAATAACAGGACAGTTTCTGATTATTGCCATATCTGGAAAGACTCAATGTATCCTCAGCAAAAAAGTGTCATAATAGGATGAAAGTACTTGAAAAACATTCCTAGTTTCGACTTTGATTGAATTGAATTGATCCTCATTTGAGCTCACTCCTCATTTGAGCTCACAACAGCCGCTCAGAGTTGGCTATTTTCACACAAAATAGCTGAAAATGCAGAGAAAATAGCTAAAATGACCAACTTCGAGCGGCCGTTGTGAGCTCAAATGAGGGTCAATTCCAGTCAATCAAAGTGAGAAATAGCATTGTTTTTCAAGTACTTTTATTCTATTATGACACTTTTTTGCTGAGGGTAGATTGTGTTTTTCCGGATATGGCAAAAATCGGAAACCATCCATTATTGATGCATTCTCAGTGCATGATATATTGCTGAGTGTTCTAAGAGGTACAGAAGTCTCACATACCCATCTCTACATCTTATTTGAGGTCATTCGGTGAAGTATACAGCAAGATTTTTACCAAAAAGCCACGGCAATTTCTATTTGCCACCACTGTATGTATAGTCACATGTGATACATACTCTTGAATATTTAAGGGATTGCGGGGAGGAGGAACCTTCCGAGGTGGGGACAGGAAGTGAACTCGTTTTTGGCAGGCGTTTGGCAGGGTCACAAAATGTCACAAAAACATCCTTTTCATTTGTTCAGACCGCTACAGGCAACGGATGGCTCCAAAAATCAATATATGAGCTCAAGATATAAGAGGAATTGTCATTGGTTTTTTCTGGGTACCGGAGAGGAAAAACGGGGTTAGGATCAGCAAAAAGTTCACTTCACGGGTCAAGGACACATCACGGGTTAGGATAGTATCGGAATCGAAAGGAAACGAGTTCAGGGACCTGCTGAATTTTTTTGGCGAGTAGATGTCAAGAGGAGCTGTCTGGAATGAAGTTCGGGTACTCGGACTGGGGTGTTTTTTGTCAATACGCCGGAATTTGGAGCCATTCAATGGCTGCATCGCAAACAGGGTAATGGGACCTGATTTGACCCCCTTTAGTGGAGCTTCCCGAAGCCTGAGAGCCGTCACAGTGATAAAAGGGGGAGCAAGCTCCCCCAATAAGTGGCGTGTTGGGTGTCCTGCGGTCCTGTGGGGGAGCCAAATGGCTGTGGGCACGAATGGGAATGATATGATGCTGGTTATGAGCCTCGAATGGGCGGGATGAGCTGTGCGCACCCCCCCTCCCGTCGGATGGGCAAAAACATCAGTGTGAAACCGGGGGGATGGTGGTGGTACGGGTTGTTGTTGCTGTTGTTAAACAGTGTTGTTTAGTAACTTAGTCCTTGAGGCTTGGAGACACCTCTGTTCAAAGGCAACGCAGAGGGCCATGACCGTGACTTGGAGAAAACTTTTCCGAGGTCATCATGACCGTGACCGTTACTTCAATACAGGGAGACAGAGTACTATTACTCGTTACAAGGAGCCCACCGGAATCCATACCAGCGGTGGCAACTTCTCGTTGAGTAGCTTGGAAGTTGCATCATCTCACTCCCTACAGGAAGAGAAGGAGTCAATTGAATGAGTCCCACAGAAAGGCTGAGCGTGCGTGTATCTACCTGAGCTCCACATAGCCCTCAAGAGAGTCGAATGACGTCTCTGCAGTCTCGTCCCCATACTTGCTGTACATCCCATCGGAGTCTGCTGGGAATAGTCTCGTGACCAGCTCTTATGACATCCCAAAGAACAATCAGCGGCTGTCGAACCGTACCCTTGAGCTATCAAAATTGATGTAGTTTTCACACTATGTAGCCTCCTCGGAGCCTCTTCCGAACTGGATAACTTTCTCACGGGTTTGCCTGACCTTCGGCGCGTGTTTAAAGCGTGTTTTCGACACGTTTTTGAGTCCTTGTGCTCTACCAAAGCGCACACAACCCTTGCCTTTAGCCCTACAAAGTCTCTGTGCAGAAATATGGACTCAAATTCCTCAGATATCCGACTTACTGTAAGGGCAACCTTTAGGACCCGAGATGTCTCGAGGGTCTAGCGAGGGAGAACCCAAAGTTAATTAAAGACGCTACTAGGAATACATTACAGCGCACCTAGCGAGGGAGAATCCAAAGAGAAGAAAGGCCAAGGGTTCCCACGCTAGGTGTGGCAAACATATACTAACTAATTCCCACAAGGCCGGGTCAACCGGCAATAGTCCCTGGCCCGATCACATGCTAAGTCCCACCTTGATGACGTAGTTGGACTGGGATCTTGTGTACCCAAAAGTAGAACTCTGTCATAGTTTGATGGAGCTCCACAGGAAAAATGTAATGGGCTTTGGGCAGAAGTGCCCAAGTCCCTTTGCGTCATGCTGCGCAGAACAGGGGTTCCCCTGACATGGACAAGTGACAAATTTCACCTCCGAATAGCTTAGGCTCGAGACCAGCCGTTAGTGGGAGTAATGACGAGCTATCAGGTATTACTTACCGTTATTGTCAGTAATACCTGCTTGCTCGTCATTGCTACTATAACGGCTGGTTTCGAGCCTACGAATAGCTTTGAAATAGTCTCTTGTAAACAGACAATAAAAACAAAAAAGTCCTCGTGCCTGCGGTTGTTATATATTAGTAGTCGAGATTGGGTGGTCGCCAGGCCACTGCGACATCGACGGGAACGAGCGAGCAGACGTGGTGGAGAAAATTGGAACGGAACTCGCGGTGCCACCAGGAGGAACCCGCTCGCATGCACTCAGGAAATCAAAAGAAAAAGTCCACCGGCCCTGGGTCAAGGAATGGAAATCCGCACAGAAGACGGGGAGCTATGCCATGGCAAACCGCCTCCCCCCTTCCCTAAAACCGACCCCACATTTCACTGTTGTTCAGATCGGACAGTGAATTCAAGACGATACTCATGCGACCCGACGTCTAAAGTCTTTTGACTGGATGAATTTCCTCGCATTCTGGTCCGTCTCTGTTGTAGTTCCTGCGACATTATAAACGCGACTTGCTTTTGCCCACGGGTCCCTCCCTAGTGTCAGGCACATGCACACCATGACTCTTGTTTCGTGCTGTCGGTTTCATATGGTGTCCAGCTTTTATGTAGCTTACTTTACGTCGATCCGTACCATGTACTGCTTGTTTCAATAGCGGGTTTGTGCAAAGCGACCGCTCAGATCTCCACAACGAGCAGCCTCAGGTGTGAGGTCCCAGCGACCTAGGAATGCCCCAGGGCGATACTCTCCTAGGTCGCTTGGAGCTCATACCTGGTATCTGTTGTTGCGGAGATCTGAGCGGTTGAAAAGCGACCTGGGTCGCTCGCACAAACTCCCTAATGCATGATTGGTACAACAAAAAATTGTAACATTGTTCATCGCTATCAAGTCTGAACAATTTAGGTAAGTACATGGCTTGATCATGGCCTGAGAGCACACAAGTATGTGCACTTCTACCAAGGCAAAAGTCTCGTGTGGAGGATCGAGCTCGATCGAGAATTCTCTCCAGAAGTCTGAACCTGCTGGGAGGGAGAATTCTCTCTGAGAAACCGCGTTACGTCGGTCCGCGTAGAATTATCCGCTAATCAAATGCCCGAGCCTTTCCGTCATAAGGCCGAGACGAGGCGGTGCCGGAGATATCCGTCTACCGTCTTGTCAACCTCAACCTACTGGTTCGCGTCTGTACTTACGTTCAATTGGCTCAGTTCTTCTTTCGGACTACTACCGCCTTCCCAGAATGGTATTTCTCAATGTTCAAGAGTCTGTTCGAGTTTGTCCACCTTTCCTTGGTTGGGATACAGCCGCGCTCATACCTGATAAGTACATTCTCTGAATCGGCTAAGAGTGGTTTACGTGGTGTGTACGTTGTCGGCCGGCGGTGCAGGGTGGCCACCCTTTGGATACCTGTTCCTTTGAACTTCCTTATGCCAAATTTAATGACCTTGAGCTTCTTGAATGCATCGGAAACAATTTGAGGTTCCTTTTACCGCCAACCCTGGTAATTATTCTTCGACCAGAGAAATATCTGTGGCTCTCTGTACAGCCTAACGGGCCTTGAAGACATGTCGGTTAACTTGAAACTTGGATATTCTACCTCGCTAGTACAGCCTCTCCATCGATGTTCCGCCTTGGCTTGAATTTCCTGGTATAAAAAGGCTAGGCCTACTAAATTTAACCAGGGCAGTGAGTTCTGCATTATTGGTTTTGCATTACTATTGAAATTAGACTCACAGACGACGGTCCTAAATCGTACCTCAACGTGAACCACAACGAAATAAACACAACTGCCGGCTGCGAGTTCAGATGGCGAAATCAGGTCATTTCCACTGAAAAGCGCCGGATCACGCGGAGAGGCGCCGCACCGCAGAAATGTACCGAACAGCCGAATGGTACTGTACTATTTCAATCAATTCGTCTGTCACGCGTCACAGGCCCTCGAATTGACGAATATTTTCGCAAAATGGCTTACTGTCCTCGGTCATAGTAAAACTGTCGCCGACATAAGAGATCTGTCCCCCGCCAAAGTGGTCTCGTCCTACCTTTACGAAACGAACACTTTTGACCTCCCTGAGCTTGTATATATCTCATAGCATGCCCCGCTGACCATCCCTATAGTCAGAAAAATTATTGAGCAGGAGAATCTTGCTATCCGGATTGGGAAACTCGACCGAGCGGCTGATGGAAGTGATGGTGAGCCGCCCTAATGTGACACAGCTCACTATGTAGCATTCCGACCTCAAAAACTGTCTGCTGATGACTTAGAAACCCGCTTCAAGAGGTGAATTCATTGAATATTCCTGTTATTCAACTTCCAATTCTGATTTCTTGAGGACAATTCAACCCAAATTTCGACACCCATTACGGAATTCTACAAGTAACTTATAGTGATGTTCAGGTCGGGTCGGAGACCCTAGACCCGACCTGAGACCCGGGCTTTCAGGCCCGACCCGACCCGACCCAAGCCCTACTTCAACGAGGGTCGTAGGTCGGGTCGGAGATTTGGAGAGACCCGAGACCCGGGTCGCCGACCCGGGTCGGGACCTGAACTTCTGAGGAATATTTGAGGACCTCTGGTGAAAATATTGATGAACTTTTTGTACTTGCCAGGCTCCAATGTCACTTTCTAGACCAGAAAATCAAACCCAGGTCAATATCTAGAGCGAATGGAACATTGATCGACAATACGCAAATCCCATCAGCTCCCACGAGCCAGATAGGCGTAAGTAATTCTTACCGTGAATTAAGAACCATAAAAGATGCTGAAAGAAAATCCAGTTCTATAACGGTGAATTCGAAGCGTCTGTTAGTGCAGATTTACAAGTAAGTGGCATTTTGTTGTCTTGACTCAGAATTCCGTTGGTTTTGGTGCAGCATCACCGCTGCTTGGAGTTCTCGGATCGTGCAGGCCAGGTCATAGCTGTTCTATCAGCACAGACTCTTTTCAAAGTTCAGACAATGTTTTAATTGCGTAGCAAACCATACCTGTAGGCTTCGGAGTGCCCTTCCGGTCGATGAACAATCTTTTTCCCACCCCGACCCGGGTCGCGACCCAGACCCGACCCAAGCCCGACCCGACCCTACCTCCAAGGTCGGGTCGGGCGCTCAACCTCGACCCTGACCCTCCAAAGCCCGACCCAAGCCCGGGCTTTGCGGCCCGACCCGACCCGAACATCACTAGTACTAACTTACCGGAAAGTACTCTCTACCTTGGTATTTTTCTTATTCATGAACTGATATGCAACCTTGTTGGTTCAAATTCTTGCAACACATAAATACAATCAGAAAAACAACTTTGTTGAGCAAAAGGGGCAAAGGCAATGATTCGTCGAGACATAGCATATGTTCATCCTTTTCCGGCAAGACACACAACAAGAACAAACAAAGGCTCGAGCCTTGTAGGTGCGAAAAATTTCAGGCTCCGTGTTGGAATTTTAGGTGTTGTACATGTTCCCTAGTCCCTATTGTCACATTCTATGTACGTGAATAACAATAGACAGCCATGCCCCAAAAGTTATGGCAGGTTCAATTTCGAATCAGAGTCAATTTGGCTCTGTTTACTTGTACCCATCTTAACGACCGTCTCTATCTTTGTTTCTCCGTTCACCAATCCATTTTAGTCTTCCATGGAGCAGGTAGTTCTGCCTCCTTCCCTCTTATCTCAGGCTCAACGAGTTTTACAGGCTCCACCGTTTTATTCTCTAGCACCAGAGACCATGAGCGAGATTTTTGCGCTTCTCCCGCGACCAAGCAGATCTGCTGTGCTGCAAGTGTCGACGGTGTTTATGGTGACTGCAGAGGCCACCAAAACACTCTGGACAGACCTGGATTTTGGTCCTGCGTCTGAGGAGCAGGATCTAGTTGCTGCTGGACAATGGATGAAGCGCTCGGGCTCGCTTCTTCTCAATGTAATCATCCGGAGAGATCCAGCGCGGGTTGACCACCTCAATAGCCCGCCCCTCATGCGGCTAGGGCAAATCCTGCAGATCATCTCCCTTGCCCCCCACCGAATTCGGGAATTAACGTTCCAAGGTCCCCACACCGACGCCGAAACTGCACACGACTTCTTGCTCATGCATTCGTTCCCAAGCCTCCTCTCTCTCACAATCAAGCTCGAGACACACTGGATAACCATTGTAAATCACGGAGCGCCGACTGTCGTCACACTGGCTCATCCCCCTCTCATTTTTCACACCTTGTACAACTTGGTTAATTTGCGTTGCCTTCGCTTGATACACTTCCCGCCTTTCCTCCCCGTCTCCCCTCCAAACGCTAGTAACTTGACTGAGGTCGTCTTTGGGCCAACCGGAGGAATACGGGCTCCCCCACTTCAGTTCAAGGAGGCTCTCGAGAGCTCGCCCAACCTCGAACGGCTTGGATTCATCCGCGAGTTGCTGGGGATGGATCGACAAGACCTTTCCGGGCTTACAGTGGTGCTTCCCGCACTTACTACGCTAGCTTTTCACAATACCCCGCCTTCACTCCTGTATCCGCTCCTTTCAGCGTTTGACATGGACAACTTCACTACAATTCTCATTGCTCTGAGCACCGGTGATGGGCAAGACGGCGATTACCCTACACAGTTGATTGCCACACTTCATGACCCCCTCATCGCTTCCCGGATTCGAAGCTTGACCATCAAGAGCCTGGCTTATCCATGTGAACCTTCCTTTTTCGCCCCATTCACTGCACTTCAAACACTCGCACTCGACTTCTCCGGTTCCCTGCCCCGGGAGTATTGGACAGCTCTCGCAGATCCGG
Source organism: Favolaschia claudopus (assembly GCA_037176885.1). Classification (NCBI taxonomy): domain Eukaryota; kingdom Fungi; phylum Basidiomycota; class Agaricomycetes; order Agaricales; family Mycenaceae; genus Favolaschia; species Favolaschia claudopus. The sequence goes on from JAWWNJ010000118.1 coordinate 232,331, forward strand.
CTTGCGGAGGGCCAGAGAGGCTTCCTGACCTCCGCAATTTGCAACTTGTGAACGTGCAGCCTGCTCAGGCTCAAGAGATTGTCATGCTTCGACGTAATGAAAATCAAGCAGACCTTCGATGTCTCGAACTACACTTGTTCCGTCTTGATGCGCTGCACGCTCGTCGACGACAATGGAGTGCATGGTTACAGGCAAAGGTCTCTACCTTCTCTATCTACGACATAGCAGACGCTCGAACATATCGCCAGAATAGGGGTTTCTTTGCTTTGTAGTTTTATTCACCTAATTTACTATTTATTGTCGCACAGTATGCTACTTTGTCCTTTGTTCAATCGACAATAATAGCAAGCGTGATCTACTACAATAATAACAAGTGTGATCTACTAGGTAGGCGATCGAATGAGCGGGATAGGTGGGGGAAGGTCCGGGACTGCGATCTGCAGGGAAGCTTCATTGAGCAAACCTTCACAAGCATGAAGATAAATATCCCGCATCCGCTCCGAGTCTGTCTTCGACCACTCAACCCGGCCCTCCTTTAGTGCCAGGTATACTTGCTCTTCCTCCACCTCCGTCAGATGTGCAACATAGGCGACACAAAATGAGACAGCAGCGACTGCCTCAACAACCTCTTTAAACTCATCTTGGACTGCATCGTTCCCAGCAGCATTGGGGGACCGTGCAAGTACGCCCTCGACCACGCTAGCTGTGAGATCGAGAACAAGCCGCTCGTGAGGGGGTACGTGCCACAGAGTGAGACTTGGGGCGATTGCGAATTCGAAGGGGACGGATACGGTCGCTCCGCTGCTAAGTTCCATTGTTGGCAGGTTGTCGCGATGCAGAAAATCTTGCTGGATTTGAGAAAAGAGCAGAGTTGGCGGTTCATGCTCCAGGAATTGATTTATGAGGCGAGTTCTGTGAGAGGATAGGGTGATTTCAATCCGTCGACTCGAAGGAAACACCACGGAGATATGGCTCGGATTCCCCAGCATAGAAGCTGGCCATTTTATTGGCGGGAGCTGGATTTATTAATTTACATCAGTTTGTAGGGTAGATAATCAATTGAATGACACACCTCCGCAGGCGTTCGAAAAGCGGACGCAGCATCAATCCACTCCTCATGACTGCACACGAACTGCCCACAAGGCCGCTCCGCATCTTCCATCCAAAGCAGCTCACAAAGCCATTCGAGCGTAACAAAATCACGCTCGGGCAAATGAACCGCGATAGTCCGAGCAGGAAGGAATACTCCCTGATTGAAGGGGCTCGGGAAGAACACAGCATGACCGACAGCGCTACTCAAGTATCCAAATCAGCCATTGATTTGCTGCTGAGTCAGAGAAAAAAATACTTGAAAGGTATGCGGCGGCGAGCGACTTTCGGCAAAATACCGAGCGCCTTGTGATTGTCAGAGTTCAGGTAGATGGCTTCACAGAGACGGTTCGCGATCGAAACACGACTTTGCTTCGCCGATTCCGGGGTGAAGGTCATGAATGTGGGATCCACATCTTGAGCCACTGCTTGAATGAACGCGAGCATGTATATGCCGCAGTCCACAGTGTTCAATTGTTTTGGAACCGGCACCTGACACTGTCAAAAAAAATGAGAATCAAATGTGGGCGCGTCAAAAAACAGCGGATTCACCGCCACTAATAAATCCTTTGGTTAAAGACTTTGAATTGTGGGGAAAAAAGCAACATGAGCACCGACCTCCTCGAACCATCGGACACGGGCCCCAAACCTAGGGTTGGACCTGGGCGGAGGAGCCATCCCCGCCGGGTCACGCTTTGCATGCACAAGCGCATTTCGAAAAATTGAATCACCAAACAGAAAAGGCAGATCCCCCCGTTCTTGCCCCGGTCGAAGTCGAAGGTAATCTTGAAGAAACAATTCAAGATAACCGTCGATCACATATTCGGATGTCCACTCGTCTTCCACCAGCTTGCGAAGCCGTGAGGGTGGAATGTCGAAGCCCCCGGTAATGTGCCACGAAGTGTTCTCAGGGATTGCCATTAGAAGATTCGGGTAGCGCGAGTCAAGCGGAGCATTGGATGTGGCTGGCAACAGCAGAGTCGGTGCAGCAACAGGTCGCGCTGAAGAGTCCACGTTCAGGCTCGGCACAGCTGCCCGAGTAAACTCAGGGGGTCTGCGTGAGATCTGAGATTTTTGTGAGAAATTTGCGTATGACTTTGAATGCCTCTAGCTCTTACGATCGACCCAGCTGGGAATTGGTCAAGCCTGACCAGAGAGTTGAAGTCCCGGAAGGCGTTATGCAGTAGAGCAGCGGGCACGCCTTCAGGATCAGCGAGGAAGGTCATATATATGAAGCGTAGCCGCCGCTTGAGATCCTGCACAGTGACTTTCGGAGTCTGCGGTTCGAAGTTCAAGAGAATTGAAAGACCGAACAACACTGCCCAGAAACCGCAGCTGAAGGAGTCATCTTGCAACCCCAAGTACTCCGGTTGTGTTTGTAATTTGCCAGTGAAGATCTATATGGATGTTGAACGAACGAGCAAAAACTTCGCACCCCACGGTGCAGACTCACCGGCGGTGCAGACGGTCTCTGTGGTACAAAGAACTGATTCAGCAGCCATTGATCCCGGACATCATAAAAAGGAGCGCCTTCCTCTGGGCGATGTAGTGAGTTCATCCATACAAACCCCGGGTGTTCGGCTCGAACGGAGTGATAAAACGTTGTCCAGTGATCCGCCCGGCATTCAAAGTAAACAATATGCCGAACCAATTGGTGGTCGCGAGTGGAAACCAAGTCGGCCAGAAAGTTTGCTCCCCCTGCTCTCAGCTGTGGAAGAATTAATTGTGTGGCACTATACTGCGGCTGGGTGCTAAGTAAGAACTTACTTGTTCAACCGTCAAGGGCTCCATCCAGTTCATCATACAAAGCGCGTCACGGAATGCAAGCTCCACCGCGCCAGCAACAAAAATTATCCCCTGCTCAATCGCAATGGCTGAGTTATTCAAAAATGCAATGAAGACGCTGATCTCATCAAGCCGGAGTTTATACTCAGGATTGAACCATGCTGTGGTGTTTTCGAGTGTTTGAATAGCGAGATCTTCCGGTGTCAGTGATTCGCCGGCGTGCCCAGACTTCGACGATGCGGCTGAGGAGGAGACAGAGGGCGGTGGTGATGGCTGGAGCTTTGCATGATGCGTCGACTGCCGTTTTCCGGGAATGGCTAGAACGCCGAGCCGCCAAAGCCGATGGAGTCGATTCAGATGAACCGTGCTTCGAGTGAACGGTGCGTCGCGATAAAAATTGGGGAGGAGACTGTTGCGGTGAAGCCGAATTCGCTTTGCCGGACCTCGTTTCTTGATGAATCGTGGGCTGTGATACCCATACAGCCCGGCTTTTGCCGTTGTGAATTTCTTTCTTCGCCAAGGACGGAGTGGCTTTGCATTAGCGGGTCTTCCTGGACGGCCTAATTAAGAGGTAGTACAAGTCAGTTTTCGCTGCCTGACCACACTGTCAAATATCCTCACCCCGGTACGATCCTGCATCATTCTCTGATTTATCCTGCGTTTCATTTTCCTCCCACTTTCGCAATCTCGCCACCACCGAATCAAGTTCGGCATCAATTGTGGTGTCGTAGGGTAGTTTCGGCTCCCGCGCTATTTTAGCTTTACACTTCTTCCCCCGCTTTCCCTTGGACTTCGACTTTGGTGTCTGCGCCGAGCCAACCCCCCTTCTCTCGGTCTCAGACTCCGTGGCTAGGCAATGCGAATTAGATGAGAGGGACATTGTGTAGGGGAAATATTAAGACCTCTCCATTTAGCGCTAGGCCCATTTGCCCGTAGCAGGCGCGCAGCAATAATGTCGACACAGGCTTTTCCAGTGAACAGGTAGGTTTCACAATTACACGATAGCGGCATCAGTATGGCTGTGTATTGCGTCGGGACTCCGTTTCTGAGATTGCGAGTTAGTATGCAGTACTTGAGCACGATCTCTACATTCACTCACATTACTCGGTCGACAGTGAAAGAATCAGGACTCTCTGTACGCTGCACGGCGTCGGCCTCCCAGAGCCGATTTGCCTTGTCATGGAGCTCGACGAAAGCCTTGGATGGTGCGCGATCAGGGGTTGGGAAAAAACGAAAATACGGGAGGTGATGGTTCAGAACGACGGATGCGAGTTGGTCGATACTACAGAATCGTATCATGTGAAGTTTGGAATTGAATGTGTTGCACACAACAACTCACCGTTTGTTGTGCTTGTTGTCGAGGAAAACAGTGTTGAACTGTTTGAACGCTGTCTCTGCCCAGTTGTTCGTATTCCAAGTCCCGTCACGACTTTGGCCGGGGGGCATTCCGATGTCCGTGAACATAGCTAGAACGGAGAGATGAGGAACAGTGCCACGAGAAAAACAGGACCGACGTACGAATCCAAGGCTCTACAAACCAATTTTTGTCAAAGTAATCCCATACGACTTCCTGCACCGACTTGTTCCGATTGTTTGGCCTTCTTGGTCCGCGCACGCGGCATCCCGCGTGGACGAGATCCCTGCTTGACATTGTCATTACCCTGGCTAAGCACAGAGGTGCGCTCAGCTGCGTCCTTTGCTGCTAACTCGTCGCGGTCAGCATCTCCCAGTAAATCAACCAGCCCTTCATGGAAGTTGCGTTTGGTGGCCTCCCATTGGTCCCATGATCGACACCGCTGCAATATGCGAAACAAGACGAGAATTTCAGCCTTGATTGATACCGGAATAGCAAAGCCAAGCCCCTGAGAGCCGTCGTCGAAGTCGAACCGGAGAATAGCGAAAATGACATGGAACTGGCAGAGCCGGATGTAATAGTTTGTGATTCCAAGTTCCCGAAGTGCTGACGTTCGGCTTTACAGCCGTTTGCAAAAATGATGACAGTTGGCAAAAAAAAACATATATAAACAGCTTTGTAGTTAGCCTGGTTCCCCGCCTGAATTTCGCATTTCTGAAGCATTTTCCGAGCTTCTTGAAGGTATAGATCGATATTTTAGACACTAATGCACCATACTACTACTTTGAACTAAGCTAAACGGCTCATTGGAAGGCGCAGGAGGGTGTTTTGACCAGCAAGAATGGCAATTTTGAGCAACATTTAGCGCAATATTGGTTCTCTGGAGCCCAACTCAAAACTTTAACAGGAAAATTGACTTCGTTGTTCAATCGGCCCTTAGCGGGCGCCTATCGGGCGCTTATTCAAGACTATCAGTCCACTGACGGTGCGGTACTCATGTTGCAACAGTACAAGGTTGTTGCCCGCACAACAGACTGTCATATGTACCTGTACCGATACATTTATGTTCAAAGGTTAGTATTTGCTGTTAATTCTGGCCTGTCAGCTGAGTTGTGCGAGTGTTGGCCTCAAACAGATGCCCAAACACGCAATTGGCGCTCAACGGATGCCCAAAAAAACTTCAAGAGGCATCTAAAATGAGCAATATACCTCATTCATACTTGGGAGCTAGTTAGGGCGATGGGATCGAGTGAGTTTGCCTCGACGGAATGTTGCAAGTCCTCTAAAACCCGGTATTCTGCCGAAATTGGCCGAATTTCGGATATTATATCTCAGGAGGTGCAAATATGGCCTGGAAAACAATTTTGCTGGAATCTACTCAGAAAATAGCGGGGTTGTGCGGAGCGGCTGCCGCGGCCTAGGTCGCTTGACAGGCCTGTGCCGCGGGGTCACTCCACAGTGGGCAGCCGCTACGTCATCGAACCCAGGCCGCTACGAGGACACAACAATTCGCAGTTTTCTGGCCACTTTCATGAAACTGGTAGGTTTCTGCTGCACAGAACACTCAGATAGGGCTGTCAAGTAACCCTGTAAAATTCTGAGCTAAAAACAACTTTTGTGCGCTCACAAAACCAAGCGACCTGGGTTTAGCGACCCGGCCCCGCTCCACAGGCCCGTCAAGCGACCCGGCCGCTCCGCACAACCTCCCTAATGGGTTCGAATGGTATGTAACATCAGGTACCTTGTGGGCGTCATTGGTGAGATCCTTAAAGAGTGGACAGAAAGTGTTTGTCGGTTGGACAGGAAATCATTGATGGGAGGACGGGAACGTGATGCCTCCGGGACAAGAAAATGATGGCCGAAGGTCGTAAATGATTGGTCCCGCGGACCGAATATCTATTCCAGTGGAACATATTTACTATGGTAAGGGAACAACAAAGAATGGTTAGAAGGACTGAAAGCCTTTGATTCAAGGACAACAATGCTTAAATTGTAGGACGAAAAAAGAGTGTGCGCCGCACAAATTTGTTTCGGCGGCAGGCGAGAAACCCATTAGCACGGGAACCTTCCCGTTAAGGTGAGGGGTCAGAAAACTTATGTCTGGGACAGATTTACTAAAGCGGGGGACAGTAAGCGTACACGCAATATTTTCGCGCATGTCACAGGTCACCGCGCCCATTGACGAATGTGACAAAATAGTCGCAAAATCCCGGAAAAGTGGCCGAAAAAGAGTATTTTTTCCTCTGCGCGCTCGGCCGCGCGCAAATTGGGGCCGATTCTTTCGCCTTATGGCCCTTGGTACGGAATGACAGAAAATGACGGCTTTTACCACCGGATCAAGACAACCTGGGCCTAGCCATCACTGTCAATCAGGATCTTTTGACGGGGATCTGGGTAATTAGCACTGTTAAGGATGGACACGGGTACCGGGTCTACCCGCGGTTTTGTACCCGGGGTCTGGCGGGTACGGGTACGGGTCAGCACCTCGCAGACCCGCTCGATACCGTGTACCCGCGCGGGTAGACCCGTGAGTCCCGGCATGCTCGGCTGAAGCTCGGCTAAGGCCTTTACCGACGCCGCCCAGCCTGCCCCTACCCTAGAAACGGCCGAAACGCGGGAGACCGCCACTTGGAATGATTCTCGTCATCGGAAAAGAGTCGAAAACGGGCCGAGCAGTGATTTGATGTGCGTTTTGGGTTGTCCGGAAGATGCCGAGGGCTCTGCCGCGTACCCGCGGGTGACCCGTGCGGGTTTACGGGTCGGGTCTTCCACGGGTACGGTACTTGCGGGTAGGGGTACGGGTCGGCGTCTGGGACCCGCGGGTGGACCCGTGTCCAAGCTTAGCACTCTTTGCTTTGATTTGTGAGGAAATCATCATTCTTTGCTCTATTTTCGCTCCTAAACAGTTCTTTTACAGGCGGAGGAAAGCGGTTCATTTTCAAGGTATCGACGAATATTTTTGGGTGTCACGGTCCGCTTGGTCCATTGACGAATGTCAAATTTCGTTCCGGCGTGTCACAGGTCACAGGCCGGGCGAATTGACCGAAATACTACAGTAAGGTAGGCGTCAGTCACTTACAACGAGCGGTCACATGACCAAAGTGTGACAACAGCCATTAAGCTCTCGCCACAAAACATTAGGGTAAAAAGTGGGACCTAGAAGTGGTGTATTTGAGCAAATGCAAGACATCCCTGGTCTCAGAATTTGAAGATACTATCTTGTGATGGAGCAGTAGACCATTCTTCGAACCCATTTTTTTTGACTGCAGAAATGAGTTTTTCAGCGATTGGAGCCATCTTGGTTTGGGACGATGGCGAAATTTGCCGCTTATGTAAGGTTCTCATGCACCATATAGGGTAGGATCCCATCAATTACTGGCAACGCGCCAGCACAACAGCATACACACTATACCGTGAACATTGGCTGCAGTGCGCAACATCTTTGGGCATCATACAAGTATTACAACGGTGACTAGAGAAATCTCAGAAAACATATTCCTAAGTTACGATTACATAATGACCAAATTTTTTTGACCTCAAAAATCGTTGAAATCCTAAACTTGAAAACAGCACTGGGCCATCAGAATTGATGGATCACATGCTTTTCATGTGACTTTGACACCAAACCACGGGACCACACGAGACGTCTCGAGCGGAGCGAGCGTAGCGGGGTTTGGGGCGGCCAGCCCCAACAAGCTGTGTGACCGAACGGAGGGAGGCCGGCGAGCGCAGCGAGTCGGCCGTGCCGGAGGCAGGGAGCTAAAGCTTGTCTATAATAATGGTGGTGGGCAGCGAGGGCTTTTGATGGGCCATCAATCAGCCGGCGATTACTTGTACCTATTCCGGGAAATTGATGGTTAAACCTTAAAAAGACACTACGGGACCGCAGGTCCCGTGATAACTCACGTGAAAAAGCAGGTGACTTTTCGCACGCGGTCCCCGGCGCCGCGGGCACGGAAAAAAAATTCGACGCGGGGTTTGGGGCGGAGCCCCGACAAGCTGTGCACCCCCCGAAGGTAGGGCTCGATCGAATATGGCTTTGAACTGTTTGATGATCTCTGGGCAGTCCGAGCGGCGGAGCCATCGCCGCACAGCTGCGCCCCGGAAAAACGATCTCGTCAACGTGCCTTCAAGCTCTCCTCCTATATGACTGGCGGTATTGATTTTCTGAAGATAGCCAATCATTCGCTCAAATGGGAAGCACCACCATGAGACGACAGGGCCAAAGAGCAAGAGGAAATTATAGATGTGGAAGGCGACATGGACATTGGGCCGTTTGGCGGGATCTTGAGTGTGCGGATGGTGCACAGTCAGCCCATCTACCCAGGTTTTGAGATATCTGGTTGCGCGGTCGAATGTCATGGTGTAGCGGCATACGACGATGACAGCCTGAAACAAAGCCATGCTGTGATCAAGCATACCAAGCAGGCGTGGCGTGTGTGCGCCCACGGGCTGATCTCCCCAGAGAATGATGAGCGCGATTGGAAGGAAGAGAATAGCGAGAATGCGCCACTCGTCTGCTTTGATGCTGCCCGCATTGCTCTCCCCGTAATTAGGAGGCACACTGTTGATCCACGATGGACGCGCAGTTTGCTTTATGACGCGTGGATATGTTGGAGGGCCACTATGGAGTTGTGAATTTCACGGAGATATTTTCACTGGGTCCAACTATGTGAGTGGGACATTCCATGGTGTTAATTCACATGGTTTGGGAATGATATCCACCTCATATTCCAATGAAAACTCTTTCACTGTGTTGGATTCCCTTCCAATACTCCGGGAAGTCACTTGAAAAATACGTGAAAACACAGTGGAAACTGCATGAAAAATCTACTACGTACCCCTCGCTTTGACCAGTGTCAACATACAAGTATTAGTCTTATCTCTTTTGTACGGAAGTACTTACCGAACAAGTACAACAAGTCTTTACTAACGATTACTAAGTTACAGTACTGAAAGTATGGAAATTGACTATGTTACTGTATTACGAACACAACCAGTACTGGTGACCAGAACCATGTACCGTGTTCGAGGCAACTTGAACTCCATAAATTTCACGAGGTTTACGGGTGAATTTCCAAGAGTTGCCAGGAAGCGAGGAATGAACTTTTTGAGCAGTTTTCACACATATGCATTCATTCGATTTTCGGGTGAAATTCACGCACTTCATATTGCGGACTCTAATTATGTGAATCGGGTACGTGAAGTCACAACCCCATGAATCTGAATTCACTAGATAAACCCGTGAATTGTGGAATTCATGGTCCGGCTATGGGAAATTCATGGGGTTCTGCGACCACAGTGGATCGGCTTGGAAAGTGATCCGTTTGCGCTGGCACGAGGTTTGGTACGACGCTGTAGCATCATATCAGTTTCAGGAACAATGAAGAGAAGAGATCAAGCCACGTACCCAAGCCATGAGTTTCTCGCAATAATGAGCCTTTGTCGTTGCCCCACTGATGTCGAGATCGAGAGAATACGCAACAAAACGAAGGGCTGGAAGATTGTTGCGGTGCAGAGCGTCGTACATGGATCCCTCGCTGATTCCAAGGGCGGCATTGCTCTGAGGAGGGTCGGGCATGGCGACGTCCTAAGCTACGTCGGGCATATCGACGTCGGAATCACCTTCGACCGGAAGGAGTGCCTGGACGAGTTTGTTGTGAATTGCGCGGATCTGGACCGTTTCCTTCTCAGGGTTTTTCAGCAGATGTTTGGAAGGGCAATCACTGGGGCAGGGTCTCGCTTGACTGGCATGTAGTCAACTAGTTTAGTCATCACTAAGAGTAATGCCGGCGGCCTTAGTTAGGCGACTAATTGTTCCCACGACTGCCGTCGCTCATCGATCATCGTTAGCCGCCATACCAGGGCAGCCTAGCGCTGCGCCTGGGGACGCGTCGGTCGCGTTGAATCGCGTCCCTACTCCTTCTACTCTCTTCTACTGTCATGTCTATACCATTGCAACCTCTTTTGAACGAAACTCTCGCCGGACGGGCACCCCCTTCACCTCCAGCTAGTCCCATACTATCCCGCAACGACCAGAATAAAGCGCCGGAACCATCTCCAGCGACAACAGAACCACCAAGGAAGCGTCGGAAAGTAGATTTTGAGAGTATCAACAACAAGAATGATGAGGAGGTGTGGAATCTGCCAGATAGCGAGATTCTTGGTGCGTTACTGTTTCTCTGTCGTCTTTGCATCCTCACATTTCATTCGGCATAGATGCTATACGTGTCAAATGGCAAGCTGATGTCTACGACCATTTCACGCCTTCCCTCGTCCGAGACTTGTCCACCACTCCACGCTCAATCAAAATTGTGCTCACTTGCAAATTCGGCGATCCACGACATCACTCGAGTGAACGACGCCGTGATGCTAAAGGCAGCTTTAATACCAGCAACCTCGCAAGTTCTATCAAGACCTGCGTGGCCAGAGATCCCTCTCGTGCTGCTTTGATCCCTCTCCCCATCGCTTCTGCCGGCACAATCCCCTACTCCGAGGCCATGCATCGCACACTAATCGCTTTGCGTTGTGCCTCGTCCAAGCGCCCTTTCAACCAGGTAGAAGACAAGTGGTATCGGATGGAGGTCGCTATGTTGCGGCCGGGTACGACTGTGCCCTCGGCCGACACCGTGGCGAGAGATGTACAACGTCTATACGTGCTGGTGGCGCAGGAGGTGAAAGCATATTTTCAGGTTAGTCCGTTTTCGTCACCACTAACTGTTCATGAACACTCATGCCATTCTACAGAGACGGGCACGGGATGTGCATGGGGTGGTGGACGGATGGACGGCTCCGATTGCGGAGAACTATTTGGGGGCAGGAATAGTGTGGGAGGATGTGGGTAAAATATATGCGATCGACTTGGAATTCATCCGGTGAGTATGCACCGCCCTTCATTCTGACCCGTCCAATACTTTTTGCAGACTGACTGATCGCCATACCGGTGATTATCTGGCGTCGCAGCTTGCCGACACCCTCATACGCTACGTGAGTATTCTACACTCAATCGTCGCGAATCTGACACAAGGATGACTAGCTTCACCTGCTCATGATGGACAACGCCGGAAACTGCAACACGACAGCCGTCTGTCTGCCCAAGTATATTTCGACATTCCGCGGCACATTAGCTCGAGGTCGCTGCTTTACGCACATCATTCAACTGGTCGCTAAGGTTTGCTTCTCTTACCTCTTCCGCACACACGCCGTGCTAAAGCTGGTATGATTTCAGGCCGTCATCTCTTTCTTTTTCAAGCAAGCGAAGAGAAAGAAAGTTGTGAAATCCAAGAAAGGTTCCGCAAAGCGTACCACAGCTCCGTCAGCCTCGTTAGCGCGGTCGCATCCACTGGTGTGGGGTAAAGTTCCCTTCCCTGGCACATTCGCCATAGACCCTTGGTCTCCGAGTAGGCTTGGAAGCTCTCATGCCAGGTCGGATAGTTGTCGCGTGTGAGGACCGGGCGAGCAGTGGTGTGAATGTTGTCCGTCATTTCGAAGCAACGAGCGAGAAGTTGAGCCTAAAAATACTGCGTGCACCAAAAAAAAAAAAAAGTTCCTGAGGCGATTTTATAACGCTAGGCCCATGAATCAAAGCAGCGGAGCGGCACAGAGGCAATCAAGCACTCAGGGAACTGGGATGGCGTTAGGCAAGGCTGTAAGTATATTACAGCTAGTGCTGCCGCGAGGCGAGGTCGAGGTACCTTGAGGTGATGGCCCATCAACCTTGAACCCACCTTGAGATGACGTCACCTCAGCAGTCCACCTCGAAATTCACTCTCTTCACTTCATTTTCATTCCCTGAGCCGCGAAAAAAGTTCAGCTAGCCTCCAGTGACCCACTCATGAGCAAGCATCACGTTTTTCTGGTGCTAACAACTATTTTTGAGTATTATTTCCGAAAACAGTCTCAAGGCGCCATCACCTCGACTACCATAAATGGCAACAGTTTAAGGCCAAGGTCACCTCACCTCCGAGGGCCTCCACCTCGCGGCAGCACTAATTACAGCCGTTTTGGAAACAATATATGGGTTTTGATCAAGTGGTGCTCATTCGTTTGTGTTTACCTTTGTTTTGCTTCCCGTCACCAGCTCCACTTCAGCCGAATCTGATTTTTGCTTCCGCCACCCAAAGAACACCAGGAAAAAACAGGGGGTTAACAGAACTGAGGATCAAGACTCAGCTGCTACTTGCCCAGAGCTCGACAGGGCCATGACTTGCGAGCAAAGCCCAAAACAAGGGATCAGCGGCACTTGATGTGGTACGGCAACGCCCCACAAAGTGGTGCTCCCGGCTTTGCCGATGACAGAATGGTCAACAAACGTAAGCACAAACGAACGAGCACCACTCAATCAAAACCCGTATATTGTTTCCAAAACGGCTGTAAAAGGTATCGTACCTGGGATGGCGTTAGGCAAGGCTGAAGAGCCTTGCCCGGCGCCATCCCCGAATATACATGTTGTAGTAATCAATCATTACTCTACTTTTCCTCAACCGAGACGCGCTAAGTCACCAATTCCAACAGGGATAACCCATAAATCTGTCAAATCCCATAGCTTTTTCGCTCTACCGAGGGCTATGGGTTATGACAGCTTCGACTGTACCTTCTCCACCTCATATCTCGGTCAATTCTTGTGCAATCCATGTGGTTGTATGGTGCGCATCGCTTAAACACCACCAAACAAGAACGAAAAGTATAGCACATGATCAGAGCCTCCAGGTTTCTGATCCTCTGGCCAAAACACTCCGATTAGATGGTACTTCAATCCCTCAAGAGGGTTTCTCGATTGGATAAAAACTCACAATAAATAGTTTTTTCCTCGGGTCAAATTGAGACATCACTGATGTAATCAATCAATCAAGCACGTGCACTTACGCAATTTCCTAATGCAGACAACCTAACCCGAGTTACACCCTATTCAAGTAGCATATAGGTGGAAGGAGTAGTGCTGCCGCGAGGTGGAGGCCCTCGGAGGTGAGGTGACCTTGGCCTTAAACTGTTGCCATTCATGGTAGTCGAGGTGATGGCGCCTTGAGACTGTTTTCGGAAATAATATTTAAAAACAGTTGTTAACACCAGATAAACATGATAGGTGCTCATGAGTGGGCCACTGTAGGCTAGCTGAACTTTTTTCGCGGCTCAGGGAATGAAAATGAAGTGAAGAGAGTGAATTTCGAGGTGGACCGCTGAGGTGACGTCATCTCAAGGTGGGTTCAAGGTTGATGGGCCATCACCTCAAGGTACCTCGACCTCGCCTCGCGGCAGCACTAGGAAGGAGATGCAGTAAAGCACTGCTAACAGCTCACTCAACCACCTCTGACCCTTTTCCGCTGCCAGAAAGGCAATATAAAATATGAAATTTTTTGTTTCGTCGATTTGAGACATCATTGATTCCATCAATGATGGGACCTATTTGGTGGTGTTTAATCGATGCGCACCATAAGCTTGTTAGAAAGCAGTTAGATGGGGCTACCGAACGGCTGGCACAAAAGCCGTTTCGTGGTCCGAAAGACGATCCGCCTGGAGCCGAACTTCTCAAACAAGATCGGACCGAACCAGAGTGGTTTTACCTTCGTTTTCAGTCAATCCTGGGCGCATCTGAACATTCTAAATCGCCACTTCAAGTAGAGATAAAAGGCAAACAGGTCTGCAATCTCACCCTTTAAAAATATTGAGATCAAGTGACTTGATTTCAAGTTTGGTCCATCGATGTGAGTTTTCATTTTTCCGCTACGGGAGTGTGCTTGCCTTGCATTTTGATTTTTCAGAACTCGTTGCCTGTGTCATAGATTCAAATACCGTCTGGATTTATATGATTGTGATCAGATCTGATTGAGTTCTCCCCGTTTCTAATCTTCGTACTCTGACTTATCACCGGAAAATGGTGAACAGTATCAACGACACTGTGAGGGTGTTTTGTGTATGGTATGAAAGCCCTGCTCAAGGGATCTAGAATGACTAGCAGTGAGCCCATGCTTCGCCATGGGATTCCGCTCTTCTGCCCTACAAAAACCAGGTGCCAGTGCCAATCGTCGCCGACCTTCGGTCGACTCCTCGCGGCCCCGTGTGCGAGCTCACTGCATCTCAAATGGCTTGGTTTCTTACATATAGTAAATACAATGCAAAAATCTCATCTTAAGCCGTTTACAATGTTGAAATGCCTGGGGAAATTTGTTGCCATCCAAGCATCATCTCCCGTCGTTGTTCCTCAGCATAAACACCTCGCCGAACCTCATCCTCATACCGAAGCATCCTACTTCGGTAACTTTCCCGATATCGGTCATTGCGGCGAGGCTGATTGATATCGTATTCGTGGTCGAGGGCTTGATCTAATGCCTGAGTTGGATCTGTGAGGAACAAACAGTAAGCAGACAATACAGCTCCAATTGGGTGTACACGTACCGCATTCAGGATATGACTTTAACCTTCGTTCCCCTCGTTCAACTCTCCGCCGTAGCGTTTGCGCTCGAGACCTATGACAACCTTTATATCCCTTGATGTCCAATAGATCCTCAATATTGCCAGCGAGCTCTCGTTGCCGGCGTGCTCGTTGAGCCAATGATCGTGTCAAGTTTGCAGGTCTTCCAATGCCTGACTGTGCTCGCGAAATCAGTGCGAAGTCCACAATGTAGCTCAGATCGCAAGTCTTGCGTACCAAACGACCATCATTCTCTTTTTCCTTTGCTTCTCTCTTCCTCCGTTATTTTTGGCCCGCTGAACACCGTTCAGACTCGGACTAAGGAAAAATCCCTTTTCAACAGGTCCGGCATGCCAACATCCTTTTGAATTGCTGACCTGACTCCGACTCTTTCTTGAAACTGGGCTCGCTCTGATCCTCACAGGTGCACCGTTGACTGCACTCAGCTCGCCAAGATTCCCCTTGCGCTCCATTGTTCTGCTAAGCAAAAAGGGCTCTGGCTGAGTCATAGAGGGCGTCTTGGGCAGCAATGGGCGAAGACGGGCCGTTGTCGCGGGCATGATTGAGCATCGAGTGAATTGACATCGTGCAGAGAGATGGCGTGGAGCGTGGGGCACGAAATCAACATCTCGACAAAATGACGCACCAAGTGGGGCGGTTCACGGCATTTTGTTAGCGGTCAGCCAATACGAATGTTCCTTTCGTTTGTCTTGTCTTGTCCCACCCAGACACGAAGTCTTTGGTTCTTATATAGATATAGATACTAGAACCAACCCGATTGGACCAGAAATGAACGAAATACAGTTGCGGCGAAATCAAATTACTTACCAAATATGGAAATTCTCATCAATCCACTCCTTTAGCTGTTTCATGTGGTAACTGGACAGACATACTTAGAGGCTCCATGTTGTACGCCCTGTGCAGAAAAATCCGGGTCTTTGGGTTGATTTTGGCCGGATAGTAGCCAAGTTTGTATAACAAAGTGGAGCCAAAATCGGTCAGAAATATGATGGATTTGGCTGGTTTTTGCGCCTAGACGTATTCAATTAGTGTGATACAGGTCTTCTGTGTCATTCCAACCTAGCCGTGGGTGGCTTTTCTGGGCGGTTGGGCAGTTATGATGAGAATTTCCATATTTGGTAAGTAATTTGATTTCGCCGCAACTGTATAAGGTCAAGAGCATAGCGTGATTGAAATGCTTTCTTTATAAGTATGAAATTGAGGAGGTGTCATTACGTCTGCAAACTGCTGTAATTCTCTGGGCGTCTGCACATCATCTCCATGCTCATTTAAATTGGTGCCAGCGTTGAGGACATCGGCGGGTGCGTTTCTCCTCTTCTTTTCCCCTCCCTTTTGCGGCAGCCAAGCCGCAGAGCAGCACTTTACATACTAGTAGCGGTCTTACAAATAGATACATGTTTTTCTCTAGTCTCCCGCAGTCAGACTCTATGAGATATATGATAGTCGATATATCTTTCGCCGGGTGAAGACAGAACCTCAAATGAGGAACCGGGCGGCTCGGAAATAAGGTCCCCAAAAGGGTGGGGGGTATTTACCAGTGAACCCGCCGAGTCGACTCGAGCTCGGATCATTGGCCGGAAGTCATTGGTTCACGCCACGCAGATGACGGAGCTCAACCGATCACCATGCAAAGACCGGTCGACCAAGCTGGGACGAGTCTCAACACTTACCTCCAAACTTTATACCACTCTGGACGACGTCGCCGAAAGTTTACTCACGAATGTCGACTATAATTCACATAACAGCTTTTGAACCAGTTGTCGGCGACGGGTCTCAGGCGCAATAGGTTTCTATTTGAACTCGGATTACCTGATTTTTCTGTTTCAACCCCGCAGAACTTTGAAGATCTTGAGCCATCTCAAGTCCGAGTCACAGTCTGTAGCTAGATTGTTCCGCTGGTATTCCCGGCCCGCCGGACCTTCTGGGATCATTAAATTTTCGTTTCGATTCAAGTATCCAGCGCTTTTCCCAAGCTTTTCCACTCGACTTGGGTGATCAAGTCACTTCTGCCTATGTACAGTGCCGGACACGCAAAGTCGACAATGTTGATTGCCGGCGAACGGGAATTTTGGGGATAAATCTGACTTCAGATTCGGATTCGCCGACCCCTGAAAAGCTTAAAAAAACCACCTCCGAAGTTTTTCCCACGACATTTTGGCTGTGGCCAAATTTTTGAGGTCAAAAATCGAAACTGTGTGTACCCCTTTTGAGCTCCGAGCGCAAAATTACTGATCCTTGGCAGGTGTAAGTGGAAGGGCGACGGCCTGAACTACAATCCGGGCGGTAATCCGTGCAAATTTTCAGCACCAACCCACGGCAGCGGCACGGCATGGTGGTCGGCAAGCTTTGACAGTGATAGAATTGATCAACATGATGTAAGTTGTCCAAATACGGCGATGTTTCCCAAGGAATTTGTGCCAAAACGGCTCGTGAAATTGCTTTGATGTTATCAGGGACAGAACCAGCTCAATTAACGGAGTCGATTGCGCTATGTTTCGTAATTTTCCCATGAAGTCTCGGTGTTCGGCCAAAATTTTGGGGTCAATTTTGTTTGGTTTTGAGTTTTGGGGAAATCGGCTCGTGCAAAACCGTTGTTCGGGTCTGTAACAACATGTTTACACAGAAAACTAACCGCCTGGGCATGTGTCACACCTTCCATGAATGGAAGATCAAAGTTGTCGACTTTGCGTTTCCGGCACTGTAGTGCCGGCGGCCTTAGTTAGGCGACTAATTGTTCCCACGACTGCCGTCGCTCATCGTTAGCCGCCATACCAGGGCAGCCTAGCGCTGCGCCTGGGGACGCGTCGGTCGCGTTGAATCGCGTCCCTACTCCTTCTACCCTCTTCTACTGTCATGTCTATACCATTACAACCTCTTTTAAACGAAACTCTCGCCGGACGGGCACCCCCTTCACCTCCAGCTAGTCCCATACTATCCCGCAACGACCAGAATAAAGCGCCGGAACCATCTCCAGCGACAACAGAACCACCAAGGAAGCGTCGGAAAGTAGATTTTGAGAGTATCAACAACAAGAATGATGAGGAGGTGTGGAATCTGCCAGATAGCGAGATTCTTGGTGCGTTACTGTTTCTCTGTCGTCTTTGCATCCTCACATTTCATTCGGCATAGATGCTATACGTGTCAAATGGCAAGCTGATGTCTACGACCATTTCACGCCTTCCCTCGTCCGAGACTTGTCCACCACTCCACGCTCAATCAAAATTGTGCTCACTTGCAAATTCGGCGATCCACGACATCACTCGAGTGAACGACGCCGTGATGCTAAAGGCAGCTTTAATACCAGCAACCTCGCAAGTTCTATCAAGACCTGCGTGGCCAGAGATCCCTCTCGTGCTGCTTTGATCCCTCTCCCCATCGCTTCTGCCGGCACAATCCCCTACTCCGAGGCCATGCATCGCACACTAATCGCTTTGCGTTGTGCCTCGTCCAAGCGCCCTTTCAACCAGGTAGAAGACAAGTGGTATCGGATGGAGGTCGCTATGTTGCGGCCGGGTACGACTGTGCCCTCGGCCGACACCGTGGCGAGAGATGTACAACGTCTATACGTGCTGGTGGCGCAGGAGGTGAAAGCATATTTTCAGGTTAGTCCGTTTTCGTCACCACTAACTGTTCATGAACACTCATGCCATTCTACAGAGACGGGCACGGGATGTGCATGGGGTGGTGGACGGATGGACGGCTCCGATTGCGGAGAACTATTTGGGGGCAGGAATAGTGTGGGAGGATGTGGGTAAAATATATGCGATCGACTTGGAATTCATCCGGTGAGTATGCACCGTTCCCTTCATTCTGACCCGTCCAATACTTTTTGCAGACTGACTGATCGCCATACCGGTGATTATCTGGCGTCGCAGCTTGCCGACACCCTCATACGCTACGTGAGTATTCTACACTCAATCGTCGCGAATCTGACACAAGGATGACTAGCTTCACCTGCTCATGATGGACAACGCCGGAAACTGCAACACGACAGCCGTCTGTCTGCCCAAGTATATTTCGACATTCCGCGGCACATTAGCTCGAGGTCGCTGCTTTACGCACATCATTCAACTGGTCGCTAAGGTTTGCTTCTCTTACCTCTTCCGCACACACGCCGTGCTAAAGCTGGTATGATTTCAGGCCGTCATCTCTTTCTTTTTCAAGCAAGCGAAGAGAAAGAAAGTTGTGAAATCCAAGAAAGGTTCCGCAAAGCGTACCACAGCTCCGTCAGCCCCTGTTGAGAACGACGAGGTTGAGGAAGTTGTCTTATGGGAGGATGACCCCTCGGCAGACGCAGAGGACCTCGCAATGGCAGCAGAGATACATGAACCAACAGACGACGCGGCTCCGACAGGGCAGGACATCCATGACGCCAATGTGACAAACACCATACGCAGTGTCGCTATTCAGAACATGTGCGCACTTGGTGTTGTGATCTCAGCAGCCGAGGAAAAAGATGCACTGAAGATTTTTCCGAAGGTAGTACACGCAGCTTTCAATGACCTACATACTATGCTTTCCCTGAACTGACGATTCAATTGCTCAGGTAGCCGGCCTCGCAAAAAAGGTCCATGACAGCCGTCCAACTCACACCGAGTTTGCCGCCATCATCAATAATCCGGCGACCGGCCTCTCGACCGACTCGAATACGACCGAGCTCGCTAGGCGAAATGCGACACGCTGGGGTTCCGAGTACCAATGCCTCCGCACACGACACATTCTCGAGCCGGCTGTCGACATCTTGATTGCTGACAAGAACTTGAAGCTCAGTGCATATGCCTTCAACACGCGTCAGAAGACACTAGCAACGGAGCTGGAAACTATCCTAGAGGTATCCTGATTTTCCGATCTCTGGACGTGCTCATTTTTGCTCTTCAGATTCTCGAACTCCCGACGAAAGTTTTCCAGAGTCAAAACCGACCGCTGATCATCGATGTGATACCCGAGATGGAAGATCTGGACTATGCTTTGGATGCTACCAGCAACGCTACTGACCAAAGCAACGTCACTCGTGTCGCTGCTCATGCCGGCCTCCTTGTTCTACGTAAATACTATGCGCTTCTGGATGAGTGTGAGGCGTATCGAATCGCAATTGGTATGCTTCATCTGTTTCATCCGGCTTGCATCGACTCAAATCCTCCAGTTATGTGTCCTGATAGGAAGCTTCAGTGGTTTCGCGAGCATTGTGGATGGGACGACGACAAGATATCTGATCTACGTTCACTGGTAGTTCGCCGCTTCACCGAGTCATACAAGACGTCACAAACTCCTACTGCTCCTGCTTCTCATGTCCCTGCATCATCGGCAGCCTCTAAGTCTCGCCCCGCAGACCGCTTTCGTCGACCGGCAGCCTCCTTGAACACATCGACTTCCGAAGCTGACAACATTCACACGTACTTGGACGCACCGCTCTGTGAGCCGACAACAAGTGTTCTCGAGTACTGGACTCTCCGGCTCAAGTCTTCTACTTCGTCTATTGTCTCGACACCAGATCTGGCCCGCTTTGCGCTGTCATTTTGTTCTTGTCCTGGTAAGCCGATTATTTTCTTCATCTGTGCAAACAGTCAGTGAATCTCACCCTCCTCAACAGCAACGTCTGTCGACTCAGAAAGAGCGTTCTCGGAAGGTCTGAATCGTAATCAAATTATCTGGAATCAACACTGCATGTCCTCCCAGACCTTCCGCGCGCAGATGTCGCTGGCTTCTTGGTCTGAAGCCCCGTTCTTCGATCTTCAGGCAACGGTGGAGGCGCTGAGCCGCCAAATTCGTCCTCTAAGAGCTGGCGGTGTCGAAGATTTGTAACGCTATTGTATTGATAGAATTGTAGTACTCTACAGCTTGTGGAATGGGATTTTAATACGAATTAGCGATTTTAGCGATCGCTGAGCGGCGGACCCCTTTAGTTGACACCAGTTGTCAGTCGATCACTAAGCAGTCACCTAAATCATTACTCAATTAAGCGAGACCCTGCACTGGGGTCGTACTCCTGCCAGTCCTGCTCAAAAGCAATGCCAGCTGCCCCTTTCTTTTTGGCAACCTCAGCATCGATTCGAAGGACTCGACGACAGTGATAATGTACCAAACCCTCCAAGACGCAGTGCATCAAGTCGACCACACCTTGAAGCAGACGGCAAAGAAGCGCCCATTTAGCGCCCGGGCGGAAAATGCCGTGTTACGAGAGATTACGAATCTTGAATTTGATTCGCTGTGTCCTATGTTTCTTTTCGGAATTAGCTCCGAGGGGACATAGCCAGGAATCAAGATGACCTACCATAAAGAGATAGGAAATCAAGATGCCGAATTGCCCTTTGCACAACTACCACGGCGTCTGACAGCGAGAAACTTGAGGCACGGAGCCTCTGATGTTCGTTGGAGGTCTCTCTTTTTCCCCTTTCTTTCTCTCCTTTCTCCCAACTTGAAAACTTGATTTTTTCACCACCGCCACAGACATAGGACATAAGCCAGATTTTAAGGATGGGTGCCCCTTGTTCCTGAGCCACCTTGGAGCCACCTTCTTCAACCCTAAAATGGCAATTTTGGCTCCTCGGACCTCGGTTATTGACGGATTATGTCAGCGGATCCATCGAATATCATGGTCCGACGACGGTTATGAATCATCGGCTTGGTCGGGAACCTACATCAAGACGCAAAAAGTAGTGCGCAAGCTGATCATGCGTTTGGTTTAAAATCTGTTTTGACACCTATTTTTTTGAAAGAAAATATTGAATTTAAATATTATGTAATGCCCGGGTTATGCCCCCATCAACCCATAAGATGGAGAGCGTGGGAACCCCGCACGCTTATGTCAGCAGTCACAGTGTAATCTGTCACGCATTTATACCGTCAGCCACAGGCCACTTAGGTCCAAAGTTTTTCATAGAAATGGAAGTTACAGAGCAGTAGATGACATTCTATGAAGAGTTTTGACCAAAAAAGCCTCAGGAGAAAGGATATAACCGGGTGTGACATTAGTGTGACATTTTCAAGGAAGCGTTGCAACCGTCAAGCGGCGCGTTTTCCAAAAATCTGTCGAAAGATTTGGAATGCACTGCCACAGCACTGCCACCTCGGCCCGCCCGGGCGCATGCTTTGGTCATGTTGCGGGCAGCTCGGCAGCAACAAAGGGGAGTCTAGTGGTGTAGTATGCACATTAAGGACCGTTTCGAAGATCTTAGCAGGGTTGTAGGTAGGGATAAGGGCTCCCAGCCCTCAAAAAAGGCTAAAATAACTAATTTTTCGTTCCAAACCTCGAGATTTGGAACCTCCCACGGTCACATGGGCTGCTTACATCAGGGTGCGGGGTTCCCACGCTCTCCATCTTACTCTCTCATAACCCATAGCCTTGGCCATCCACCGAGAGGTATGGGTTAAGAGAGGTTCGACTGTATTGTTCTTATTGTTCTCTCTGTCGAAACCAACGGGAAGCGAGCGAGCCAAACCTAACATCTATCATTAATAACCTGTCATCCTGACCTCAAGGAATGCCCCAGGGCTCCATGTGCAATCGCTCAGTCTCAAAATTCGATGAAAGTACGAAAATTTCCTTTTTTGGACAGATATGTCTTTCAGTGGGAAGGCGTAGACCAAATTGTTGCTCCAGCATTGTAATATGCTTTTTAAGTGCCTTCAATCCATGCGACACGTAAGACGCGGTCCGACTGACGAACATAAGCCTGACACGTGGTGGGAAAGCGTGCCGTAATGTCAGACTGGGGGAGGCGAAGGGGTTTTCGCTTTTTGCGTGACGGAATTTTTCTGTTTGGTTCTCACTGCCGGGCCACACGGTACAAGGTACGGTCGTCAAACGGAAGGCGGACCTCTGGAGGCCACGGCTAATTAGCCTCTTTTCTCTTCTTTATGGTTATGCTCTATGGTTTACGTACCGTTTGCCACCTACGCTGCGGAGGTCAGGTCAACTACTTGACCTGACCCGAGGGTCAAGGGTCAGGTCAAGGTCAGGTCAAGGGGGGGTTGACCTTCTTGACCTTGGGCCTATTAGTTATTTAATTATGTAATTAGTAATGGCTTGAGGCATGAATGTTCAAGTGGCCTGTCTCCGAGGTCTTTGCCTGCACGGTCCACCGCCAGCAGGGCCAATGATAATCCCCATAAAGGCCTGTTTTTTTGGGAGGCAAAAAGTCAGGAATTTTTTTGGCTCGAAAAGTCAGGATTTACACAGGCCTGAACCCAAAATTTTGTCGGACCGGTCAGGATTTTCCGATCAGGCCTACTTTTCGGCCCAAGTTCTGCCATTTCGGCGTCATTTTCCGAAAATTTTCTTCGGCTGCCGCCGTTTTCGTCAGGATTCAGACCAGCGGCCACCAGCCCTTCCCACCAAAACGGGTCGAAAAGTCAGGATTTTGAACAGCCCAAATCGTCAAAATTTCCGATTCCCGTCAGGATTTTCATCAGGCCTTTGGGGGCATTATCATTGGCCCTCCGCCAGCACACAATCGAGCTTGAGAACTGATGTGATGTCCGCTTATGGAAGAGGGCCAAACATCAACAAATTGATCTGACCCCCGCTGACCCGGGGTCATGGTCAGGTCAACTACAGCCTGGTTGACCGTTGGCTCTTGACCCAAGGTCAAGACCCGGGTCAACCGCAACACTGCCATCAAAAAACCTTAAAACAGCTGTATTATAACAGTCTGACACCACACTATGCATTCAATGACAGAATTGAGGGAAGAGTTAACAGTTAACAGGTTTATTTGGTTAGCTCCGTCTACATAAGACTCCGGTAGATAAGTATAAACTAATATACCGCGCTAACTCGTTGTGAAGGAATGGTAATGAGAAATGCGTAAATCTGGCACACAAGGTTCCATTAAAAAATTCCATCGATAAGCTCTTTCCCGTCCTGCAAAGCTAAGACAGTGAATCCTTCTTCCGAGTCCGATTAAACATCCCGCGAAGTTTCGGCAGAGCGATATCTGCGTCACGGAGTGGTCGGGGACGGGAATGGGCAGTGGAGGAAGGTATCTCCGATGCTTGCATGATCGGCAAGGGTGGTTCTGTTGCACTTGGAAGGGGAGGAATGGGTGCGTCTGACACGGTGGACTGCAGTGGCTGCGCCACGGGAGCGAGCTCGTCACCGATGAGGTGCACAATCGACGCTAGTGACAAACACGAACATACTTCACTGACCCTACGTGCTCCTCAGACTTTACCGTCGAGGAAAATAATAAGCGTACTGGATGATTTGGCGCAATTTATGTAGTCCATAATGGAAGGTTATGGGCGTATACTTATGGGTTGGATCAATGGCTGTGACAAACATGAGCATAAGTACTGCAATGGGTTTGATAAAGTCTTGTTTACGAGACTAAGTGGGGGGTACGTGAAGTCACTGACAACCGCTGTTCCCCACACGTATTGGTCACGTGCTGTGGGGGGATAGTGGACCAGGATTCGGATCTTGCAAGCGCGATATCTCAGGAATGGCTGCACCGTTTTGCTTCATCCAAGTTCTGAATCTCAATAGTTTTATTAGAGGTACACCCTGGGTGGGAGGTATTTCTGTGAAAAAAAAATCTTGCTGAGTTCAACCGCTCCACCGCAGCCCCACTGCATTCACAGGCCCCGGGAAGCTCCTGCAAAGGATGGTCCGGAAAATTCCGCGATTTTGGCCTCAAAAAGCCACTCGTTTTGGCGAACTTTGGCCCAAAAAGCCACTTTTCGGACAGGCCTTATCACGTGCGATTTGACCGGCTGTCCTCGGCGCCAATGATGCGATCAGAAATGCTGATTTTGGTCAATTTTCCTTCAAATCTGGGCTCATTAATCAAGTCTGTGGAGGATTATGTCCGGATAAGGCATACTGTAGTGATCCGATTTGATCCAATATGTTCCGGTCAATGATGCGAATCAAACCTCGTTCCCCTTCATCCTTGCACTTCATTCAAGTCGACGAGGCCATCTTCTGAGTCTGAGAATGCACGGCGGATCAAGAAAGAGTGCGTCGGCCCCAAAAACAAGCTCATTTTAAGCTTCTCACTTTCCCTTGAACCCGTATTCTGCTCCACCCCAACTTTGCCCCAACTACTTAAAGACTTTTACCTGCTTTGACCTTACAACAACAATGCACAAGAAAAGCTTCGTGTTCAAAGATCAATGGGGTAGAATCTACTAGCCCTTGTCTATTTGGGACAGCATCAATGCTGGTTCTGAACATTGGACGTCCAGTTGAGAATGCACTTCAATTGAGATCCACCCGAATTAAAAATATTGGTGCATGTTTCCCTGTATGTACAGACGGCTCAAACCTCCCCAACTTGGGCTTTAGATACTCTGGTCATGTTTTACTGTGCTTGTTCATTGCGGAAAGTGGGCTATTTAAATTCTGAGATTGCTCGTAGCATTGTGTTGGTTGCACAAATATCAAGGTTCAAACTACTTCGAAACTATCTGAGCTCGTACTTTTTGTTGGCAGACCACCTTCAATTTTACAAAGCCTGATTCAAGCTAGCGAAAGCCGGTTCCGTTGAATCGAGACGTGATCTTTGCTAAGCCTCCATTTTGATACTTGTGAGTCTTTAATTGTCAACAAAATGGGTACTCCCAAGTTTTGAGTTAGCATTACAAGAGGAAACTTATTACGGTGAGCCAGACTTGAATCATAGGATGCGAGGATGGTGCGCGGGCATGGAGTTGTTTGATTGGAATCCAAATTGTCTTCCTCTACTTATCTTCGCACTACTTCTCAAATTGTGCTTACATTAGTGATTGCCTTTGAACTATAAGTTGAAGCTTGAACCCAAGCACAACGACTCACGCCTGCTCGCTGAGTGTACGGCCCAAGTACGGCCGAGAAATGATTGAACCTTCCGAGTCGCGCTCGTGTATATTTGATTCTTTACATAATGTAGTCAGAATAAATGCCTATGAATAACTACTGTATTGTTTTCAACCCAAATTTGGCTGAAGAGTACGAGTTTTGAAGCAACTGAAGTCTCTCGAACCGAAGTTGAACGGCAAAAATGATTCATCGGCTTTTTCGGACTCAGTGTGGGAACGGCCGAGGGATGTTCCGAGGAAATCTTGAATTCGATTGGCTGGATTATGTCCCAGGGAGGCAGTTGCTCCGAAAGGACATACCTCTTACCATATCTTGAATACCTTTGATTTGCCCAATCGAGACATAGAAATCAAGATTTTCCGGCGCTTTTGTGGGAGCTACAGAAGCTCTGGAGAGCTAATTTTTGGGTAACAGAGTCTCAGATACTTAGTGAGTCTCTCTCTTTTCTCTCCTTTTCTCTCTCTCTTTTGCAACTTGAAAACTTGAATTCTCTCGGCTCTCCACAGACATAATTCATAAGCCCAAATCTGGCCTTAAAAAGCCACTTTACGGACAAGGCTCGCGGATTTTGGGCCTCAAAAAGCCACTTTTCGGACAAGGGTTTCGCGAATTTTCGCCCTGAAAAAGCCACTTTTCGGGACCATCCTTTGCAGGAGCTTCCCGGGGCCTGCATTCACTGGTGGAGCAAAATGCCGAAAATAGCCCAATTTGAGGTCAGAGTGGAGCCATACGGCGACTCGGAGGCATACAGGTGTAAACAAGAAACGAAATGCCCCACTCCATCAAAAACCGGACAAAATCCGTAAAACAGCTGTAGAAAAATCAATTTCGGAGTTGTCTGATTGTTTGGCTGTTTTTAGCCAAACATCAATTATATTTGATCTCGGTGATGGTCAGTAATTTGTTGCAAGTGTAGTATGCAAAATTCCCAATCTGGACCTTAGCATCGTGCTATAAGCCCTCGACGTCGAGCGTGACAATGTCACAGTGTCATAAGGGTGCGGGGATCCCACGCTCTCTATCTTAGGTCGTTTGCATCACGATTGAGCGAGAATGGTGCAATAAGCTGTAATCTAAATCGACCAATCGGAGCCCAGACTAACTTTCCCATGGATCATTTTAACTGCCAAAACATCTGACTTGACGACACCAATGTTGACCTTGCGATGACTCGGCCGCGTTGCCCTGTCCAGAGCTGATTTTACAGAAATTTCCTTTTATGGTAATGCATTTAATTTCGCCGCAACTGTAGTTTTATTGATTTTCGTTGTTCTTTATTTACTGTACTATTTACTGTACTATTTGAACTCAAAAAGGTCAAGCCAGGAGTCGAACCTGGAACGCGAAAGGTGATAGTCGTGAACCTGAATACACAGACCTCGTGCTCTGCCATTGAGCTACATGACCCTTGACTCCTCTCAGTCATGAGGGAACATGTCAGGAAATAAACCTCCGACCACTGACACCAATGCGTCACCAGGTGTCACCCAAGCGTCATCTGAACGCAGTCTTCCGAATTGCCTCCGAAGTCCGACCGCAGATCGGTTGTTATACTTACTATGGTGCGAAACGGCTAAACACCACAAATAGGTCCCATCAATGATCCCATCATTGATGTCTCAAATTGCCCGGAGAAAAAAAATGATCTATATGCTCTTTTTTGCTGGGAATGCTGCTCCCATGAACTGTAGTCTGTTGGTATCCCTCTCAGGCACTTTGGGCGCCTTTTCGAGTGATCCGCATTCAAAAGCGCGAAATTGCCGTGCAAAACACGGAAAACCGATTTTTCGAAGTTTTGCTCCAGTACGTTTAGATTACCTTCTTGCAATGCTATTTATACAATCCCAGGATGTCTCGAAACTGACGTGACAGTATCAATTACCAAATTGGGACTGCGACTTGTCACGAAGTTCGGTCCAATGGCGGGGTTGCCGACCGTCTGTCTATGGAGCAAGCTGTCGATAGACAGACCGGTCGATCTGAGTTTAAATAATATGATTTGTATGCCGGAGTCCCGGCCTACAGAAGGGGGAGCTTGCGCGAATCTGTATCGATATTACAACGCACATTGGAGTAAGTTGAACAAGAAAATTACAGTCGTAAACTGGGAGCGCAACGTAACGTAGAAGAGCAACACGCATATTCCGTACCCGCGGACATGTTGGCGAGCTGGAATTTGCACTCTCCTACCATTTTTGAGGTCGCTGAATTCAATGGACCACTTTTTGGAGCCTGAAAATTACTTCCCTGGGCAGTGGGAGCGCAATTTGTCGAAAATGCCCAATTTTGGAAGGAAGTTTGTGATTTCCCCAAACCTTTGGACATCTCCATGGAAAATTTGGTGTCTAAAAAGTCCCCACAAACCATATTTCCCATTGGCAAAAAATTGGACTGAATAGCTTCTTTGAAGGGCTAGAACCAGCTGGTTTGTTGCTGATTTTTGATTTTTTCAGCTGAATTGTGAATTTTGCCTTGCAATATAATCACCACCTGGTGTTTCTGTGCATGCTTGATTTGTGGTATGATACTTCTAGAGCCTAAATATACATGCTCTATGTTGTCATGTTGTCGCGACCTGCGGGGAAGGATCCTAGCTTTGTTTACTGTTGTTGCTCTTCTACGTTATTTGGCCCATTTGGGTGAAGCCAAACTTTGGCCCTTGAACTCACTCAAAGCAGACTGTATCGACCCCGAATGTTTGACGAATCTGCAGAGAGGATGCGGGGCTATTATCCTGGCCCAAAAAACTCAGAGTTTTGGTGCATTTTTCATCGAATAATCCGCGGGGAAAGCTAATCGTTGCGCTTCCCAGTTTACGACTGTATAAACTACGTTCAAGTAGGTTTCAGAAAAAATAGGTACATATGTATTGGAGTAAATGTAAACAATGAGTAAATGTAAGTTGAGCTCTCTCAGTCTCAAGCATGCGCATTGAATCTGTTACATTAGGGGCGCTTAATTCTTAGCTTGTTGGCTCGTCTCGTCCCAGAAATTATTTAATTGCATGATGAGCTGATGAGCTGCTGATCCCGCTCCGCATTCCTCTCCACTTCCCATCAAATTTTGATCCCCTCATCAAAAAATCGACATTTTACGGACGAGACGAGCTGACGAGCTAAGAATTGAGCGCCCCTATTAGAGGCTTTGCGGTAGCCACTGGTGGCTATTGGTGGCTAATTTTTCTCGGAACCAGACGACAGCCTCTGGGTAGATTAGCCACCATTTGTACGTCCTATTGACAGGATGCAGTGGTGGCTCAAGAAACTGCACACGAGGAGCTACTAATAGCCACCGGTGGCTACCGCAAAGTCTCTATTAGCTTTTCTCAGTCGTCCCCAGTGAAAACTCGTTTGAAATGCAATTCCAGCCAAAGTATTGAAGCTTGACGCGTGAAATGGCCACAAATGAAAGTCCCCATGAAAGCATGTGCGTGTCTGTCAAAACGGTGTTCCCATCACCAACCATCACTCGGGATCAAGCGGACTCTCTCGGAAATCTCTCGCATCACTCGGATTCACCATCTATCAAAGATCTATCGATTACATCAAAAAGTTTCACCGTTACCAGCTTCGATAGGTGTTCCAGACAAAGCCCGCCCATTTCGTCCGTTTCCGGCATGAAGTCGATCCGAGGGTCTGCCGCTAATCTATAATAAAAGACACTACGGGACCGCAGGTCCCGTGATGATTCACGTGAAAAAGCAGGTGACTTTTCGCACGCGGTCCCCGGCGCCGCGCGCCGGCGAGTGCAGCGAGCGGCAGTGCGGCGCCGCGGGCACGGAATCCAGCAGAAAAATTCCACGCGGGGTTTGGGGCGGAGCCCCGACAAGCTGTGTACCCCCCGTAGGTAGGGACGCGAGCGCAGCGAGCCGGCCCTGCCGAAGGCGGGGTGCTTAAGCTTGTCTATAATAAACAAGGGGTGTTCACCGGCAAAAGCCGAGACACCGCCTTGGCAGGGAGGGTGGGTCCCGGACCTCTTATTTCACTTTTTGGACAAAGTTGCAGAATGCTTCAAAAACACGTTTGGGAGGGTCAAGGAAAAAAAGAGGAAAAAAATGTGATATATTACATAATACTAACCGTCCGCCGAGTTCCCCGACCCAAGCCAGATGTAGAAAATCTTCTGCCAGAAAGACGCAAGAAACCAAGGGATCATTTTGCTATGGTTTTTTTGCGGCAAAATATTCCCAAACCAGGCACTTTCGAGCAAAAGTATCCTCGGATCGTGAGAAAACTGTCAATAAATTACTGTATTAGGCAGGCTTACATCAGCATTACGTAGCCAGGGAGGGGTCAGAAAGGTCTTAAATCACTTTTCCGACGTTGTATAGAAAATTTTAAGATTGAATACCCCTTGCTTCAATTTCAGTGTATTGACCTTGTCTTCCACGACCTCAACTTTGGCGCGAAGCTGATCCGCGTTCAGATCATCATGTTTGTGAACGCGCTCAAACGGGCGGGTCGCTCGGTCTCGAATGATCTTCACATCAAGTGTCAACTGAGAACACTTGGCGCACGGCAGAATCCCTTCGAGGGTCACAATTCCGCCCGTGCAATGGGGAGAACGAGCTTTGGGTATCCCAGAAGTAATCGTCAAATCATATGGAGCGCAATTTTTAGCATTAGGTGCATGTAATTGGAAAGGGTAGGAGGTATAGAATGAGTCGGCATTCCACTCGATGGGTATTCCCGGACAGGGTACGGCCCAACGCGATGGATCACGGGGCGGCAAAGTCCCCGAGCGCGGCGGGTGAGCAAGAGGGGAAGGCACCGCGGGATTAAATGTAGTCGACGTCGACACCGGCTGTGATATTGTACCTTGCTTCGGTTTGAGACACGAATTACGCACTGAATGATAACAATGCTCACCTATACAGCTTGACAAATGAGCCAGAAGAGCGCCCTGATTGGCACCAGGTTTGAAAGTCCTTCCACATCTTGGACAGGGCGGTGGATTATTCGGAAGATAGGATACGGAAGCTGAAGAAGTCGTCCCCAGATTAGAAGATGAAGGGTGAGAGCGTGGAAGGTCATTATTGAACACATGTGAACGGTAGTGCGGATTCAAAGTAGTGGCTCCATTTATACGGATTGAAGACTCGCTATTGACACTATTTACACCAGCATCGGCGTCAGGTCTCGAGTTCACGGGGGGTGTGGGGTTGGTGAGGTTCTATGAATGACCGGGAGATGCCCAGCAACCTGATTTGACGTGGCGGAACGCGCTTTGCGGCGCTGGACGCGACGCGGTCGACGACTCGACGCAATAAACAAACAATAATATTTTGCCCCCCCCTCTGATGCACGTGCACATCAGAGTGTGTCAGATCCAGAGATCTGACACCTCTTGCAAATTCAAATTTGAATCTTTGGGGTCACAGGTCACAGTGGCTGAATCTTTGGTCGAAATGATACAGTAATGAGTGGAAGTTAGTGATTTGGTTAAATTCCGTGGACAATCGAATTTTTTCAACAATGTGAATGATTTTCGCCTCCAAAACACAATGTGCCAATTTTCGTCCCGGAAAAAAACCACAATGTGTGGCGGCTCTTTCATAAACGTGACAATAGGGGCTCTCAAGACGCGCAAATGTGCATTAACTACTTATTTGTTTTCCGTAAATTCGTTGTTCACGCATTTGGACCACGCGAGTATAATATATCCAACTTTTACATCGCGTTCATAAAATCATTTCGGCAAACGCAGTACCGCCTTGCTACCGGTGATTCAGCACCAGTCCCTTCGATATGATCAAACGACGGTCTTTGATCTTTTCGCTGGGACTGGTTCGAGTTTGACCATGTCCGCTCCGACTCGGGTTTGAAATTCGAAGTTCATTGACTTTGAATTGTTTGTTACTTTCTCGCAGGTAATTTGTCCCTGCCCCTGGACCTCTCCGACATGGGGGAGTTGTCCTGGAATGTTTTTCACACACGGCCGGGCGTCAAAAGAAAGACGTACCAGGGTCAATTCGTCAGCACTCTCCTCATCGGCGACTGTTGTCGAGCTAGGGGGTCCATCTGGATCCTCGGACTCGTCCTCACTTTTGACCGTTACCACAGCCTGAACGAATCTGCGCGAAATTTCGTTTGTATTTACTGGAATCCAGACGTGGTCGCTTTGAGGGAGATTTGGACGCCGCCATTTGGGATAACTAAGTTCACCATCGTGAATGACCCAAGCCGTGAAAGAATGAAACTGACGTTGAATACTTTTTCCTCAAGTTCAGTAAAGTTTGTCCGCCATAGATTG
The DNA here is from genome assembly GCA_037176885.1 of Favolaschia claudopus. NCBI lineage: Eukaryota > Fungi > Basidiomycota > Agaricomycetes > Agaricales > Mycenaceae > Favolaschia > Favolaschia claudopus. The sequence continues at coordinate 264,041 of JAWWNJ010000118.1, forward strand.
GCCTCCAACCGCCACTGGTTCACCTGTTGGCGTAATTGACGGATCTGGGAGTCGATTACATGGATAATCAAGCCACAGCATATAACATACCTGCCTTGGTATTCAGTGTTTCCTCTCGAGCTTCCGCAGCTTCAAGCTGCTGTAGAATTTCTTCCTGAGCTCCATCGCAGAGACCTTCCGCCTGTACGAATGAACGGTGAGCAGAAAGTAGCTTTCGGAAGCACACAAGAAACCTCGGCCAGAAGAGAGAAGAACCGGGTGGAGATCGGCAAAGGCGACGGTTTCATGCAGAAGGGAGACAAACAGCGACGTGGCACCACGTGATAAAGCACTATGTATGCTGTGCGCCCGAGCTTACGGGCCTGGGGGGGATAATATTAAATTAGTGTACTGTAGTATGTACAAGCTTTAGCTCCCTGCCTCCTGCACGGCCGACTCGCTGCGCTCGCCGACCTCCCTTCGTTCGGTCACACAGCTTGTTGGGACTGGCCGCCCCATTTGAAAACTAAGTTCTAACTAACCGGTTAGTTAGCTCAGCTGGAAAGTCAACAAAACACTAAACGCTATTCTCCCAACACTGGAGCGCATGCCGTAACGCCATCAGCCCGTGATCTCCGCTGTCAGGGCAGTTCCGGGGAACGCCGAAGCGGCCAAAGCGACGTATGTCTCGATTTTAATGAATGATTTTCTCGAGCGGCAAGTTGACTTAGAGTATACTTAGGGTAACCAGCCCGCTCTGGTTACCTTGCTGGTGACCCCTGGTGACCCCCGCTTAGCTTAGCCGAGGTAACCACCGGAATACACGATTGTACCAGTGTTCGCCCTAAGATAGAGAGCATGGGATCCCCGCACCTTACTTAAGCACGTTATGTAACGCTTATTAATCGTTCCCACGGCCAAATCCCCAGTCGCACAAAAAAAAAATTCGTGCTCTTTCCGGCCTGCGGAAGGGCTGACCTACAGACTTAGAAGACATTCTTGCTGTTTTGGCTCTGAAATCTTGGTTTTTGCTTTGAAAAGCACCTTCCACACTGCAAGGAGGTTCTGTCACTCATTGGGCCGCAAATGTTTGACAGGTCCCACCCTTAAGCGAGCTGCCGAAGCGTGCCGAGATGAGTATCCTGTGGCTGTGCTGGCCAAATTTTCCTCCGAAATCTTTGAAAAGTGTCCCATTTGGTGAGAAAACCACATAGAAACACTCAGAAAAAAAGTGGTCTGAATTTTTTGTGGGTCATATAGCAAGAGACCAAGGGACATTTTGGCAACTCTGCCCAATAGGAACCCTTCATTGAACCTCTATCTAAGACTTGTATTGGGCAAAATTCCCAATCTGGACCTTAGCATCGTGCTATAAGCCCTTGACGTCGAGCGTGACAATGTCACAGTGTGATGCTGACATAAGGGTGCGGGGATCCCACGCTCTCTATCTTAGCCCGGCTGGATCTGCATCCATGTCTAGCGCTCAACCAGACCTACGTTCCAGCGGCCTTCGGTGCGAAGGAGTATGAACATCGAAATCATCAACATTCGACATTGTGTCGATTCTCGAACCAGCCTCCCGAGCTTAGGGTTGTAATGTCAGAGAAATAAGCAAAGTTGAAAGCGATGTAAATGAAGACAGTGCAGAGTTGATGGATCGAGTTCAATGAGTTGAGCTTGGCAAAGAGAGGAGCGAGGCAACATGTCTGATAAATACAGTGCAGTGAACTCAAAGTGAACTGGGATATTTAGAAAAACTACCGACACGCACGGTGTATTTTTGAAATCAACGAACTGAGAGCAGGAGCGATTTTTGAGGCAGAGATATGAGTACTGGTAATCCATAACTCGGGGATCTCATAGAGAATGCAGTTGGTGGAACAATGGTGGAATGGATCGTTAATGTTGTACAGGTACGTCTCCGGGGTCCTGACGACTTTGCCGAGGAGCTATCAGATGCCATCAGCGCATCAATCAGCAGAAGGCTGCTCGTTAGAGCAGAACGCTAATCGTTGCCATAGAACAAGATCTCTTGTGTTGAGTTCCGTTGCTGTGTGAGCAAGTTAATTGCCATGCACAACGTCAAAATGGTTATGGGAGATTATGAGTTATCAGAGCTATGGATTACGACAGCTTTGACTATATTGAGATGCTAAGTTGTACTTTATTTACAAAAAGATCCGAAGTGTCATTAACTTTGCACACAGCTAAACATACTTATTGCAAACATGTTGGGTATGTGGACAATGGTCCACATAGGAGGGTAAGCTTGCTTCAGTGCGAATGGGAACTCAACATCCTAGTTTAATACGTCCAACTTGAATTCATCCATGTACAGTAGCTAATCTTGCTAAATTCGGGCAACATTATAATTTATTGGCTCGAACAGTTTTTCGCCCGATTTGGGTAACCAACTTATTCAGTTGACGAACCTCAGAACCGTCTCAGTAACCGCCCTCATATCCACCTTCCAAACCCTTCTGCTCCTCATGAATCTGGTTGCACACTCAGTTAATTTTGACAGAGCTAAAGTCTATACTCACTGGATAGTAGTAAGTATATCCAAGACACTGGTAGTAGCACAAAGTCTGGTAATTTTTTTTTTAAGTTGCTCAAGGCATTCCCTGAGCCCCGGCATTGGTGGCAAAGTGCTTGTAACTTGAGGAGGCTTGTAACTCACAAAATTTGCTGAATTCTTTCTTAATGAGCAAGCAACCATTGAGCATATAGGTGCTGGTAGGGTTTTGTATATATGCTTATTCACAGCACATGAGGTTCAAACGGGCCAATTGAATCTGAGTTGAACCAAAGTTGAACACTCGGAAAAGTTCATTCGGCGCGCAGTCCGAAGTCACATGACAATGACAGTGACGGCCGTTCCCGAAGTCCGAGGCCACGGACTCAGGTTGGACTCAGGACTCCTGGAACAGTGCTTACAAAGCATCTGGACGGACATTTGTAAGCATCTGCATTCTGGAGCCTTATACCGATGAATGGGGAAGCTTGAAGCAAGCTTCCCCATCAATGCTGGCTCGTCTTCCTGGTATTTTCAATATCCTGTTCAATCCCCGAATTGCGAACTTTCCGGGGATTCCGGGCCCATCTTGAACATTTCCCATCTCTCCTTGATCTCTCCGACCCTTCTTCGACCACCGACTCGGATGTACGCAAGGCCATTCAGACGACGGCGGTGCTTCGAAGCACTAGTACGAGTGTATACAGACTATGGTATTCGAAATTTGTATATACGAATCCAATACGGGTATTCATGCATGATGAAGCTTGAACAACGAGCGGCGCGGCCAATGTACTTTTTATCCAGGTCCCAAAGTTGTGAATGCGTCGGACTCAGGCGCAACCAGGGAATTCGTCCCGTTTGGCATTGATATCCACCTTTGAAGAGAGCTTCAGACGGTAACGACGGAAGAGGCATCCCCTACCGAAACGGTCTCGGCAAACTCCACGACGCTGAACGACGCTTGTCCCTGCCCATGATGACCGACTTTCGCACCCCCTGCATTCGAGGCCAATGTCCCCATCGGGATGGAGTTCCATCCTTTATCGTTGTAGTCAATAGCCTCGCGGAAGTGTTGGCGTCTGTTGAGTCTGTAGTAGATTAATACAGCAGTCATAAGGTATGGGAGCAAACGGAACGGGACATACGTCGCCATCATGCTGTTCATGTACACTACAAGCGGCCACGGAATATGGAGTTGAATAGGGTATGAAATGATAGATACGAACGTTTACTGCTGGGAGCGAGACCGAGGAAGAACCAGAACGTGTCGGGGACTGCGAGAAACTGAAAACGCCGACGCCGACGTTAGTTAGATCCTGGGCGGGTGCTTAACGACGAGCTCGGAGCGGACTTACCAAGACCATATTGACGCCGGACGACAAGGCGGTGAGTACACCGCGGTCCTGTTGGATGTAGAATGGTGTTTGGGATAAAAGAGAAGCAAACTTACTTCATCATCCCGCCCTTCTGGCTTTTGAGAAACAAGCAGAGGTAGGTTGTGATGAGCATGTCGCAAGCCAATGACGCGGCGGATTGAAGCGTAGTAATAGCTGGAATCATATATAAGTCACCTGATCAACGCTCGGAGGGAACTATAGAACTACTTATACTATCCTAACCCGTGATGTGTCCTTGACCCGTGAAGTGAACTTTTTTCTGATCCTCACCCCGTTTTCGCTCTCTGGTGCTCAGAAAAAATCAACGACAATTCCTCTTACATTCTGAGCCCGTATATCGATTTTGAGAGCCATACCTTGCATGTAGCGGACTAGACAAAACTATGTATTGTAATGCCGGTGCCCGGCTTACAGAAAAGGGGGAGCTTGCGCTAATTCCGTCCAGCCTGAACAGAAATGATCTTGTGAGAGGCAAAGCAAAGGCAAAGTTTCGTTAAATCAGCCTTACATACACAACTCAAGCCATACTTCTTGTCTTAGTGCCGCAGTCCCGGTAAAACCTGCTACCATAGAGCTGAATTCAGGAATTTGTGCAATTTTGACTGCTGCCCAGGCTAATGGTTCTGATTTTTTTGGGGGGGAATGGAATTGATGGACTCGGAACCGTGTGAACTGAAGTTGATGGTATTCCTGCCTTTGTGGTTTCTTCGAAAGTCGGGAGTAATTTCCTATTGATGCGAGCCCTAGGCTGAGAGTATTTCTTTATTGCACTTTCCCCTGATTGCGCCGCCGTACAGTAGGCCACTTGTCTCTATACGGCTCTGTTTGACATCACGTATTGATGGCGTACCCGTGGGAGATCACAGCTGATGGCGTACCCGTGGGAGAGTAGGCACATTGCACAGCCATCCACTTTTCGGGAACCTCAGACAAAAGGGGGGAGCAAGCTCCCCCAATGAAAAGGATGTTTTTGTGACATTTTGTGACCCTGCCAAACGCCTGCCAAAATCGAGTTCACTTCGTGTCCCCACCTCGGAGAGTTCATCCTCCCAGCCGCGCCGACTCATAAATCCTCAAAATATTCAGGGATGCTTAATACATGTACACTCTAATGCCGAAGGAAAAATACGTGGAATTTGGAACAATATGGGCCTTCATCAATTTCGAGGACACATCACGGGTTAGGATAGTACATACTTTGGTCGTTCCGAGTTTAAGGAAACTGCGCAGCTCGTATCTATGTTGAACATCATATTCAGTAAGGATAAACCAGGGACAGCGAAGCACGGATCGAGACATACGACCAGACTGTCTGAATGATGCCCGCGACTGTGTTACGAATGCATTAGAAATACCGGTTGAAGAAAAGGCATGCACGTACCGATCTGGGTAATCGATAACAAGAGCTATGGCAAGCAGACTCAGTGACCCACTCCATCATACGGTAGTAACAGCACTCACAATGATGTAAATTCCCAATGCAGAGAGGCTGAGTGGCTTCCTCGCCTCGGTCACTGAGAGAAAGATGATCGTTGGGGACGGAACAAGCAAGGGGTTGAAGTGACTAACATCTATGAATACGGCTCGCGAAATAACTGCGGGTCGACTCGATAAGCCTCACGAATACCGATCCAGATTCAAATCTCACATTTGCACAATGAAAGCGGAAAGATACTAGAGGCGGAGGTCAGCAAGATTTACGACTGAACAGAAGTGGACGACGTGCTGCAGCAAGAAGTTGTAGCTATGTCGAGTAAAAGTATGAGCAAGCGACTACGGATGTAACTCACAGCGTAACTTACGAAATCCTCCCTTCAATCCACATGCCCACATCAGTTACAAGCCTATTGAAGAGAGGAATAGAGCGTACCAAAGCAATTCAACCTGAATCTTCCCGAAGTTCCGGACGAACCGAGAGTACGAGGAAATGGAGAAGAATATGACTTGGACAGTCTCCAGAAAACTGACAAAAGTACGTGAGGATTCGACAAGACGAGCACTGAGAAGGGCCGCACAAGACGACAGCAACCTAGCATTTGATTGCATCAGTTACAAGGAGGGGGCAGTCGCGATGGCCATGTACCGTTGCCTGCACAGCTCTGGGGTCCTTCGCGCGAGCCGCAAAATAGTTCCACGTCTGAAGAATACCCATTCCATACAAAATTGTCTCCAGAAGGAGAGAAATAAACCAGGCGCCGTACGTCGAATCGAGCGCAGTGGTCGACATATCGGTGGAGGGAGTGAGAGAATGAACAACGGGATCCAGGGCACGCTATACATAAATACAGCGATGCAGATCAGCAACGCTAGCCATACCTGACAGACTTCGAGAAAATCGGATATGGCGATATATTGGAATCACGGCAACTTCTTTTCTTTGCCAGATCTTGAAGCAGCCCTGGCGAGTACTTCCGATTAGTATGTATATCTTCGTTGCGGATTTCGGCAGCGAGCTGTCTCTCATGTGCCTCTGAGCTGCGTGTTGCTTTACAGCCTGAGTCCTGTCCCATACTTGGCCATTCCGTGTGCAGTTTTCGATTGACCACACAGGTTATAACGCAGGACCAGCTGAACACTGGGACCAAACCTTATCTTTTGCGCCAATTTTGCGGAGTCCGTAGTGAGATGGTTGATCTCCGACGATCTCGCTTCAGCCTAATTGGGCTCAAGCGCTCAAGCGCCGACCCGAAGAGCTCCCGTATGTCAGGACCTCGGCCACCGTTGCGGCAGCCACTCGTTCCGCTCTGGTGTTATAGTTGCTTGGAGCTCGAGCAACTTTAGCCGCCATGCTGCTGGGTTTAATCCTACTAGGTATATATATACACCCCGAGTGCGGAAACCATTGGCAGCATTCGATTTATCGTGCTCTTCCATATCTTCTTTTGCGGTCGAATTCCTGATGACAGCCCAAGGATCGCCAGACAAATGCAATTCAACTCCGAGTCAACTACAAAAACAGTACAATGCTCCGAACATCTATTTCTACTCATTGTGGTGTTTAAAAGGTACTGTCGGATACGGAGGCAGTCTATACTCGGCTTGAGAAAATTGTAAGTACGATACCGAATCATCAACAGGTATTTCAAAGGACTGGGGGTCAAAGGAGTAGCCGTATCCATCGCCAGACTCGCCACAATTGTCGAACATTACGGAGTTGTAAGGGAAATGTTCCGCGTGGCCGGCAAAAGCTTCCAACTGCATGGCCGATTGCTGCTTCTCGTACTGTAAATGTTCGGAGTACCAGAATGCCAACGGTTCGTCCGCAGGATGAGTCGAGGAAGGCGCCAGTGGTGCTGTTGAATAGAGAGGCACAGCTTCAGAACTTGACGCAATTGCTAAAATATCTAGTGAACACTTCGAAACATCGGACCAACTAAAAACCAACATGCAGAATTTGCAGTCGCATTGTGTTCGGAGGAGTATAGCGGTGCATTTGTTGATTCATCCATCGCTTCGTGGGCGGCGGCACGGCGTTGGACTATCACTGTGAATAAGTGAGTGTTTGCGATGATATATGAATTGAAGTTCAACACACCATGTCGGTTCAACGACCGTTGCAGTCGACGAAAGTGTGTAGCTGTCTGATCACGAACATAGATACCTTGCGCAGAGTGCAGCTGAAGTGCCTCCATGGCCCGGGCATCATATTGCATTCCCCGCATGATTCCGCCAAGGATTGTCAAGTTTACGCCGTCGCGATTAATGTTTCGATGAGCCTGCTCGTTTCCATTTGTTGTAGATGGAGCGGACTTCCAGAGTTCGAGGGGTATGAGGCTCGCAGGCTGATACATTGCAGCAAGCGCAAACTTGCTTCCGATCCGTTTATCTTTCAGCCATGCTTGCATGCATCGTAAGTTCATGAACAATGATGGGTGTTTTGATTGAAACGAACCTTTTGATTTACGACCTCCTCTCTCAATAACCGCGAATGCGCCCTCCAAGTCGGGATGAGGTTGCGACGACGATAAGCTGAGCATTGCGTTTCGCACTTTCTGCGTAGTGTACGGCTTGAGCTCGTTGATGTTTCGTTTCAGGAGAGCTCTCATAGTATGCTGGTATCTTTTTTTGCCGCACAACACTGTCTCACCGACGTTACAGTCCGATTTATAACGGTCTCAAAATTGTCCCAACCGGATTCTGCGGCTTCCTTCGTGTACGCGGAGTTTTCATTGAATGCTGGTGCGCATTTCAGGCGCCGGCTGGCGATCCTCGTTCTTGCCAGATCGTCGTTTCGAGCGTAACTGGAGACGTGTTTGCGTTCTGCCATTTTGACAGAGCTCAATGTGGATTCAAAAGTGAGTTTACAGTATATTTATTGCCGAAATCCCCTACCCAACTTTAATCTCAGTCAATATCACCCAAGTCCGCAAGACGAGCCTTCTGATGTCGTCGTATGGGACCTACCCGACTGTTGGTAAGTTGTGATCATAAATGTGCATTGGTTGAAGCTGAATATGAGATGTATTCAGCCAGTAACGAAGTCCCCGACATGGAGATTCTCCAAGTTGCTTTCACTCTTCGTGGCTTCCCTTCAGACGAAATTGCCCCTCATTTTGAAGGTTATTTAGGCGAACATGTCTCAGCTTATCCCGCAGGGACTCATCAATTGAGCGGTTCTTTCTTGCTTCGCTTTCCACTCAAGAAGAAAGGTGTGCACTATTTTTGTTGCTCCTCAAGAGTATCTGAATTTTTCTCTCCAGCTGCGTCTCGTCGCATGACCTCGCCCTATGCTCAATTCCAAAAGACACTTCTGGCTTCTAATTCACGCTACGTGGAGACCGAGAACATCCCTCCCAATGCTGTATCTGCCCCGGCGCGCATGATCGCTGGCCCGTCGCGTATTCCTCTCGACTCTGGGAGTATTTCTGCTCGTGTCCCACTCACTGCTGCCGGCAAAGAGGCGAAGTATCTTCGAAATCTGATTGCGGGAAGGGGTGTTGAAGCTGGCGTCTTGGAAGATCTCTTTGAGCGCTGCACAAACTGTAAATTGATGTTTACTTCGAGCGCCCTCAAGGTTCATGTAAAAGGCTGCCTCGGTGACATAGAAATACCTTAGATATTTTCTCGGCAATCCTTCTCGACCAATTGTAGACAATTTGAATGTGAATAGACTGAGACCAAAACCTGGTTCATACGAGTCGCAATGTAGTTCAGCTTCAGGTTGACCTCTTGAGTGACGGAAAATCTTCTTGACTAGTAGTAATTCCTAAGTGTTGAACCTGAGTTCAATTGCACGACTCACAACTGATCCCTCGCTTTCCTCTCAAGGACAGCTCTGCCCTTCATACGACTTGACAAATAGCATCATCTGGACACAGGGATGCCATATATTCTAGTGTAATTCATCCGCAAAACATCCCTCGTTGCAAGTGGGCTTAAAAGACGGTGTTTGCGCCTATTGCCCTGTGCCGGCGCCACCTGCCGTCAATGCCGAAAGCTCAGGCAAGGCTGAGGCAACTTTGTTGACCGCATCGGCATGACCTCGACCAGCTCGCTATCTGAATTCGCCCGTTTCCTTCCGAATACAGACTTATGTTTTTTTTTAAATTTTATTTCTCGCATTTTCAACCGTAGTTTTGACGAATTCTATACGTAAAACAATGTCGAGCTCATAGAAACATGTCAGGGAGTGGCCCGGGTCCCTCCCGGCGCCTTGCGCGTTGAGACGGTTTGGGAGCCGAATAGGCTAAAATTGGAATCAGATTTGATCGCAGATCTACCCATCGACTCAACACTGAATTTTGCGCAACCGCGCGATGGTGGGAAAATTATAAGAGAAGCGGCATATGCCGCTTGACAGTGTGACGGGAGGATTATCTATTTAGCAATACCATCAAACATTCCCGATTAAGTAGCAAACCGCGGTTTTAAGGGTTATTAAGGGTGCCTATATTAAGGGTCAAATTAAGCCTTATTTCCTAAAATGGTCAGACCCGCAAAAAAATTTAGGCCTGCCAGGCCCCCGGTCACTACCTATTAGGCGGGTCGGCGATAGAGTAAAACAACGCTTCAAAAACGGCCTACCTGGGTCGGCAAAATAGAGTAAATCAGCCCGTAAACAGCTGAGGCTGGTCGGAAATAGAGTAAATCGCGCGCAGCGCGAGAAATTTTTTGACTCTTGGGTGAGCCCTGAACATTAATTTTTCGATTCTTTTTCGAGGCCGCAGCCGGAGATTCCAGCCTAACTAAAGCCGAAACAACAGCAGAAGGCGTCTCTGACGAAAAAATGGCCACATAACGAAAAATCGACCGAAAAACCCAAGTTTTGGCCTGATGTCGGTCGGAAATAGAGTAAATCGGGGCCCGATGGACCCAAAATCATTGAGTAAATCAGCCCAGAATCTGGCTGCGAATCCGACCTGCCTAATAGGTAGTGACCGGGGGCCTGGCCTGCCTAACTAAGGTGTGGAGAAGCCCGCACCCTTATGTCAGCAGCACATTGACCGTGGGAGGTTCCAAATCTCAGGGTTCGACACAAAATTTTAGGGAAGAGGTGCTTGAGATTCCTATCTTGTCCGCCATCAAATTTACGTTGTGACAGCGGCGCATCATTGGCAGTATCTTGCGGCACGGCGAGCAAACATTTAAAACTCTGAAAATTGGGTGTAGAGAGGTCTGCGCGTTGAGAACGGGATGAATGGTACTACACGGCGAGTATAGAATGCGCATTAGATAGTGGGGTAAGCAAGACGCCTTGATGGCCTCTGATCGCCGCTGTCATGTCATTTCCTTTTCTGGGGGGGGTGGGTGGTCGTGAGAACGCTTGCCAAGATCCGCCGATCCCGCACCCCTTGATTTTAGGCTCGATTTGGGCTCGATACTGATGTCTGTGGGCGAAATTACGAAATCTATATAAACCCCGTGGGTGTCCTGGTTAACTGTCACTGTGTCAGAGTGGAGCGTACTGTTGAGATGGTGAGATTTTGCTGGCCGGAGATCGCCGCCAAACATCTGGCATCCGAGTCACCGCCACCAACTCTTGCTCCACACTCCACACTCCACCGCCGTCCGCTCAGCTCAACACGTTTGACGCCGTCGCCGCTCCGTAAACTAGAAGATGAATATATCGTTACTTTCTAACCTCTACCTTGTGTGAAAATCCGAACCAACTTCGTGCAAAATTTCGTCCCCCAAGAGGCCTCAAGCTTGATGTGTGTCCTTCAAGCTTGATGTGTGTCCTTCGCGCTCTGTATTATCTGTGCTCACTGCTAAACTAGGAATCTCCTAACTCCTCCTTCTACCCCTCGCCGACATCATCAAGCTGAGCGCCAAGTTTTGAGAGACATACGCATCAACGCAGAAGGGAGCCCGCACCGCCGCCAATCCAAACACTGGCTGTCTCGGTGGTAACAGTGAAAAATCCACAGCAGCTCCTTCGGGTTCTAGCGCGCGATCCGCTGCTCAACGGCGCCGTAGAGAGCGCGAACGTCAAGAACGAGGAGAAAATGCTCTTCCACGTCCTCCACCGAATGCCTCCCGCGTTCGAGGTCAGCAAGCGAGACGTCTCAACGAGCGCAGAGCGAAGGAATATCAGATGGATATTGATAACGGTGCGTTGCTGTTTTTTCCAATACTAATCTATGTTTCTGATCTACTGTAGAACCTCCCCATACTCAAAACCATTCGCAATCAAACGCGTCTCGGGTGCTCCAGGTAAAAGAATGCACATGACTTTCTGTTTAATACCCTCTAAGCCGGTTTAGACCCTCAATAATTATGCCCTCCCCACACCTCCCGCCACTCAACAACCTCGGCAGCGCACGACTCAATCCCGCTCTTCCCGAGGTACTGAAACCCAATCGACGCCGTTCAAACAATGGTATGTGTTTATTTGAATGCGCGCTGCCGTGTCTTACGGTGTTCTAGGTCCTGCAACTCAGTCTCGCGCGCGCGGGGCACGTCGTCCTCGAGCCCGACCTCTCCCCGTTGGGCGGCGTGTGTTCGAGGACCCCTCCGCTCGACATGACTTGGGACCAATGAATCTGCTGTGTACATCTTGCGACGCTCTTCTCTGGGACAACAAACGTGTTACCCGCTCATCGACTGTCGGCTCACCGTCATTTGGTATTTGCTGTGATCATGGCAAGGTTTCTCTTGAGCGCCTCAATGAACCCCCAGAGCCTCTTCGACGCCTTCTTGTGGGCTCTGATGCACAGGCTCTGGAGTTTCGAAACCACATCACTCAGTATGATTCCGCCCTTGCCTTCACTTCGCTCGGTGTCTCGGACGACAAGACAATCAACCGCCACGGTCCGAACGCCTGGGTTTTCCGGATCTTGGGTGGCCTCTACCACCTTTCTGGTGCGCTTACAGCTCCCGAGGGTGTTCCCCCTTCCTACTCTCAGCTCTACATGTACAACCCAACTGTCGCATTGCAACAGCGAATGAACCGTAACAGCAATCTCCGTCGTGATACCATGGAAGCCTTGCAAAACCTTCTCACCGACTCGCACCGGTACGCTGCGGTGTACTGTAGTATTTCGACCAAGTGTTCACTGGGTGTCACCTGTCACCTACAATGTTCACTGGATAAGGTGTTCAGAGCACAGCAAATTACCCTATATGGTAGCCCGGCGAAGGCCGGCCCGGAAATTTTCGACGTTTTTCGTCCATTTTTGGCGAAAAAACCCAAGTGTCACCGTCACCACAACCAAAAGTGTTCAGTTCACAGGTCCCTGTCACCCGTCACCTGAACACTTGGTCGTAATACTACAGTATAAGCATGCATATGAAATTTTGCGCGAGATGAGCGGCAACGTTCATGATGCACGTGTCAACCTTCGAGTATTGCCCGGGACAGATCGTCGCCGATACAACCTTCCCTCAACTGACGAGGTCGCCGTTGTGCTTCTTGATGTTGGGTCTTCGGCAACTCAGAACGGCCGCCGTCCGGAGGAAGAACGACGAGATATAATTCTCTACTACCGCGCTCCTTCTACCGGTTCGCCGATGCTTCGCATCTCCGAACAGCACCCCGCCTACTCTCCACTATTCTACGCTCTCTTATTCCCTCGAGGCGAACACGGATGGCACCCTGACCTGCTCATGGAACCGGAACTGGGACGCGACGCAAATAGGCGTCTCAGCCAAATCCGTTACTACGCTTACCGTCTCTTCCAACGACGGGATGAATTCTCTACCATTTTGCGGGGTGGACGTCTGCTTCAGCAGTATTTGGTGGATGCTTTCGCTTCTGTAGACCAGAACCGCCTCAACTATTACCGGTATAACCAGAAACAGATGCGGGCTTCTCTTTACAACGGATTGGAAGACGCTGTGTCGAATCGTGATGGTGACTTGAACCTTGGAGACCTCGGGCAGCGCTTCATCCTCCCTTCTTTATATATTGAAAGTCCACGGCACATGCAACAGCGATTTCAGGATGCGATGGCTATAGCGTGTTATTATCGAAAGGTGAATACATGATTTTGCGCAAGATTTTGTTTATATGCTTGAATCTTACAGGTCGACCTCTTCATTACTGTAACAGCGAATCCACAATGGCCCGAGATTACGCGCGCTCTCTTCCCAGGACAGACATCCTATGATCGTCCTGATCTGGTTGCGCGCGTCTTCCATATGAAGAAAAAACTCATCGTTCAAGAAATTCACACCCAGGGGATTTTCGGGGAGTACTCCCTCGCAGACGAGACACCCCCGTAGTCTGAAAAATCCTATTCGCGGGATCTTCGGCAAGAGAGACACTTTCCAACGCCGCCTCGATTTCTTCGACTGTATGAGTGACCGACGCACCAGTCGAGGCCGACTTCTTCTTCTTTTTCTTCTTCTTCTTAGTCGGGCTGGACGCAGGGCTAGAGTTGGTAGAAACGGAAGGGGAGTTCTGTGCATGTGCAAGAGCAGCTTGCTCCTCACGAAAAGCAAGGCTAGCAACGAGAGCTGGATGCGGATGGGGTTGGCAGTAGGCAGCGGCAAAGGCCTCAGTGACTTCCGGGGACAAGGTATCCATGTTGATCTCATTGGGGAGGTCAAGCATGGCAGAGAAAGCATGTTCGCCAGTGGCGGCAAAGGCAACAGTTTCCAAGTCCGATTCCCGAGCATCCAAAGCAACCTGGGCGTTGTCCTCGCGATTACGAAGAATACGACGGCGGACATCGTCGAGCATGATCGAAATGCAGAATTGGGCAAAATGACCGGGAAGACCGGATCTATAGCAGACGTCGGTGCGATTCTTCGTGTTGGTCCAGTCAAATTTGTCGTTAGAGGTAGAATGCGAGTGGGAGTGGGAATAGGGTTTTCCGGATGAGGTACGCCGGGTCCGATTGCGAGCGAGATGAGCTTCAGCGACAATATCTTCAACCCCGTGATTCGGATTATAGGCTGCGAAGGTGTTCCGAGCAGCCTGGATAAGCGAATCAGAACGCTGAAGATCAGAGCGTTCCCAAGCATTGATGGCATTGATCATGGACTGGACATCGCGCTGGGGGGACTCGTGCTGCAGGATAGTGATGATGGGTGAATACGCAGAGGAAAGACCGCTCAGGATTTTATCCTGAACCATGTGAGCCGGCAGGGTCGCAGCAATGGCGGTGAGACGGTTCTCGGCAGTGACGACGGCCTGGAGAAACTCATCGGCAGGCTGCATGACATTGTGGGAGACCCCATGGAACTTGGACATCAAGGTGGAGCGAGTAGCGGGATCGGCGGTGGTGTAGTACGAATCCAAAGTGGCCCAAAGCAAACGACCGTTAACGCCAAGGCTGGCATTATTGATCTTTTCCTTCACGCTCTGGCTCAGGGTGAGATAGAGCATCCCATGAGCTTTAGCATTATTTTGGGACCAAGTGCGCATTTGTACGGCACCGTTTGGAACATTAACCAGGGGATCGACCGCATCCCAAAGACCTTCAGTCAACAACAAAGACGAGGCATCAGCCTTCCAAGTCCAAAAATTCTCCGCTCCTTCAAGTTTCGAGATATCCAATGGTTTAACCATGGTCGACGCGAATCCGAGATGCAGTGAAAGATAGACAAAGAGATTGGTGCGAAAAACCGGGTGCTGATCGTGACAGCGAGCAATTAACAAGAAGTCCTGGATAGATCTTCAAAAGGTAGCGAGCTATAGGCCCATAACCTGTTGGATATCGACACCGGGGCAGCGACGCGCAGAGGCGGGATGAGTGCAAAAGACAAAAAATCGATGATTTCTATCACTAGTTTACATGAGGTTATCGCGTGTTGAACGCTGATCTACGGACCGTCTCGGCTGGACGCCAATATAGAGTACTTCAACAATCTCCATCCGTCGAGACTGACATAAGTGGGCCATGCTTGGCTTCCCCGTCCGGCGATCGCTTCCATGCCGCTATTATGACCTCAATCAAGCGCACACCGTCTTGCCAAGGACCCTTCTTGCATGTTGGTCCCATGTATATAGGCTTCGCACCGTAGTTTGTTCCATACAAGTGCGAGATGGCCCCCACACAGACTTCATGCGAAATGTGCACCTTCCCAGCCTTCACCGCGGTAACTGCCGCTTCTACCGCACGAAGATCCTTCCCCACCGTCACCGTTTTTTGTTTTTTTGAATCCTCGTTATTTGCCCTTTGTCCCTAAAAACATGGTAGGCATACTCGGTACTGTAAGTTGCATAGCTAGGAATCTGGATAGACCATTTCAATGTATGTAAATCGACCGGCGGCAGACTGTCGATCACGCCCACATTAGGCAGTGAAGAACGTATGCGCAAAACGCGCGGGAGTAAAGTAAATTGGGGTCTAGGCCTCACGAAGGGGGCACTGGTGAGTATGGTAAAAAAGAGAGGAGGGAAAGGTGTGAGGCGGAGAAACCATGACATAAGTGCTATGCTGCTGTGCTGCGTGCAGATGTGGTTCTCGGTTTGCAGTGTGAAGCCCGACATCGAGACCCATAAATAAGGGCACCATGAGTGACGATGTGATCAGCCTGAGTTTTAGAGCGAAAAGATATGCGTATTGACAGCTTCGGGTTTCCGGCTTTGTCGACAGTGCGCATAGGCGTCGCCTCTGCAAAGGTCCCTTCAAGACCTCCCATGCGCAACCAAGTACCAAGTGAGGGCTTGTCGCCTTTGGTCGGCAGCTCTGGGATGTTATGTACAATGACCGAGTGCCATAGACCTCCAAGGTCGACCTTGGGGAGAGGACATGGGTTCGGGAAGCACAACAAGGGTTGCACGGTGCTCCAGACGCTAGAGGCAGCAGCCAATGCCTTTCCAGGTGTCCAAGTTGCGTCGTGGTCGAAATTGACGGACAAATTTCCATTACGTGTCCATCGAACGCCAGCGAGCGAATAGTCAGGCGAGTCAGCGAAGGTTTTCTGTAGTGCCGTAAAACACTCTGCCGGCGGTGGGTAGACGGGGGGCGGGGGGGACAGTCCATCAATACGGAAAATGAGGTCGGCGTCGACCACACTGTGGCGGGCGGGGGCGGGTTCTGAAGCAGTGGACTCCAGCGCTAACGAATCGGATTTCTCGTCACGTGTTTGCACAGCCTGGGCATACGTGGCTGGGGTTGGAGCCGGAGCAGCGGGTGCTACTTCCTCGCTAGCGGCTGGATGAGGCGCAGAGTGGTTGCTCAGGTCAATGCGCCGACACAAAGCACGAAAGGCCTGTTCCGCATGGTCCGATAAGGTCAAAATTGGGTCGTTGTCAAGTATGATCATCACTGTGGCGAGGGTCGAGTCCAGCAGGTTTTCGAGGCGAAGATGGTGGGCAGCATATGCATCGGGATGGGGTCTGGTGGGTTCATGGGTGCTGTTAGCCAACTTTTGGGGCGGCAGTGTAGCCCAAGGGACTAATTTCGTCGCGGGCTGATTTTCGTCGTGGTGGTTGCAGCGTGAGAACATGTCCACCGTCACCGTTTCCAACTCAGATATGTGTTCCAAGCAGAGCCCGCCCATTTCATCTGTCTCCGGCATGTAGTCAATCCTTGGGTCTGCCGCTAACTCATCCAATGACAGGGTATGACCGCATTTCTCGGGCGGCGACACATTGGTCTCACCCTCCCGACCGGGATGAGAGCCAAATAGAGTCGTAATATTCCGAGAGATGTCCGAAAATTGCAGTCCGCTAATGGAGGGAACGAGCTGGAGTTGTCGACGGTAAGGTTGGATGGTATTGCGAGAGGGAAGAGCAAAAATCGAGTGATTCATGCCGTGCACAGCCGCGCCGCCGCCCAATTCATAGATTAACATAGCGAGGTCAATTTCGTATTGGGTGTAGTTCCGGGCGGTATATTTTCCTGCCGCGGCAAGTCGACAATATTCCAAGGTCTTCGCGAAGCTCCATCCTTCTTTCTCTGCATTCGCAAGGAGTCGATGCAAAGCAGGAATTGAGCACGGGTTCTGGCCTATGAACTGGAAAAGATCCCTCCACTCGGAGAGCCGTGCTTGTGCGCGCTGGAGGGAACCTTCAAGATCAAGTTTCTAATTTATTTTGCTTGAAAACATGGCAACGAAGGGCGAAATAAAACCGACCTTAAACCTCAAGGTATCCACCTTTTCCTTCACTAGCGCAACCTTAGCACGAAGCTGGGTTGAGTTCAGGTCATCGTGATTTCGAACGTGCTCAAACAAGCGCGATGCCTTTTCCCGGATGATCTTCACATCAAGTGTTAACCGAGAACGCTTGGCGCACGGCTGAATACCCTCAAGTGTGACTGTTCCACCAAGGCACTGAGGTGAACGAGCCTTGGGTATGCCAGAAATAATCATCAAGTCATAAGGAGTACAATTCTTAGCATTTGGTGCATGTAATTGGAACGGATAGGTGGTATAGAAGGTGTCGGCATCCCACTCGATGGGTATGCCCGGGCAGGGTACGGACCAACGTGATGAATTGCGGGGAGGCTGAGGCGCAGAATGCCGTGGGTGAACAAATGCAGAAGGTGCCGTGGAAGTCAAGGGAGTCCGAGTCGACGTCGGCAATGCGCCAACTTGTTGCGATGGTGCTTGGTTCGGTTTAAGCCCCGGATCGTGCACTGTACGAAACAATAGGTACTGACCTATACAGCTTGACATATGGACTAGAACAGTGCCGTGGTTGGCCCCAGCTTTGAAAGTCTTTCCACATTTTGGGCAGGGCGGAGGAATATTACGAGTACTTATGTAATCGTCCTTTTAACATCCGAGGCCAGCTTTTTTTTGCTACTTGTCCGCATCTATCCGTGAACGCTTTTTAGCAAAAGTCATTACAAAAGTTTGTATTGAATCTTAACCTTTTGAAGCTCTCCTAACGCTTTACTGATCGTGAGAATTTATGCTTAGCAAATGAAATTCCACATGCGAGGGTTCGATTCCCGGCGTATACTTTTCTTTTGTGCGTTGTAAACGTAAACCCACATTTTTATTTGTTCATCTTTATTTCCTGCTCGGGGTAGCAAAGTGGTTGACTCGCCTAAAAAAAAAAAGGAAATTGTCGCAGTTCGAGGTTAGTAGACACAAAATTAAGATGTCAGCAGTGTTTGATGAATTGTGATGATTTCCACAGCTTGTTTCACTTTGCAGGGGTTTTGACACAGAGCAATGACTTTGAGGTGGTGCGGCATATGGTGAAGGATATATACAAGGTGCTGAGTATTTATTCGGTACGCCCGAGGCTTAAAATGGCAGAGTACTTATATCATTCTTTGGAATGATTCCCGCATCTCGTATTGTATCTTGCGCTAGCGGCTATGTAACCCTGATGTCCTTTTACAATCTTCTGCTACTCCAATTATTTTTCTTTTTTCAACTTTGGATGGTCAAAGCTGGGCGGAGTTCAGTCTCGAAGGTAGGGTGTGTCTCCCAAACCTCTAGGGTTAGTAACTCTAGCTTGAGAGTCGACTCTTGCATCAGAAGTAGATTCAGCAGAACAGATGGTGGTCTACCCGAGGGTCTGGTAAAAGGTACAATAAGGCACAGAATGCGGTTTAATACGATACAGGAGGGTCAATGGCATACTATGGTACCTCTTAAAGGTACAAGATATCTGTGACATACAACTGACACATGGATGTAGTACGGGCCCCGCCTTTTTGCTTTGGGTCCTTGTGCCAGTAATCCTTCCTTTTTACAAACCTACAAGTCAATTACTCACTTGATTTGACACAAAATACTTATTGTTTTTGTTTCCTTAAAAAGAGACATATCCCTTCCTGGAGTGGCTAATTCACTTGGTCCCAACTCTTGCTAAACACCTCTGGTGAATTTTTGGGGTTCAACACTCAGGGGGTGGCTGGTCGGGTCGACCTGTACAGCCCATCAGATGAATCAATGATGTTTGATGACGGTCCCAACCAACGAGCAATATACCCAACCCCGCTACAGCCCTTCCCGCTGCCCCAAGAAGTTGCTAATACCAGTCTACACTTTCCATTGCTTCAATGGTTTTACTTCAAAAGTTCAAAAATGGGATGTTCATGGACTTTTGAGCCAATGTTGAACTTGTGTTGCACTTGATATTTGAGCCTTAGAATTACGGGCATACAGGGCATACTATCAACTAGGACTGGACCGGATCTCCATACATAAGTACGAGTCCTGCCGCGTGCAGCGACGGCCTTCTACCCCCAAGTACGGGGAGTATGAAATAGAAGCCGAAGAAGTAGATCCCGGGTGAGAATGTGGTGGATGAGAGTTAGAACGGTCATTATTGAACAGGTTTGAACGGTAGTGCGAAGTACTGGCCCCATTTATGCGGGTCGAAGAATCGGTATTGACACTATTTACACCAAAATCGGCGTCATGTCTCAAGCTCACGGTGGGCGTGTGGGAGAGGGGGCACAGTCAGGGAGTTATAGATGAGTTCTAGCTTGATTTCCGGTGGCTGAACGCGCTTTGCAGCGCTGAACGCGACGCGTTCTACGACGCAGTCGACGCGTGCGGGGAGGTGTCAATCAATAAACAAACAATAATATTTTGCCCCCCTCTTGATGCACGTGCTGTTGATGGGGGTTCAGATCCAGAGATCTGACACCTCTTGGCTCTTGACATTGCTCCCTTTTGGTGGAGTGGTAGACTGGTAGTGGCTGGCGCGCCCGGAAGAGAAAAATCTGTTTGCCCACCTCATGTTTCTCAACTGTAACCGGCATGCTGTCCCGCACAAAGATCGTTCGCGCAAGCTCTTTTCAAAATGGCGTAAAGCTTCGGGACCGCTTCTCACATAAATGATAAGAACCTCAAGTTTCACTCCGAAGCATTGTTTTATATCCTCGGCCCCATGTAATGTTCCCGCCTTTTGGTTCATTATCTATTTACAGCTATCTACAAAACACTGGAGCGCTCCGAAAAAAAGTTCACACAACGGTTTTGACAGCTCCTGCCTAATTCGGCCAGCCCGCTCCACTCTCTCCAACGACACTCGCCCTTTCGTCACTGCTCCTGGAACGTCTCTCTCGCCTACCATGCCCTACAATGTTACCACAATGTTACCATATGGCCGCCAACGGGATGTCCAATCAAGAAATTGCATAGGCTGCAACACGAGGTCGCCCCGCCCTGACGCGCCAGCCGTCGACGCGATCCGGCAGTGCCTACCTCATATGATAATTGACGTCATCGCATCAATGGGAACTTTTTTTGGGGAGCGCTCCAGTGTTTTGTAGATAGCTGTAAGTAACCTCTTCTTCAGGGAACAAGTCGACACAGCATCTACATCGAGCTTTCTTGCCACGTTGTCACTCAACGCCATTGTTTTTGTGGCTGCCATTGGCTTATTTACAGTCACCCGACCCCATTTGAAGTCAATCTACGAGCCCAGAGCCAGCGTCCACCTCGATTCGTTGGTTTTCGCTCGTAAAGTCAGATACATACCAAGGGGTACGCACGATAGAAATGTCAGACACGACCTACCGTGAGAGTGGATTTTTTTCCCCAAAAGGAAACCCCCAAGTCAAGTATTTTTCTGCACGAATTGGAGGATTCTGCGCAACTTTTAAAAAAGTTTTTCGGCGCCTTGAACCCTGTCTACGTAATAATGATCGCATCAATGCCTATATAAGGCGCCTGTCAAGCCTTATATAGCAGGTATTCGCACGATCCATATCTCTCTCTCACGGAAGGTCGTGTCTGACATTTCTATCGTGCGTACCCCTTGATACATACTTACGGCTCGATCAGGAAACGTGCAGCGCCTTTAACCGGAAGCAGATCCCTACTCTATTGGCCAATTGCCATGTATAATATTGATTGCCGCTTAGTGCTTGACAAAAACGGCGCGGACGCATATTTTTTTGTTCGCTTTCTCCGTATGAAAGCTCGTATTTTCTTCGCCCTTTGGATCATATCATGGGCAATACTCCTTCCTCTGACTAGCGCGGGGTCCCACGTTGGCACAAACTCTCAACTTGACCGTTTTACCATGGGAAATGTGCAACCTGACGGGCTCACCTGATGTGCACGTGGATCTTCACTTTTTGGGTTTTCCACAACGTCTGGCGCGAGATGCAGCACTTCATTCTGATACGCCAAGAATATCTTACTAGTCCCTCCCGCACTGGGTCAATACAAGCGCACACCTTCCTTGTAACGGGCGTTCCCGCATCTTATTCGAACCCAGCAGAACTTTTCAAAGACCTATCTGGGGGGATACATAATATATGGACGACCAGCGGCTTGGAACTGATGCCTAATATTGCGCACCGCCGCATGGCAGCGATTACAAAATTGGAAGCAGCAGTAACAAAGTTTCTTGCTATGGCGGCCCGTGAAAATGCTGGTTCAGGCCAGTTGGAAACCACCACGAAATCGCAGCGACCGAGTCACAGGGTGGGTATATTTGGTTCCTGGGGGAAGAAGGTGGACTCGATTGAGTGGGCTTGCAGCGAGATTGCCACTTGCAACCGGTTACTTGCGCAGATCTCACGGGACTCTGCCGATGACCACTTCAAAACCCGACCGCGTACGGCCGGCGGGGGAATTCTTTCTTGGAAGACATGCGCTGCGTTCATAACATGTAATAGCCGAATATCTGCCCACATGGCGAGCAAGGCCTTGTTGCATCATAAACCGTATCTCATGAGCGCCAAATATGTCGACGTTTCATGGAAGGATGTGGTATGGAATAATCTAAATCAAAACCCTTACGAACTAAAGGTAAGCCACGTAGATCAAACTCATTAGGCGCACTGACCTAACGAAATAGCTGCGAATGCTCGTGTCATATGCGGCTACCACTGCACTAATCATATTCTGGACGGTTCCGGCGGCATTCATTGGGCTCGCGTCGAGCCTGCCCTCGCTCGCAGCCACCGCCCCTTGGCTCTCATGGATTGATATGATTCCGACCTGGGTCATGGGATTCCTGAGTGGGATACTGCCTCCTGTGCTCCTGGCAGCTGTCATGATGTTGGTCCCACTTTCTCTGAGAAGCTTGGCTGTCTTTGAAGGGAAGCCAACCCAAAGCGCCGTGGAGCTGAGTTTGATGACAAGATTTTTTATGTTTCAAGTAGTGGTGCGTAAGCTTCTGAGCAACTGGCTGACTTTGACAATCTTGTTACAACAGCACTCCTTTTTGATCATCACAGTGTCCTCTGGAATTGTTGCTGCTCTTCCAGGGCTGCTGAGGGCTCCCACTTCGGTACCAACTCTTCTGGCCCAAAGACTTCCCCAAGCGTCCACATTTTTTCTCACGTGAGCGTCTGGCAATCGTCGAATCTTTGCCAAATACTCGAACTTTGTTCCAAAGGTTTACCGTCTTGAGGGGTCTTTCGGGAGCGGCAAACGGCTTGCTTCAAATCGGACCCCTAATTTTGTATCATACTAAACTATTCATGCTTGGCAGTACGCCTCGATCGATTTATGCAATCAAGTACGGCTCGCGCAGTGTGCAGTGGGGTACGCTCTTTCCGGACTTCACCCTTCTTGCAGTTATTGGTATGATACTTTACTTCCCTAACCAAATGATATCAAGCCAAATACAGGCCTCGTGTATTCCGTTATCTCACCTATCATCAACGGTATTGCATGCTTTGCTTTTTTCGTCTTTTATCACCTCTACAAGTATCTTCTGGTATGGCAATTTGCTCAACCTCGAGGTTCCGACTCCGGCGGGCAGTTCTTTCCCCGAGCAGTGGGCCACATATTTGTGGGACTTTACATTCAACAGGTAGGCCAACGTAGCCTTCATATCGAATCGCTTTTCTTACCTTGATGAAGATCTGTATGGCAGGCCTATTTTTTCTCGCGCGGGATGAGCGTAATTATCCGGCCTCAGCACCGCAAGGAGTTTTAATCAGTGTGCTGCTTGTCCTCACAGTGAGCCCAAATTGACTCATTCGTTCACGAACAGCCCCATTCATAATCCAAAAACAACCAGATTCTTTTCCAACATTTCATCAATGACTCTTTTGGGCCATTACACCACGGTCTGCCTCTGACTCTGGCTGATAGTCCAAGGGAGACACATGGGAGTGGAGAGAACTGGTCGCGTGAGAATGATTTTCATCCAATCATTCCGACGCCTTCTCCGATTGCCTGGTTCCCGAATGATTTGTTAGGGCTCGCGCTGATGCAAGCAAAGAATTGTCATGATGCCGGAGTAAACTGTAGCTTACAAAATGCTGAGATGAATGCCAAAGGGAGAGTTAAAGTAACAGGACCGCCCCCCGATCTAGAATGAGGCAGTCATAATTATATACGCATGTGGGTTCCATATGAGTAGTTAAAAAAAAATCAATCTCTCTCTCTGAGCTGCCATAATCATTCCTGAAAAAACTGTTGGCCATTAGTTAGCAGCTGGTGAAAAGTATTTTGCACCAGGACGCTGATTGGCTGCTCCACACTTTTACGCCCGCTGATTGGTCAAGAAAGAAGTACAAATTTATAGGGCCTTGTTTTTAATTCCCGGACCATTAATAAACGGTTTTTTAAATTCGGTTTCCAAACAGGCCGTTTATAAACCTGTCTATAAACCGAACCCTAAAATTTCGCAAAATCAAGGTTTTCAACGCGAATTTTCGCCAAAATCTCCTCAGGGCTCCTCAATTAACACTCTACCAACACTCTACCATGAATCCGAAGGGTTACCGTATTGTTCCAAATTAGGAAACCGTCTACCCCCCGAATATTAATTCTTGCAGACGATCTATGAGCAAATGGGTGCATGAATTAGCGATAGGAAGAGTATGATCTCCCCCTTGAATATCATCACCCGGTTAGTCTCCTTTACTTCCTCAAAATGAGCAGATTTCTCTCACCTTACGTCAGCTAGAAGAATTAAAAACCGATGAAACTGGCCGAGCGTTCAAAAAACCGGTTTATAAACACTGGAACCGGTTTATAAACCAGTGTTTATAAACCGGTTTACAAACTGGATCAAAAAACAATGCCCTACTTAGCTTGCTTCCGTGGAGCCCACGACCTGAGAGCATGGCCCCGGACTCCGATGGGGATGTGGACGGTACGAGCAAACTGATAGAGCGTCTGTCTTAAAAAGTCTAAGCCGTGATCGTGAGCAGCCAAATTGGGTCAAGTAAAATATGGTTGAGGTTGTACTTGCAATGTCGCAAAAATCGGATTCCGATTATAACTGGTTATAAGTCTAATCAGGGTTTATAGGCGGGTTATAAACCGACATAGAAATTTATGACCCCATCTCCGAATGCTTCTATCTTGGCTTATGACTGCCTATAAAGCCTGATTAGACCTATAACCCGTTATAATCGGTTATAATTGAAATCCGATTTTTGCGACAAAGTATGTACAGTTGCGGCATCAAAATCAATTTACTTACCAAATAAGGAAATTTCCATCAAATCCGCTCTACCGCACAGCAAAACCACCACAAGCACGGTGAAATGGCACAAAGGCCTGTACTCTTGGAGTTGAGCCGGTCTAAGCGCAAAAATCGTCATGTTTGTCACTGCTTTTTGGCTGCACTTTATGAGACAAAGTTGCCGGTTACCCCGGCGAAATCAATACAAAGACGCAAGTTTTTCCACTTCAGGAATACAAGTCAGCAGTTCTTAGTAACCCATCTGCGAGCAAAAGGAGCGAATTGACGAGAATTTCCTTATTTAGCAAGTAAATTGATTTTGCCGCAAGTACTGTAGCCTTGCGTATGGGTGAAACGTAACGCGTCACGCAGAGTCCGTTTCGTTTCAACCGTCACGCAAAACGCAGGGCTGGGCTCAGAATCACTTATAGAACAGGTTATGGTTCACACAAGATTGAGCCCATGCAGGTATATTCGAGGCGCGGAGATGGGGGTGCGAGAGCTACAGGAAATCGGTACATACGACACAATACGACACAATATAAGGAATATACAAAGGGACGGATAGGGGGGGTGTAGCGAGGAAAGGGACAGATAGGGAAGGCGGCGCGTGATGGTCTCACGCCTTCAACACTCCCACTGACCAACGCGCGCCGCGTACTCGACATTAGCGATAGGTAACAAGAAACAATAACAAGAAACGAAGTCCAACAATCATGACGGCTCCCACTGGAGCGATGGCGGGGGAGAGAAAAAAAATCAGAAGTGGTATGTGTCGACAACAGCTGCGGTGGTGGTGTCGCGTCCGGGGATAGGAACGAGAGGGCCGGGCTCGGGGCATTCGTTCTGGTAATGACCGAGTTTCCTGCATTTGAAGCACGTAATGCGGGAACGGTCGCGGTATGTGCGGGCGGTGAGCGCAGAAGCGGGGAGGTCCGAGTCGAGGGTAACAGAAAGCTCAGCTTCCTGACGCGTTTCTTCGTTGAGCAAGCGGCCGATAACGAATTCCAGCTCGTCGTGCTGGGGGTGAGAGTCGAGGGAGATAATGAGGGTGTTGTACGAAGCGGGGAGGGACATGAGAAGTGTCGCAATGATCTGCGCATCCGACGGCTTGTCCTCGTAGAGGCGTTCGAGTTTCTCCGCATGGGCTCGGACGGAAGCGATGTAAGCGCGCATGCTCGAAAGACCGTCAGGCTTACGAAGGCTGTAGAATTTCCTCCACATCGCAACAACACCACCCAGCCCAGTGCTGAGATGCATCTCCTCCAACCGGTCCCACATCCCCTTCGGATCCTCCTCAAATGCCCGAACGTGAGCGAATTGGGACGGATCGAGTCGGCCAATAATCGTCGCAGTCGCCAGATCCCGCCTCGTAATCCAGGCCTTCACGGCCTTCGAGTTGTCGCTACCGAGCGGCCTCGTCTCGTCTCCCAAAACGATGGGTAACACAGTCCGGCGGCGCCGCAACTCGGCCCGGGTCTCAAACTGCCAGTCGTCGAACGAGACGTCGTCCGACAGGCGGGTTCCATTCTTCGCATCAAGAGCCTTCGAATCCATCGCAGAAGGCAGTACAATCGGTCGGGGCACCTAACGCAGGCGCACGTTCGTTCGGGTTCGGGTTCGGTCGGTCAGTTGCCTACGCAGGCACGGTGGTCGGTCGTCGAGAAGACGGGCAGTGGGGAGCGGTGAAACGAGGATAGGGGCAGATGAAGCGGCGAAGAGGAGATATTAGAAGCAGAGGAGGGGCGCGGGGCCCATAACCTATAGAACAGGTTATGGTTCACACAAGATTGAGCCCAGGCAGATATATTCGAGGCGCGGGAGAGCGACGAGATGGGGGTGCGAGAGCTACAGGAAATCGGTACATACGACACAATATAAGGAATATACAAAGGGACGGATAGGGGGGGTGTAGCGAGGAAACGGACAGATAGGGAAGGCGGCGCGTGATGGTCTCACGCCTTCAACATCACTGAAAGGTGCGTGACACAGAAATGACAAAAAAACCAATTTTGCTGCTGAATTTATTTGTGCTGTTCGAATTTTCTTCTGGATTCCAAAGCAATGCTCCTGGCTGAATTTCCGGCCTGTATCTGACAGTGGGACGGTCGGGACTGACAAAATTCCCTTTGAATCCTAGTTGCAAGTTAATTTTCACCCAGATAAGAAGGTCCTGGCAGTCATTGTAAGCTCGAAATCAATTTTACCTGGAGAACTGTCATTTCTAGCCACTATTTTGAAGCTGTTTCTTGCAGCCGTTTCAAAGCTTTTGAGGTGTCACACGTAACTCCCAGCTCGTTTCTGGTTTCACACCTTGCGTTTCAGGTCGCGCTCGAAAGTCCGTTTCACACACAAGGCTACAGTACTTGTATACTTTTATGCTGTGGAGCTTGGTTTTTAGAATTTTGAGAAAACACACTGTGAGAAGTATTTGTCATGAAATTCAAGATCATCGTCTTGAAATTCAAGATTCCTGACGTTTCGTTAGAATACAAGCCTCTCACTCACAGCGTAGCCAAGAAAATCAAGGTACGCCCCCAATTTTCCACGCCGCCGTCACCCTTTTCTTTCTAATTTACATATACACAGCTTTCTGCTGCGCCTGCGCCTGCGCGTACGCCCGACTTGTTGCGCTCCGAGCCGGAGCACCGCACTCGACGACCGGCAAGGTACGTTGCCACGCCTGTCTTTCTTTCTCTTCCTCGCTCACTCACGATCCCTTCGACGCAGACCCACACACCGTCTACCACCACCCGCCCCACGTCTCTAACGCCGCCGCCGCCGACATGTACATACCTACAGTGAATTAACTACTAGGTGCGTCAACAATCCCTTCTTCCATTCCGCGCCTTATTAACATCTCTTTCCCTAGCGGGACACAGTCGCCCTCGTTAACGTTAATACAGTACCACGACGCCGTCTCAGCACTCCGCACGCCGACTCGCTCGCAAATGCGCTTCCGAGATGACGCAACCGAATGGAGCCTTAGTCTTATATCTCTTATGCACGGAAGTACTTACTGAACGAGTACAACAAGTCTTTACTAACGATTACTAGGTTACGGTACTCAAAGTATGTAAATTGACTATATTACTGTATTAGGAACACAACCAGTACTGGTGACCAGAACCATGTACCGCGTTCGAGGCAACTTTAACTCCATGAATTTCACGAGGTTTACGGGTGAATTTTCAAGAGTTGCCAGGAAGCGAGGAATGAACTTTCTGAGCAGTTTTCACACACATGCATTCATTCGATTTTCGAGTGAAATTCACGCACTTCATATTGCGGACTCTGATTTTGTGAATCGGGTACGTGAAGTCACAACCCCATGAATCTGAATTCACTAGATAAACCCGTGAATTGTGCAATTCATGGTCCGGCTATGGGAAATTCATGGGGTTCTGCAACCACAGTGCGTGGCACTTTGGAAATCTAACGGAACAAGGCGTTAGTTTGTATAGGGCACACAAAATAAAATACACTTGAAAACTCACGGACAGAGGCGGCACAATCAACGAGAAAACAACTTTTTATCCGGTCAATCTTGCTTCATTTCCGTAGGTTCTAGTGCGACGGTTGGCGCGGAAGCGCTGTGAACACCTCGAACAAAATACCAGACATCCGTGGCATCTGTGGGGCGTTTCGCGTCCTGCGTAGCGGTTAGTTGACGACTGTCTATATAGTGTTCTCGATTTTTCAAAGTGCCCAAAACACTATTGAAATGCATGAATCCTGCGATTTGAAACAATGATTTGAGACGGAGCAAGATGAGCCAAGATGATGGCAAGAAAAAATATCAGGATGCAAGATATCCCAAGATATCCCAAGACGGGGTTTTCGCTGGGAAGCTTAACCCTTAGGAGGAACACTGGATGGAAGGCGTTCACACCGCCTGCATCGTCATAAATACAAGGTTTTGAAGTGAATCGAGCCTGAAAACCCACTAGAACGTGTGCCATTGGGTTCCGGGGTGGGGCGAACAGATGAAAAAATTGCATTCTCCTGCAGCGGCAAGGCATAATATCCTAATCTCCCGTAGTCAGACTCACAACAAATTAAGACAGTCGAAATTGTGTTGTATAGAGTCTTATAGAGTCTGATCGAAGTGACAGGTGCCACGGCGGACAAGAGAAAACGTGATCATTTCGTGACCACGTGTGCTTTGAGCGTGACTTCGGGTTCCTCCGACACCCCAGAATATTCGTTTTGATGCCGAGGACGGTAGAAGAATGTACAGCCGTCAAGAATCTCATTTCTTGAAGGCCTGCGTGCCGTTTTTGGACCCAAATCCTCGCGGATTGTGAGCTTTGTGTGAGAGTGCAGTGACGTGTCAATCACGAGTGCTCACGAAATGGTCACGTTTCCCCTTGTCCACCGTGGCACCTGTCACTTAGGTCAGACTAATAATATCCAAGGGTCCTGAGGACCCCCGACAACCACCTAAGAGGCCTGCCGCGAAAATTTTAAATGCTCAAAAATCGCCCATACCCTACCCGGATTCGGATAAAAAATCAACTTTGGAGCAGCCAGGCCAGGCGAGAAATTCGGATAAAACAACGAGGGTCTGCGACCGGGTTAGTCTCGGATACCCAGACGTACGTACCACAATACTAGCTGCCGGATATGTTTCCGTATATGGTGAATAGAGGATGTTTTTGACGTTTGATTGATCTTGGAGGGTGGGAGAATTTTTGGGTGGTAGTACGTCTGGGCCGGTTGAGCCGTGGCACCTACCATCACCTCTTCTCCTCATATTAATCTGCGCGTCGACGCGTTTCTATCGGCCGGGATCCTCAAGGAATGCCTCTGGGCGACGAGGGACGCCATCCCGCCCTCCATCTATGCTTAGGTGCATCCTCTTATCCTGTACACAGAACCCAATTTCTACAGGAAGTTGACGCGAGCGGGGGTGATGGTAGGTGTCACGGTTCAATCGGCCCAGACGTATACAAGCCCCACCATTTTCCCACATCCCAAGATCAATCAAACGTCAAAAACGTCCTCTATTCACCATATATGGAAACACCTCCGAAGAGTGTCCTACGACTCGAATTGCTTGTATACGTCTGGGTATCCGAGACTACGACCGGGTCTGGTTCAAATCCGGATAAAATTGGGTCGGCCGACACCAAAACTGAGAAATGAGACTGGTCCAACCAAAACATACCAGTTTCGGCCACAAATTTGCATGCCCATCACAATTATTATAATCTACTTATTTAATTTGTAACAGCGTACAGTGCCGGACAAGCAAATTCGACAACTTTGATCTTCCATTTATGGAAGGTGTTACACATGCCCAGGCGGCTAGTTCTTTGTCTAAACACGATGTTACGGACCCAAAAAAATGGTTTTGCACGAGCCGGTTTCCCCCAAACTCAAAATCAGAAAAATTGACCCCAAAAATTTGGCCGAACACCTAAATTTGATGAGAAAATTACGAAACATAGCGCAATCGACTCCATTAATCGGGCTTCTGATCCTAATACTTAAAATAAAAACAATTTCACGAGCCGTTTTTACGGAAATTCCATGGGAAACATTGCCGCATTTGGACACTTTACATCATGTTGATCAATTCCGTCATCGAACATGTGTCAACATGCTTGCCGACCACCGTGCCGTCCCGCGCCATGGAAAGTTTGCACGGATTTCCGCCTGAAATTGTAGTCCCGGCTGTCATACTCTCTCCGGCACCACTCAAAGATAAAAAATTTGGCGGTCGGAGCTCAAAAGAACTACACAGAATTCCGATTTTTGACCCCAAAAATTTGGCCACAGCCAAAATGTCGTGGGAAAAACTTCGGAGGTGGTTTTTTGAGCTTTTCCGGGGTCGGCGAATCCGATTCGGAAGTCAGATTTATCCCCAAAATTCCCGTTCGCCGGCAATCAACATTGTCGACTTTGCGTGTCCGGCACTGTAGGAGCTCGAAAAAGTACGTTTTTTGACGGATTCTACGCTTTTTTAGGAGATTTTTCGCACATTTTCCCACCATGCCGTGCGGATAAAACATCGACCCGAATGGAGGCCTGGGTCGAATTCGGATAAGAAATGCCCGATTTGGGGTGCGGATAAAAAGTCCCAAAATCCGAATTTTCCTCGGCAGGCCTCTTAGGTGGTTGTCGAGGGTCCTGGGTCCTGTAGCACTCCCAGAGCGAAATTTGGTGAGTCTCGAATATTTTGGGGGTGTCACACCGCCGTCCTGGCTCTGAAGAAATGTCGAATTGGTTCGCGAGCGTCACCCGTCACCCCCCATGTCGAATTGAATGAAATTGTACAGTAAAGTTATGGCCGAAACACACACAAAACCAGTCAACCGAAGGAGCAAGGCCAAGTTGTTTTCAAGAGGCACAAAATACAGTGCGTTGTAGCTATAGCAAACCGGCTTTCATATTACTCAGATGGAAAATCCAGCTACACAACATAGCCAGAAGCTCGAAAGTATCCCCCCTTCTCCGGAGTGATAAGTACTATGACATGCTTTGTCAATCGACTTTCACCTCCCACCATCATGTCCGCCAAATCCAAAGAAAAGTCAAAGTTCCTAGCCGCCATCTCCACCGACCCTGGACCTCGCCCAGCCACTCGCAAGCAGACAAGGACTGCCCAGACCGCCACTATCACCGCGGAAGGCCCCGCCGCCGTCGCTGCCACGTCATCATCTGTTACAGTTACCGTTCCCGCTACCTCGCCGATTCTCCCTCCCTCCCCAAGCTCTCCAGTCAACCAATCCATTGCATTGACAAAGCCAGCTCCTACAGTGCGTGCTGAAAGGTCGACCCAATCGAAGCAGTTACAAGTGGAGGCTTCGCGAGCTAAGAAGGAGTTCTTGTTGACTTCCCGGGACCGTATTGATGACGCAGATTCTTTCGACGCATTGGCAGAGGTCTTTGGCGATATCTTGAAATGGCTCCAGACCTCTAGCGCTATCACTCAAGAGTTCTGGAAGATCCTCAGCGCGATACAGCAACGACTCGCCAACCACGTGACCATTGTGCGCGAGTCGGAATCCACCTCCTCCTTTAGCGCTCTCCTCCTCCAGACAGTTACGCCATCCCTCAAGGAGCTCTCCGCGAAATCCGAGGCTCAGAACAAAGCCATTGCATCGCTCTCGAAGGAAGTCGCTTCGTTCAAAGCGGAGAAAGCTCTTTCGTACGCCGCGGTGGCCGCTGCTGCCGTGAAGCCCGCCACTCCCCCTGTTCCCAAACCAAAGCCACCTCCGCTACCTGCGCCAAGCGATGAGTGTATTCTCGTTCGCTTTGATGGTGACGTCCCACCCCTCTTCAATGCGCCTTACCCGGAGATCATCGCCACTGTCAATAAACACCTCGCTTCCTTGTCCCTCCCTAGCCTACTCTTCGCGAAGAAGCAAAGCAGCACCAGCATCTTTCTTGTACCTGGATCTGCGTCGGCTACTGACATACTCAGCAAGGAGTGGTCTCGCTGGGGTCCTGCGATCTTGCCTGGCGGCCGCGTTGCGCCGGTAGCATTACATGGCCACCTTCAGGTGAACGGAGTGTGTGATGCGAGTCGGAAAATATAGCTTCTTGGGAGCTAGGGAAGAAGAAGAGTGAGCCAGCGCTCTGGGCGCTGGCGGTTGTAGGTCGAGACGTCGTTAGTCGTAAGGCCGCTGTAACCCTTCGGTGAGGGATCGTGTCACCCTCGGTCGGGCTCCTATAACCTGGAGCTGTGGGAGCAGTTATACGGATGCTCAGCCATGCAGGGGGTCTAACGCAGATCGGTGGTTCGCCGTTTAAGATCCCTCTTCACATCATAGTAGAGTGTAAAGCAAGATTAGATTATGTAATATATACATGCGGAATATAAGGTAGCAAGCGTGTAAGTAAGTAAATATTATATAGACCCGTCACAGTGCCCCCCTACACGGTTGGTGCCTGCTATGAAGCAGAAATCAAGTATGCTCATCCCAGGATAGCATCACAATGGCCCCCCAAATTCTGCATCCCCAGGATGTAGAGATTCCCATCAAGGAGGAGGGAAAAAAAAGTTGGCCAGCTTTATTGGAGAATGCGGCAGTGATGCTCTGCATTATTGACTGCCGCAATGGCATCAACATAGTTGAGATGCCTATCCCCAGCTGGCAGCCAGGGCAGACTAGCAGAGCTACAGAAGGATGATGTTCCTCTATAGACTCTGGACTGCACCTGCAGTGCACCCTGGCTAAGCTCCAGATTCTTGTTCCACAAGGATCCTCGGGCCAGCCTCTATTACTCTCGTCTGGCGAGAGGTATGAGCTAGTGTGCATCCCAGACGCTAGGCTCTGCTAACGCTCTGCCAGCTATGAGTCACAGACTCAGGGTATGCACGCTGGGGGGACTAGCAGAGCTATGGAGGCATAGCCTCTAAGCATAGACTCTGTACTGCACTTGCAGTATCGCCCAAGTGGTGCTCCAGGTCTTCCCTCAAGGCAACAACCTGTAGCTATCCAGGCCAGCCTGTATTGCTCCCGTCTGGCCTACAGGGTATGTTGAGTGCATCCCTGGCGCTATAGAGCTAATGCTCCAGCAGCCTCTGAGTCTATGCATAGCATAGACTCTAGGGTACACACTCCATATACATCCCCTACAGCCCCCCACTTTTTCTTCTTGTAGTCCATGCGAAGGCAGCTCCGTGAGGCGGAGCAGCAGTAGCAGGATCTGCACGATGAAAAATTAACCCTCCATGTTTGTATGTTTCGGAAGGAAGAGAGAAAAAATTTCGGGAGGAAATATGGGTGTTGCTGAGAAGTGGGAGAACACGGAGGCCAAAATTCGCATCCAGGGACAAGAGAAAGGTGATTGGGTGGTGATGTGCTGGGCTGGATGACCAAGGGAAATGGAATAGGAATAGCGGCAGATAAATGAAGAGTTGCTGGGAATATTGCATAATTGGCCAATGGAATTATAGCCAGAAATGGAGAGGGCATAGGAATAAGAGCGAGATGAAGGTGCGGGTGCAAAGAAAACATTGAGACAAACCAGCAGCAGATCAACCGTACGGTTACCGCGCTCGGTCTTTGGAAGGTGAATATCAGACGAGTCGTCCCAAAGAATCGTGGATTGGCAGTGACACCTGAACAAGTAGGCATCGGGGGAAGATGACGGTCGAGAGTTGAGACTTGGAATAATACTATATACTATGAGAATGGAATCTGGAAGACTACCACGCGAACCGAAGTACAGCGCGGAAAGCGAGATGGGGAATATAGAGATGGAGCAGCAGGGGCAGCTAATCGCGAAGACTTATTGGCATGTCATGCACAGCGCTCCACAGCCGATATTGAGGGAGGAGAGTGAATGAAGCCGACCACGATCACGTCAGCGCGGGAAGCCACACAGATTGGTCTTGACAACTAATGAAATGGCGGATGCAGCGTCAAGTAGCTTCGACTTGGTCCAGAGAGAACTGAGTGACATGAGCGGAGGCCGAAGAGATACTTGTCGGCCCTTCGTGTCGGCCCTGAAAGGATGGGCGTGGAGACAGATTGGAATGGCGCGTCAAGCCATCATCTAACCGATAACATCTTTGTTGCGTTGTTGCTCTAAACCCTATCTCAGCCCCCCAGCGACAGCGCGAGGAAGAGTCAATCCCATTTGATTATAGCCCCCCAGCGCAGGCGACGAAGAGAGAAAAATTTCAGATTCAAAATCCCGACCTCAGCAGCGTTTCCACGCGCTCGAGGCCGAGCTTGAGCTCAAACGTACAGCTTAATCAACACCGGCGTGGCGGCGGAAGACAATAGCGGGTGCAGTCTCGAGATGAGCACCGACAAGGAGAGAGGAGACGTCTCATTGTCGTCCAAGCTGGGACTGAAGAAGCGCAGCGGAACACGGACAGATGATGTAGGGATTGAGGCAAATTACAGAGACGTCAAAGTGAATTTGCGGCAACAATTGAGAGATGTCGAGATCAGCAGGAGCAGCTAAGCGCACGACGCGTACGCAGCGCTCCACAGCGGATACCGACGAAGGATATCAATAAAAAAGTCAATTGCGGACCGTGATGAGGTGGAAGATGAAACGGGCTAGTGGCCAGCTGTCGTGTTGTTGATGAAGCGGAAGCTCGACGAAAGCCCGAATTAAGGACGAATGGATTCAGACAGAATACACAGCCGAACGAGTGAAATCCAGCCTCGGCAGTGTCTGGGGAAGAGAGAAGAGAAGGGAATGCGTTGGCGGCGGGTTTTCCGAGCATCGGAGCCGAAGGCCGACACCTTATTTCCTTTGCTTTCGCCGATATTCTCCCTTCAACGTCGATGCGCCAAAACCACGAATCGACCCCGACGAGATCAGTAACTCCAGGGTGCTTCAAGCTCCCCTTCAAGACCAAGTCCTACTCCCAACAGCCGCGATGTCTACGATCGCAATTTGCGTGAAGAAGGAGTATGGGGATTGAGTTCCGAGG
This sequence comes from Favolaschia claudopus, assembly GCA_037176885.1. Taxonomy (NCBI): domain Eukaryota; kingdom Fungi; phylum Basidiomycota; class Agaricomycetes; order Agaricales; family Mycenaceae; genus Favolaschia; species Favolaschia claudopus. The sequence goes on from JAWWNJ010000118.1 coordinate 299,029, forward strand.
GGAGAGGTCAAGATTCAAGAAGAATGAATGGTATGTGCGGAATCACGGTATGTCGCATGACTCGTCGCGATCTTCCCTTCTCCGAACGCAGCTGAGGCAGGTACAGGAGTCGCCAGCGCGGAAGTAGTCAATCCACCCGCTCTCGACGTATATGTGTCCTCATTCCTGCCCCCCACTGTACCGTTCCGTACGTCGTATGATCTGTTTTAATTTGTCCCCTTTGCTAAGGCAGCTGAGGAGGCGCTCGCGCAACGAGATTACGAGGTTTGCCAGCGCCAAAAGCAGATACGGGCTATTTGGGGCGGCGTAGTGGCCCGTCGAAAACTCGCCATCAGCCATCTTGAATGCCGCTCAGCGCGAATGCCAACTCATGCGCCCACTATCCCGAAGCACACCAGTGGTGGCGCTACTCAGGTAAAACAACGAGCATTCGAGGTGTGCAATGTACTTCGCTCGATTTTTACTCCGCTAACTCAGCACGAAGAGAAGTTACCGCCCAGATTGGAGAGACGATTGACCTGGAAGCGTTGTTGGCAGAAGGTCGTGTAGGAAGGGGTATGCCAGACGACGAATTGAAGTACAAGGTAAGTCGCCCGAATGCACCATCCGCAGCGAGCTAACAAGACTTTGGTGTGAAGCATTCGGCTGCTCCCATCCATAGATATGAATGCGATCTCCGCCCCCCAACTCGTGTGATTGATTCCCTGTGAATACTCGCGGGATATCGCTCGTGAGTGCCCTCCAATACGTATCTGAATAAGACAGAGATATGCAGCTAGACGCGGAGCGTCAGCGCTTTCTCGTCAATCTACCGCTCGAAGCCATCTGAAACCCCCTTCAATGTCCCAAGCTCATCCAATCTCGGAAAGGTGTCGACTACGGAGATTTACTTCTCTCCGATGGCGGCCGCGTCGGACGGCGCTCCCCCTCACTCGAGCGCCAATGCCAGTCAAGACGGCCTGTAGGGCTACATGCGCGTACGAAGAGACCTCCGAAACGTCTTAGCAATCCGTGGTAACGTCTTTGTTGCGTTGTTGCTCAAATCCCAACTCATCCCCCCAGCCGCAGCGCAACAAATAAAGATTCCTTTACCCCCCAGCCGCGACCGCAATGGTATGAGGTAAGTAGTGCACACGCTTTGTGATCGGCCCTCCCCTCATTGTTCGCCACTTCCGCTTAAGCTCCTTTCGGCTTTTTCCACCGCGAGCGGACGCAACGAACGACGACGAAGTACGCTCAAGTACATAGTCCGCTCTCTCAGATGAGGATGCGCGATGCAAACGAGAAGGCGCGTCATTCAATTGCATCCCCTCTCCCCCTTCTGCTAACGCAGCTGAGGCAGTCTGCGAGAGACTGCCAGCGCGGAAAATAGAAAGGGGTAGGCGGAGTCTCCGTCAACCCACCTCAACGTCTCTACGTTCTGTATGAGATGCACCCCTGCCCCCAGCGCACATGTTCCACCGCGGGCGAAGACGAAGCGAAGTATTTGTCCGCCCCCCGGTGCACGCGTCCCGTCTCGAGTTTCTCAACGCGTCGATTCACTTTTGCTGCCTCTCAGCGGCGCCAGCGCGGTTGTCGATCACTAACAGGAGGTACGTCGTCTAAAGCGTTTCAATCTCTCCCTTCTGCTAATGCGGCTGAGGCAGATCACGAGGAATTGCCAGCGCAAGAAGCAGAACGGGGTAGGTATCGATGTGGCGACCCTTGTCTTCTCGACCAACGTCCGTACGGCGCTTGTTTTCCAGCGCAGACAACTTCCAAGCTCGCAACTCTCTAGTCTGCGACCATACCCAGCGTCCCCCAATGCGAACGCGCCTTGCAATGGGAGCAGAACGATTTGGAGGAGAGAGGTTGAGTGTCGACGGAATGGCGTTGGCAGAGGAATGGGCGGAATATTGTGAGCACGGTAGCGATGACGCATGAGCTCTGGGTACGTCGGGTTCGCCTCTGCTGGGAACTCTTGACAAGAATTGACAACCACAACGACACGCAAGAGCGGAGGAGCGATGAAGGTGTTGGCGGAGATTATTGACACGCGTGATCACTGATGAAGAGTTCCAAGTACGTCGTATAGTTTGTTTAAATCCCCAGTTTCGCTAACGAGAACCTGAAGTGAGGAAGGTACTTTATGTACATCAGGTGTCCGTGTGTAGCCACATCGTCTTGCCTCCCCGACTACGTATCTTCTGAAGACGGAGGCGTGCAGCCAGACGGCGAAGCGTCAGCGCTTCCTCGTCCCGAGTCGTCCGATAGACGCTTACAAAATCCCAAATGCGCTTCAACGTTCAGCGATCGTTCCAATAGTGCGTCATCGAATGTGGAGATTCATTTCTCTTCAACGGCGGCGGCGTCCGACGGCGCTCAACCCACAACCGCTCCAAGGGTGAGCGTCAATGCCAGTATTGTATACGGCCTGCAGGACTATACACGCCGCCGAGGAAGAGATCTCCGAAGAGTCTCAGCATTCCGAATTGACGAAGTGCGTCATCAACTCCCAAGACGATAACGCGACGAGAAGAAGTCAGCATCCGCAAACTTGCATGCTACAGAGAACCTCCCTCCAGCCTGCCCCATCCCGTGCTCCTCGTTGCAGCAATCCTCGGTACAAGGATCACCAGCAGCCGCTGAGCAGCGCTCGGTGATCGATGGGACGATGACATCCTTTACAGACTCCAACCACAACACATTCTTGTTGCCTCATTGCCCCCCCCATTGGCGACTTCGAAGAGCCGTTGAAGGCGCTCAGTCTCGAGATTCGATACCTCAACCGAGCTGGGGTGTAGCAGCGCTCAATCAATATCAGGTATGATATTCGTTTCGCTTCCGTTTCCACCTCGATGACACAAAATGGACAGGAGTACGCATGACACGGCGGAAGGTCATTGAGGAACGACTGGGTTTGTGGAAGGTCGTGCAGAAGAGGCATACGAGGCGGTGAATGAGGAGCATTGTGCAAATGAGGTACCTCGTCTGCCTCGCTTGATCTTAAGGCACATTAATTCGTCGCGTTCGATATAGTTTCCCAGCTAACGCGAGATGCGTAGGAATTGTGCATGAAGCGGAGGAAGGCGATTGATTTGACGCGCCATGATTGTCGGACGAATGAGGTCGAGGGACCGCACGAGAAGGCGAGTGAGTTCAGGGTACACCTCCGCGTTCATCTTCCACGACAGGCTAGCTAATAACGACTCAAGGTGCAGCCGTCAATTGCCACTGTGCTTCTGAGATATCAACATCGTATGACGAGGTGTAGCACAATCTATAAAACCATCTTGGCCCCCCAAGCACTTATATTCAATGGACGGAGGCATGCAGCTGGACGACGAAGCGTCAGCGCTTCCTCGTCTCATGGCTATTTCCGAACGCGGCGGCGTTTCCTCCTTTGAAGGCCCCCCAATCTCAGCAGTGCAACAAGCAGTGCGTCGTCGATTCTGGAGACCTGATCCCTTTCAAATACAACCGCGTCTCACGGCGCTCAAACCAAACCTTGAGCTTACTACCGTGATGGGGTGAGCATCAAGGCTGGCCAGTGCTGCCTGTAAGACTATGCATGTTGTTTGCAAAGAGAAACTCCAAGAGTCTCAGCATTTCAGGAAGATTCCGAAGTGCGTCATCGACCGCGGGGGTGACAACGCTGCACTATTCTCGTCCAACGGTGCACCATGAGAAGGCGCCGTCTGGTGGAAACAAGCCCGTCGTCGTTGCCAGCAGATGCGCGCAGCACGGTGATTGCTTGGGACGAAGATCATCCTCCTTCCGCGAAGGGCTCAGGCCGAGAGACACTCGCAGCTGAACAATCGCTGTGTCTGAATTGGTATTGGAGACGAGTCAACGGGGAGCGGAGCGAATCGCGCAAAGACTTCCACGTCCGTCTCTAGGCCCTGCATCGCATGAATCGTCGTTACGAAAATCACCAGAAGTCGCGAACGGCGCTCGGTGCTTTCCCGTCGAGCGGTAGCGCTCAACACGTCCAGCTTCAACGTGCAGCGGACAGCACCTTCATCCACGCTAGAATGTCCTGAGAAGAAGGATACAGGCCGTCTCCCGCAGGGAATCTTCAGGGCAAAGCAGGGATAAAGAGATAAAGAGAATGCCTCGGAGACAGAACGTCGTCGCGCGAAGTAGTAACCGGTCTGAGTGGTAACGAGCAGCCGGAGACACGGAGGAGGTCGAAGTGGAGGAAATCGAGCAAACAGGGTTGATGCACATTCGATGTTCTGGTACGAGCATCTGAGGCATGCAGCTTAGACGTCAAAGCGTCAGCGCTTCCTCGGACTTCAACAGATCCGTAATTCATCGAATTTTCATTCCGAGCACGCGGGCAAAACAAGGGAAGCGCCCGGGTGAAAGCTGACTGAACTCCGTCCAATACAATATCCGTCCAAACCCACCAACCACTGAATTTCCTGCCCCCCGCCCTATGACTCTCCAGGTGCGTCAAACGCCAGCAGCCGCAAAGCAGTGCTCAGTGCTTCGTCTTGCACATTCGCAACTTGCCGTGGCAAAGGAGTCTTGAAGATAGAATTAGATAGAATTGGAAGGTCTTGACGGATAAGTCAGAGAGACTGTTATTGAAATCTTCGAAACAAGTCAAGGCGGAATGAAATGGAAGTGAGAGGCCGGCCCCCCCAATCGCCAGAATGTTCAAGCAGGAGACCACCAGCAGCTAAGCCTGAGGCAGCGCTCGGTGGTTCCCAATTGCACGTCGGCAATTCCATCCTTCGAGGGTTGCTTGAAGTTTCGTCGCCGGTACGAGGGAGGAGAGTCTTGATGAGTAGAGACGAGAAACCGACCCAGCGGTATTGAAGTCATTTGAAGCAGAAGTCTTGAAGAAGAGCGAAGTGAAATAGAAGTGGGAGGCCGGCCCCCCAGTATCGAAATCTTCCAGACAAAGACGACCGAAAGAGTAAGACAGTCGCGCGCGGCACGTAGAATCTTCATCCACCCAGATAAGAATTCTTGAATGCTTCAGGAGTTTGGTAAAACACTTCAAGACGGAGACCACCAGCAGCTGAGCCTGGGGCAGCGCTCGGTGGTTATCGCCCGCGTCGGAGATGGTGTGGAGGAAGAGAGTTTCGCCACGTCACAGCGTGGGACGGTCGACATCGTGCTACGTCATGCCCGTCGACGTAGCTGGCGGCGCTCGCGCACGCCTCACGCGAGATAGGAAATCCGCGCGGCTCGCACGAGATGGTACTTAGCCAATAGAGATATGTCGAATCCAGCCCCCCAATCAACCGGCAAATGGCGTGGTTGTCGCCAGCGAGAAGCCTCGTATCTCATAAGTGAGAGGTAGTTGATCTGTAATGATCCCGAGCGGAAAAGCGGAAGCCGGGAAGCAGAAGCAAAAGTAAAAGAAAGACGAGACAACAGAGATTCAAGATCATGGTCCTCGATATGAACACGAGACAAGAGATAGTCGATAGTCAAGCGCGGCTAGCGCGGAGTGCTCCCGATAGAGAGGACATCTTGAAAGGTTGCATCGTTGAGAAGGCACGGAACAAGGTATTCAGCACGTCTTGGATTTGCTGAATGGATTGTCGGTAAAGATGAGTCGGTGGGTACGAGCGTCCGAGGCCTGCAGCTAGACGGCAAAGCGTCAGCGCTTCCTCGGACGTCACCCAATTCGCATTCCAACAAGCATTCATTCCATTCTGATAGGGACAGGAATGGCGACATCCCAATTAATGCTCACTAAACATCCATCCACCTCGAAATCCTTCCAACATCTCAACGCGTTAACCTCCCGGCCCCCCGGTCACGGAATCGACAAGCAGAGTATCACCAGCAGCCATAAAAACAGCGCTCGGTGCTGCCCTGGTGTACGCCAGCGATTCCGCCCTCAATTCGTTGCACTGAGGCTTGACGTCGTGCATAGACGAGGGTCTTGATGAACAAAGAGGAGGGCCGGCGCCCGTTATCGAAATCTTCCAAGGAAAGAAGGCCTGAAGATTTAGCCAGTCGCGCGCAGCGCGAAGAATCTTCATCCACCAGGTGAGAGGTCTTGAATGTTTCAGGAGGTTGGCGAAACACTTCAAGGAGGAGACCACCAGCAGCTGAGCCTAAAGGCAGCGCTCAGTGGCCATCGCCAGCGTTGGAGACGGTGGTGAAGGAAGAGAAGGTCGCCACGTCACGGCGTGAGACAGTGGGCATCGTGCTACGTCACGCCCGTCGACGTAGCTGGCGGCGCTCGCGCACGCCTCAAACGAGCTAGAGAATCCGCGCGGCTCGCGCGAGGGTAGTACCTAGCCAGTAGATATGTATGAGCTGGAAGATGGACGTAACTCCAATAAAATTGATGCGCCAGCGCATCACTATAGGCGGCCCCCCAATCCTTCCAGCCCACTTCCAGCGTCCAGCTCAAATTGAGACCACAAGACATAGATACCTGGGGGGCTTCACTCGTTAGCAGCTACGCGAGCCTAGACGGCTCGCAGCGCTGAGTGAAGCTCCAGATTCCTTCCCTATCCCGGAAGCCCTCGCGGTGGGCTCCATTGTGATGCGAGTCGGAAAATATAGCTTCTTGGGAGCTAGGGAAGAAGAAGAGTGAGCCAGCGCTCTGGGCGCTGGCGGTTGTAGGTCGAGACGTCGTTAGTCGTAAGGCCGCTGTAACCCTTCGGTGAGGGATCGTGTCACCCTCGGTCGGGCTCCTATAACCTGGAGCTGTGGGAGCAGTTATACGGATGCTCAGCCATGCAGGGGGTCTAACGCAGATCGGTGGTTCGCCGTTTAAGATCCCTCTTCACATCATAGTAGAGTGTAAAGCAAGATTAGATTATGTAATATATACATGCGGAATATAAGGTAGCAAGCGTGTAAGTAAGTAAATATTATATAGACCCGTCACAGAGTGCCGTTTGATGAGGTTGCAGACATGGGAGAGTTGAAGCGCGAGTTTGAGATCCGGAATCCAGATTTGGGCCCAGTCACCGGTCTCCCAACTTGGGTCAATCGCCCGCCTTCCGAATCGCAGACAGCCGCCATCGTGGCCAGCGGGCGTAAGCCAAAACGTGCCGGTTCTGTATATTTCCTTCTCCAGTCACGCGAAAAGGTCGATCTTGCGCTCTCACGCGGCCGCATCATCCTGTGTTCCACTAGTCCCACTGTCGCTCGTGGCTTCCCGCATCTTCGCATCTCCCAGTGCTGGGGATGTCACAAATACGGACACACCAAGGCTCGATGCAACGTCAAGAAGCCATCTTGCGGCATATGTGCGAAGCCCTCGGCGGACCATCCTCACGGCGACACCTCCCAATGTTCTGGCCCTGTGGAATGCCTCAATTGTGGTGGAAAGCACCGCGCGGATTCGTATACCTGCCCGCGTCGGAAAGAGTTGGCGGTAACTCTGGCGGAGCGCATGAAGGACCTTCACCAGGCTTTAGATAAGTCGTCGGTCCACCCTCTCCCGTACATACAATCCCCTCGTTAATCCTCTCCGCTCTCTTTTATTCTTCTGTATTCTTCATCCTTGATTCATACCCACCCTATGTCTCCCTCTTCCCCTTCCTTCCCGTTCCATCTCAAATATTTGATACTGTTACTCCTCAAACTTTCATTCCCTTGCGCGATACTTAACCTTCTTTTCCTCTCTCGTTATAGTCTATATTACCGTTTCCAAACTACCTACTATATGAAATCCCCGCCGACCCTTACCGTACTGCTGCATAGCTCTTCCGTAGCCAGGTACAGCATATATTAGAACTTCAAATCAAATCAAATCAAATCAGGCTCAGGCACGAGTCTCTCCAGTGCCTTCGAAGGAACGACTTCATTGCGGAAAATGCCTGCTCGATGGGATTGAGATCTGGCGAATATGGAGGGAGAAACACGAGTTTGCACACTGGTGATATGTCGATGACTTACGAGCCTGATCTTCAACAAGCCCCTCCTCTATCCACTACTTGGACTCTGGTCTACCTCTACTCTAACCCATTTAGACTCGCGATTCAACGAGGTAGAATTTGAGAAATCAAACACAGCAACTTCACCAAAACCTTCGTGGTTTCCCCTTCCCATCCGATAATTCACAGTGGTTGTTGCTGCCACTATAAACAACACGTAACCATGTCGTTCCGAGCCCCGCCCCCATCCCCGTCGCAGTCGTCAGAAGGCGAAGTGCAATGCACTTTATCGGGTACCTCTTTACCCCAAACAATCACCACCAATCCCTCTTACCACACCGCCTCACCCGTTATGTCCACACCCCCCTCTCACCCGCATTCGCCTATGGAGGAAGCTCTCCCTCCTGCATCCCCCTTCCCACAACAACCGCCACCCCCACCCAATCGACCCGCAGTCTTTGATGCAGGCAATGATGCCTGCAATGATGCAAACCCTTGCCGCATTGCCGCAATTTCGACCCTCGGCCCAGGGCCCGTCTCCCGGAAAGACCGTTCTCGCCGAGAAGCCATCAGTGTTTGACGGCAGGAACAAGTCCAAGTGGATGGATTTCCATGAGGACTTAAAGGTGTACTTTGGTGCCAACGCACGCGAGTTTGGCGCTGAAGAAACAAAGATCTGGTTCCCGCTGTCCTTATTGAAGGCAGCTGACGTATCAAGTTGCCCGGCGGGCAATTGGAAGAGGAACTGGGGACGCGGCCACATTCACGATCAAGAGATCGAGCCCGGATGGACCTGGGATGCGTTTGTTTCGGAACTAGAGGACACGTTCAAGGACCCGAACGTGTCGGAGGTCGCCTACCAACGTCTCACCCGCACTCCGCAAGGCAGAACCCCCCTTGCAGAATTTTATCCAAAACTTTGAGCTCAACGCTCAAGAAGCCGGCTTCACTCCCGGCAAGAAGGAGTTCGACACGTTCTTGTGTCAAACTCTGAAGAGCCTCGTCGCCAGCGAGGCACGCCATCAATTGTATGCCGGTGGCTTCACCACCCCGACCACTTACAACGGGCTGAAGGTCCGTTTCCAAAACATTGCTGCTCTGGAACAGGAGCGTTTCATGAACCATGGGACTCCTTGGTGGAGTCCGGCAGTGACAAAGTTGACGCCGTTTCCTGCATCAAAGACGGGTCAGCGCCAAATTTGGCAAAGAAGTTGGCGCCTGGGGAAACGGCGCCGATGGATATTGACAGGGCGAGGCAGGGGCCTCGGCCCTTTAAGTGTTGCCGAGGACATCTCCGAGGAGGAGTGGGCTCACCTCAGGAGGATTTTTGAAGAGGCGCTCGGCCGTGGCCAAGCCGGTGCCTACAGTTGTGAAGGAGGTTCGCTTCAAACTCGATACAAAGTATGGACAATATACGATGTTAGCTATGTACAGACTCCGATGCAAATTATACAGAAAAAGCTAGTTTACCGGTTATAAACGAAACGGTAGTTAGTGTTGAAAACCCACAAAAAATACGCATTTTGGAGAATAATCGTAAACGTAATATTAAGAATCGTAGGATGGATGAAGCGAACAAGCGCTGGAGCGCTTTTAAAAAGGCCCCTGGAACCAAAACCAGTGATAAAAATGCGGACGAAACTAAAAAGGGAGTCGAAGCCGACTCGATGGCTCAACCCTCAACAAAGGAGGGTGAAGCGCCAAAGGAGCAGCACACGAGGGTGTTACTCAGCCTCAAGCGGAAGGAGGCGGCACGCTGGAGCGCACGGAAGGCCATGGGAATCTCAGAGGGCCGTTTGCAGGAGGAACTGCGGGAGTTCCAAAAGCAACGGGTGCACCATGAGATAGCTCCCCTAGCTCACCCCCTCCCCGAACACATCACGTGATGCTATGATGGCTGAGGGTTCAATTCCGGGAGGTGGACTGCGCTTTTTTGAAGTGCTTTTTCGACTTTATGCCCAGACGGAATAATGTACCAAATTGACCTTGAAGCATTTTGAGAGGTCCAAGCCCCCAACATCACCAATTAAGGATGTTTCCAGTGAATTGTGGTGTTTATTGTTTTCTGCCTCCCAAAATTTCACCATATTTATGGACTAACCCAGAGCAGTGGTTTCACATTCCATATATTGACAACTAGAAGTAACTAGATATAAGGGCTATGAACTTTCAAGGACTATAAGAGACACAATTTATTTCCTTGGCATGCAATTGAAACCCTTCTACCTCCTCAATTGGGGTGGAAATACAGAGTGGAAAGCAAAAAGGCACAAGAAAGACTTGTCAACCGGCAACTGCAAATGACATTCAGAAAAAGCAAGATGGTTGGAAAAAAGAGAATTCCATAAAAGGAAATTTTGCTACGCCGAAGCAAAATCGAACGCGTGACCTTGCACTGCGCCTTCTCTTCCAAAGTGAGGAGCGGTAACCACTAGACTAGAGGTTCCACAATGGCTGCTGAAGTAATGGAGGTATATCTAGTGGGTACACCGCGCTGGGGTCGCAATTTCCGTCATATTTACGCATTTACGCTGTTGAATTCGTCGATTTGGTGCTCTCAAAGCATCTTTCACACCCTTCCAACTCTCCACTGAGGTGCTTATGCATTTTTCTGCCCCCAATGAGAGGCCGGCGCAAACCCGTTCCCAAAAAGGAAATTCACGTGATGTGTTCGGGGAGGGGGTGAGCTGGGGCAGCTCCATGAGATGCTGGTACCCATCAGCCTAGAAGCCCTGGACACCGGGAAAAGGCGATCAATTCGCGCTCTTCTGGACAACGGATGCACAGCAACCTGCATAGACCGGGACTATGCAAAAGCTGAGGGCTATGAAATGAAGGAGCTTGATGCTCATATTATTGCACGCAACGCGGACGGGACCGAGAATGCAAAAGGAAAATTCACTTAAGGCCCGCGTATTCATCGGGTATGATTGGTTATTTAAACACAACCCTGAGGTCGACTGGCGCGACCAACGGATAACTGCCCAGAGGAGTGCAATATGAAGGGCACGGAGAGCCGAACCGGGGTCGGCAAGGAGGAGGCTGTGGAAGAGGGCGAGTCAATATTGTTGATTGACTTTGCCGAAGCGATTGATCTGTGTGCACATGGGACGTCGGCACAGCAGATGGCGGAGGAAGCACTGGCGCAAAAGGAGCGGATGACCGAAGACAAAATTCCTGAGCAATACCACTGTATTACAGTTGCGGCAAAATCAAATTACTTACCAAATATGGAAATTCTCATCAATCCCCTCCAGATGAATGGTTGTTTCATGCGGTAAGCGGACAGAAATACTTAGAGGCTCCATCTTGTACGCCTGGTGTAGAAAAATTTGTGTCTTTGCATTGATGTTGGCTGGATAGCCGCCAAGTTTGTGTATATCAAAGTGCGGCCAAAATCAGTTGGAAGTATGATGAATTTGGTTATTTTTTCTGCCTAGATGTATTCAATCAAAGAAGTACAGGCCTTTTGTGCCATTCCAGCCTACATATGGATGGTTTTTCTGTGCGGTCGGGCAGTTCTGATGAGAATTTCCTTATTTGGTAAGTAATTTGATCTTGCCGCAACTGTATGAGCGATATGCAGTTCTGGATTTGTCACAAAGTGTGACATTCTGTGACACCGTCACAAGAAATTCTGAGAGTTGAATGCGAGACAATATACACATTCCGTTTTGCAACCCCTGCTTCCTGTTGGGCTATTTGTTTTGCATCAAGTAACTTTTCCTGGTCTCGGAAACTTCGTAGGAACCGGTAGGCTTCGACTTGGAGTGTTGGGTTCAATGGATAATGAGTGAAGACATTCGGTCAGTCATAAAGAGTGATCTGGGCCTGCCATGTCGCTCACTGTGCACGCAAAGGATCTTGAAATTCATGATGTTGTTCCTCACCTTTTGTCACGAAAATTCTGGTATTTGGTGTTGAAATTCATGATGGTTTGTTAGGATTGTGAAATTCCTAACAACTTTGGGCCCGATCCTAACGTTTTTTTTCATGATGTTTGGTCATGGATTTCGGTGAAAAGCATGCTGAAAAGTGGCAGGGGCGGGGGCAAAACATTACAGGGTAATTTAAACAGGTGAGACGGGATTCGATCCGGCACCCTCCGCCCGCCAGCCAACCGTGGGGCGCTCAGATCACTCCAAGTAGACCAAGACAGCTTTCCAGACACTGGTGTGTTACACCATACATGTTGTCGGCACCTTGACTCATATCCCTCTATCGACATCCTCGCGAAGAGGTATAAATGATACTTATATTGGGTAGAGATACCAGTGACTTAGGATATTGACCTGTGTCTTGAATATTAGCTTGCCGGCACATGTAGACTAACCCACCCAGTATACGGACTTAGCAAAAATTTGGTTGAATTTTCCAATATGATGAAATTCATGATGTTTCGTCATGAATTCATGTTCTCAGGAAAATGGCTTTTGGGCCATCATGAAAGCCATCTTGAAATTCATGATGGGTATCCTGACGAAACATCATGAATCTTGAAATTCACGATTGATGATTTGAAATTCATGATGTTTACTTCGCACAGTGGCTTGCGGAGCATTTGCTGATGTTTTGGGAGTGTCCTTGATTGTTGGACTGTTTTATCACAGGGTTTGTTGCCATTGGGAGCCTTTGAAGGGCGAACAAAATTGCCTGATTGGTTGTTTTAGAAGCACTTAACAAGCCGACTTCATTTTCCTGCAACGCTGATTGATTTAGCCTCACTCAGACCTAATTCTTACAATTTCTCGTCGGGAGTTTCATACATTGCCGGATCCCATAATGCATAAACCAGCTCTCAACCTTATGCAATATGCAATATGAGAAAAATGCGTAAATCCCCCGCCTACCAAGTCGGTGGACCTAGGTCGACCCCAGAATTTGATGCAAAATGAGCTTTATGCATTATGACCATATGCATTATGAGATGTTGAACTGTAATACGTTTCATACTTGGGAGCCTCAGAACACCTCGTATTTAATGTGTATTGAATGGACCACTTTCTCCGCATTTTCAAAGAATTTGTGGTGACTGTGAGTCATTTTGACCGCTCGGTGCAACATTCCCCCTCATTTTACCCACATTGGTCTAGATTGTGCCAAAGTTTCCGTGATCGGGTGTCACCGGAATCAAAACAGACTTCAATCATGCCTGAAATCGCTCCATTCGGATTGAGCCGATCGGCGAGGAGACGTCACAGCATAAATTCCGGCGTTGATTTAGTAGAAGCTATTTTGTGTCGAAGTCCCAATATGAACGCGCATTCCGCGAGCCGCCAGCCTTCTGAGACGCCCGACGTTTAGCAATGGTAGGCGAAAGACGCCATGATCAAAGATTTCGCTTTGGGGCCAGAAAAGCCTGAACAACTCGAGTCTTCCGTGTTGGACATCGCCGGCATCGCATCTCCAGCACCTCCAACAGATCCTTGTCGACCCGATTGGACCCACACCGCGAAATCACCAGACTGGGGAGAAGGTCAGGTGTGGTGCCACGGTTTAGAGCGCGAATCGCCCCTACTACTGAAAGTGGCTCCGCTGGATAGACAAGCTCCAAAGTTGTAAGGTTAGGCAAGAGCTGAAACCAATGAACCGGAAGACTTGGGGGCATTGGGAACTTCAACGATAGTAAGGTGGAGCAGGTTCGGGAGAAAAATGGGACAGCGAGTCGCCCAGTATCCAGCTGAGTGCATGTTTCCCATCCACCTTGTAGCTCGAGTGTCTTCAATCTCGGGACAGTGAGGAAATGCAATATTAGAGGGTTTGTGCAAAGCGACCCGGGTCGCTTCGAGACCGCCCAGATCTGCGCGATGAGCAGTCTCAGGTGTAAAATCCCAGCGACCTAGGAATTACCCAGGGCAACACTCTTCTCGGTCGCTTGGAGTTCACACCTGATATATATTGTTGCAGAGATCTGAGCGGTTGAAAAGCGACCCGGGTCGCTTGCACAAACGCTCTATTGACTCAGCGCCCGAGGACACAGAGACCAAGAGAGAGTCCAAGGAGTCATGGCAGAAGGGGGCTCTTCCAATAACCGATTCCACATCTCCCTCCCCATCCTCGGGGATACCCGTGCGATAAAACTCGCTGAGAGAGGTACATGAAACCATTGTACAAATGCTACTTGACAGAGTTGCAGACCTGAATGCACAGGGAGGGCGGAATGGAACTGCCCTTCAAGCCGCAGCATCTCAAGGGCATGAAACCATTGTACAGATGCTCCTCAACAGAGGTGTAGACATGAATGCTCAGGGAGGCTTTTATGGAACTGCACTTCAGGCTGCAGCATATTCTGGGCATGAAAGCATCGTGCATATGCTCCTCAACAGAGGTGCAGAGGTGAATGCTCAGGGAGGCTTTTATGGAACTGCACTTCAGGCTGCAGCATATTCTAGGCATGAAACCATTGTGCAGATGCTCCTTGACACAGGTGCAGACGTGAATGCTCAGGGAGGCGACTATGGCACTGCACTTCAGGCTGCAACATCTCCAGGGCATGAAACCATTGTGCAGATGCTCTTTGACCGAGGTGCAGATGTAGATGCAGTGGGGGGTGAGTATGGAACTGTACTTCAGACTGCAGCATCTCAAGGGCATGAAACCATTGTGCAGATGCTCCTTAACAGAGTTGCAGACGTGAATACACAGGGAGGCCGCTATGGCACTGCACTTCAGGCGACCGAGGTGCAGAGGTGAATACTCAGGGAGGTGGGTATGGAACTACACTTCAGGCTGCAGCATATTGGGGACATGAAACCATTGTGCAGGTGCTCTTGGACAAAGGTGCAGACGTGAATGCTCGGGGAGGCAACTATGGAACTACCCTGCAAGTTGCGGCATATTGGGGACATGAAACCATTGTGCAGGTGCTCCTGGACAGAGGTGCAGACGTGAATGCTCAGGGAGGCCGCTATGGCACTGCACTTCAAGCTGCAGCATATTCCGCGCATGAAAACATTGTGCAGATCCTCCTTGACCAAGATGCAGACTTGAATGCACAGGGAGGGCAGTATGGAACTGCCCTGCTAGCTGCAGCATATTGGGGACATAAAACCATTATGCAGGTGCTCCTCAACAGAGGTGTAGATGTGAATGCCGCGGGAGGGGTATACCAAACTGCAGCTCAGGAGTAGGGATACCCAATTGTTGAACAAATCCTGCTTGCCAGAGGTGCTCAAGAATGTATTGAGAGAAGAAATCGTGGATTCTGAAGAGAACTTCAATGAAAATGTGGATCAATAGTGTTAGAGAAATCGAGGATAGTCATGTTCATGCTCACTTGTATGTAGTAGACAGATGTCGCTGTACCATTTGCACCATTGGAAGATTTTTGGTCCAAGAAGCATGTAAGAATTGTTCTTCTATGTAACACCGGTTGAGAATTTCAAAGTCTTAAGTGAGAATATTGGTAAAAATCCTCCTCTTTTCATCAAGTTTCCACCAAAACCTTTGGCAAATACTCTAATCTTTTTCATATTGGGTCTGACCAAACATTCAAAAGGAAAAAAAAAAAAATGGGAAATAGAGGGTTTGCGAAGAGCCATTGGAGCCATTGAATGGCTACCGATTTCCGTATTAGGAAACTTTGATGGGCTAAACTTTCATGTAGAAGTCAAGAAGAGCTGCCTGGAATAAAATTTGGATACTCGAATACGCCGGAATCTGGACACTTATTTAGCCATTAGCCATTCAATGGCTGCATCGCAAACAGGCTAATAAAGTTGATGTTTTTTTAGTTAAAATGTTTTCACTTTTTCACAGCCAGGTTGTAGTAATCAATACATCCGCTGCCTTATGTACTCTACTAGGCCACCAGTCCACCACCGCTGACAAGCTCACCTTCAAGAGGCGGTAGATCACCACCAGCAAAAGAGCAGCTAGAAAGAGTTACCGAGCACTATACTTACGCACCATCTGGCCAGACCATCGGCTCTTCTGCACACACCTTGAAGACTCTGTGTGTGTGCCATCTTCGCTGCCTGACAGACCGTCTCGCGATTGAAGATCAATGACCGGAGGAAGGGTGGTTGCCTTCCATGGACCCACATTGTGAATTGCCTCTGCCCACTGAGGCAGGGACTTGGCCAGCCATCCTCTGCACTCTAGCAGCTCAAGGCGGCCCTCACAAAGGAATAGTGCATGCTTGACAGACTCCACCTTTTGGCAATCAAAGGACACGGCCTATCATCGCGGGAGACAACAACATGATGACATTGTTACTTTTCTCACATATGGTCGATTGCAAGAGGATGTTGACTGAGAAGTAGGCGAGTAATTGATTTACGATGGGAGGCATTGACCACAAGATCAAGGTAATGTCTCAGCACCGCTGTAATCTTCTTTGGAGTCTAACCATTCGTCCTCCTAGTTTTGTTTTGTCATTTTGTTCACCTGGGCAAAATAAATAAAACAAAGAAACGGTTTCAACCGTTCAAACATTTAGACACGGGTCCGGATTCCGGAACAGTTCCAATTTATGTACCAATTACAGTATTTTGACGCTCCTTTACACACCAAAAATGATTTTGAGATTTGAGTATCCTGTTTTGTTCTTATGCCACATCTGAGCATACAGACCTTTTCCAAATACCCCACTGAGTGTTCAGCAATATTTTCGAGGATTTAGATGGAGAGAGGGTGTCTAGGTTCACAGATTTGTAGTGTGTAAACGACCGATTGATGAAAGTTGGCAAAATTGATGGCAATGATCGCACGATTTTCACTGACTCTGGTCCATCTACGGCCCAAACTCGTGCACAGGTGTCTGAATGGAGTCTAAATGGCCCACATTCAGTAGGTAGTTGCTTGATTTGCTCAGATTTGCCCAAATGCGGCCAATATTCAAGGTGTGTAAAGGAGTGTCAATGTGTAAAGGAGCGTCAAAATACTGTAGTGAATTACAGCCAGTGGTTTCCGTCTGTAGGACTAGTGTTGTTCGGGTCGGGCCTGCCGTAATCGGCCCTATCCGACCCGAGCCGACCTTGGCCGCATGTGGCGGTGTGAAAATTTGAGAAAATCAGGAACACATCAGATCGCCGGGATGCAGATTTTGGCCGTCAAAGTTTGCCGAAAATTGACAAATTTTTTTCCGACGGGTCAAGATTTTGCCGGGTCTCTTGATCCATACCGTGGAGAATATTGGTACAATCAATGGAAAATTCCAAAAGGAATAGCGCCGCCGCAAATGGCTCGGGTCGGATAGGGCCGATTACGGCAGGCCCGACCCGAACAACACTATGTAGCACCTGGTTTTGGTATTTCGCCGAGAAATTTCCTATGAGCCTAAAAAATGCGGGATTCACAGTACTGAAAACACTTTCAAAATCATGTTCAACAGTAAAATTAAACGCGAGCGCCGTAACTGCTCGCTTGCTCCCTCCATTTCTTCATTCGCCACGACAAGCGGGAGAATAGAGGGAGAGGATGCCCCCTGCGCCTGAGCCGCCACCGCCGCGCTCATCGTTGCGGCCACCACCGGGTGCGATTATACCCAATGCGAGGGCATCGAGTTTAGGCGGGGCAACGGCGACAGCGTCTTCGCGGAGCGCTTCTGGTGTCAATGGCACTGCGGCGGGGTCAAGGGTGCGCACGACGAGCACGACTGCGGGTGGGACGTCGAAAACGCGGACGACAGCCTCGTCAGCTACACCAACATACCCCAAAAACGGCATTGTAGCGAAGATGGTGGATGCAGCGGCGTCATCGTCGAGGACGGTTACTTCCTCTTCTGTGTCTACGTCTTCTTCAGCCAAAGCTTCGTCTTCCAGCAAAGCGAAAACCTCCACGAATGCGTCGTCAAACTTCCTCCCCCCGCACCAATCACGACATCTTCATCCACTTCGACATCCTCGCCTTCCTCACCACCAACGTCCCCACGCACCCGCCTCTCCTCCACCGCGTCTACCTCTTCCCTGCCGTATCTGGCCTCCAGCCCGCCGAGGTCACGTACGATATCTACAAGCTCGTCTTCTGCGGCGGCGTCCCGCGCTACGTCATCCGCGCAGTCGAAGATACCCTCCCCGTCTACCTCCACCTCGCCTCCCTCTTCGAAAGACAAGACTTCACCCACCTCGGCGTCAACGAGACCAAGCCTCGCCTCCACCGCATCCAGCTCGAGTCTGAGCGTCCCGAGGTCACGGACGATCTCGACGAGCTCTGCAGCGTCTGCTGCGTCGGGGGCGTCGACGTCGCCGCGCACGAGAACGACGTCGGCCACTTCGCGGGTATCTTCGGCCGCATCCACGTCTACGTCCGCCAGGATGCGCACGACATCGATAACCTCCTCGGCTTCGCGTAATACATGTAGCCAAACGCAAAAACGATAAGCATTCTGCGATAGATATGAAGCGAAAGGTGGTCTTGGTCAATTGAGTCCATGGTAAATCCAAGAGCGATGGAGGTAAGGAATCGATGGATAGGCGACGGAGGGAAGGGAAGGCTTCCACTTGTGCTCATGTTGGCCAAGGGAGGCAAGCGAGAGTTCAACAAGCCTCGGAAATGGTTTGCTGTTGTCTAATTCCCTCTAATTAGCTAATTCCAATAAGATGTCGAAAATCCCCTTGGCCTCCCCCAGTCTGACAACCATAAAAGGCAACTGCTTACAAATAAGATAAGATATCGCTAAGTTGTCCCGTTTTGTAAAGTATGTGTTTGTAGCGAAGTAATAATGAATTTCCCTGTCCGCAATATGGAGTTCGTCACGAATTTTTTACTGAAGTTAATACGGCGCGTCGCCCGTGGCCGAGGGCCTACATAGCACGATAGTACATGGCAGTCCTCGGCTGATTGGTCCCACGTCGAAGCCTTCTTGCCTCGTGTCGACACCAACCTCTTTTCCTTCCCCAAACACGCCCTCGCCATCCTCAACAGCGACGACCCCTCCCGCTCTAGCATCTCCAGCATGCGCTGGTCCCGAAACTGCTTCTGGTACTTCAGGCCTTTGGCAAACTCGATGATCAAGTCAATATCCTCGTCCATGGCCTCGTGAAATGTCCGCCCATCGTCCTCTCCTCGCGTATCTACCAGCTCGTCGTCGTCATCCTCGTCTCCGACATCGCGGAACCCAGCCGCAGGTGAGTTTGAACGCGGTGTATTCTCGGGAGCTGGGTGGACATTATTTGACAGCGGTTGTAGGGAAGGATGTGTCCAGAACGGCGCCGTTCGTTGTCGCTTTGCCTCCAGGAAAAATATGGGGGGTACAGGCTGGAGGCCCTGCACAATGTGTTTGCAGATGAGGAAGCGCGAGATTGCGAGGGAAGGGCAGGTACATATTCCTTTCTTCACATCTGTCTTGTAAGCTGGATTCACAGGGAGGTGAAAGTACATATGTTGATACGAATGATATCAACTCACTTAAGGACGGGAATCTCGGAGTGTACGGAGCGAGCCCATAGCTCCCAGCGCGAGCGCCGGTACCAGTTCTCCCATAGGTAAGCCCAAACTTCGCGCAGATCATGCTCGACACAAAATTTATACATCCCGCTCACAGCCCAACGCTTTATGCCCTCGGCACTCGGATGCGCATACCCCGGCAGCAGCGGATGCGCACAATAATGTTTTTGCATCATGTTCACGATGGGCTCGCGCAGCTCTTTGGGGCAAAAGGTGCGTCTTGAAGCTCTCGCCTCCGCCTCCGCCTCCTCAATGGCCTTATCAACAGCTCTAGCAGGCGCACCAGTCCTAACGGGCTGTGTAGCCGCCTTCGAAGCCTTCGGATCCACCACCTGCGATGTCGACGGCGCTGTCGGTTTACATCGAGCCTTCATGGCTTGTGCAAGGACCTTCGGATCGGCGGCTTCGGCGTCGCGGGATGGTTGGGTGGGCTTTGACACTCTTCCAGTTCTTGTTCGTACAGTATCGTGAGTGGCTGGCGCCTCGTTCTCCTTCCCCTGGCTGATGTTTGATCTAGTCTGCGCTCTCATCGCTTCCGCGGCCACGTCAGACGCAATGTCGAGTTGAGGAGCTGCGCCAACATCTTTCTCAATTTCTCCGGATTCCGCCGGGCCTGCGTCCTGAACAACTGCAAGTGGTGGTCGTGCGGGAATAGTGATGCGGAGGCCGTTCGCCATTGTCATTGTCTGGGGCTGCGAAGCTGGTACAACGGGGGTAATGAATTCTGGTAAGCCTCCCTCGTATTCCGCGCTGTCTGAATGACCGGGGGGAACGAAGGTGACGTCGATGAAGGAGAATTCGGCATTAGCACGCTCGGCGTCGTATGGTGTTGTGGACAGCTTCGGGCTCGACAGCCGGGCAAGTACGGCGCGGCCGAGATGCCACCAGCAGAGACTAATAGACCTCGCGGAGCATTCGGATCTCCGCCATATCCTTGTCAACGTGCGCGAATGTGGGATTGACCTTGTACGTATCGCGTATGATATCGGACAAGACTTCATGTCAAGCCGCATTTTTGGTCAAAATTCTCCAAGATTGGAAATTTAGAAGGAACTTGGGGTGGGTTTATAGGTAAAATTTTCATTTCAGAGCATATTACGTAACCCTAACTTAGGGTTAGAAAAGCGCGAAATCTACAGCTCTCAAAATCGGCCAATTTCAAGGTGTTGGCATCCGGCGAGCATCTCGGCAAGAATTTGGCGGGTCCTCCGACTCCTTGCAGACTCCATGTCGGAAAAACCGGATTTACCTTATAAGGGCCTGACGGGCTGACGGACCTTATCAGGACCTGGTCAGGCTCAAGGGTAAGACTTATCAGGTCCTGTCAGGCATGATCAGGTCCGTCAGGTTCCCCCGGAGAAATTGAAAAAACAAACAGCAGCAAACCTTGTAGAGCCGATAGATTAGCACTTTCAATGCTTCCCTGCACTCAAAAAAACAGTTCAAATTCGTCCGTTGCCTTTTATTTAATTGATTTGGGCCGGGACAAGGTGCCCCACACACAGGACATGATTCAGGTCATGTCGTCTGAGCGTGGAGCAGTACCTACAAGCGCGTGGACACAATGACGTAGTCAGTATTAGGGTATGTAAATAGTAGATATAATAAAAGCAAGTAACTAAGTAAGTAAGTGGACTGAGTAAGATAACTTGACTTGAAAACTCAATACACGAAAGTGTGTCGTGAAGACCCAGAAAGGGTCCTAGTATTTTGAAAAATGCGCAGGAAACGCCTTATCAGGCGGTATAAGGGCTGTCAGGTCATCAGGGCCTATAGGGCACGCGTTCCCCATCTTCAGATCCGCTTTCGAAACAATCGACCCGCAGCGACGACTTACCCCGATCTCTCCGGGAGTGTCAGTCACCTGAGCCGTGTAATCCCGGTCCGTGGATGGCTGAGCTGTCGCGACGGATAATCAGGTAAGGTTCAGAATTGTGGCGGATTCTCTTGGCCCACCTTTTCTAGCTTGGTTATACGCAATCCAACGCGTTTTAAGCGTGTCTTTATAGAGCTTGAACAAGGTGCCTTCATTTGACTCAAGAGTTCTGCGGGAACAACTCGAAAAAACGCGCTCTTGGACACGCGCCGAGTTTCATGCAGCCAAAATTCATATTCTCAGAGATTTGCTCTATATTTACTGTGTTTTCTAAGCTATTTAGGCTCCATTCGGCTGTCGTGTCTTAGCGTCACTTAGCGTCACTTTGGAGCACTTGGGAAAAATTCCACGCCAAACTTTTGGTGAGAAATACTCCTAAGTGACGTCAAGTGCTCCGAAGTGACGCAACCGAATGGAGCCTTATGCCTACAATGAATGTCCATAAAAGCAGTTTCATGGAAACCCGCTGAATTCTGAGCAATCGAGACGCGCCAAAAACTGTCCACTGTGGACAATTCTTGACGCGCTCCACGTGTTAGTCACGTGATCTGGAAGACGCGTTGACGGCGCGATTCTTGTGAGAATCCTCACAACAACAACAAACCATACTATTCTCTACCTCTCCCCTCTTGATCCTGTTGGTTCTCCGTCGCATTGGCCGCTCTCTCCATTGCTGAGGGTATGCAGAGCTCGCTCTCTGATGGGCCGCAGCGCGTGACAACCATCTCGGCAGCTCATTGCTCCTCTATCGCGTTAAGATATCTGCAGGCGCTCTCAGCCTGCGTGCCAAGGCTGGCTTAGCCGACGCATCAGCTTTCGTCATTCCCGCCGCCATGACCCAATGGATCCCTGCCTCCATAATAAACTACGCGCTACCCGGCCTCTACTCCCGCTCGAATCGCAGTACCTCGTCGGCTAAATCAAAAACCTCACGCCAGTCACCGCAGCGCAAATCCATCCGTAAAGCGCCTCCTGTTGCGAGCGGCTCGTCCAGAACCCTTGGTAAGTTCTATTATAATAGAGGCATGTTACTGACTGGTAAATTGCAGAGATGCTGTCGGACTCTACGCTCTCCGAGTCAACACTCTCCGAGCCGGAGGTCATAGATCTCACCTGGTTAGATTGAGGACCCTCCGCTTCCACTCTACGTTTCAGGTGAGTTATTTCGCTGATTGTAGCGATGCAATTATCTCATTCACTGCCAGCACAATGTGTTGTCCGTAATGTCGCTAATAGATTTTCCTTGCTCCTTTCCGTTGTTTCCGTTGTGTACTTGCTAGACAGGGGTGAAATACATTGATTCTTTTCTCCTCCCATGTCCAGCGACATTCCACTCATCTTCACGACAATCCGTAAAGTTATACACAACGCCAATGAAACTGATCCAGTTTATGCTGAGGAGATTGAAGACGATATAGAGGCTGAGGCGGAAACTGTACCAGAGGATAATGTCTATAATGTGTCTCAGTTGTGGGAGCATCTGCTGGACGCCTCGAAAGGTGTCACGACCGAAACTGACAAGGAATATAGACGGTGAGTACATTTTTGAAAAGGTTAGATGCAGCGCTGATTTCTGCTTAGCTTGATGGACCAATGCGTGAAATTCTTGAAAGCGAATAAACTCATCAAAGACGAGGATAAGTTCTTCAGCAAATCCCCTAGCGAACTGGCCCCGGTTTGCATTTGTTCTTGTCGTTGTAAACAATTGAATGTTCTGCTGACAGTGATTTAGATGTGATGAACTAGACATCGATGGAACGGAAAAGCACCATACCACCTTCCGCGCAAGTTATAATCATGCGCAGAAAATGCGGGCTGCTATGACCTACGCATTTGGACGTTTATATGGACTAGGTTCCCTCCCCTGGCATGAAAGCGAGTCCACGGGGAGAATGGTTGGTAATCCTTCCGTTTCGGAAACTGTTGCGACGTATATGACCAGTTTGCGCCGGCGTAAGGTTAGTTTATTCTTTTCTTCTCTTTTCAGGCATGTAGAATGATCTCTTCCAGGTGCGAGTAGGAGAAACAGCAACAAGTGCTCGGGCAATCACAGAGGTAGCCAAACTAACTGTTTCACCTGTTGTTCGTTGCTAATCGTAAATACAGGAGACCCTCCTCAAGCTTTACAAGTTCAATAACATACCGGAGATAGCCAAAGTCAAACAGTATAGTGCAGGCTCACGGAAAGCAATCAAAGAACCGCACGAGTGGGGAGGTGCACGCGCGCGCCGACTTTTGACTTTGGCCTATGTGCTAGCATTTCTCTGTCTGCTTCGCTTTGATGAAGTACTAAAGATTCAAATCCACGACATCGAGTGGGTTTCGGATACCTGCATCAAACTTACGCTGCCATTTCGCAAAACCAGTCAATTCGGCGGTAAGCAATAATGGGATCATTTCTATATCTGAATGCTCACGGGAATGCCAGGCGTCAAACCATTCTATCTACATTTATTCCCTCCCCACCTTGCCCATCTTTGTCCTATTCGTGCTCTCACAAATTGGCTTTACGTGTCAGACATAGAAGATGGTTTTCTGTTTCGCAAAATAGTTTCCGGTGACAGGGTCTCGCAAGAGAACACACATATGGTATAGTGGACCGAAATTTTCTGTACCTGTATATACTGATGATTGCTTTCAGACTAGCGAATGTTTTCTGGAAATGTTCCGAAACAATCTCCTCGATATCACAGTTGACCCAGCCCCGTATGGTACCCACTCGTTTCGGCGTGGAGGCTGCCAATGGTTATATACTTGCTGTCGCTGGGGTTTGCGTCGCATTTGCGACTGGGGGGGTTGGAGCACTGAATTCAGCAACTTGACCATTGTGAAATACTTGATTTCTTATGCCGATGAACCTTGCGAGCGCCGCGAGGATTACATGAACCCCAATTGTCCTCCGACCATAAAATGCTTCAGTTGTGGTAGAACCTGTCATTGTATTTAGTCTGCTTAATCTTACGCTTCACGCAAGTTCAGAGCAAAGAATCAATAAATGAATTAGTACTAAATACTCTAAATGGAATGTGTCTAATTGTCGTCCTCGCCCTCGTCATCATCACCTTTGTTCTGCCCGAGTCCTTTGAGCTCCCGATACCGAGCTGCAATTTTGGACGCTTTCTTCATCACGAAATGCTGCCCTCCCTTCCGGTAAGTCAATTGCTCGGCAGTAAGTTCTTGACGAGCAATTGCCGCAACGCGCTCATCATCAGCCTTCCGTTCTTGGGTAAGGCGAGTGAGAAGCGGGGTGTATTTCATGTGCTGCGGCACGAAAAAGGTGCATGTGTTTCGAATGTATGTTGAATGCACTCTGAAAGGTCCGACCACAGAAAAGAGAAGAAAACGGGTTGAATTCATAAGACTCACGCACAGCCCGGCTCTGTTCTGCTTACTATCATTTCGGTAAGGAGGCGCACACAACGCTGTGGTAAGTGATTCGACTTTTCGTTTTTTCCTTTTTTTGGAAATTTTTCTGCTTTACGATTTCTCCTTTTTTGGAAACATCTGACCATTGGCATGCAGGCCACTGGTCAAACGCTTTCGGACCTTGAGGTATGAGCTCGCTCCCTTCAATCTTCGGTTTTGCTGATTGTTTGCGCAGTTATGCTTCGAGTGGCATGCTGATGACCCATTATGGGTTCGGCAGTGCGACGAGATCGCTGGCCCATTCGACGTTTTCGAGCCCGAGCTTATCCGCCACGCACTCGAGATCGAAGACATGAATCTAGGGACTTTGATCTTCGGTGCTGACCACTGGGCATACCTTTGCGCTGAGGCTGGCCTTCCCGCCGCATGTGTGTCCAGCTGGAATCCACTTGCACATTATTATTCCACCCTTTCACGTGAGCGTCTGCTCCCTATCTATTTTCTCATGCTAATTCTCTTTCGCAGTCCCTTCTGAGATGGCGTCTTCGTGGCTGAACATGGACAAGTATACCTATTTGTTCCATCCAAGCAGCCAGAGGAAGCCTCTCCAAGCATTCCACCCTCATACTCAACTTTACCGTCTAGCGAAGGCAGACATCTGGTCAGTAATCCCCGCATTCCCTGACAATTCAGCGCCAATTCCCCGTCGTCGACCGCCGCTCAATCCTCGGGAGCTGAAGCCGGAGGTGGAGAGCTCCTCGCCCCCACCAATTCCTGTGAAACATCCGCCACCAGCACCAGCACCAGCAAAACGCGGGAAAGGAAAACCGCGCGCACCTCGCCAAACGAAGTCGAGCGAAACCGAAACAAACAAAACCGCAACCGAGGCGGTCGCCTCCCAAACCCAAACCGTTACCACCGCTGATTCCGAAACCGACGCCTATTGAACTTTCGACTTCGTTCGTTCGCGAGCACGCCCTCTTGTCTTACATCATCAAGTATACTCAAGATTACACGGTTGGGCCACTGGATTATTGCGGTATCGCCCGTCGAATCAAGGGTCGTGGCGAAGATGTGTATGTGTTCTCTCGCTTCGCTTCGCTTTCTGGTACATGCTAACCCTATCTCTTAGGATTTTGTACTGTCAATGCGACCCCTGGGTGACGGAGTTTTACCTTCGCCGTCACGCTCTCTCCATCGCAACTGCGAAGCTCAAGGCGAAGGGGGTGGAGAAACAGGGACTTGGGAGCAAGGTGCTTGGAGCGGTGGAAGGGAAGGTCGCAAAGGTAGCGATGGCTCAGAAGGAGAATTTGCCCGCGCCGAAGATGCCCCCCAAGAACAAGAAGAAACGGCATTCAGCTGATCGGGACTTAGCGGAAGTGGGATTGGTTTTATCTCCCCGAAAACGTAGACGAGTCGTTGTAGATTGAATGCATTTGCTATTGTAATCTTATCTCTGTTGATCTAGCCGACTATCTTTAAGAGTTCTATTTGGGAGCCCCCATAAAAACTTGGGGCTCCCAAAGAAGCCCCGAGAGTTTGGGGCTCCCAAATAGAATTATCCTGCTTCTTTATTGAATTTACACAGAACTGTTGTGGCTGATTTTGCGAAACACTCGTCAAAGGTATACAAAGGAGAAGAGAAGTGAGTTCCGTCCCAAAAAGGAACTGTGACCGTCACACCACGTGGGGTAACCTTTTTTTTGTATCAGCATTTCTATACCGCAACAAGTACACTAACTACTAAGACGCGGTGCCACAAGGGCAATAAATAGTGAAAGGTAGCTCTAGAGGGGAGTCGTCCGTAGTTGGTAGAGTATAGTCTCGGAGTGTACACGTGGGGTAACCGTACATGTCTGTCCGCTTTGTGTCCGCTACCTTACGAGGACGGAAGAAGCGTCATTTCGAGCTCTTGTGGAATAAAAAAGAACCCGTTCAGACGTTTTCTGACTGTCGGCGTACAAGGTTTTCCCTTGGCCAATCCAGTCTGAAATTTTGAAGTTGTTGTCGCAAGTCATGTCGCAAGTGAGTGGGCGAGATTTGCTGCCAAATTCGTCTCGGTATATTTTATTACTTGCTGATACAGCCAGTTTCAAGTCTCCTGGCCAGTTTCCCATCGCTTATTGAATTTGCACTGCTAACCGATCCCTAAGTCCACATAACGGAAGGGATCGAAGCCTACAAAAAATTTATTGCCTCCTTCCCAAGCTCCATAAGTACAAGACAATTTTTACCGAGCCAAAGCGAGGTGGATTTGCGTCGGTTTCTAAAACATTGTCCCTTCGCTTACTGTCTTTTCAATGAGTGAAGCAGTGCTATAGCTCACGCAACGGAACACGGGGAAGGTTTACAAAACTTCTCCATGCTTCTCATCCCCTTAGAACTCGGATCGCTCGTTAGCGGTCTCAAAAGAAGGGAAACTGTAACGGCAGTGGAGGTAAGCTTCTCAGGCGCCCACCGGACACTGTCACTTGGCTGTGAGCAAATTTGAGGTGGTGACGCGCTGGATGGCTCCGTGAAGTTGTAGACCACTGTTCGGCTACCGAAAAACAATTGGCATGGCTTCCAACGACAAACGACGCAAATGAGTCAACCCTGGGAGGATACCGTGTTGCCGTTCGAGGCAAACCATGCCTTACACTGCAGCAATTCAACTCACTGGAGATGTATCGCCGGAACAACACCCAGGACTTCATGGATGTTGTTTTAACTGATGAGGACCATGCCTACATCATCCACGAGGCCCGCCGTATCGATGCGAGCGGCGAGGAGGCGTTCCGTCGAGAGGAAATTGTTTCCTTCCGAATCAGGACCGCGGAAATGCAAAAGGCCAAGAAGATTGCGGCAGCGCAGAAGGCACTCGAAATTCGCCGGGAGCTTCGCAAGGTCGCCATCGTCCAGAGAACAACGATCCTCGAGTCTCTCACCATTCCGAAAATTCACCTACAGCTCAACGCGCTTCGGTTGCGTGGAGTTCCTAATATTTTAGCCAACACCAGATATTCTCGCAAAGCCGAGAAGGTAGCAGCACTGGAGGCTGCTCTCAAGGTTTACTTTGTTGATATTGCAAAGTTTCCTCTTCCTCTTGATCCTGAAGCTGATTCGAGCTCAACTGTAGTTGGAGTAGACCCTGTAGTTGCAGAGGACTGGGCGGCTGAAGAGGACATAGAAATGGAGGAATAATTAATTGTATTCCTGTATCCAACTAATTGTAAGGCTTCTATAGTGTATTGTAGTACTTATACCATAGTTTCTGGCTTCCAGATTGTCCGCAACAAGCAAAATGAGAGATGAAGTCGTTTGAGATCA
The DNA here is from genome assembly GCA_037176885.1 of Favolaschia claudopus. Classification (NCBI taxonomy): domain Eukaryota; kingdom Fungi; phylum Basidiomycota; class Agaricomycetes; order Agaricales; family Mycenaceae; genus Favolaschia; species Favolaschia claudopus. The sequence goes on from JAWWNJ010000118.1 coordinate 326,809, forward strand.
AGTCGGCGCTGATTTGGGTGGCTGTGCGACTTCCCATCAGCCCATCAAAATCTCATCGCTGCCCACCTCCACGTGAACAACCATTCCGGTGAACAATTGGGGTGACGGGTGACACCCGGTGAACGACCGATCGTAATAGTACAGTAATCCATAGAATAGCAGGAAACCTCCTCGAGGGTGAAAATGCTAGGGATGATGGAAGGATCATGAAAGGAAAAAATTCCTTTCAATAGTGAGGATCCAGAGAGAGGTCGAAGCTGCACACAGTGTGGGAGAACTTGAGCATAGTGTGTGGGAAAGAACTCTCCGACAGTCATCGGGATGAGGACATGTGCATACTGTAGGCACTTGACATCCATGAGAGATCTGTACAGCAGCGTGAGAACCAGTAGATGCTGTAGAGATAAGAGTGTCGAGGCTGCAGTGTAAGGGAGGCTTGAGAGGATGACCTAGGAAGAGCAGCAAAGATTCGAGGTGGATGTGAGGATGGCATAGATCAGGATGAGCAGTGGAAGTAACGAGTGGATGGTAAGATCCCGGAAGCACGCTGGAGCAAGCCGCTCTCGCATCAAGCTCAGGCGCTAGGGCGCGGGGGCCCATAACCTGTCAGAATATAAACCGAGGTGGCTGGAAGCCAGTAGAGCTCTATCGGAACAAGAGCTGCTGGAGTGCAGGTGCAGGAGCACACAGAGGGGCACAAGAGTCTCAGAGATGAGGGTAAAGAGTAAGAATGATTAATTGTAAGTAGACTGTACTCAACTACGAAGTATATAAATGTAGATAGGTATCAATGGATAAGAAATGTCCGAAGCAAGTCCGAAGTCGGAATGATGCGAACCAACAAATTCATACAGCCGTTTTGGAAACAATATACGGGTTTTGATTGAGTGGTGCTCGTTCGTTTGTGCTTACGTCTGTTGACGATTCTGTCATCGGCAAAACCTGTCGACTTTGCGTGTCCGGCACTGTACATAGGCATTTTGCGGAATAATTGGGTGATATTAAGACCTCTTAACTGTGCGAAAATACTTCCCAAAAAGGAAATTAAGCTCATAACCCCATAACCCCATATTAAGGCTTAAGGCTTATGAACCCTTAGAGGTCCCTGGGGTCGGGTCTTAACCCTTAATTGCCAACACTGAATGTTTTATCCGGACGCTGAACCAGCCCTCAAAAAAATCAGCTAAAATCGCAAAAAATTCGCAATTTATCTCTTCACGCGTCTAGGTGGCCCCTCTACCTCTTTTGAGTAATGCGAAAAGCTTGTTATGTACATAGTTTGAATGCTGTTCTTCGCTTGCTGAGGTGCGCTTGCCAGTCCCTGATTTCCGAAAGTTCCCCGAAATAGGTAGAAAATGCGTCTTCGGTGCAAGATTCATCAGATTGCACTTGATTGACCTCGAAGTTGCCCCAATTCGGTGGGAATCAGTGGTGGAACTTGTGTCCGAGGAGTCCCCGGTGTTTTTTATCCGGATCTGAACCAGGCTTGGCTCCCAGCCTCCATGATTTATCCGAATTGTGGGGCAGGGGAGGCGTCGTCGATGGTCGATTTCTTATCCGGATCCGGGCAGGGTGCGTGCAATTTTTGGGCATGTTTTATCCGAATCGAAAATTTCGCGGGCAGGCATCATAGGTGATTGTCAGAGGTCCTTTTACACCTCGCTCCCAAGTATTTCTAGGGAGACAGAGTTATAGTTCAGGTAATGCTTTACACCTTTGTCCAACTTTTTTGTATAAAAAACGCGTTTCGAAGGGCCGCAAAACGCGACTCAAAATCAAGTTACGTAAGATTAGCTAATACTTCCACTACGCGGTCAGACAGACGGCAGTACTATCGTGCCAAATAGGTCTGGATTTTCACAATGGCTCTGGATTTTCGATTTTTCTCCTCTGCACTTTGAATCTCCGGACCTTTCGGCATTTATTCTGGTACCAATTCCCTACAGGTAGAGCTACAAACCTTACGATTTCATGCAAGTCCAATGTCAGGAAACATTCGCCGTTTTCTCGAGGTTTTTGATCTGTGCTGTCAATCCATCAAAATCCCTTGATGAAAGCACGTTTTTCTTACCTTCCTGTGGCCGTATCGCTACGAAACTTGTAGGATCTGTAGCCCAAAGGCATATAAACAGATTCCGAAAAGTCCGGAGGTCCAAATCGAAAAGGGAGAAGAGATAAATCGAAAATCCAGAGTCGTTGTGCAAATCCAGACCTATTTATTTGGCAGGATAGTAGCTCCTCTCTCTTCGAGAACACCAACTTGGCTGCCATCCACGCTAAGCGCGTCACAATGTCAGTCCGTTCATCTTTCACCCTCGTGCCCGCCCATACGAAACAACAGCTCCCCAAAGGACCTTGCTCTCGCTCGCAGACTCCGCGACGGGAAGTCCTAAGGAATTAATATCTGTGTACATGAGGTGATATATTATGAATGATTCAATCCAATGAGTTACGGCAAGAATTTTGGAAACCGTTGTACGACCGCGTATCTTTCTGTATTCACACATGAATCACCAACGTGTCATAGGAAGCCAATCCTTTTACCAGAGAGTTGGCAGCCATTATTTCGGACTCGGGCAGTCGCAAAGTGTCACTTTAAATTAAATTAATTCGAAAAACTTTGTAAACCTCTCCCCATTCCGCATCGTAGAACACCACAGACCCAGCCCACATTTTAACACTTCCCGCTAATACGATGCGAACGCGGTGATATTCTGACGGCTCACATTGCCTTGTTTATGCTGCGTCTTCGTGCCCCGCGCCCTTGACAGCTTCGGGGTTCAGACTCCGCGCGCGCTGGGTATCAAGTGGCACTCTGTTGTCCCTCTGCTTCGTCGGCGACTAACGGTGCCCGGGTGTACATCGAATCTCGGGCTAAATCCGACACGATTCCAGATCACCCGGACTGGATGGATACTAGCTTCAGGCTTTGCCCCGAGCACATCTGGGATGGGTTTATTATTCTACAGTCGTCACTGTCTTAACCCATACTGGTCGGTGCGGCCAAAACAATATGGGTTGTGGGTGTTTTATGGGTATGCCAGGTAAATGTGACGTAATCTGCACACTTTTACACTGTAAACTTAGGAAATTTGGTCGACGAAATTATGGGTTATGGGGAGTTACAGGTATGGGTTATGACAGCGACGACTGTATCTCTGCTGGAAGACCACGACCCTCCGTGTTCTTCATACTGGCGATCAGAAGGATAGATTTACAGCCGCGATCAAGGGGGTGCGGGCCGGAGAAGCCGGCACACCGGGCAGGGAGGTGGGTCGGCCGCTGGGCCGGATAAAAAAAATAATGACCTGTTATGTTTTGGCTTGAATGGGTCTACGAGGCTCCGGGTTGAGTAGAAACCAATTTTACCACTGTATACAGTACGTTCTGACCTCCAGGAGCCATTCGGAAGCCTGTTTCGGATTTGCATGGGACCGGCAATCAAGTTGGCCATATTTGGTAACACCAATACCGAGATGTGGTTGGAATTTCATGTGGTGTTTTTGTAGTTCTAGATGAGAGATCTCACTCATAAAACACCGGGTAGATGACTTTACGAGGTTTGAGGCAAGAATTGCCTGCTGAACAGCTGTTTTTGATGGTAAATTCCATATATGGACGTCACGTGGTAGGGTGGTTCCTGACGAAGGGTCTCTTAGAGAACAAAAAAAGCAGCGTGAGATGTTTTTTTTTTTCCCGGTTTCAGTACCCCCTTGGCCGCGATGCAAGAGCCTTGTTCCTACATTTGTCCTGGCTTATGAATTATGTCTGTGGAGAGCCGAGAGAATTCAAGTTTTCAAGTTGCAAAAGAGAGAGAGAAAAGGAGAGAAAAGAGAGAGACTCACTAAGTATCTGAGACTCTGTTACCCAAAAATTAGCTCTCAAGAGCTTCTGTAGCTCCCACAAAAGCGCCGGAAAATCTTGATTTCTATGTCTCGATTGGGCAAATCAAAGGTATTCAAGATATGGTAAGAGGTATGTCCTTTCGGAGCAACTGCCTCCCTGGGACATAATCCAGCCAATCGAATTCAAGATTTCCTCGGAACATCCCTCGGCCGTTCCCACACTGAGTCCGAAAAAGCCGATGAATCATTTTTGCCGTTCAACTTCGGTTCGAGAGACTTCAGTTGCTTCAAAACTCGTACTCTTCAGCCAAATTTGGGTTAAAAACAATACAGTAGTTATTCATAGGCATTTATTCTGACTACATTATGTAGAGAATCAAACATGCACGAGCCCGACTCGGAAGGTTCAATCATTTCTCGGCCGTACTTGGGCCGTACACTCGGCGAGCAGGCATGAGCCGATGTGCTTGGGTTCAAGCTTCAACTTATATTTCAAAGGCAATCACTAATGTAAGCACAATTTGAGAAGTAGTGCGAAGATAAGTAGAGGAAGACAATTTGGATTCCAATCAAACAACTCCATGCCCGCGCACCATCCTCGCATCCTATGATTCAAGTCTAGCTCACCGTAATAAGTTTCCTCTTATGATGCTAACTCAAAACCTGGGAGTACCCATTTTGTTGACAATGAAAGATTCACAAGTATCAAAATGGAGGCTTAGCAAAGATCACGTCTCAATTCAACGGAACTGGCTTTCGCTAGCTTGAATCAGGCTTTGTAAAATTGAAGGTGGTCAGCCAACAAAAGTACGAGCTCAGATAGTTTCGAAGTAGCTTGAACCTTGATATTTGTGCAACCAACACAATGCTACGAGCAATCTCAGAATTTAAATAGCCCACTTTCCGCAATGAACAAGCACAGTAAAACATGACCAGAGTATCTAAAGCCCAAGTTGGGGAGGTTTGAGCCGTCTGTACATACAGGGAAACATGCACCAATATCTTTAATTCGGGTGGATCTCAATTGAAGTGCATTCTCAACTGGACGTCCAATGTTCCGAACCAGCATTGATGCTGTCCCAAAGAGACAAGAGCTAGTAGATTCTACCCCATTGATCTTTGAACACGAAGCTTCTCTTGTGCATTGTTGTTGTACTGAGGTCGAAGCAGGTAAAAGTCTTTAAGTAGTTGGGGTGGAGCAGATTACGGGTTCAAGGGAAAGTGAGAAGCTCAAAATGAGCTTGTTTTTGGGACCGACGCACTCTTTCTTGATCCGGTGTGCATTCTCAGACTCAGAGGATGGCCTCGTCGACTCGAATGAGGTGCAAGGATGAAGGAGAACGAGGTTTGATTCGCATCATTAACCGGAACATATTGGATCAAATCGGATCACTACAGTATGCCTTATCCGGACATAATCCTCCACAGACTTGATTAATGAGCCTTTGTCCTAAGTACATAAGGGTGCGATTGTGGCTTGTGATCCGTATTTGCAATATCTGAGTACCTTGAACGAAAACTCTGGAAAAGCCTGACGCAGCCTGCGATGAACTCTTCCGAGTTGTGCTCTTCCAATCAGTGTTCTTTCTTCTTAAGGCCTTATTAAGGGCAACTTCGGCGGCTAAGGGCTTAATATCATATTAAGGCCTAATTAAGGCCTTCAAATTAAGGCCTTAGGAACAAACAAACAAATCTCACCTCCGAATAGGGCACGCGAGTACATACCTCCGGCGCAGGGACACTGGGTTCATAGGCCTCTCCACCTTCCTCAGTATCGCTGTGTAGGAATCAATGTGTTATATAACAGGTACTTTATAACACTGTTATTACTGTAACATGTAAATTACATTTCTCACAATTGAGACCTGTTATTTACACTGACTCGGAAATAATATCGGATCACCGAGTTCTGAAACTTTGGGTCGTCACTGCGCTTGGAATATTGAAGTTTCTGAAGTAGATAGTGTATCAAGTACCTTACCATGTACCCTTTCTACACATAAAAGCTTGAGGTCTCATTCGGCGGTGTTGTGGCAAGAGAGTGTGATCGTCGCGCACACGTGATCCAATTGTTTTTCCCTGTTTGACAGCTGTCACATTGTTTAAGCCGAACCACCACAACGACGCTCTCAACTCTGCTTTCTCTGCATACAACTCATTCTCTACATCATGTGTGACACCTCTGCCACGAAGAAATCAGCTATTGTCGCGCTGAAGGAGGCTGGCTGGTCGAATCGGGATGTGGCAGAAAAGGAAAATGTTGCGCCTTCTACCGTCTCCAGAATCAATGCCCGCTACGGACCAACCCACGATTTTGACGCGAAGACTCCCAGGCAAGGACGCCCACGTAAAATAAACGAGCGGGATGTCCCTAAAGCACTTAGACTGCTGTCTTCAGGCAAAGCCAAGAATGCTTCGGACTTGCAGAGGAAATATTTCCCCCATTTGCACGTCGATACGATCCGGGCCAGGGCAAGCAAGCGACGCCCGATATACCAAGAAGAAAGTCAAACACGGCGGCGGGAGTGTGATGGTGTGGGGGTGTATTACCCGATATGGAGTCGGACAACTTCACCGGATCGACGGAATCATCGACCGCTTCGGTTACACCGACATCCTGGCCGAAACCCTCCCGCGGACCCTTGACAAGCATGATTTGGATCGCTCGACTGTCTATTTTCAGCAGGACGGCGATTCAAAGCATCGCTCCAAGCATGCTTTGGGGTGGCTCGAGCTTGAAGGCTTTGAGGTTCTTCCCTGGGCACCAAATTCACCGGATATGAACATCATCGAGAATCTTTGGGATCATTTGGAGACCATGGTGCGCGCTAGAGATCCACTGCCGAAGAACAAGGAGGAATTATGGGCCGCTTTGAAGGAAGAGGGGGAAAGAATTGATCAGGCATATATCGACAAGTTATATGACAGTTTACCTAATCGGGTGCGGGATTTGTTGAAGGCAAATGGTGGGGAGACTCGTTATTGATGGCTGGTGTGTTTATTTCCACCAACGCTGCCTTGAACGAGCATTTCTGACTCTAATTTCCTAAAGCTGCCAAAACCAGATTTATGATTGGATCACCCATCATCACGAAACTGGCCATCCAGCGCCGGATTTTCAGTTTGCTTGCTCAATAATGTATATAGGACACCTCATTACTATTTGTTTGGGTACATAAAAACTCGAAAAGCCTCCTACCAAGGGGGCACCGGCAATCTAACCGGCGACTAAGGGCTAGTTAGTTCTGGCGGCCGGAAAAAAAAAATTTTGACCCCCCAAATTTTGAGCGGGAGTGAGCTTCTGGTACTTTGTTTCAGTGTGAAATAGCTCTACATGTGGCTTTCTAGGTGATGTAGTGCTGCTTGGCTGTAGTCAGTGTCAATGTGGCTTTGTTTGGCCTAGCTGTCAACTTAGTGTTGGAATGTTTTGCTTCCAAAGAAGGTTGGAAACCATCCAGTCTGCTCTGGCTACTCTTCTGAAGACACGGAAATGGTTAGCCAAGCTCCAATAAATTTATTTATGGGGTGAACTTCAGATGGACACGATCCGGCGACTTAACCGTGGGAACTTATTGCCGTATATAGTGCTTACGTAGTTAGTTACTCCAGCCCAGAGGTCGGAAAAGAAAAAAAAAACGGCCTTACTATCCTGCCAAATAGGGCTGGATTTGCACAATGGGTCTGGATTTTCGATTTTTCTCTGTTCCCTTCTATTTCTTGGCCCCGGAAACTTCCGGCATTCATTCATGTACATCTTAGCTACGCACATATGAAAAAACTAAGGGAAAGGACGAGAGGAAGGTATTAAGAAAGACTTACCGGTGCATCAAAGTCAGTGATGCTGGATAGTATCACCCTATTCCGGCCTCAAATCTCAAGAGAAAAACCCCGGGAAAAGGGGAGCAGAGTTGAAATCAAGGGGTCCCAACGATAAGAATTGATGGCATCAGGTGAGGGAGGGGGGGTAGGCTGAGGCTCAAAAAAAAAACTTTTGTAGGTCAAAAGTTTTCACACCGGGAATGGGCTGTACTGCATCCATGGACCTCCAAAATCGCTATCTCAACACTTTCAGCTGATTTTCCATGCATTCTGCCGACTTCCTACCCTTTTCGGCTGTTTCCGGGTGAGTGCCGCGTCGGCCGACTGTATTGTTACATCTGATCATTGATCGCTCTCTCTTACCGTCTCCCTCCATGCAACGTGCAACGTCCGTCGACGACTACGAAGGGGTGGACGTGCGACGTTTGTACGCGGACAAAAAAAGCATCGTAGATAAAGTCAAGTTGCGGCAGATTATGATCTTACAGTGAAAAAATAGAAATCTTGAATTTCCATGGCTTCAAATGTGTTCTCTGCATACGGACACCTGTTCTCAGAGGTAATACTTTGATTTTACAGTCCGAGATTAGCGCAGAATGAAGGCAAAGCGATTATTTGCGAATTTCAAGCGAATTTGGTACTCAGCCGGCAACAGCGGGCCGCGACAACTGTGGGAATCTCCTTCCTGATATAGCAGGAGGGAAGGGGGGGAGGGTCAGCCGACCCCCGAAAAAAAACTTTTGTAGGTGATATCTTTTTCTCTTATCTTTGAATCCCCTTGGTTGAAATGCATCTTTCCTTTTCGCTCTCTTAGCCCTGTCAATAAGATAGACGTCACCCCGATCCGGCACCCTTATATAAGCATTACGTTTGCACAGGCACCCGCCAAATCCTGAAATTCCAAAATATTTATTGAGTATGCGCGCAATGCTCACCTCCAGTACGTGATGAGGGCGGTCTTGACCTCCGAAAGCCTCGACAACAACATTGAAACCATCCCCTGTCGCAAGGTAGTCCGGATAGTGCTCGATGTCAACGGTTCCAAGCTGAGCAAAGCTGCCAACGCAGTCTGAGATCCCTGCATGCTCTGCCTCTGAGCGGCAAGGAGATATCATGCTTGGCTGGATAAAGATAAGAACATTCTCTCCGTCGACTAGAAAGAACACTCACATCGACGCCGGGAATGTTGACCAGATACTGATACTCCTCGCAGTACTCGGACGTGGAAGAGTACAGAGGCTGATCCAGCGACACGCCAACGATGCGTTTAATTAGCGAAAGGGAATGGTGCGACATGAAGTTGGCAAGAAATTCAACATCAAACTTCGAAGCAATCACCCGACCATCGAACAAAGTATAGAAAAGGAATGGGGACACAGGAAGGGGAGCACCAATGAACAAAAAATGAAGAAGGAATATGAGACCGGTAGCTTTGGAGACACAGAAGCGATAGGGGATAGGCGAGCGAGAAGGGTGAAGGCAAAGAGTTAAATAGCCTTCCCGTTCAGTCCAAAAGCGGCCGTCAGAGACAAGTATCTTGACTGCTCGCGCTACCACCTCGTTGCGAGGGCCGCGACCGACGCCCTGTTCACTTAAATAGGCCGATTGAGCTGAGCTTGAATGCAGAATCGACAGGCTTACATTCTGGCACGAAGTCCCCACAAACCCCTCTCCCCGAGATGTGCGTTCTCGATGGTTGGTCGGGGAGAGGTGAACTGCTCGTTGACGAGTTCTTTCAACTTGACGGAGGTGCGACGTGAGCAGAGCCAAAGACATAGCACAATGAGTGCTCGTGCACCCTCATCGACCGAGCTAGCAGTAATCGTGACATGCTCATCCATCTCCCGCGGCATCAGTAAATGATTTTGCCAGGCCGCCATAGCGAAAGCGCCAGAGCCAGGCATATGCTGGAGAGTTAGATCGACCGCAGCATTTACGCCGAGATATGAGTTGAATATTTACGCTCGTCATCACACATCAGAGCGGTGCCGAGATGCCGTCGCGTGACCTCGGTGATGATGATGATGATGAAATCCATTAACGTGCTCGAGCCGCTGTAAGCGGCTATGGTACACGATACTTTGCTACTTTACTACTTTCCAACTATTTCTGAACGTATGTCCATCGTAGACCGTAATACATGCAGAGCAGGTGAAGCGGGCGACAAACTCCGGGAAATTACCCATTGAATAGGGCACAGTGGATGAAGTAGATGGTAGATATTGAGATGAATCTGTTGATGGGTTCAGAGCAGGAGGACCAGCGGCTGCATGTTCTGCAGGTGAGGGCCGCCACAGCCGCGCAGACCACGTTTGACTGGTAGAAGAGTACATTTGGCGAGGGGTTGGCATGGAGTAGAGTGCGGGCATTGGCAGTTGGAAGTTGGATGATCGGAAGCGCAGATGCCGCAGATAGCGGGACGCTTGCATTGAGACGCAATATGGCCAAACGAGTAGCAGTTGAAGCACTGTAAGGGTTGTGGTGAGTACCTTTCAGTACGATGGAGGTGTCCGTGAAGCGCCAGGCGCTGAGAAATAGCGAGGTTGGCAGCAGTTGGATTCCCAAAGTGATGGACAATCGAAGAGTGTTGTTTCGCTTTTCGCACCTCGTCGTCAGAACGGCGACCAATCCAGTGTACCCTGACAAGAGACCTGGGCATCCAGTTGCCCTCATTAGCCTCGATCAAGTCCGAGATATCATCGTTCCAATCCCCGTTGTTATCACAATGACCGGACGCAACATTGAAGCTGGTCGGAACCCGGTGCATGACAACAGCAAACGTTGGGGTGGAGAAGGTGGACAACCAGGTGCTGTCCTCCTTAAGAAGATGAGCAGCCCAGGTAGACTGGAAGGAGATGCGAATGTCACCATTTCGATATTTGGCAACTGCGCGGACAAATGGTGTCTCGTCGTACTCGCAGTAGCGAGGGGATTCATTGATTATTGCATTAAGCTGCTGCTGAATAGCGTGGTGTGTCTCGTTAACGAAGGCCTTGTACCGGCGGTCTTTCGGGGTGAGCGTGATGTCACGAGAGGTGTCACGCGGAACACGGGATGGGGCCAGTGACGTGGCAGGGAGAAGCAGCGACAGATGCGTAGGATTTCTGGGAGGATACGCCAGATGAAGGGGTAGGATTTATGGGAGCTGGTGAAATAGAGTCTATCTTGGATGAAAGTGTGTCGAGTTTGGTAACAATGAACGAGATGCTAGCAGTGGTGTCGGAGTGGAGGTTCTGGCTGAGCAAAAGGGTCGCTATCAGAGTGCGGATGTTTTTCAAGTCTGCTAGGGGAACAGAACATGTTTTGGCTGAGGTAGACTTCGGGAGTGGGATGCTATGAATGGCTTTGTGGAGGTCTTCGAGGGAAGGCGAGCGTGCTGCCTGTGGTAGTGATCGTGGTAACGGATCAGGAGACATCCCCCGGTATGACGTGTCAATGTACTTGTACTCTGGTCTGAAAGCCTCAGTGAATCAATACGGGCCGAAATTGGGAGAATCTACTGTAAAATTCGTGTATTTTAGCTGTTAGCCTCAGTTTTCGGCGGAATTTAGCGCGGCATGTCTGCCAAAAAGCTCCTGCATTCATCTCTAAGTCTGTTAGACGGGTGGAGGGGGAATTGAAGCCCACCCAAGGACCTTCCTTTTTGGGAAGGTCCCGCTTGATCGCTTGATCTCCCGTCCCTTGCACGTCCTGCTGCCTATTATGGCTTGCTTATGCCTTCCTGACTGCCCTCCGACGCGCCTGGGAGCATACCATGAGCTCTATGTTCGCAAAATCTAGCGAATTTCGGTGTCCTGGTGTCCGGACAGCCCTGTCTTCGCGTTATGACTACAAATTTAGCCTATCTTGCATCGGTTCCTTGGTGTACCGGTTGTATGCATACCTTGCTACGAAACGTCCCTTATGGACGTCTCAAGTTCGGTTCCTTCTCTTTGCGGTGGGTTGTGCTATGATTTTCTTTTTTTTCCCTTGTATTTTTGGCATACAGCGTAGATATGTACATAGTGGTGCGCCAAATGATACTGAGCTCAACAATGGGATTCAAACTCAATTTACCGTTTTTGGGGCCACGAATATCCCCCAACTTAGGCGCTATATTGACGTTCTTTACTCTGCTACTCTCCCCTGTGAAAATTGTCTCTTTGGGTTTATAATTTCTCAGAGCCACTCTCGGCACCTTACAACTTGAATTTCGAGGCCTTTGAGCCATGGCCAACGCGTCTGAACGCGTCTTTACCCTTGTTTTATTCTCGCGCGTCGACGCGACTTGCTCACGGCGACGTCGCGTCTGTGGATCAAGTGCGGATATCAAATCATCAAGGACCTAGAGCCTCGGAGATGGTCGGGTTATGCTCGCCGCCCGCGCCGACCCGAATAAGGAACCCATCACCTTCTTCCCCTTATGGAAGGTCCTTGGGTGTGCTTACTGTAGCACTTTGTATGGGTGAAACGTAACGCGTAACGCCCGCCCTGTTTCGTTTCAACGGTAACGCATAACGGTCGGGTGGTTTCCCTGAGGACTGCGTGACATACAAAGATGTCGAATTATCATGTTTGTGGCTGTAAAATCTAGCTGAATCTACTGCTATAACCCTCCCCCTCCTCACTGCACTCAATCACTCTCTACAATCTTCGTCAAGATAGAACCGGTACGGTCCATCGGAGACCACGGGCAAGGTGCTGGGAAGGTGTACCAGAAGCTGGCCGAGTTAGTTTAACTAGTCGCTCGAAGAGGGCTTGTGGTGGACCCGTCGCTGGTTTAGGTGTCTGAGCGTGCGCCACGGCGCAGTGTTCATGAAAAAAAAAAAAAAAATAGGTGTATTACGGAGCCCGTAACAGGAGAAATGCAATCAAAAGGGATACAAAGAAAGCATAAACGAGAGCTAAAAATTGCCCAGAATCCGTTCAACGTTTGGAAATAGACTTTATCGGTGTTTGCCCGCCCGTTTCCAAAATTCTATGATGTCACGCATAACGCTGAGGCCGTTTCTGGTTTCCATGCGTAGCGTTTCCAGTCACGCTCGAGGGTCTGTTTCACCCATACAAAGTGCTACAGTACTCTCCGGTGGAGGGTGTTCCGGGTACATGTGTTGGATCAATGGAGAAGGGAACTCGTTGATTTCCTTTTTCATCAAGTGAGTCTATCAGATCATCTACCAAGACTTGTGAGAGAAGAGAGGGCCAGGATAGAGCACATTGAATTTTTCTTGCTGCGTAAGTGAATCTGGGGAGCGTAAGTAGCGTAAGTACTTATGCGGGGTAAATTTACGGTAAAGATCGTAAATTTTGTAAATCGGCCCTCGGCTAAAGGCCCAGGGCTTCCCATACGCGGTATATGACGGTAAATTCATCACGCCGCTTAGCGTTCGGATCAAAACTTTACTTTTGGAAAGATCACCATATAGCTCTTCAACAAGGAATTATTGGCTGAATCTGTTCCATTGAATCGTCGATAGACCTCTTAGTTACTGTTTGGTGGTCTTAGAATTATCGATATGTTGTTGTGCCCAGAGTTATATTGACGTGATGTTTCTGCTTACACAACCACGTGCCGGATCGGGGTGACGTCTATCTTATGGCGGCGAGGGCGAGTTTACCATCAAGTTCACCAAGTTCATGAGGTTTGACCAAGTTCTCCTCTCTTTGGTGCGCTTCCTCACTCAGGGATTCTCTGTAAATTCATGCTGTGACAAATATATTTATTGTCGATTTTTGAGCGGATGAGAAATCCCATTTTTCACCGTTTGCCAAAGTGCTCTATTCCAAGAGGGGGGGGGGTCTCAGGGGAACCCCTGTTCTGCGCAGCATGACGCAAACGGACTTGGGCACTTCTGCCCAAGACAGAGTTCTACTTTTGGGTACACAAGATCCCAGTCCAACTACGTCATCAAGGTGGGACTTAGCATGTGATCGGGCCAGGGACTATTGCCGGTTGACCCGGCCTTGTGGGAATTAGTTAGTATATGTTTGCCACACCTAGCGTGGGAATCCTTAGCCTTTCTTCTCTTTGGATTCTCCCTCGCTAGGTGCGCTGTAATGTATTCCTAGTAGCGTCTTTAATTAACTTTGGATTCTCCCTCGCTAGACCCTCGAGACATCTCGGGTCCTAAAGGTTGCCCTTACAGCAGAAGAAAGGCTCCAAGGGATTAACTGGTCAAGATTGCGCGCTTTGGCGATTTTTCAGACGCTTCGTCGGACTCCTCCTCTGCTGTCTCGGACGCGCAAACCGCGAATCTTGCCCCCTCCTCCCCCTCTCTAGAACCCACCATGACCGACTCTGCATATGGGGGACGTGACTTCATGTCATACGGGAATTTTTGGAATTTTGACCTGAAACCTAGTCTCTTGTAAACAGACGCTACAATACATAGGTCCTCGTACCTGCGGTGTATTGTAGTCTGTCAAATTGCTGGCGTCAGCGATTGGAGGTGAGCGTAATGCCGTAATGATTTGAATCAATTTGAATCAGTCGCGTCGTTTTGCATTCTGCTACGTGTTCTTGGTTATTCTGCTCTGCGGAGTACCTTTAACGACTCAATCTGATAATATCACTCACTTGAATCAAAAGAAACGGGCCAAAATTGAGAGAGATTGGAATTTGGTGAGTTGGCCGCCGGCCACCAGCGAATCGTCAATTCCTGTTGCTGCGAGTGAAATAACTTATTTCAACTTTAAACATCTGTTCAGCAATGTCAATCTGAGCACCTACCTCAAAACTGAAACGCTAGAACATGAGCGCCGTTGTGGTATAAGGCGAATAGCGTGTGGGAACTATTTCCCAATCCGTACATTACGGCATTATCCCCACCTCCGTGCATCACCCCCGTGGCAAAATACAGACTACCTGAAACCTGGCCAGATCAACTCGAAATACCCAAGAGTGGGAAATTTTAGACCGTGGGAAGTTTTTGATGGGAAATGGCCAATTTTTTGGGCCCATGTCCCATGTCGGTTGAGAGAAAGGAGAAAAATTGAAAAAAAGGGAGAGAAAAAAGAGAGAAAAGGGAGAAAAAGAGAGAAGATTTCAAATTGTATTACAAGGGTCCCCGCGTTTGAATTTTGAATGAAACAGCTTTGTATTGCGCAAACCAAGCCTCCCGGGCTTTTGATCGCTGTCCTGTCCCATGTTCTTGCGGTGATTTCCGTGTCCCAAGTCTAAACGGGGTGTAGTCCTCATTTGGACATGGGCCAGCCAATCGTTTTTCAAGATAACAGACGAGATAATCGAAAAGTGATTATCTGCCGGCAACCTCCGGCGACTTACTGTAATCCTCTCCCACGTCGCTATGACGCGTCAATATTTCGGTTTTCCGCACATTGTACTGGGTAGCTGAAAGGGGAAAAAGGAAAAAAAGAATGCAAAAAGGGAAAGAAAGGGAGAATAACAAGGAAGTCATGTAGATTCGGAATTGAACCAAGAACACGAACATTATATTCACTATACACAATTTACATCTCCCAGGCACTCTTTTGGACCCTTCTTTTGTGTAGTCTTTGTTGTAAGTTAAGTGCATGTTTTTCGGAAATTTCCATCATCCCCCTGGCATCTTAGCTGCTTGCATGTTTTGCAAAGAACGGTGCAAACAACCGGACACTTGAATATCCTACCCGCACCTTTGCTGCTTTGGCATCGTCTGTCACTGAGAAATTAATATTGATCCAACGATTCATGTCGTACCTGTTCCCTGTACCTTCTCCAACAAGTCCTTAGAAGACAGATGGCCCCAAAGAGGACCATTTTAGGGGAGATAGCCCATATTTTGAGCATTTGAGCCGGCCCTGCTTGGGGGATTGACAGTAGGTGGTGGCATAAATGGTTTGAGACTTGCGGGGTATTGCTGAGGGATAGAACGCGTTTTTTCCGTGTTTTGGCGTGGCAAAACGTGTTGAGCACAAGTAGCTGACCACCAGTAAAAGATCGTGCCCTAATATGATGAGTGCGATGCGCACGAAGGACAAAGGCGGCGACTAAGATAGAGAGCGTGGGATCCCCGCACCTTACTTAAGCACGTTATGTAACGCTTATTAATCGTTCCCACGGCCAAATCCCCAGTCGCACAAAAAATCTCGTGCTCTTTCCGGCCTGCGGAAGGGCTGACCTACAGACTTAGAAGACATTCTCGCTGTTTCGGCTCTAAAATTTTGGTTTTTGGTTTGAAAAGCACCTTCCACACTGCAAGGAGGTTCTCACTCATTGCGCCGCAAAGGTTTGACAGGTCCCACCCTTAAGCGAGCTGCCGAAGCATGCCGAGATGACTATCCTGTGGCTGTGCTGGCCAAATTTTCCTCCGAAATTTTTGAAAAAGGTCCCATTTGGTGAGAAAACCACATAGAAACACTCAGAAAAAAAGTGGTCTGAATTTTTTTGTGGGTCATATAGCAAGAGACCAAGGGACATTTTGGCAACTCTGCCCAATAGGAACCCTTCATTGAACCTCTATCTAAGACTTGTATTGGGCAAAATTCCCAATCTGGACCTTAGCATTGTGCTATAAGCCCTCGACGTCGAGCGTGACAATGTCACAGTGTGATGCTGACATAAGGGTGCGGGGATCCCACGCTCTCTATCTTATGCACATAATGTGACGTGACAGTCACATCAGTGCAGATAACTTTTGGCGGGCAACTTCAAGTCTTGCTACACTTCCGCAATGTAAGAGAATTCCGTGTTTCTTTCAGACAAAGATGATCTATGCTATTAAAACTGACTTCACAAATATTTCTACGGTTTAAAGTTATGCAGAAATGCAAAATCTACTGCCTCGGATTATGTGCTCCGAGTGGCTGTGTGTTATGTGCGTTAAGTGCACCCAGCTGATCGGACGGTTAACCCTGATCCCACTCTCCCGCGCCGCGGTGCACTCTGGTTAGTCTCGTAACAAGACTTTATATACTCTTTTGAAGATAGTCGTTCAAACGTACACTCTGGTGCACTCCAAACTACAAAGCTTACAAGCTCAAACCTCGATAATCTGTTGCTATGCTTCACTCCCCGGGATTCTAGAACACAATTTTACACCGGAAATCCGAACCAAATCCGAACTCGACAACTTTCAGAATTTTGCAGCAAAAATGATTTCATTCTCGTCTCTCTCGACAGCAGATCCCTTCCATTGCGAATAACCTCCCCGTCCTCCATTCGATCTGTCAACACATATGCCTACAAACCTTTACCTCTGTCTCTGCTGTCTTTGGATTGCTCGGGAGCGCCATCACTACTTCAATCAACACGACACCATTAACTTGAAAAATACAGCCTCAAGTTTCTCATTCACTCTCTGCTGTTTCCCTTCCAATTCAAACACGCCCAACCTTGCTCAGATCTCCCCCAACTCTTTCCTTCCCCGGATCTTCTGGTTTCGTCTCGAGAATGTCACGCTCTACCACCCTGATCAACATGAAAGCATTGAAACAAAAATCAAAATTTCTCTTTCAATTTCCGCTCGTTTCCCTTGAACTCAAGCGTACCCGGCGTAGTTTTAGACTTCTCTAGATTTTTCCTGCTGTCCGTTTGTGCGGGGGAACGCCGCGCTCGATGACCCATCAATATCAGCATCAAACCAAAAATGTATGTTTCTCTTTCAATTTCTGCTCAACTAAAGTCTACCCGGCGTCGTTTTAGACCTTTTCAGCTCTTCCTGCTGCTCATTTATGCGGCGCTGTCCCGGGAACGCCGCGCTCAATGGTTGCCATCAATATTAGCATCAAAACAGAAAATGTAAGGTTCTCTTCCAATTTCTACTCGTTTCCTCTGATTTCAAGCATTGCCAACATCAATTCGAAGCTGTATAGCTTCTTATGGTGTTTTCTTTTTTCGCTGTTGCCCCGGGACGTCGTGCTCAATGTCAATATTAGCTCGGAAACGAAATTGTGAGTCACTCTTCTGATTTCCTCTCATTTTCCTTGGACCCAAGCATTCACAGCAAGGTTTGAGGCTATATTCAATGATATTATTTAGCGAGAACTTCCCCAGAATGTTGTTATCGAGGGCTGCTTGACTCGGTGCCAACAGTTTAACTACACAATATGAATAGACTTGAACGTCCTGATCCAACACGGAAACCGCCGTAATTATCGTCCCACCCATTCCGGCAATTCCATTGCAGATAGGTATAGGAGTCAGAAAGGCGACAAAGGTTTTCGAGGAATGTCAACTGCCGGTGAAGGCAGTGCACATCATAGGATCACCGGCTAATGTTCCGATCAGATGGCCATGTACTTGGCCTCATCTGACATGGATAATGAGCCATTTTTTGCCGGAGAAACAGGTTTTCAAGGGGGGGAAGTACCCTTGAGGTAAACCTTGGGAGAGCCTTTGAGATCTCCAGTAGCTCTTATCAGTATAAGTTTGTTTTGGACCCAATACTCAAATCACTACTCTTTGGGGGCATATTGGGTATTGATGGGCCATCACATTGCCCCCGGCAGCGCCATTTCGGATCAATTTCTGCTTTAGGATGGCCAAATTTGTGGTCAAAATCACGAAAGTCAATGGGGGATAAATCTGCTCCATACAATCTCTTCTACTCTTCAAAAGGAAGCCATTTATGCAATATCAGAGTTATTAGCGTCACAATGTCCACCATGAAAGTTTGTCACGAAGTCACGTCCCCCACCATATGTTTGCCACACCGAGCGTGGGAATCCCTTACACCAGTTCTCTCTTGATCCCTGTGTGCCGGAACTCGACTCCCCCTCGCTTCCGTCACACCGAGCTTCCCGCCAAATCACACGCGTTGGTTTTTCCAGCAGCGGAAACTGACCCCAAGTATGAAAATGAGTAGTTGTTTCATGACGAAAATTCATGATGTTTTGTCATGAATCCATATTGTCACAAAAGCAGATTTCTGAGCATCATGAAAGCCGTCTTGAAATTCATAACGTCGCTCATGACAAGTCATCATGAAACCTGAATTTCATAACAATCTGCATGAATTTCATGATGAATACTTTGCACAGTGAGTGGACTTAGCAGCAAAAAATTGGGCTCATGGCTTACTGTAGCCTTCTGTATGACTGAAACGTAACGCGTAACGGAGGCCTGTTTCTGCTGACAAATCACCTATATATGGCAAGTCACCTTCCTTAAAAGGGTGATTTGTAAGCTGTTTCAGCCGTTTCAGCCTGTAACGGTCCAAAATTGGTTTCAGTCATACAAAGCGCTACAGTATGTCTGTTGTCGGCAGCAAAAATAATATATCAAGTTTATCAAGTTGAAAGAGAGGGGAGAAAAGGGGGAAAAGAGGGAGACTATTGTATATATCTGAAGCCTGTTCCATTGATTTTCCGTGCCAAATTTTGTCTCTCAGAGGCTCTAGAAAATCGACGCGAAAAGATATCAAGTTATTCTGTTGGCAGGCCGATCTGAGAAATCAAGACTATCTTCCGAAAAGACATAAGCCCCAGCCAATCAATTTCAAGAAGCACTGATCATCGGTTCGGCATCGTTCGGGTTAGCGTCACTTCGCTAGTGCTGCCGCAAGGTGGAGGCCCTCGGAGGCGAGGTGACCTCACCTTGACTCCATTACTTTGTATGGTAATCGAGGTGATGGCGCCTCGATACTAAGATAGAGAGCGTGGGATCCCCGCACCTTACTTAAGCACGTTATGTAACGCTTATTAATCGTTCCCACGGCCAAATCCCCAGTCGCACAAAAAATTTCGTGCTCTTTCCGGCCTGCGGAAGGGCTGACCTACAGACTTAGAAGACATTCTCGCTGTTTCGGCTCTGAAATTTTGGTTTTTGGTTTGAAAAGCACCTTCCACACTGCAAGGAGGTTCTGTCAGTGTTCTGTCACTCATTGCCCTTAAGCGAGCTGCCGAAGCATGCCGAGATGACTATCCTGTGGCTGTGTTGGCCAAATTTTCCTCCGAAATCTTTGAAGCGTGTCCCATTTGGTGAGAAAACCACATAGAAACACTCAGAAAAAAGTGGTCTGAATTTTTTTGTGGGTCATATAGCAAGAGACCAGGGGACATTTTGGCAACTCTGCCCAATAGGAACCCTTCATTGAACCTCTATCTAAGACTTGTATTGGGCAAAATTCCCAATCTGGACCTTAGCATCGTGCTATAAGCCCTCGACGTCGAGCGTGACAATGTCACAGTGTGATGCTGACATAAGGGTGCGGGGATCCCACGCTCTCTATCTTATTCTCGGAGACATCATTTTGTTGTTACGCAAACACGCGTGACAGTCTGTGACACTCGCGTCGCGGTTTACTTTCTACTCCTAATTTGACCCTCTCTCGCATTCAATGTGCTGGGATTCCGATGAATATTGTGTAACCACTCTTAAGGAAGACAAATCTACGCGTTATAGTGCATTTATTGAGCTCAATGGATGCATATTTGTTGATTTTGACTTGCATGTAGAATTGAAGTTCAGAGGACTTTTCAAATGTTCTGGGCTCGAAATTAGTCTCAAAAAAGTGTGTTCTGTACTGTTGAATTAAAAAATGTGCTTTTACCGCTCATTCCATGCAGCTGGTCCCCGTAAACTCATCTGTGGGTAAGTTGATCACTGTAAAGCCCATTTGCTCACAATCCTACCGAAACGGGGAAGGGTTGTTCAGCATTTGTGTCTACATATAACTTCAGCAATTATAGTAGCTCTATGTAGCATTTTAAGCCATGATAGCCGTGTATCATTCAATCTATACTGCTCTTTTCCTATAAAACACTTTAATCATAAACAACTTTTCGCTTCGCAAAAGCAATACATTCTATATTGTGTAACATATTAGACCCCTTTCCCCCACTCTACAGGGCCTCAATGAACAAAACCATGTAGAAAGAGTGAAGTTCGAGTCCGTGCGACAGAGAATTTCCAAATATGGATGACCTCGGCCGTCACCTTGAGGCAAGGTGATGTCACCTCAAGGCGCACCAAGATTGATGGCCCATCACCTTGAGGTGCCTCGACCTCACCTTGCGGCAGCACTACACTTTGCTGTGTTGGTCTCTTCCTCATACAAAAACTGCAATGACCCTCCTGAGGGTCAGCAAATGTATTAAACTTCCATTATCAGTGCTCGGTGTGCCTCAAATGCAGTTTCCGCTACAAATACGCATTATAGCTAATCTTGTGAAGAATAAAAATCATTTGCACTTAGTATAAGGCATTTTGATTTAAATTAGTATTTACATAATTTAAAAAATATAATAATTTGGGATGAAGTAAAGACGCAAGTCTTGCTTGTGTGGAGCGCTCGGAGCGGATATCCATGGAAACAAGGACCGGATGAATGCTGGCGAGAACCCGGAGACTCCGCCGCTGCATTTAGGGCCGTAAGCAGTGTTTCTGGGACCCGAGATCGAAGTTGAGATACAGAACTGGAGGCGAGCTTTAACTTGCTGGGAGCAGTACGCCGTAAAGAAGGTCTTCGTCGCGCAGGTATGAAGCCGTCAGTCATTGACCTTGGGCCCAGAGATTACAAAAAGCGAATGTGACTGATGCTTGAAGCAGACGTGATGCGCCGTGCAGAGCTTGATTTTACTTTAAGTACATATGGAATGGACCTTAGTGAATTTGTATTTGAGGATTAATGATAGGATTGTCAAAGGATTGTTCAGTACTAAATCATGGTCTCAAGAACACGGAATTCACGCAAGCTCCCCCTTTTCCGTAAGCCGGGCACCGGCATTACAAACATACTTATTTTACTCGACGTCGTCAATGACCCGTGGAAGATCAGCCCAGTCAAAAGTAGGTTGGATAGATTGAAACGGTTTGAAATGCAATATTGAAAATGACAAACGACGGGAATTATCATCGTTCGTTGGTAGTGATCAAACCATTTCGTAGAATCACCATTACTGACGCTAAATTCAGCTGTGCTCGCCACTGGTAACCATGGCACGAATAAATAGAAATCGTACGATTCTGGTGAATCGACTTGTTTCTTTCTGCTACCACCATCTTCCCCACCTCCCTCCAACTGTTCTACTTCGCAGTCCCCAACCACAACACAGTTTCCGCGAGACTCAACTGCATCCCCTCACCTGTCCCCACTTTCGACTCCTCTCGCCTGCTTCTTCTCCACAAGAACAGTACGCAGCACAGTACGCGGCACCGGCAACCACCGTGCTCCCTTTTTTTCGGCCGAGCTCCTCTCTATGGTCCATTCGGTAAGTCTGTCCTTGACGCAAGGGGATGTCGGCTTTCGAAAATCGGATGCCTGTTATAGCGCCCTTACAGCCGTTTTGGAAACAATAGATTGAGTGGTGCTCTTTCGTTTGTGCTTACGTTTGTTGACGATTCTGTCATCGGCAAAGCCGGGGGCACCACTTTTTGGGGCGTTGCCGTACCACATCAAGTGCCGCTGGTCCCTTGTTTTGGCCCTTGCCCGTAAGTCATGGCCCTGTCGAGCTCTGGGCAAGTAGCAGTTTGATCCTCAGTTCTGTTGACCCCCTGTTTTTTTCCTGGTGTTCTCTGGGTGGCGGAAGCAAAACTCAGATTCGGCTGAAGTGGAGCTGGTGACGGGAAGCAAAATGAATGAGCACCACTCGATCAAAACCCGTACTTATATTGTTTACTAGTTTACTAGTTCGATACCTATCTACGTCTGAGCGACTTAGGATGCAAGCATCCTCGACAGGCCTAATACTGACTACTTGCTCGTTACGGATGCATTAAAAAACCCTGAGATGAAAACCCGTTGGGACAAAACACCTCTAGGGAAAAAGCCAATCCGTCCGGCGACAAACAAAGGGAACAACATGGAGCATAGAAGAGGGAGGAAAGCATGTGTGGGACGGTGTCCCTAGGGGTGGAACCCATCATTCGGGTTCCCAAAGTAGCCGTCTCGTCGTACCGCCATTTCTCGTTGTAAGCAGCCGAAAATGCGACCAGCGAGGCGAATCGATGCCAAGTGCCAGTCAGCCGCAAGATGATGTAAAAGTTTGCGTCGGCTGAGCTCGTCTGAGGTTTGGCTGGGAGGAAAAGCCATGTCCAAGTTTGGCAGTTGACCGAGGTAGTACAATGAGTGACCTAGAGGCCAAGAACCGTCGTCTCGAAAGAGGGATTTAGCGACATAGAGCAAGCGAGTTTTGTGTAGTCTGTCAATACGAGAGTCATCGAGCTTTTGATTGGTACTCGATAATATCGTCTCCGAGACAGAGGAGCGCCAATGAATTGTTTCCAAAACGGCTGTAAGACATCCGGGAGTATTAAGTCACTATCATTATTCATTGACCCCGGCTTTGCCGATGACAGAATCGTCAACAAACGTAAGCACAAATGAACGTTCAACGAGCACCACTCAATCAAAACCCGTATATTGTTTCCAAAACGGCTGTAAGCCTTGCTTGTGCTTTCTAAAGGCTTGTACATATTCCCTCAGTACATGCCCAGTAGTATTATGTGTTATCATTCAGTAAACTCACTGTCAGTCGAAGTTAGATCAAAGCCAGTACTCAAATGTGTGAACAATCAGTACAATACCTACTCGTATATACTATATGGCTTATCATTCTCTCCCAAGCACTCTGTTGTATCTCAAAAGGTGGAGAGCTTTACATAGAAAATCATGAATTATTTGTGTCCATTTTGGGTACATATCACATTATATCAATGACTTTGGAGCTGAGCTCCAAAATTTTATACACATAGTTATAACATGTTTATCTGAAATCTGGTCGAGGGGATTTGCCCTCAGCTTCGTGGTTGTCTCAGAGCTGGTCGTTTTGTCCGTCCGTTCCGGATATGGAAAGTGTTACGTTCCCCCACGTGACGTTTGTCGGGATGGCGGCTACCTTACCAAATTGGGACTCCGACTTGTCACGAAGTTCGGTCCGCCACCTGCATAGACACTGTAGTGGACGCGATTGGGACGCGAGGGAAGTGGGGAAGCTGCGAAGGTGGAACAATGTCGGGGTCGACTGAGTTACCGAATTGACGGTCCTGCTCTGCAGGCTTGCACGGAGCCGTAAGTATCTCGGGCCGAGATACTTACGGCTCCACATTTGAGCACTTAACCGTGCATCTCTTTTATTGTTTAACCGACCGATCAGCTGGGTCCACTCAACATGTTGAGTGCACAGCCACGTTTCACACACCGCGAGACATCCCGGTTGGTTGCGGACCGAACTTCGTGACAAGTCGCAGTCCCAATTTGGTAATTGATACTGTCACGTCAGTTTTCATTGAGACATCCTGGGATTGTGTAAATAGCATTGCAAGAAGGTAATCTACAAACGTACTGGAGCAAAACTTCGAAAAATCGGTTTTCCGTGTTTTGCACGGCAATTTCGCGCTTTTGATTGCGGATCACTCGGACCGGTGGCTGTGCAGCAGCATCAATGTCGCCTGGCCATTGCCGATTTCTTGGTTAGGATATTTCACTTTCACTGTGGGGTCCGGAAGAAGGAGTCCGGGGTTGCAGAGGCAGAATGACAGAGAAAGACTTGATTACCTGCCTCAAACTCGCGAGTTTAGTACGCACAATTTTGATTTTTCGCTGTTCAAATTTCGCGTTTTGTAACCCTAAGTTAGGAGTACCTCCGATTCCTCTGAAATAAAAATTTCACCTATAAACCATACCCTAGTTCCTGCTAAATCTCGAATCCCGAAGGATTTTGAGCAAAATTGGGACTGGTCATGAAGTTTTGGCCGCAACCATACCGAGGCTGAGTGTGACAGTGTCACGACCGTAACACTTAACAACCTTCTGTCTTTCGTCCACGATTTCTCGACCCCACGGGCTTGCAGACCTCTGATTTTGCTTGGGCTGTACAGATACGATATCTAAGTTATTTAATTGCGTGTTTTCTCATGCTGGGACGGCCAGAATGCTCGCGATTTGAATAAATTCTGCATTTTTATCATCCCCCTCTGTTGCCGCGAAATGGGCATCTCCCGCTCCTCCGGATGCTCCAAGAAAATATTAGCAACACTCAATTTGTTCTGAGCTCTTTGTCTGTCCAAACTCACGAGATTCTCTCGCTCTAGTCACAATCAAACTTCTTTTCCTCATTGCTTCTGGGCTTTCCAGTGATGCAGCCTGAGGTGAGGCAAAAAATAGGTGAGGAGACTTCGATATTGTTTCATTCAGTCTCTGTTGTACTCGGGAATCCATGCTAGGTCTGTTTACTGGGCCACGTTTGAATTTTCTATCACCTTCTGTAAGCCTAGGATTACAGTTCCTTTGAAGTATCTCATGCTGTAGCTTTTGGCCAGTGAATGGGCATCTACTTACTCTAGTGTGAGTCCATAATTCAGTCAAGTCAATCATACAAATGTACGCACTTGATACTGCATTTCTATTTTTTATTTTCGATGCAATAGCCTGTTTAGGAGGCAGAGTTTATCCTCCTCTCCTCCCCTTTCATATCTACTGTTGAACTTTGTTACCCCTTGCCGGCCTTGCCAGTTACCTGTGTGCCTTGCTGCTTTATATTAATTTTGTGCAATGATTGTATTGAGTAATTGAAAAAGCTTCAACCCAGTCCACAATAATAGCCCGCCTTAGATCTTTCTGAGCCTCCCAAGAGCCTCCCCATGCTCACCCCAAAAGCTCACTCTCTTTCTTTTCTCTTTCTTTTTCTTTCTTTTTCCGCCTTTTTGCGTTCTTTTCCCCGTTTGGACACCCAGTGGTACAGCTCCGGACAATCAAACTCGACAAATTTATCGACCTTTTCCCACGACCCCGATATGTATCGGAATCAAAAGGAAACGAGTTCAGGAGCCTGCTGAATTTTTTTGGTGAGAATTCATCGAGCTGTTCCGGAGATATCCTTAGTAGAGGGTAGCCAAAATTTTGGCCGGACCCCCCAAATTACAAGGGAAAATCACGAAAATATCTCTTTACGACTGTCTGATGCATGTTTCTGGACTCAGAATAAAAATTCAACGAGCCGTTATGGCACAAAATAGGAGGTAACCTGTGGGAACATTGTGACATTTGTAACAACATGTCACAAATATGTCACCTCCTGTCACCTTGGCATTGCCAATTTCGGGTTCCTCAAAGCAAAAAGGGCTGAGGGACCAGAGTAGTTGCATATAGTATCCTCTGGATGGTCAGCAACCATGAAAGCTGAGTCAACATTCGTCTGGAGGGGCCAGAAAGGTACACACAATCTCGTTCAGACCGCCCAAAAATTTGGCCATACCCATTTTGTCGTGGGAAAATTCAGGAAAAATCGTTTTTAGACTTATTCTGGGGTGCTGAATCCGTTTCTGGACTCAGCTAAGTCCAGAAAATAGCGGTTCGACCGAAAATAGAATTGTTGACTTTGATTGTCCGGAGCTGTATGGTCGGAAAACCCTTGTATTTGTCTCTACGGCCGCGAACCTGGCCATTGCATGCCTATTGATCTCAACATTGAGCTTTCAACGATTGGCTATCTGGAGCTGAGATTGTGTTTGAATTCCTATTTAAAACACCACTAATCCCGATTCTAGAACTCACTTCGAGTAAAGGGTCTCGGGGCCAAGGCAATATTTTACCAAACAATACCTCCGCTGATACAATCCGTCGAAAAAAAAAGATGTCCGCCATACTTGAAATCCATATCAGAGTACGACTCATACAACACCGGATACTCCTCATTTGGTCTGGAGTCTAGGCTAAGGTGGCAGATGAAGAAGGGCTGGGAGAGTTTCAAGCCGGTCGGGCTCGGAATGGGCAACGAAAATCAGTGGTAGATACTTTGAGCAGTGGGAGGCCAAGATGGGCTCGGGCTTCAAGCGCCTGATCTTGATTGCACTCTGTCCCGAAGCTCCCAACCTCGCTTATCGTGGCCATGTCGATACTAACAACTCTAGTGTCGTTGAAGATGTCGAAACAGACGATGCTTTGGTGGCCACCTCGATGTCCTAAGCTTCGGACTCAGAAGGAACAAATGTAAGTCTTGACTTCCAAGCGATGTACAATTCTCATTTATTTTCAGGCCTATTCCAACGACTCAGACAGTGATTCCGACGTCGATTCAGACAACAAAGTAAGTTTTATCTTCTTATCAGTCTATTGTCTTCACTTCCTGCATGAATCTGCGCCGTTGTATTTGATGTATTGTTGACATTCACTAACAGATCTCTGGGGACGAGTCTTCGAGGAGCAATGACGAAGAAGAAAATGAAGGTCAGGTGTTCGCGCCCATCAGAGTTTTAATTCAAACCTCGCATCCACCGGTAGTCCTCGAAGTCCACTGATAGGAACAACGGGCACAAATCCAAGGTGTGTTTTTACTCCCGATCGTCGATAGTCACACTTACCATTCTTCTCGTTCCATAGACTAATCCCATGCCTTCGTCAAATGCAGACACTAAAGGAAAGAAATTCAAAGTAAGATTTCGCGAGTGTCTGTCGCCGTCCAATCTCAACTGACATGCACCCAAAGAAGGAGAATGGTATCGATAGTGCCAGCCAATTTGCGAAATCGAAATCGAAGGAGGAATCGAAATCTGTACGTACATATATTACTGTACCATTTCGACCGATTTTTCAGGTCACAGGTCACAGCCGGTTTCATTTGATGTGTGCAAAAATCGCCTTAATTCAAAACAAAATTTTTCGGGCATCTCGGGCTGAGAAATTACATAAGTTTGATGAATCTTTGGTCGAAATGGTACAGTATGGGGAAGCTTGCTTCCCCATTCATCGGTATAGGGCTCCAGAATGCAGATGCTTACAAATGTCCGTCCGGATGCTTTGTAAGCACTGTCCTGGAGTCCTGAGTCCAACCTGAGTCCGTGGCCTCGGACTTCGGGAACGGCCGTCACTGTCATTGTCATGTGACTTCGGAAAAAAGATGCCTCTTGATCCGGTACCACCACCTGCTCCGAGGGCGCTCCCTAGCGCCACTATCCAGAACCTCCACAAAATCATCTACGCTGTGAAACTCCCAAAAACCACCAATGCTAAATCTTGCACCGTTCCTCTTGCTGACTGGAATACCATTCGGGCGCTTGCCGCCGCACTTGTACAGCAGCCTGCTGCCAACTCCAATACCACCCGCATCGACTCCTTGACCACAAAACTCGACACTATCATGACCAAACTGGAATCCCTACCCAATTTGACCACCCAAACCACTCCAGCATCCATTATCTCCCCAGACAAAACCTACGCTTCTGTCGCTGCCAGCTCACCCGCCACGTCACTGGCCCCTTCCCACGTCGCCCGTGACACATCACGTGACCTCATCTTGACCCCAAAGGATCGCCTTCACAAGGCGTTCACCAACGACAGCCACTACGCAATCCAACAGCAGTTCAATGCACTGATGGATCGGATGGAGTTTGACTCCCCTGTTCACCCATCTGCCCGTGCTGTTGCGAAATATCGCAATGGAGACATCCGTCTCACCCTCACGGGAGTCGACGAGGTAGAGGTCCTTCGGGACAATCTCGACGGCTGGCTGCCGGCATTCTCTAGTCTGCTCCAGGCTCGCTCTCCATCCTTTGCTGTTGTCATGCATCGTGTGCCCACTGACTTTGAGGTTGGTAATGGCACGGTGGATGCAGACAATGACTCATGGGAGAACGACATTTTGGAGCTAGCACGTGCGAATGAAATTGACCATCAGAATCTGGTCCGAGTTCACTGGATTGGACGCCGTTCCAGCGAGCAGGTTCGTAGGACCAAGAAATTCTCATCACTCGTTCTTCACTTCAACGACTTGGATGTGGCGAACTATTTCATTACGAATAAGCTCGCCCTCCATGGTCACCTTCATCGCACCGAGAAATACTGCCCACAGCCCCTCCAATGCTTCAACTGCTACCGGTTTGGACACATTGCTGCGCAGTGTAAACGCTCTGCTGTTTGCGGCACCTGCGCCTCCGACCACCCCACTTCCAACTGCCACTGCCCCCATAAGACTCCCTGCCGTACCAACTCCACTGGATGCTCCCATATCGTGCTCAAATGTGCCCTCCGGGGATGCGGCGGGCAGCACCGATCCACTGATCCTGCATGTCCCGTCCGTCAGTCGATTCTTCGTCGCATCGCAGCCGAGCACCATGCATCGGGGCCGTTCTTCCGTGCGGAATAACTCTCCCAATGCCAATCCCTGCTCCCTCCTCTTGCCTTCCCACCCTCATGTATATTCAATTTTCCTGCTCGCCCTCACCCCCGGGATTACTCTCACTAAACCCACGAAAACCACTCCCACCTATATACAATCAATAGTAGAAATCTCATGTTTAGAGTAGCATCATACGCCGTAAACGGCGTGCAGTTACTATAAAAATGGAACTTTATTATTATTATGTGACTTCGGACTGCGCGCCGAATGAACTTTTCCGAGTGTTCAACTTTGGTTCAACTCAGATTCAATTGGCCCGTTTGAACCTCATGTGCTGTGAATAAGCATATATACAAAACCCTACCAGCACCTATATGCTCAATGGTTGCTTGCTCATTAAGAAAGAATTCAGCAAATTTTGTGAGTTACAAGCCTCCTCAAGTTACAAGCACTTTGCCACCAATGCCGGGGCTCAGGGAATGCCTTGAGCAACTTAAAAAAAAAATTACCAGACTTTGTGCTACTACCAGTGTCTTGGATATACTTACTACTATCCAGTGAGTATAGACTTTAGCTCTGTCAAAATTAACTGAGTGTGCAACCAGATTCATCAGGAGCAGAAGGGTCTTGAAGGTGTATATGAGGGCGGTTACTGAGGCGGCTCTGAGGTTCGTCATCTGAATAAATTGGTTACCCAAATCGGGCGAAAATTTCAAAAACTGCTCGAGCCAATAATGTTGCCGAATTTAGCAAGATTGACTACTCACACCGGAAAAGAACAAAAGTCTACGCTCAGGAATGCCTTGCTGACTTCTTCGATTTCCACGGAACTTTCCACTGATCTGCGGAAATCTGCGGAAATCCAAGGGTGTGCGGAAACCAAAAAAAAATGCCTATGGCTGTTTTTTTTCAAACCGACCTTTTGGCTGAACCACCCTACCACGTAAGCATTACGTACTGTCCAAATCGAGTAATTATTCACGTGATACTTTCATGCCGAAAAGCTTGACCAAAGCTTGACTGAAAATATGAACTCAAAACAACTCTTAGAGGTGGTTTAAGATGAATTAAGCACTAAATATCTATTACAGCCCAGCAAAGCGACGCATGCATCATATCATCTGTTGCGTCTGATGTCAAACACAGCCAAAGTTGATCGTCCCAAATAGGATGGGATGCCGGTGAAACCCGAAAAGAGCCATGTGAACCTTGTTGACGGGGATATTTCGAGTAGAAACAACGGTAACAGTGATTTCTAGGTGTATTTGAGCTCTAGGAACCATATTCCACCCTTCAAAAAATAAGCAATTATTTTTTTTATGACCCTCCGGGGTCGAACCACCCTCCCTGCCCTAGGTCTCGGCTTGACGGGCCGGCACACCCTCAATACTTTCTATTGTGTTGGGAGCGCGTTTGACACTGTTGGGAGCGCGTTTGACACGCTTTCCACCACGTAGACTTTTAAGAAGTCTGCACAAGTCTGCAGGCCTGCAAATATCCCTTGATAACCCTTAAGACCTTGAAGCCTTGATTTCCTTTTTAGGTAGGTAGTTCCCACACTCCAACAGGCGCAAATTTTTAGTGGAGGGTATATATCTTTTATTTTATATAAGAACCAAAGACTTCGTGTCTGGGTGGGACAAGACAAGACAAACGAAAGGGACATTCGTATTGGCTGACCGCTAACAAAATGCCGTGAACCGCCCCACTGGTGCATTTTCGAATTCGGTCAGGATTCAGTGTTGGCCGTAAGGGATAAGGCCTTATTTGCGTTAAGGGTTATTAAGGCCTTATCATAACCCTTAGAGCAACGGCTGCCCAGCTTAAATGCCCGGACCGGCTCAGCCGGCTGCCCGGCGCCTGCAGCCATTTGATTGCCGACCTAATCTCTTTGCTTTCGATATCGACGTCCAGCCCAATGTGGACGCACTTCCTCAAGCTTCATGGGAAGCCTAAATTCAACAGCAGCCACTGGGCTACCTACTGCAAGGGTTGCATCCAGCATGAGAAGGAATTGCTGCAGAACACCGGCACATTCGACAGCGTGGAGTGGCAGCACGGTGGACAATCTTTCGTTGATGGTCTATTTGGTGGCGCGAACGGAAGTTTGCAGAGAAGGAGATCAATGCGGAGGCGGAGCTGCTGGAGGCACTCGCAGATGCCGAAGAGGATGCTCGTCTCGACGACGGGGCGGTTGAATGTGATGACGACGAAGTTTATGTACCTTAGACAACATTTTTACGCCGTAAAATCCGCTTTCCCGACGCAAATTGAGCGCGCGAAAATGTTTCCCAAAAAGGAAATTAGACACTGCAGGATTTGCATCAGGCCTTCACCTGTATAATCCCAGGTCCTCGTGTCACTCACGCCAAGCGGTAGTGCGGCACCGACAACCCCGTTTGGAGAAACACAGCCCCTCGTTGCGGGAATCATTGCAGAGAGTTTGAAGGATCGGGCATAGTGCTGTGTAAAATTGCTCCCCGGCCATGTAATTTACTGTAAGTTCAAAGCGGGCCGAGGGAACAGATGTAATTTACATGTAAATTACATGTAAAATTCAAAACTTCCCACGCTCCCAGGGTCTAAAAAAATCCCGTTTTCGATGGTCAAAAGTGTGCCGATCGGTGCCGAACGATTGATCTGTCACAAATGCACTGGAATTGGATTCAAAGTTGCTCTTGAACCTGTTTTTGAAATCCTGAAGGCTGATTCCAGCCGCGTTTGAGCGCTTTTGAGCTTCTGCCTCATTCAGTATTTTACGCTATTTTACACGGACCTTGAGACCCTGGATGTAATGTAAATTACATGTAAAATTCCCGTGATGTAATTTACATAGGGCAATTTTACCCAGCACTAATCGGGCAGCCGAATGATTAACAATTAGTGATACAGTCAATGTACTGCTAGACTGCGACATGGGCTGATAAACGGCCCGCAGTGAGGATAATGGAATATTGATTGATTGGTTGATTGATGGGGTTGAAAACATCGAGGTGGCGGCATACATGGAGCAGGTTAAAAGCTCTGGCCGAGGCTCGTTCTGAATCATCTGGGGACGGTGAGCTTTACTCAGCACAGCGCTTTCCAACTTCGACTGATTTTCATTATCATCAGAAGCGTCCACAACACACGCATTGAACGTCTGTGGTACGACGTCACGCATGGCTTCGGCAAGAAATGAAAAGTTTTCTTTCTTGATTCCACGGCCTCAACCCCACGCGCCCGGGCCATATATGGCTCCTTCATCATTTATTCCTTGCGTCGCTCAATCGCAATATGCTCAGGGCTGGTGCGCAGCATGGAATTCGCACCAGCTTACGGTACGTCGCCAACGTGAACACAGTCCACGCGATCTATTCACGTTCGGGATATTGCGGGAGGGTCCACGACTGCGATACGCATTTCGACCATCCTAAATTGTTCGACGTCTTTCGCGGTCTTGTAAGGTAAGAGGCACTTTACATAAACCATCAACATGTGATATCTTGACCAGGTACACCAACAATCGCAATGGCTGCTTGAAGATGGTCATTTTGGTCATTTTTTGAATAAATTTGGCATTTTTAGGCCAAAATGGCCATCTTACGGCACTCCTTGCCGACAGAGAAATTCTGGATATTAGAGCACTTTGGCAAACGGTGAAAAATCGTTGTTTTCTTCAGCAAACGCGTACCCAAATTTTGGTTGTGGAGCCGCAAAACAGTGGGCAGCCCACTGTCGTTTTTCACCAAACTCGCTTAGTTTTTCGAACTGAAATTTGATTTTCACCGTTTGCCAAAAATTAAAATGCTCTATTGGACTGCCGTGTGCCGCACCTGGCGCTACCGCTCGCATCAGCTCACGGCGAGATCTGCCCGTTTCGTCCCCATGACTCCATGTACACAGCCTCGATTTTCCTGTATAAGTACTTAGTTACTGTAGCACTTTGTATGGGTGAAACGTAACGCGTAACGCCCGCCCTGTTTCGTTTCAACGGTAACGCATAACGGTCGGGTGGTTTCCCTGAGGACTGCGTGACATACAAAGATGTCGAATTATCATGTATGTGGCTGTAAAATCTAGCTGAATCTACTGCTATAACCCTCCTCCTCCTCACTGCACTCAATCACTCTCTACAATCTTCGTCAAGATAGAACCGGTACGGTGCCACGGGCAAGGTGCTGGGAAGGTGTACCCGACATAGTCTGTCAGGGGAACCCCTGTTCTGCGCAGCATGACGCAAAGGGACTTGGGCATTTCTGCCCAAGTCCCATTACATCATTGTGGAGCTCCATCAAACTATGACATAGTTGGACAAGGATCTTGCACACCCTCCAGTCCAACTACGTCATCAAGGTGGGACTTAAGATGGAGAGCGTGGGAACCCCGCACCCTTATGTCAGCAGTCACAGTGTAATCTGTCACACATTTATACCGTCAGCCACAGGCCACTTAGGGCCAAGGTTTTTCATAGAAATGGAAGTTACAGAGCAGTAGATGACATTCTATGAAGAGTTTTGACCAAAAAAGCCTCAGGAGAAAGGATATAACCGGGTGTGACATTAGTGTGACATTTTCAAGGAAGTGTTGCAACGCACAGCCATGTTTCCTCAATTTATCGAGCCGACAAGTTAATTGTTAAGTTCTGAGTTTCTCATTTGGAATATAGGTCCCAAAAATCAGTTAAAATACAATTGATTTATCGTCGTCAAAAATGTAACTAGATATTATAACTTCTTGTCCCCTATCTCAGTTCGATAGATTCATTGTATCCTAATAGCTTTCAGGGGCAAATGAACCATACACAATGTATAGAGTACAAATCCCAGATAAATGAGACAGTAAAGGTTAGATTTAGTGTCCCCAAAAATGCTTCAAAATATGTGGAGTTTCCTATTACGCAAGAAACGTGAAGTTTTTAGACTCATTTATAAGCTGAGGAAATCAGACAGAAAACTTAGAGTTTTAGACGCCAATAAATGTATCGCAGAGCCTGGCAGATACATTTAATGTTGCATGACACCCTAAGTTTTTAGTCCAATTTATCTGGCACTCAAACGAGTCCAGAAACTTCACGTTTCTTGCGTAATAGGAAACTTCACATATCTTGAAGCATTTCCGGGGACTCTAAATCTAAAATTTACCGTCTCAGTTATCTGGGACTTTTCCTCTATGAACTCTGTCAGATTTATTTGCTCAGGAAACATGTCAGGATACAACAGGTTTATTGGACTTAGATACATGACAAGAAATTATATCATCAAGTTATATTTCTAGCGCCAAGAAATCAAATGTATTTTAACTAATTTCTTCGACCCATATTTCAAACGAGAAACTTAGAACTTAACAATTAACTTGTTGGTCCAAAAAATTGAGGAAACACGGCTGTGACGTCAAGCGGCGCGTTTTCCAAAAATCTGTCGAAAGATTTGGAATGCACTGCCACCTCGGCCCGCCCCGGCCCATGCTTTGATCATGTTGTGGGCAGCTCGGCAGCAACAAAGGGGAGTCTAGTGGTGTAGTATGCACAGTAAGGACCGTTTCGAAGATCTTAGCAGGGTTGTAGGTAGGGATAAGGGCTCCCAGCCCTCAAAAAAGGCTAAAATAAATAATTTTTCGTTGCGAACCTCGAGATTTGGAACCTCCCACGGTCACATGGGCTGCTTACATCAGGGTGCGGGGTTCCCACGCTCTCCATCTTAGTATGTGACCGGGCCAGAGACTATTGCCGGTTGACCCGGCCTTGTGGGAACTAGTTAGTATATGTTTGCCACACCTAGCGTGGGAATCCTTAGCCTTTCTTCTCTTTGGATTCTCCCTCGCTAGGTGCGCTGTAAGATAGAGAGTGTGGGATACTGTATGGGCAGGCTTTGAACTCATGCATGCAATAACTGAGTACTAATTGGCTTATGTACTACCAGTAGGGGTACTCAATTTTTACCTCGTCACGTCTGTCGGAAAAACAACGGATTGCTTCGAACGGCTTATAACCAAATATGATGTATGTGGACAATGGTCAACATAGGAGGGGAAGCTTGCTTCAGTCTAGGCTCGTTTCACCCTCTCTTGTGTGGAGGACATGAAATCTGAAGATAGTCGTTCAGATCATAGCTTCAGTCCGTACATGCAATTTACTGAATTACATACTACATAGTACAGAGCAAGTACACTCGCTGATCTTTTCTAAGTACTCATGCAACTGCTGAAAAGGGTGATTGATCCCGTCGCCGGGAATCTATGCGTAGCGAATATTCGTATTCCCCACGGGCTCAAGAAATTGAAATTCAGTAAGAATATCCTGTATATTGAATCCATAAGTATTGAGTTTTAAACCCAAAGCCTCTCTCCATTCTGAGCATCTGACACACGTGGTTTCATTTGGCTTCTGCAATCTTTGCAACAGGAAAGGTGATCGAAATGCTGTTCCGTTCAATGTTTTCTTCCTTCCCTCAAAGTCAGCAGAAGGTACTTACGTGATGGCTGCCACTTGTGCAATATAGCAGGTCAGGATTCTCAGGATGTGGCTCTCTAGCAACTGGTCTTCTTCAACATTGAGCATTGGGTTGAGCATTTCCCTTAGTGCTGGCCATAAATACGATACGAAAAAATATATTTTGAATATATTCAAATAAATATGAATACGATACGGTGCTCGAACCCTTCACTGAATATGAATACGGGTGAATATGAATACGCCAGAATATGGATACGAATACGATACGGCCGTGGCATACTCGAATATATTTGAATACGTTTGAATACCACTGCGGTGTGATTTGGCCCCTCGGCGGTGCCTCCCGGCCGAGATTTTCGGGGTCTATATCAGCCCTGAATACGACAATCAGCCCAGCAATATCTCCCGTGGTCTTCCGAGGCATTCGGCATAGATCCGGCCAGTCTCTCGGGCATCTCGGACAGACATTCCATACCGGCATCCTTGGTCTCCGAGCCGTCCCATGTTGAAATTTGACCTTTTATATGGTGTGGACAGAATATGAGCATATTGAACACCTATTTGACTTGGTTAATGTGCCAGCTATAGTGAGTTTCAGGTGAGAGAATATATTCAAATATATTCAGCATATATTCGTATTCAGTCACTATGAATATGAATACAATACACTACAAATACGATACGCCACTGGCGTATTCAGAATTCCAGAATATGTTTGAATATGAATACGATACGGAAAATTCGTATCGTATCGTATTTATGGCCAGCACTAATTTCCCTGTCTTTGTACTATACTTATTTTGCACTGTCTGTACAGGATTCTGCTGCACCGGAGGTGGATCTGGACCTTGAGTTCTACGTGTTGGTGACTGAGGTGGACTTTGAATATCCTGGTCTTCATTCTGTCCTGCTAAAGTACCAGCATTCCCAGTGTTCTGCATCTCAGCAATTCCAGGTCCTGGCAGCTGTTGCCCTTACAGTCACCTCATTCTTTTCGTCTCGCCCGCCTCCACATCGCGCCTTTGGCTCGGTGACTCAGTCTCTTTGAGACCTTCTCTTCTCCAGCCCCTCCCCCTCCATGACCTCGAGTCTCCTTCCCCGCTTCGAAAGAGAGAGCACATCCATTGAGCAACTACACATACTATATGGGTAGGGCATGTCCATACATCCAGGTTGAAGCAAGGTTGAAGCGGCAAAGACAATTTTGTTTCGGCGCGAATTCCGAGGTCACGTGACACTGACAGTTGCATGACCTTCGGCCGTTTCCGAAGTCCGAGGCCACGGAGTCAGGACTCCAGGACATGCTTACAAACCACCTGGACGGAGATTTGTAAGCATCTGCATTCCGGAGCCCTATACCGATGAATGGGGAAGGGGGAAGCAAGCTTCCCCATTAGGACCTTAAGAAGTCTTAGGACGGCTTAGAACCGCTGGCGGGGTGGGTTATAATCCACCCTAAGTAGTTCGAAGACACTATGAGCCAAGCAGTGTCTTAAGGGGATTATAGGTGCGAGGGCAAATGTAAACCGGTGAATAAGTCTTCAGAATGATACAGGTATGCTGATAAGTTACATTTTGAGCACTAGAGCAAGTCATTTACACGTAAGTACATGTCCTCGTCGATACAATCAATCACATAGAACACCTCTTTTGACGCTCCGAAAATCGGACACAGCAGTGCACCCCGTTCTACATGTTCAAAGCAATGAACATCGAAGAGCTGTTTTTTTCGCGAACAGGACAGTCGGTCGGAGTCTTGGATTTGAAACTCGAATTTCGATATGTTCGCACCAACGCCAAGTCAAGTGTTGTCCCGCGTGGAAGGAAGCATCGGAAAAGAAGGGCAAGTTGACCCAGCGCTGATTGATCGTCTTCAGCGGAAAAAATAAGAGAGTCGTACCATGGGCGCTTGTGAAAATTCGCATTACAGCGCAATATAAAATATAATATAATAAATAATAATATAATATATCACGCTCACTCTTCCAATGACTGATAAGTGATAGCCAGAGCTTTACACGGGAGAATCTGCAACACGTTAAGTGGGAAAACGATTTAAAAGACAGCACGAACCTCAATGTCTTCCTCCAGATGAACGGGTGTATTGGGATGATACGAGGCCAGGTATTCTCGAAGCCTCATTTCGAAGTTTCGATAGAGAGCTTCGCCCCGATGCAAAAGCTCGAATCGGCGTGGATGAATCGGATTCCAGCGCCTGACTGTCTTTCCACAGCTGAACTTCCATATCAAGTCGAGCCACGGTTTCCTCGTTTTCGTCAAGGACACTGATCTGCGCCAAGAAAAGCAGAGAGAATGAAAAAATTCGAATCGGCGCACCTGATGCTCGGCATTCTTCCCGTTTGTTTTGCGGTACAAGGCACTGACTTTCTGCTGGAATCCTTCAAGAGACTCCGGGTAAACGGAAGCAGCTGAATGAGAAAACAGAGGAAGGTGAGGGGAGACGACAAGGCGCGTTGATGGCATATCACGTATGATTTTTGTCACGCACATCAAGTCATGCCGAGCCGAAGATGTGCTCTGTGATGTTTGGCACTCAGAATTTTCGACTCTTGCGCTCACATTTGTCGCCGAAAATTGTCGGGTTCGCACCGGTTCGAACAGGTTCGCACAGGTGCGCAAAATTTTGCATTTCCCTGAACCCCGAACCGCACCTAGGGTTCGGTTCGGTGCAGCCGCCCATGCCGAACCTGAAATCAGGTCCGGTTCGGGTTCGGTTCAGGTTCGGCATCGGTTCTGAACCTAACCGCGGCAACACTAGATGCGTCGAAGAAGCTCATCATTTGGTTATGATGATCCGCGGTCACTTGGGATGCTTTGCCTCTTTCTTCCACCCTCTTAGACCTCTGTCGGTCCGCGAGCGCTTCAGACTACTTAAGAGGGCACCTGGAGACCCGTTCCTTGTTGGATTTGCCTAGTGTATCTTTCATGCAAAGGAAGGAAGCAACAATACGCTATCTATTCGGCCGTAGTACCAAGATTTGTCCAAGACTCTGGGGTCGAACATGGAAGCCAACCTTCAAGGCATTCTGCAGAATCTGCAATCAAGCTTAAGCCCTTTCTCGATGTCTTGGAGCGCCCCGTAGATCATGAAGAGGCTCTTACCTGCTGAGATGCCGCCAGTGGTACCTTGAACGGGGTACACTCAGTGGCCCTGGTGTGTCACTACAAGGTGTTGTTCCTCAAAGCTCCGCTAAGCGTGGACCCAGAGCGTTGGGAAGGCATTTGGGGTACGCTATTGACCTTTGAGCAAGCAGCCCTTTCTTCCTGCACTGAGCTTTCGCGGTGGCAACCCGTCCGATCAGCGCATTGATTGGCCTTCTTCGACGCGTCGCGGCCGCGTCAATCCGCCCTCATTTTGTTCCAAACTTTAGAGGTGTGTAGCCGGGAGGTATTCAAACAGTTTATACCTTGAACTTTTACCTCAAAGCACCCTGATCTCACCGTGTAAATTCACGCGCCGAACGGTTATTGAAGGATATTGAGATTTTTAGACACGCGTATTTAGCTATGAATTTGGTATGGCTGGATGCGCCTCCCAAAACGGTGAATTTTGGTTATGGTCTCAAAGGAATCCACCCGGAATTGAGGGAGGAATAAATCATATACTGAGGCAACTCAAAATTCTACAAAATGCGGCTGTGCCAATACATATGCAAACTGCAATAATATAATATCAGATTGTACATAGCGGCACTCTGCGCTCATCGCAGGTTTTTTTGTATCGAAATTTAACACTATCGTTCCCATCACCTCGTTCCCGCCTAAACATCGACCAAGGTAGCCCTACATCTCACAAGCCCTCATCGTCGCCCACGCAACTCGGACGCTGCACCGACACACCGACATCACCATGCCCCGCGCGTCCCAGCCGAGGACCACTGGCAGCCGAACACGACAAGTTGAACAGCTCCTACACCTGATGTCAGTGTCAGCTTGACAAAGATGTCTGATTCGCGTCGTGGACACTTGAGCTTGTACGACCTGACAGTTTCCACATCCCACAAAATATGAAGAGCACCGTATCCCAACCGTATCCGACGCCCAGGCTTAACTCACAGTTGGTGTGTCTGCTGAAGTAGTGGCTCGGCTGGCCATATAGCCGGAGTAACGACTTCGTCGTTACTCGTATAGCCTGCCCCCTTAATATGTATACTCCTACCATTTTACCTACAATCGTCTACATATATTCGCAGTAGCTACAGACACACCTCAGTCGTACACCCTCTCGTGTGCCCGGCTGAGGTTTGTCTTCTATACCTTTGACTTCCCTCTCTTTACTTACGACGACTCTAGTTTACTTTGTCTTTAGGTATGGTTGCGGACCGAACTTCGTGACAAGTCGCAGTCCCAATTTGGTAATTGATACTGTCACGTCAGTTTTCATTGAGACATCCTGGGATTGTGTAAATAGCATTGCAATAAGGTAATCTACAAATGTACTGGAGCAAAACTTCGAAAAATCGGTTTTCCGTGTTTTGCACGGTAATTTCGCGCTTTTGATTGCGGATCACTCGGACCGGTGGCTGTGCAGCAGCATCAATGTCGCCTGGCCATTGCCGATTTCTTGGTTAGGATATTTCACTTTCACTGTGGGGTCCGGAAGAAGGAGTCCGGGGTTGCAGAGGCAGAATGGCAGAGAAAGACTTGATTACCTGCCTCAAACTCGCGAGTTTAGTACATACAATTTTGGTTTTTCGCTGTTCAAATTTCGCGTTTTGTAACCCTAAGTTAGGACTACCTCCGATTCCTCTGAAATAAAAATTTCACCTATAAACCATACCCAAGGGGGTGTCGGGATTAAAATTTTGTACCATGGGTTGGAGGGGGGGGGGGGGGGGGGGGGGGGGGGGGGTCTCCAGAAGGTCCTTAAAAAATTTCTTGTGTCTAGTACTCATAAGCTTCCCAAGGCTCATAAACCAGTTGTAAATTGGTTTGAACTTGTCCGAGGGTAAATTTCCTTCTCATGAACCCATCTGACTGTCAAGGCGGCAATAATGTTCCGGATTTGGACAGTTTTCGCACGCTAAATAAGCGGCGCAAAATTCAACGATTATTTTGCTTCTGTTGCCAGGCCACGAAATTAAGTTCTAGAATTTCTTCCAGCAAATAAACTCTCAAACACACGAAACAGATATAAAAAATGGTGGGTTTCGGAAGTTACCGAGGTGGGTGTGTTGACCGGCAACACGGCAGCCTGACAATGGTGGGAATATATTACCCTATATAGGAGGGGAGGGGGGGAGGGGGGGTCTGGTAAAGGGCTTAAAAAATAAGTCGACCCGATATCCGAATTTCGAATCCCGACACCCCCTTGACCATACCCTAGTTCCTGCTAAATCTCGAATCCCGAAGGATTTTGAGCAAAATTGGGACTGGTCATGAAGTTTTGGCCGCAACCATATTCTAATACAGTTGTTCACCCTCTCGTGTGCCCGGCTGAGTTTACTTTGTCTTTAGTGTCTTCGGGGCAGATTTCAATTTGTTGAATCTGGCAAAAACCTGGCATCCTAAGAATTTCCGCAGTTGGCAAGAAATACAGGCCGCATACTCATGGGAGATTTAAGGGACCCACCAGCACAGCGGACCAATAATTCTGGAATTTATCTGAATTTTTGAGAATTTTCGGCCGAACCGTTGGAAACGCAACTTTCGGACTTGGCAAAAACGCGACGTGTCAGTCACGTGATTACTGACATCAGTGACATGTAACACATCGCTCCTTTCCCTCTTCCTTCATCTTGTGGCTCGTCCCGCGGCTTCCCGTGCCTCAATGCACCTGAAGATGATACAAGCCAACTCATGCAGGTCATCGACACGTCCCACGCCACTGAGACGACCCGATAATGCCCAAATTTCGGCCTCTGAGGCTGATTGCGTCTCCGATCGACATCGCGACTTCGCGCCCGTAAGACGCGTTCAAGTGCCTCATCCGGGTGCTCTGACGACTATGAAACGTTTGAATTCTTTTGAGCTTGCCAACTATCCCCTCCCACCTCTCTTTGACCGGCACGAGGGACATGGTATGACCATCATTTGCATCGCTGATTCACGCGCTCCTCAGCCTCTCGATACTTTTCAATTAGCTTCAAGACTTGATGGGAACGTATGCGGAGAGACTCGGATTCAACCACCTCGATACTCCACGACGTTCCGCCTCGTCAATTCGCTCGTCAACCGCTCGTTTCCGCCACGATCTCATTCCCAATCACCAATTTCTGCAACACGCCATCGGCCACCTTGTATTCTGATCAAAGGTGCGTGTGTCATTAACTCTCTCCCCCTCGTCGGTCTCATCCACCTCCCTTCAGCTCCTTCTGCTGAGCGCGAAAATGTGTCCCTCCTCCTCTTTGCCCCTCCTCCCTCCTCTACCCTCAACGAGCTCAATTCGCAGCTCCCTGCGGAGGCTTCTCATTCGACACATTTGACTGGATGGTCGCCGGCGGGCTCATCAAGTGCCAGGATTCGTTTGCGACGTTTGGAAGTATCCTGGGAAATTACGGTTGGCAGGAAGGCCGCGGTTGATTTTGATTTTTGATTCCTGTCATCAGCCGTTTCGGGAAGTGGTCCGAGTGGCTGTACCAGGTCACCTCGCACACAAAACCCAGTGCCGATTTGCCATGGGCGCTTTGGTGCTAAGATAAGTAGTGTATATATGCTGCTGTTATAGTAGTGAGCAATATCGATCATATAAAAACTTGCTCAAATGCATAAGGGAGTGAAAAATAAGTTTTGATCGTATCACGGCCGCCTAACGCGATCACATGACTCGGCAGTTGTCCCTCTGATGCTTCGCTTTGCGGCGACACAAAAACAGTCTGACAACTGTTTGAGGTGGTTTCACGTTCATAATGATCAAGATAATCTCTGACACAATTCACGCCAGAAAACAGCGAGTTTTGCAAGTTGTAGCACATTTATTTACTGCAAGTATGTTGAATACAAAGGTAAATTCAGGTGGCAGTTGAATGCCGTCCGGGATATAGTAAATTTAGCCAGTCTCTTCCTCCTCCTGAGCATCCTCCTCGTTCTCTGGTGTCTTGAGAGCCTCTACATTCAATGCAACACATTTCTGGGCGCATTCATGTTGATTGACAAAGGTCTTGATTCCCAAATCACCGTGGTCTCCAGCCCCACTCTCGCTGAAGCGAATCAAAAATAAATTATAGACATGTTTATGGTACGCACCGGTTGGCTGTGTGAGACATAAGATCAAACAAGACAGCATTCTGACTCACTCTTGACTTTCCGCCGCAACGTGCGCGCCCGATAAGGGAATTTGATCGCGGCAGAATCTTCGGCGATCAAATATATTCACTATAGATCAATGTGAGTCGTCAAGCTTCGGGGGCGTAATGTCGTGCTGAAAGAAAGGGGTAAACCAATTGCTGTGTAGTATAGAGGTTTGTAGGTGGATATAGAAAATTCGAATTGTTGAGGTGGTGAGTTCAATTCTTTCTGTTTGCATTTTTTTTTTTTCACTTATACTATGACTGCCGAAGGCCAAAAGGTCACTGGTTAGGTGGTTAGGGTTTGCTCCCACTTTTGTGACTGCCGAAGGCCAAAAGATTACTCGGTTAGTACCTGGTTAGGGTTAAGGTTTGGGTTAGTGGTTAGGGTTCGGGGGGGTGTGGGGGTGAGGAACAGAAGAATTCGCGCGAACGAGGCTTTAGAGTGCCAACCTGAGCGGCCCCGGCTTGGGGGACCCCCCGAGCGGAGCGAGGGAGGGGAGGGGACGCGAATGGTTGGTCCCCTTCGCGCAAATGAAGGACAAGGGTTTGGCGGATGCCGAGGTTCGCCGGAATGATTGCCATCAACACAGCTCTCATCAAATTCCCTTATTGGGTGCGCACGTTGCGGCGGAATGCGCACAAGTATTCTGACTCAGACGACTGTGACTTTCTGATGCTACGGAAAGAGCATTAGATCTGTTCAAACTCCGAAGCTGGGAATTCAACGCACCCTGTATATCTGCCAGAACCAGTGTCTTCTTCGAGTACAAATAGACAAAATGTTGGAATGCGTTGATAGTTGCACCCTGCTTGTCAGAGTATTTGGGGTGATCAAGAGTACCAGAGTACTTGCGCAGCTGAACATCCCCTCGCTCCCTCTCTAGCAGCCAGGTAATCGAACAAGAGATCCACGTTGACGGCCATGAAAAACTTGGGGAGAAGGGGCTGAAAATGGGCGATGGAATCGGGATTGATGTTTACGGAGCACGGGATCATGTTGGAAAGATTCTTTGGCTGGTAGTTGTCCCGAACGCTCGGCTTAGCGACACAATTGGGCATGTCTTTTTGGACATGGTCACTGAGTACAAAGGTACCCTCCCTATCACTGTAACCTGTGATACGGTGTATATATAATTCTTGCTAAGATGCGCGGCCGTGGCCACTACTTGTTTACTTACAATTACTTACTTGATATCTTGCTTAGATTAGATAACATTTCATTACATAATACAATCTTACTTTGCTATCAACCATGATGAGTGAAGGCTGAGATTCTACCTACGCACTGCGAACCACAGCAAACGGTTGGACCCCCCGCTTGCCTGAGCAAGCGTCTAACTGCTCCACGGCCCCGGTGTTGCAGGGGCTCCGACCGCGGGTAACACGGTCCCTCGTCGATGGGACACAACGACGACGAGCGCTCCCGACGCGCTCGCCTTACGACTCGCGACCTCTGCGCTTCAAGAGCGCAGGTCACCCTCTTCCCTCACTCCCAAGAAGCCGCCGAAACGACTCGCATCACATGTAACCGGTTGATTATTTTACAAGTATCTTATACGTGATATCTGAGCTTTTGTTCATTGCTTCGTTCGTTTCGGCAATGGGACAGCCACATAGATGTGGGTGTGGGGAACACACAGCGGCGATGAGCCTTCGCCGCTGGCGCCCAGGTCGTGGGGTGATGGGATGCGCGAGGATGAACCCATTGCCCCACTCTGTGGCTACCTCTGTAAATGGAGGAAAGTTTTGAAGTTAACGAATAATCAGGCAAATTTAAAAATGAAGGGTAGGGCGGGCGGGAGAAGCAAAAGTGTCGTGAATGATGAGCTCTAGCGAGGTGAGAGAGGGTGAACGGGAAGTCGATGGTGGTGGTAGAAGAAGAGGAGA
Organism: Favolaschia claudopus; assembly: GCA_037176885.1. Taxonomy (NCBI): domain Eukaryota; kingdom Fungi; phylum Basidiomycota; class Agaricomycetes; order Agaricales; family Mycenaceae; genus Favolaschia; species Favolaschia claudopus. The sequence continues at coordinate 371,016 of JAWWNJ010000118.1, forward strand.
AGCTCGGATCAGGTCACATCAGATCGGCCCCTCTCTGCTGCATCACAAAACGGCACACTGTCTTCCCAGGCTCAGACAGTGTTTCTTTTTTGTTCATTGCTTCGTTCGTTTCGGCAATGGGACAGCCACATAGATGTGGGTGTGGGGAACACACAGCGGCGATGAGCCTTCGCCGCTGGCGCCCAGGTCGTGGGGTGATGGGATGCGCGAGGATGAACCCAAAAAGAGACGCCCAGACGAGGGGATCCCACAGGCCCACGGCTAACCCAAAACAGAAGGCGGCTTTGAATTGACTTGATTTGGGTCATGAAATTCGAAACAACTTGGTTGAGTGGAATGCGGGAGTGGCAAGATTGCGTTTTGGGACAAACAGCTTCGGAAATGCGCTGCCGTGATCCTATACTTGAAAAGAGGGCCAGGCCATCAGTCGCGTGACTTTTGACAGAAAATCACGGGGTTTTGTCAACATCCTACAACACAACCGGCTGTCGAGATGTTGAAACTCACACGCGGTCCCCGGCGCCGCGCGCCGGCGAGTGCAGCTGTGTACCCCCCGTGCGAGCCGGCCCTGCCGAAGGCGGGGTGCTTAAGCTTGTGGAGTCAAGAAGGAATCCTGTGTGTTATTGGATTTCGGTGTTAAACGTGTCTTGATGAAACTATCGAGACTCGAGAGTGATAAGCTGGGAGGAAGTAGTTGCCTTTAATTGGATACTATTCCATTTGAAAGAGGTTATGAATAGAGAGCAGTAGGGGATTGTTAGTTGAACTTGAGTAGAATCTGAAGTGTTCGCGCCGTAATCTTGAGTAATTGCATATAGAGGTACCATGATTACGTCTCAGGCCCGATGGAAGATATGTGGAATTTAAAATTGAAGAAGGTCCGAAGGTCGCGAAGGAAAAGCAAGCATGAACTTGATGAAGATCCAGGGAATCACGTTCCGTGAAGTCGAGGAAAATCTATGAGGTTGAGCTAGAATAGGAAGAACCCGTGAATTGGATGTATAGAGGAAGTATTGGAGTATTGAGTTGGAGCCCAATAGGTTGCGTCGACGGACCATGGCTTCTTGAGGATTATGCCTTGAAAAAAAAAAAAAAGTACAATTGATCGAGGCAGCGCAATCAAATAGCCTCAATGTATGGATTTGACTTGAAGGACAGGTTCGATAATGCGTAGCTATTAATCGGATTTTGAACCGGCTTCAGACAACTGTCGGTGGGTGGTAATCGTTAGGAGATTGCGAGGGCGACGAGTGCGACGAGTGCGTGTAATGGTGAATGGTGTAGCTGTTAATGCTGAGTAGTCAAATTTTTGATGGCCAGGATTTGCGTTAAGAAATTGGTTGACTCTAATGGATAAGCCAGTTGAAGGTTGATAACTTGTAACGTGACAATGGCCGTCCAGCGTATGGAATTGAAATTTGAATGTCAGCGAGGTGCCGTGAGCATCAGATTCTGCACTGACACGTGCACCGAGTGAGCTTGAATGTGAAATGGTTATCACCTGAGCTTGAAATAAGTATATGATCGTTAGCGTCAGGCAGTGTGTGCGCGGAAGGCGCTTGAGTGTGAATGTAAGTCGCGGGTGACTGATGCTCTTCGGGGATTGGAAAGAGAACCAGAGGCAAGCCTTTGAGGAATTATGGATTCAAGTGAATCAGCGCGAGATGTGGTATGGTTGAAAAGCAATGAGCAAATTGCGAAGGAGAAATGCGAAGCGACGGTATTGAGAGAGTAGAGAGGCCTTAAGGGACGCCCCAGGGAGCTAAATGGAAATGCTTGACCAGGAAGGGGTATTTTATGTGAATGGCGGGGAAAAATTTGAGCCTTGAAAGAAATGAGATCACTTTAACCGTGGATGTGAGCATTGGAAGGCAACATTGAGCATAGATGCGAATGGAAAGTGTAGCCGGACGAGATGTCGCTGAAGACATCGTCATAAAACGTGAGGTAATTCGTGAGATTGGAGATTACTGAGGCTAGACATCAGAATGACGCCGACTCTAGTGTGAAAGGTGAGAGATAAGTACGCGTGTGTGTGAATGGTTAGCCACTGGGCCGGGATGAGATCGTGCAACATGATGGAAAATCGGTGTGAGCTTGAGTATGAAAATGAGAGTTTCATCACTTTGGCATTGATGCAATAGTGCAAAAATTAGAGGGAATGAAGGTGTAGTTTCAATGGCGGAGATTGGGATGTATTAAGCAGAAAGGTTGAAGGGCTAAATTCTCAGACTTGAATAGGAAGCTGAATTTCAACCGTAGATCTTGCTTTAAGACGCGAACTAAAATTGAAAACATACGATAAGATGAATGTGATTTCGCGAAGGCGACTCGGAGAACATCGCGAAATCAAAATCCCAAGAATTGTGGTGCGTCATCGAGATTGGACTGCGTGGACTTGCGAGTCTTGAACATGAATGCGAGGGGTCGAGATAGAGGGCTTGAGTATGGATAGGGCGGAGAATGCAAATATGATTCGTGAATATTTCGAAGGATAGAGCGTAGATCATGAGGGAAACCGTGCGGTGATATTTGATCGTGAAAGATGATTTGCCAATTTTGACGGTAGGAGCGCGCTCAAGCAGCGCGCGCCTGCCGCTTCGCCTCTAGCACCCTGAAGCGGAGGGCTTGAGTAGCGAAGTGGGAATTGCAGAGTCGATCTGGAGATGTCGGTCGCCGCAAAAATGCGGGAGCTCACAGGAATAATACATGAACTGCGAATACGAACGCTCCGCTTGTGGGGGTGCAGAAATATTGAACAAGCCGAACGTTGACGCGAGAATGCACGAATGCATAAATCATAACCGTGAACGCTCGACTTGCGTGATGGAATGATACTATACCAGTCACGAACACCAACTTCAAACGGATAGATTCGCTGGGGTGCAGAGATTCTTAAACTTGAACTGTAATCCGGGAATGCGCAGATGCGTGAATCATCATTGTTAACGCTCGCCCCGCGGAAATGGAGATTCGGGAATAGTGAACGTCGGCTTGAAACGGCTGGACCCGCTGGAAGCAGAACTTGAGCGTGAACTTTGCGAATGTGTGGATGCCTGATTTGTGAGCGCCGTCGTTTGACCTATGGTAAAGTAGAAATTCGTGAATTACGAGCGTCAGTTTCAAAAGGCTGGGCCTGCAGACACGCAGGAATTTGTGGATCGTGAGCAAAAGTGTCGTGAATGATGAGCTCTAGCGAGGTGAGAGAGGGTGAACGGGAAGTCGATGGTGGTGGTAGAAGAAGAGGAGAAGCTCGGATCAGGTCACATCAGATCGGCCCCTCTCTGCTGCATCACAAAACGGCACACTGTCTTCCCAGGCTCAGACAGTGTTTCTTTCTGCAGCAGTCTCAGTTCAAGTCACGTCTGACGGTGGAAGCGAGCTTGGCTGGCTTGCTGCATTCCAGACAACACTACGGTGTGTCAACTCATTTGCACATTACTTATTAATTTATTCCGAACAGGCAAGAGTTTGCTCCGCGACTCAGTATGGCCGACTGGCCGCCTACTGTCTCTGTCAAGAGTTCAAGTAATATCTCTATTGAGTCTGCCTGGTCATTTGACCGCAACTTCAATGGCCGCAGCCTTCGAGAGATTCTTGAAGAGGGACGTATCCATCTCATCCCGGGAAATTTAATTCATAGGTGATACTTCTTGCTTAACCTGTATCAGTTCTCTAACCCTACTCAAGGCATCTATTTTGCTGGCTTTGGTCCAAGATAGTCCAAGTTGGTCTGGACGAGTTTTTGGATTATTTCAACAATCAGAAGACTCGCAAACAACCGGGTCAGATTCTTCCCTCAGGTGTGGCTCCCAACGTTGTCTTTGATATGCCTCAAGACTATGGCCTTGAGAACCTTGCCGTTCCAGTTGCCCAAGAAGCAATAGACGCGCTTCGTGGTTTGATTGACACCCCACGCACCGAAGCTCTTCGCTGGGTACCTGACGTATTCAATGTCCTAGCATTTGAGGTGTATCACGAGCTAGGATCTCCTAGATTGGAGGCGCTGAATGGCTGGGCAGTATTTAACGCAATGGCTCCTCTAATTCGGGCACAAGTTGAATTACACGGCCTGTATGAAGCACTTCTTGCTTAAATACATACTTCAAAAATTATGTTTCTCCACCAGACCTCGCTGTTTTTCCCTGAGAATGATATTAGATATCCTTGAGACTGTATGCTACGTGAAATCACGTCGAAAAAATATCAGACTGGCCTTGTCCTCGCCAGTCCTCAACCAGAGACCCGAATTTCTGATGTCATGTGATCGTGAATGAGAGCCTGACTTCCGATCAAAGTTGAGTATTTACATCCTCCGTGCATTGGATCATTTTTTGGGGGTAACAAATAAGATGCATTGGTGCAGTACTAAGAAACTTATACTATCACCTCAAGCACCAATGCGCCCTTGGCAAACCGGCACTGGGTTTCGTGTGCGAGGTGCCCTAGTACAGCCACTCGGACCACTTCCCGAAACGGCTGATGACAGGAATCAAAAATCAGAATCAACCGCGGCCTTCCCGCCAACCGTAGGAAATGCGTCGACGTTGGATACTGGGTGAGTAACTCTCATTGCTGCGTCTCTGCGCATAACTGACTCACTTCAAGACCCGTTACACCACACCAGCTTCCTCGCTCGAAACGGCGCCCTCGACCCTTCCACCTCCACACTCCACAACCCTCATACCGACACGTCAATTCCAGCACGACAACGAACGCCACACTCGAGGGCCGTCAAGATGCGCTCGTTCAATCAGCAACGCCGTCCACGTCCGCTCACGCAAGCCTGACCCTTACCTCCCTCTCTCTATGACGACGCTGACGCCCCGCCGCCACTTTCCCCCACGTTCCCTGTGTCTACTCTACGCTACGTCTACCTCGCCGCCGTTCCTCAGCCCAACTACCGCCTACCTCGCAATCCCACCCAACTCCTATTCGCTACCGCCGCCCGCCGCCATCGTCCCCAAGGGAACTTGACAGCCTGTCGTCAATCAGGCTTTGACACCGCTGCCTTCCTCGCCAACACTCCGCCTTCTACCTCAAATCCTCCATCCAAGCCCCACACCGCCGCCATTCGCTCGTTTCCGATCTCCACCAATCCTGCCCCTCAAGCCCTCGACACGGCGCTCCCGCTACTCCCTCTTCGCCGCTCTCTCAACACCGTTTCCCACGCGACCGCAATCCCCCGCGCTTCTCTCGCCATCACCACCCCTTCGTCTCCCGCCGCCACCAACTATCCCGACCCCACCGTCTTCTGACCGGACAACACCTAAGTCCCCGCCTCGCGCCATCAAACGCGCAGTTTCGACTCTAAAATTCAGCAAGTCAGCATCCAATCTAGTAGAACGAGCGAAATCGACGTGCGCGGTGAGTCGCTTCGCCATAAGATAGACGTCACCCCGATCCGGCACGTGGTTATGTAAACCGAAACATCATGTCAACAAAGTCCTTATAACTCTGGGCACAACAACATATTGATAAGTCTAAGACCACCAAACTGTAGCTAAGAGGTCTATCTACGATTTGATGGAACGGAATCAGCCAATAATTCCTTGTTGAAAAGTTATCAGGTGATCTTTCCAAAAAAGGCAACCCATTCTAAAAAGCTTCCAAACTCATTTTCGCCCATCTTGCGAAAAATCCTTCCAACATTTGACGGATTACATAAGCTTACATACACAGTACACGTGATATATCCGCGATCATAGACGCGACGCGACGCGCCATGTAAGCTTTGGAATATACTGTTTAGTGTGAGGAAAGTATGACTCGGCCCTCCAGCACCAGGACTTAGTCATCTACTGTATCCTCTGTGTACCTTCCCCCCAACAGAGGTCAGACTGCGGATTGAACTAGGATTCAAACTTAGAGTCAGACATATGCAACACATATGTATTTACTTAATGGGTGGGGCGGCCAGTGGCCCGAGAGCCTCCAGTTTCTTACTTAAGCTGTGAACCTCTCTTTTTGGAAAACGCCGAACAAATCCTCGATCACGTTCATTCGGATCTTTGGACTGCTCCCGTCCGTACTCAGAGCGGATCGAAGTATGCCCTCGCTTTCACTGATGACTGCTCCCGCTGGATTTGGATGTTTTACCTGCGTCACAAGAGCGATGCAGTAGCCGCATCAGTGTCGGAAAAACAGCAGATTGCTTCGAACGGCTTATAACCAATTAGGACCTTCAGAAGCCTTAGGACGACTTAGAACCGCTGGCGGGGTGGGTTATAATCCACCCTAAGCTAGTTCGAAGACACTATGAGCCAAGCAGTGTCTTAAGGGGATTATAGGTTCGAGGGCAAATGTAAACCAGTGAATAAGTCTTCAGAATGATACAGGGATGCTGATAAGTTACATTTTGAGCACTAGAGCAAGTCATTTACACGTAGGTACATGTCCTCGTCGATACAATCAATCACATAGAACACCTCTTTTGACGCCCCAAAAATCGGACACAGCAGCGCACCCCGTTCTACATGTTCAAGTGCAATGAACATCGAAGAGCTGTTTTTTTCGCGAACAGGACAGTCGGTCGGAGTCTTGGATTTGAAACTCGAATTTCGATATGTTCGCACCAACGCCAAGTCAAGGGTTGTCCCGCGCGGAAGGAAGCATCGGAAAAGAAGGGCAAGTTGACCCAGCGCCGATTGATCGTCTTCCGCGGAAAAAATAAGAGAGTCGTACCGTGGGCGCTTGTGAAAATTCGGATTACAGCGCAATATATCGCGCTCACTCTTCCAGTTAACTCGTGACTGATAAGTGACAGCCAGAGCTTTGCACGGGAGAATCTGCGACACGTTAAGTGGGAAAATGATTCAAAAGACAGCACGGACCTCAATGTCTTCCTCCAGATGAACGGGTGTATTGGGATGATACGAAGCCAGGTATTCTCGAAGCCTCATCTCGAAGTTTCGATAGAGAGCTTCGCCCCGATGCAAGAGCTCGAATCGGCGTGGATGAATACGTTTCTCTGCTGAACCAAGTTTCCAGTGCGTGTTCTGATTCGGGACAGCGGCCGGTATCGGTTCGAATTCAGATTCCAGCGCCTGACTGTCTTTCCACAACTGAACTTCCATATCAAGTCGAGCCATGGTTTCCTCGTTTTCGTCAAGGACACTGATCTGCGCCGAGAAGAAGCAGAGAGAATGAAAAAAATGGGAATCAGCGCACCTGATGCTCGGCATTCTTCCCGTTTGTTTTGCAGTACAACGCACTGACCTCCTGCTGGAATCCTTCGCCAACACGCGTGTTCATGTTGCGGCTTGTTCCTTTCTGTTGGATATTTTCCGCAGCATGGCTCAAAAAATGCTGCTTCAAAAAGTCGAACGACTTCCCCAGGTCCTTGGAAATGTCCTTGTACAAGAGATTAGTGCCGACCTGCAGATTTAGATGCGTAAACGGTTACATTACAAAGATTGTTGTACTCCAAGATCAAGGTTCGCAGATGATCGAGACGAGACCTCGTTGTGACGTCCAATCCGAGCATGACTCTTATTTTTTGCATAACGCGCGCAACTCGAACGAGTAGTGAGTTCCGGGGGAGTAGCTCGGAAATGCACGGTGATATACACTCGATAGAATATTAATAAGAGTCAAATAACGTTCGGAAAGATGTACCTTGAGAATGTCGACGAAGGTTTGAGCCTCCGAATAATCAATCTTCGTAGCTGCAGACAAGTGCTTCAAATTCCTCCATCGAGGAAACTGATCCATACTATCGAAAAGCGTGAGTAAGTATGTCTCAAAAAACCCCGACGTAAGGAAAGATTACTATTCGTTGAAAGCCGAACTGAGCCCATGTTCCTGGAGATATTCCTTGAACAGAGCCCAGATGTGTCGACCCCATATTCCACTGTCGAAGTAATGAAGACAATCGTATCCTACTGCCTTGTAAAGTTCCGAGTGCGCAAATTTCCAGAGGAAATGCTAAAGGAAATATACGATGAGTTGATGTGAAGACGAAGATAGATTTGACATACAGCAAAATTATGGAGCCCAAATTGTTTCAGCTTATCCTCGCGCGCAGTCCTTGAATCACATTGGAGCGCCTGCCGAAGCGCCTCGACCATGGACTCAGTTGTACGAGACTCCGATTCCAGCGAGAGATCATGAAGATCATCTCTGTGAACCAGACAGTGAGGGCAGGGATGTAACGACCTGGAATTTCGGATGGCAAGCCACGCTGCGACCTCTTCGAAGTCCATTGACTCGATAAGGATTCCAGGGTAGCCCATGCGAATTACGCCATCACCGAATCGGAACGCTTCACCGCAATGTGAACGGCGCCGGAGAGACTCCAAAACAAGCCGGCAGACACCGTGGTATATGCTGCGCTTGAGCTGATCGTATTCTGTTCGCCTGTTACCGCTCAAGGACTTAGGATCGACCTGGCGCAGCTCCTCCGGCTATAAATATCATTTGAGCAAATGTTGATGACTGGCGCTGGCACCCACCTTCCTAACAAATCCAGCCAAAGTCCCTCCGCCATTCCCAGAGCCGTTACGAGTGGCAGACTCGATCCAACATGCTCGGAAGAGGATTGGATGCATCTTTACCTTGGTTGAGACTTGACCTTTATCCAGCCAAACATGAAGACCAAGGAAGCACGATTGCATATTCGGCAAATTTGGAAGATCATCCTGGAATTGATGAATGAAAATATGCACAGAGAGTCATAAGATCACGCACATCTACCTCCCACCATGTTTCTCCAGTCCAAGGTTCATCGTACAATGGATTGGCCAGGTCAATAGCGCCATCCATACAGAGATACTTTCTCTGCGAGTGCCATGTGCTAACACCCACGAGGCTCTCGTCGCAAGCCCAACGTTTCATGAGCTCCCATGGATCGCGAAATTCAACCTGGACTTCATATCTCTTGCCCAACGTCGGGCCGTCGAAGTCTATAACAAGAGTTTCCGAGTGGAACTGGAATCAGGTGAGCAAGGGATGTATTTGTCGGTCAGCGGACAGACTTACGCTGACGTTGGTGATCCGTGCTGCAGCCAGGGACTTTTCGACGTCGCGGTGAGTGTAAAAAGAAACTTTACAATCACTCGAATAAACCCCGTTGTGCAAGCTGTCGAGATCCTCGTTGATCTCCTTATTGGTCATGCGTCGCTTAACGCATCGAGACGCGAATCTGTAATCCGCAAAACTTCGGAATGGAGCCCAAGGACGGGCGTCAGGGTCAAATTTTTTTTCCGTCAGACATATTTGGAGTCTCTGATGGCTCAGTCGCGTCGAGAGGAATAATTTTGTCGGGAATGCCAGAGTGAGGGTGATGTTTGACAAATATAAAGCGTGACGGGAGAGGTGCAGGTTCATCATCGGAGTGTATTTGCTCGTTATCGGGAGGGGGGAAGTCTTCGTTGCTTGCATCGACATCCATGGACGAATCCGGTTGATCTCTCGCATGTAACGAACCATTCTTTGAAACATTGGTACCGCAAAGAGCTGAATAGACTGAAACGCACGGAGTTCGGTCCTCTGTCTTCATGCTGCTGTAAAGCCACCTGTTGCATTACTGCTCTGCGGCTGGCACAATTCCTCTCGCAAATTCGAAGGTGCTGCGCAAGGTTGCACGGTGGAATGAAGTCGTGACAATAGCGGCATTCGTGGACGTCGAGGGGAGTTCGTCGCAGCTGTTTGGGATCAATGGGATGTCGTCTTCTTGTTTTGGGCGGCATTCGAAGAGGGGTACGAGGCTTGGAGGTGAGGAACTGGGGCGTTGGACGTCGGTGGTGATGTCATTCGAGCGAGACGGCCAGGGCTCCACATCGGCTAAACTGCTCTCATTTTCTTACACCATGCGTTCACGCAAACTTCAGCGAGTTGACTCGAACGTCACCCATGTCTCTGATTCTGAACCAGAAAGAGAGGCCATTCGCCAGCGTGCACGAGCAGAGCGTCACAAACGAAGGAAGAGAAAGCACAGCGGTGAGTTTGCACAAATTGATGTGTGTGATAACATTAATTTCAAGAGGTAGATACCGAAAATACAGCGCCGGAGCGTATCATGGTTGACAGAGGGGTGGGTACGAGCCCTGAGCGCGAGGAAAAGCAGCCATTACACCAGGAAATTCCAGTATATCCGCCAAAAGTAGCGGACACATTGAAGGCTTTGCACGAAAGCGCCGACAAGATGGATACGATAATTACGTCGTGGTTCGAGGAGATGAAAGACTTTCCATAGAAATTAAGATACTTTGAAGTGCTACCTTTGCCGCAATCGTTGTGAGCGAGCCGCCAGACAGAAGACTTGGGCTTGAGAGCGACTCGGAGAGCAGACCGCTGATATTGATCAATGTGACGTCACTTACCTGAAATGGACTTGCCTTTCTCCTCCATCTCCCTTGTCGCACCCACAGCGCAACAGCAACCTCCTTCCGAGCTACGCTTGCGAACGGTCTCTGTGCTCAATGCTCAAACTCGGTAAAATTCGCATGACGTCAACGGGTGGACTCGGGATGGGCTGTGTGGAGCTGGTGGAGCGAAAACGAACATATAACGGGCTGGCTTCTCCGTGCGCCCACAAACAACTTCTTTCCTTCTATTCCCATGTCTCGCCGTCGAAGACGCGTTGACAGCGACGACGAAGGTCCCTCTACGCCAGAGCGCCGACAGGTGTTTGCCGACATCCTCAATCTCACCCAAGAAATCTCACCTTCTAACTCTCCACGCCGCGCTAAGGAGGTGCGCAACAAACCGACCCCTTTGTTGTCGTCTAACTAATGTATATCAGCTGCGTGCATCCCTGCAATCCCTCCTAAACGACCTCCAGAACCAGGCCCCTCCTCCGCCTCCCCGCAAGCGTCGTAAGCGCCACAATCGTTTTGAAGACGCACCTCAATCTGTCGACGACGCTCCTGCACTGGAAGAGCGCGTACGGGAAGCTGGCAGAGGATTTGCTGTCGAGGAGTCCCTGTTCCTCGTTAATGAAAAGGATACATGGGACCCTCAGCGTGAAGCCGTAGTTTTCGACCCCGAGCACGAGTACGATGCAGAAGAAAATCGCGTTCAGAGCCAAATCGACGAAATAGGCGATATACTTCCACGAGAGGCCCGGGGAATGCGTACGGAGGAGTGGATCGCTGACACGGTGCGTGTTGTTAATTTATTTTGATAATCGCGGCCTTATATCTTCGCTCCAGTTCATGGACGGCCTCAAACAACAACGTCCGACTGCTGCCCATCGTGTTCGCCAAGCGAGTGCCTCTTACCTCGTCGACGCCGACGACCGTGCCCTGTTTGACGAAGGCTCCACCGCTCGCTTCAATGAATTTTCCGATCTCATTGGCTATGTTAAAGCGACCAACGACGTCCCGGCTCACTACTCCGCATTCAAAGCTCCCATCCTCTACGACACATTCGACGGCAACATTGACGTCGACCACATCTTTCGTAACCCTCTGCTTTTAAAGGCACGTAGCTGTCCCCCTCTAGACTGTGCGTACTCACTATTTATTTCTAGATCCACGCATCCATGATCCGCGGCGAGCACGGCGCCAAAGGGCTTTTTACGAATCGCGGCCCAAATCGCCCACGGGCTCGAACTGTTGACAAGATACACCACATTACGCGTACATCCAGCGGTGCAATCGCGAACGCTGCCGTTTTGGTGAGTTGTCGACTTATCGTAATCTGTTTTCATTTCTAATTCGCACGTTGTTCAGGCCATCAGGATGTTCTCCGCAGACATTCTATTCACTCCATGCGGCGAGGAGACAGGTATTAAGTACCAGGCGCTCTATGAAGCCTACGTCAAGCGCCTTCGTGAAGGTCTTCGGCTGCAAGACTCGTGGGCGTTGGAGCTGTTCCATCATTGGGACAGCATCCTGTTTCCCAATTCGGACGATTCTCTCGGGCATTCCGCCGCGGGAGATCAGGCTGCCGCAGACGCTGAAAAAGATGAGGTTGACGCCGCCTTCAATGTGTCTGGGCATCGCTCTCCGTCGGTGAGCTTGATTATTTTATTTTATCATTGCGCATGATACCTGAACTGACTGTCCTTAGGTTAATGGCAATGATAACCATTCTCAGCGTCGGCCCCCGCCGCAAGTACAGTCGTCTTCAGCGGGGCCATCTCATGCGCGCCACTCTGATGCAGCCGGGCCTTCCCAAGGCCACACGCCGCATGATCGACGTTCACCCCATCGTTCCACGCCCCCACCGCGCTCTTCAGGGCGCCGCGGGAAGAAGCGCAGGTAGTAATGTATCGTAAATTTGAAATAAAATTTCTTTCGCCAATGTCTCTTTACGTGCGATGTAGTACTGTTACAAATATGGGTAGGTTATTCGGCAAGCCAAGGGATTGTAGTAGATTGTAAGTTGCTAGAAGGCTCTAAACACGTAATGGATTAGAGTGGCTTAGAGGTCACCCGAGTGTCTTAGAGGCCATCATGAGGTTTTAACTGTACATTATAAGAGACCCCGAGGCTTGGGGCCTTCGAACACCTTCTAACTACTTCCACGCCGCTATAAGCAATCCAGGATTTTTCCGACATCCAAGGAGTGGTTGGAGATGGCCGAGCGCGAGACAGGTCGCAAGCTTAAGGTCTGGCACGTCGATAATGGGGGTGAATTTATCAACGAAGACCTCAGGCGGTTCTTGAAGGCACGTGGTATTCAGCTAAAAACCAGCGGGATCCACGTACTCCTGAACAAAACGGTGTTGCCGAACGCCAGTTTAGGTCTATTTTTGACCGTGTTCGCACCGTCCTCATCGACTCCGACCTGCCGCTTAGCATGTGGGCTGAGGCAAGCAATTACATGGTCTATGTCAAAAATCGTAACCCACACAGCGCTCTCGAGCTTCGTACCCCTTTCTCCATCTTTTTTTTGAAAAAAGTTCCCAAGACCTCAAAATCGCAAACGGAGTAAGTTGATTTTTCAAACCTTCAGGATTTGGCGGGTGGCTGTGCAAACGTAATGCTTATATAAGGGTGCCGGATTGGGGACTATCTTACTCCTAGGCTGACTGTGAAGGCGCGGCTGCACTGACTGTGGGCCACGGTCGCGCTGGCTGTGGTAGCGCAGCCAGGTTGACCGCGAAATTGGCCATAACGCAGCTGAGATGGCCGTGCGGGCACAGTCATGCCGACCGCGGTCGCGCGGTCAGGCTGGCCCCATGCCACGGCCGAACGAGCCAGCGCACGCGCGGCTGTTCCGGCTGCGACTTCTCTCTACAGTGTTGTACTGTACTATTTCGACCGTAGATTCAAGTCACAGGTCTGAGGTCACAGAGGGACCTGAATTGAATCTATTTTATTTTCGTAACATGTCACAGCGCTTTTTGAGGCCATTTTCCCATCGAAATTGATCGGCAAAACACGAAATGGCGAGTGGGAAACGCGCTGGAGACAAACCAAGACTGGCGCAGCCCTTCGTGCCATCGACCCCTCACCCCCGTCCCTCACACCCATCGCCCTGTACTCCTCCGCTACCCTCCCGCGAAAGACCTCATCCACCATATCCCAACTGAGAACGGATCACTCACCCCTTAACTTTCGTCGCTTCAAGTCCGGCCTCGTGGACTCCCCTTCCTGCCCTGCTTGTGGTGCGGTCTCTGAAACTCGTGCGCACTTTGTCCTGGACTGTCCGGTATGGGAACCACTTTGTCAACCCATCCGGGCCGCCTGCAGGGCCGCTGGCATCTACGGTTCACACCACCTTTCTACTCTTCTCAGCAACCCAAAGCTCCTCAAACCCCTTGGCGTGTTTATTGAGGCTACAGGTCGCTTTGCCGTTACGCCCCGTACCTCGGACTGCTACCTTAGCCATTAACTAGGCCACATGTAGCGTAAAATTTGAATAATCATCATCATCATCATCAAAAGTGAAGATGAAGTGTCACACCTCAAACCCATTGATGGAATCTACGGTCGAAATAGTACAGTAATGCCGGTGCCCGGCTTACAGATGCGGGGGAGCTTGCGTTAATTCCGTCCAGACTACTTACACTGTACACAGAAGTACGACGAAAAAAAAAAAAAAAGTATGTTTTGTAATGCCGGTAACCCGGCTTACAGAAAAGGGGGAGCTTGCGTGGACTCCGTGCTGGCTGTAAATCAATTATCAGGCTTAAATTGCTATCATTACAGCTACTATCGTGCCAACTAGGTCTGGATTTTCACAATGGGTCTGGCGATTTTTCTCTCCTCCCTTTGCACTTTGGGTCTCCGGATTTTTCGACATTTATTCCGGTACCAATTCACTATGGGTAGAGCTAAAATCCTCACGATTTCATGCAAGTCCAATGTCAACAAACGTTCGCCGTTTTCTCGAGGTTTTTGATCTGTCCTGTCAATCCATCAAAATACCTTGATGAAAGCCCGTTTTTCTTACTGCCTTCCTTTGGCCGTATCGCTACGAAACTTGCAGGATCTATAGCCCAATAGCATACAAACAGATTCCGAAAAGTCCGGAGGTCCAAATCGAAAAGGGAGAAGAGAAAAATTGAAAATCCAGACCTGTTGTGCAAATCCAGACCTATTTGGCACGATAGTATTGGAAACGATAGACATTTTCGATTTTCGAGCTGAGTTCGGCAACTCCCGGCAGACCTGTCATATAATTATTTTTAGCTACAGCTCAGCTCCATCATGACGACGAGCATTCCCGCCAATACACAGTATACTCTCCTCACTCTCACCATGATACGACGAGGAAACCGCCGCCACATACCTAAGGAGCAGAAACAGTTCATCACCACAATGTCGGCCCCCTCTTCGTCCACTGGCTCCTCGCACCCCACCCTCTCTATCATCCCTCTTGCATACCGCTCATCTCTCTGCCCATCTAATGCCTCCTCCCCCTCCCCGTCCTGATACACACATAACTTTCCCAGTTGCCCCCAGCTCCGGTCCTCGTGCTACTAGCTCCCTTAATCCCGCTATGCTATCTTTCTTACTTCAGGATTATCCGGATCCCTCCTTCGTACAACACCTACATAATATCTGTACCTATGGTGCGTCAATTGGATACACTGGCCCCCGCGTGGGCCGGGCCTTCTCACGAAATCTGCCTGCCACACCGTCCGAGCACGCTGTAACTGCCGCAGATATTCTGGCAAACTTTTCTCTGGGTGAGCTTCGCCGTGTCGACTCCCTCCCCATTCATGAGCAGCGCCGGGTCGCTTACTCACCTGTGGGCACTGTCCCTAAAGCAGATGGCGGGTGGCGCACTGTCCACCACCTCTCTTATCCTCGTGGCTCATCTATCAACGATAGCATCTCCTCTGACGCAGTAACACTCTCCTACACCTCGCTTGACACCTTCTTTGACCGTCTCCGACGCCTTGGTCCTGGAGCTCTCCTCTGGAAGATTGACCTGCGGCGTGCGTTTCGCCACATCGTGGTATGCCCGGACGACTCTCTGTTGTATGGCTTCTACTTTGACGGTATTGGTTACATTAATGTTCGCCTACCATTTGGATCCCGCTCATCACCCTTCACTTTCAACTTGTTTGCGGAGGCCCTTCACTGGATCTCGGAACGTATGGGCGCACCTCTCGACCACTTCCTTGACGACTTCTTTGGTGCTCGCGCAGCGGGCGAGTATGACCGCGCAGAGCGCGACCGTGCAATTTTCCGCGCAATCTGCGACGCAACTGGTTTCTCTGCCCATCCAGTTGGAAAGGCAGGGAAGGACATTCCTCCATCTACGCGCGGTGTTATCCTAGGGATTGAGATCGACACTAGAGACTTTGCGGTAGCCACCGGTGGCTATTGGTAGCTCCTCGTGTGCAATAGTTTCTTGATCCTCCGGCTCAAGGTAGCCACCACTGCATCCTGTCAATAGGACGTACAAATGGTGGCTAATCTACCCAGAGGCTGTCCTCTGGTCCCGAGAAAAATTACCCACCAATAGCCACCAGTGGCTACCGCAAAGCCTCTACTGTTGCCTTCACAGTGGCTCTCCCTGCCGAGAAGCTGCAGCGCACCATGGCTACTCTCAACTCCCTTCTATCCGGAGCGTCGGCTACCCTCTTGAGCCTGCAGTCAGTTGCTGGCCTTCTGCAATTTGCAACAAAGGTCCTGCCTGCGGGGCGCGCTTTCATCCGTCGTGTGTACGATGCGCTGTCCCACTTCCCATCCTTTGGCCGGCGTCGCATCCCGAGAGGTGCACGCCGTGATTTGGAATGGTGGACTCGTCTTCTTCCGACTTGGAACGGTATCCAGTCCCTACATCATCACCGCCCGGGCGTGGTTATCTTCACTGACGCCAGTGCGTCTTCCTCGAAAGGAATTAGCGGTCATCTTGGGCCCCAGAAGGCACTCCACGCTCTTCGTATTTGGGCATCTCCAGCCTGGGCTGGGTCTCGGGTCTTACTTCGGGTTGACAACACCGGTGGCGTGGCTGGTCTGAATGGGGGTTCTATTCGGGAGGTGCCTGCACAGGCGCTCTTGAGGGAGATCTTCCTTCTTGCGCTATCCTTCGGCTTTTCCATCTCCTGCGTGTGGGTTTCCTTTGAACAGAACTACCTTGCTGACGCACTTTCTCCTTTTGACATGCCACGTGTTCGCCCATTGTTACCTCAATTCTTTGCCTCGCAGCGCACTCCCTTCCCCCACCTCCCGCCGGATGGCCTGAACGGGTTGATCAACCACCGCTCGTCGCCTACTTCCTCTGGCACGGCATCTCTGCCTCCACCCGCGGCGTCAACCAGACAGCTTGCAACTCCTTTGAGTCTTTCTGCATGCGCAAATACGGGGCCGACGGTGCCTCTCCATACCCCGCCTCAGAAGCCTGCCTTCTTGAATGGGCAGCATCCCTCCCCCCGGGCTGCAGCGCAAAAACGATCAAGCACTACATTGGTGCCCTCAAGTCCTTCCACACTGACCTCGGATACGAATCCCGCCCTTTTGAATCACGGGTACTCGAGCGGGTGATTCGTGGTATACGCCGGGTGTACGGGGACGCAGAACGTAAGGAGCGACTTCCTATTACGCAGCCCGTCCTTGCCCAGGTTATCGCCTCCCTCTCCAACCCTATCTCCCTTCCGCGGGGGGTTTCTCGTGAGCTAGCCGAGACTCTCCGAGTTGCCTACGCCCTGGCCTTCGCAGGTTTTCTGCGCTGCGGCGAGATCACTTACGACTCTTTCGACGGCGCTTTCAACCTCAAGCGCCGTGACATCATCATTCAAAACGATGAGTACCCGATTGCTGACAAATAGCCTTTTTTGGAAGCTCCGCGCTTGTACTTGATGACAATTCAAACTCCGATCGACCAGCCTGTCTATCGACAGCTTGCTTCATAGACAGGCGGGTTTCGAGCCTACATTGTGGTATATACCAAAGAGCTGCGTTTTTTTTTACGAACCGTGTGTAGCGGTGTATTTTTCCCCTCCAAAATCCAGGTTGTGTATTTTTTTCCGCGACCTGTGCACAATCTGTGAAAAATCTCCATTGCGGTGTGACTCTATATCTAAATCCCTGTAGTAGTGTAACAAATAATAATGTTACATTATTACAGCCATACATAGACATGTAGCTTGAAAGCACTGACTAACATGCGCGGCTGGGGCGTGCGGCATCGAAGCCGAAGTCAATGCTGGGATTATCAAAGCCGTTGGTTAGCGAGTGAAATAGTGAGAGGGGGTGGCGTACGTTTGGTGGTGAGATTTTTCTGTAAGATAAATGCTCGAGGTCGGCGTAAGTTTCGTAGGCGTAGAGTCGGTAAAGTGGACTTGAGTCGCTTTGCAGAAATTGGTTAGTGAGGAGCAGAGGGAGACTGAAACCACTCACGGAATGTCGTGGCTGGAAGCAAGTTAGATATCGGACTGAGTCGATGGCGGACTCGCCTAGAATTGTGTCGCGGTGAATATCCCCATAGCATGACACGATAAGCCTAGAACGAGGCAAAACATATAAGAACATGGATAGGTACGGACAGGAATCAATAGAGTAACTCACCAACGGACTATTTGCTGTGAGCGTGGCGATTCATTATACAATGGAAGAACTTGGGTTGCAACTTGCCGAGCAGCGAACACTTTCTGCTGTAGAATGCGGCTAAGACGATATTCATGGCTACAAATGGGATGGTAGACAAACTAGGGCGTGGTGAGCATCACGGTATGCGTTTCGTTGCGTGAAGGTCCTCCAAAGCGACAGATGCGGCGGCTTTTGATTGTAAGCAGAAGGCTGAAACAGAGACAGGACGATGATGACGAGAAGACGTTTCTTCAAGCAACTGAGACTGTGTGGGCGGCAATGAGAGGACACACAGAGGGCGGCAAGATGGGCGGGCAGCGAGGGAACATGGTGGGAGGAGCGCGACAGCGCTACATCACAATGACAACGTCGATGACGCATGTCACCGTGACGGTCGACGAGTTCACATTCGCAAGTTGCGCCACCAACTAGGAGTGTCTAGAGACGACGTAGAGAATTTTTCACCAAGTCCGATTGAAGTGAGAGGAAAATACACAGTTTACGTGACGTCCTAGCTTTTGTTGTGAGCCTGCACGATACTGCCCAAGTCCACCGATACCCAGCGATACCTGCCGCGAACCCCCCTTGGCCTCCCCCACCTCTGACATATGACGTAACATATTTCCTTTTAGGTCAACTGATCCGAGTCTGATGGACAGCGAGCAACGGACTTATTTCAAGCTTAAGGTTTTTTGAACCATGTTGTAGGCAGGTTGTAGGTGTCCTAAGTGCTGTAGCTGGATCTGTATGAAGGTGGTTGTTTTGAAGGGGTTTCTTCAATAAAAGAACTTGAATTATTCAAATCTTTTTAATCAGGAATTTGTGGGTATTTTGAGATGCTGGGGGGAACATTGTTCCCCCCAGACCCCCCTCCTTTGGCCTGACGGCACATTAGAGGAGAGGTAGATTTGTTTATGGCTTTTTTCTCGCCGATTTCAATGCTTAATACCATATTGATGGGAAATCTAGCGCGGGGGAGACCCCCGCGGACCCCCCTTTAACGCTCGCCGCTTGGCCCACTGCGTGGTGCTAGCGCTCGCCCCTAGGGCCCACTGCGTGGAGCCTATTCATATTTTTCGTGCGGTGGAGAGAGGTACAAGATTGAAAAGAAAAGCAAAAAAAAAGGATACGAGCGGGGCTTGAACGCCTGGCCTCCGCACAACCCACAACGTAGTCGGCAACATAACATAACCACTGAACTATAGTGAAGACGGAAGGTATAAAATTGATGAGTATACATCACGTAGTCTCTTGTCCAAAAGAGGAAAACATTTCCCAAATAGGCAATGTCAGACGTGGGGGAGGCGTAGGCCAGATCCTGCCGCGCCCGGGTTTTTCCCACCATGAGCGATACCCCCGACGAACCCGCCGACGCTTCCCCGCCCACACTCTCGCTATCTAAGGACCTTTACATACACCCAAATGCCAACCATACTGTTCCCGCGGACTCGCCAAGCGAAGAAGAAGCGCTAACTCGCGTCACCTTACGAAAGCGAAACCCACGCGTCGAACGCGTCGCCGACCCCATCCCAGACACTTCACGCGTTCTCCGCCAACCCAAGCCATCCCAACAACCCACCCCACGGTCTACCCCATCTCCTCACCGCCCCGGACCTCAGATCTCCATTGTCAGCAAAAGCAGAGTTACAGCAGATACGATTGACCCTCCCCCGGAGGTACCCCCGAAATCGGGCGCTCTTCGAGCTGAGCCTCAGAGCGGCGACGGTGGAAAGCGAGGGGGGGCTCGCCAGGCGCGAAATGCGTTGGGCGAGCTTCCACCTCCGGACGGAAGGCAAGAGAACTCCTCAGCCTCTTTTAGTTCAGTTGACTGTGCTACACCCCCTCCAGATAAATCACCTGGGACTAAGCGGGTACGGGATACTGCAAAGAAGGAGAAATTTGATGGACTGAGGGACAAGGCGGAATCGGCAAGCAGCCTTGACGACCTCGCTCAAGTTCTTGGTGAGACCATAGGAATAATGCGCACCTACAACTCCGCTCCCATCAAAGCCTGCTTCAGCCTTCTCGACGCAATCTGTGAACGCCTTGCAGCGCACCACGAGCTAGCTGGTGCGGTGGGCGACGCGTCGAATTTCAGCACAGTCCTCTCTCGCGCGGTGGTCTCCCCAGTAAAAACGATGTCAGCCCAGATCGACGCGCAACAAAGGGCAATACAAAGCCTTACCAAATCGGTTGAGTCGCTAAAGAATGCTCCTTTACTGTCCTCGATGTCCACGACGGCCTCCTCTGCGTCTTACGCGAAGGTCGTGGCTTCTGGACCCCCTTCGCCGAAACCGAAACCTCCACCCCTTCCGCGCGGTCCTGAGCAACGCATTTTGGTGCGCTTCAATGGACCTCCTCCGCCGATCTATAGCAGTCGATACGACCGAATCCTGGAGGAAATCAACGCACATCTTGAGCGTCTGAGCCTCCCGGGATTGCTGTTCGTGCAGAAGGGGAAAAGTGAGTCTAACGGCCTCTTCCTAGCCCCTCTACAGGGCGAAGAAGGGGTCGCCATCCTGTTGGAGCGATGGGACATTTGGGCGCCGGGTATTTCACCGGGAGCGCGCATTGTACCTGTCGTGACTCACACCTTCGAATTCGTTCAAATCGACGGCATACAGTTCGGGAGTGTGCAGTCCCTCTCGGCTCTGAAGACAGAGTTCGAAGTGCGCAACCCCGAACTGGGACCGGTGGTAGGAGAGCCGCGCTGGAAGAACGCGCCACCTAGCCCTGAGCGTATTGCATTCCTTGCGAGTGCAGGCCGCAAGGTACCTACTCGTTATGGCAATAAGTCTTGGACGGTGGGATTTTGCGTCGTTTGCGACCGGCTGGTTCAAGATGCTGAATGTGCGTAGAGTGAACCACTGATAAGACTCCGGCCATCACTCCAATCACCAAGCGCTGATCCGCTGCCATAAAAGGCAGAACACATCAATAACCCCAAATGTGCATTTTTTCGCTCATTGGGACATCATTTCCCATCAAACTTGTATGGCCCAATGTATAGCTTTGGTGAAGCCCAGTAAAACCCCAGCTTGAATTATGGCAAAAGCTGGTGTAGTTCCCGAGATATTGGGCTGCCAAGTTGGCCATATTTCGGCTGTTTTGCTATTTTTGCCCATGTTACGGCAAAAAATGGCCGACTTGGCAGCACAATATCTCTGGAACGGCTCAGCCATTTTGCTTAATTCAAGGTGGTAAACTTACTAATTTTGAACGATCTACAAGCCTAGCTATCCAGCTTTGCGCCAAAAACATGGATAACTGGGCCTTAATTTGCAGTTTTCAATGTTTATCTCTGTTTTGCCTTTTATGGTTATAGATCAAGATTATTTGATCAGACTGATGGACGGAATGAGGTCGGTGGAGTACTCCACTGACATCTAGCACCTCAAATCTGCCGAAAACCTGCTTAGATGGCCAAGAGCAGTCAAAAATTCCACCGTCCAAGACTTATTGCCATAACGAGTAAGGCTGGCTCGCTGATTCTGCAACTGCAGTCTCGGGATAGAGTGGATCGCGCCGTCGCTTGCGGCCGCGTATTGTTGGCAGGGCATGCACCGCAGGTGGGGAGAACATTCCCCCACCTTCGCGTAGTGCAATGCTGGAACTGCTACAAGTTCGGTCATACCCGCAATCGTTGCGGTGTGAAGTCGGCGATGTGTGGTGGCTGCGGGAAGGATGCGCATGGTACAGTCTGCTCAGACAAACCCGTCTGCATCGGCTGCGGCGGTGGTCATCGAGCAGACAACCCGGCGTGTCCGACCCGCAAACGTATCGTGGAGCAACTCCACCAACGCGAAGCTGACCTGTGCAGAATGTTGGACGAGAACTCCAGCGTCGTTGCTCGTGCCAATCCCCAACTGTCACCCATTTCTCCCCTCGGTCTCACGACTTTCCCCTCAGTCTGTCCGCACCTGGCGCCTCGGCTGCCCGACCGTCTATGATGCTGAAGATTCTTCAGATAAATGGCTGGCGGTCGAGAAACCCACTATTGATGCTAATGAACGTCTACAAATTTGATATTATCTGTATGCAGGAGCCCTGGGAGAGAGAGGATAGCGACCTTGATTACAGCGGGTACAGCCTTGTCATGCCAGTCTGCGAATCGAGGCATCGGGTCTCCTTCTACTTCCGTGAAGCTTCAATCCCAGCATCCTCCATCTGCGCACGCCCCGACCTCTCACAGTCACCGGATATCCTTGTGGTCGACCTCTCTTTCAACTCCCGCACCATCTCCCTCATAAACCTCTACAACGACTGCAAGACGCGCGCCGGGGTCCAGCTGATTGATGATGTACTCGCGCGGCTAGGCCCACAACGGGAAAAGTTAGCATTCATGGACTCAAACTCACACCACGTTCTGTGGGACTCGCTTACCAACTCCCGGCAGCGGGACGAGGATTTTGATCTCCACGACCTACTCACGTCCCACCCGCTAACATTGGTTACGCCTCCCGATGTTCCAGCACACATCCCCTCGGGCAACGTCATTGACCTAGGATTTGCCTCGCCGTCCCTGTTATGGCACCTCAGTAATGTTCGGGTGGAGACGGGCCTCGGTTTAGGTAGCGATCACTGGCCAATCTACTACGAGCTGAACCTGGCGATGCCCAAAATCGACTCACCGCGCTTCAACCACAAGAAGATGAACATGGACACGTTTCTGGCGCTCCTGAGACAAGAACTGAACCTCCCAATTTCCCCCATCCTCAACCAAGCGGATCTCGACGACGCGCCACCAACCTCCTCTGCGACGCCTTGCGTATAGCGCTCGAGGGTTCCACTCCTCGGCGGCGCCCATCCCCCCACTCCAAACGGTGGTGGAGTCAAGATCTTGGCGAGCTCTTGAAGATGATGCGCCGCAGGGAACGCGAACTCAAGCGCTGTCGTGCGCTGGGGACATATCAAAAGTTCCCGGCAGCACGCAGGAACTTCTATCGGGGTATGTCAGAGGCGAAAGAGACAGAGTGGCGGTAGTTCATCAAGGGGCTGGAACGCACCAGCGTCTTCGATGTTCTGACCCGTATACGCCACAAGTCCCGTGTGGTGTTCCCAGCGCTGGTGGATCCCGCGACCGGTGACGCTGCGGTGGACCATGTCTCGCGAGGCCGGATACTGGGTAAGGCGTGGTTTGGGGCGACTGCAGAGGAGATGGTGGAGGAGGAGGAGGAGGCTGCAGAAATGGAGGGCGTGAAGTATGGTGAGCAAGGCGGCAATAACAACAATAACAACAAAAACAGCAGAAGCAAGAACATCGACCCATTCAAAAACAATCGCACAAACAACAACGTAGATAGAAAAAACAGTCAAAATAACGAAACCACAAACACAACAAAGAACACAGAAAGTCTTGTTGCCACAGGCCGGTTCAACGCATCGGTGTGAATTTTTTTACTACTCTCTTTTCTCTGTTACTTCCCCTTCCGCCTCGTACACTATACTCAAAATAATTTTCTCTGAACGCGACTCGCTACAAATACACTCGGCGACCCCCACCCAACCCCTGCGAGACCTACACTACATCTCAAACTGGATCATGCAGAACACAATTTACCGTTTTCTTTTCCGCTTCTTATATTACAACGATACCTACTATACTACAAACCGCTCTAGATACCTTACAGACCCCCATCGTACGACTACCATAGCCAATCCCGGCCACATGTGGTAAATATTTTGAATTCATCATCATCATCATCATCATCATCGCCCGGGTTTTCACTGGGGGTCAAGACCCGGGTCAACCACAACACTGAACGTGACAGATCCAACGTGACCTACATACGTTCACCCACGACCCAGACCTTGCTCAGACCTTCACTTCGCCACTGCACGCAAACTGCACGTACCTTGCACGTACCACCTCGCCATCATTCCTGTGGAGAGAGTCAATCGGCATATGGCTGGCGAGTTCGTCTAACTTTGCGAGTCGGGGAAGTGACCATTCTTCTGACCAGCTGTCCTTTCCTGCAAACTCCACCCGGTACTCCAGTGAGAGGTGTTCGAGTTGACCGTCATCTCCGGCCGACAACCCGATATCGTGAGTCATATGACCAGGCAAAGTGCACGCACCGCACATGCAATCGACGTCGACGTCCGAAATTCGAAGTCAATCCTAGACCACCTCCGCCTTTACTTTCCCCTACACCGCCGACGAGATTGTCAAAGCCTCTCTTGGACAACTCGCCTGACAATCCCTTCTGGGTTCCGGCCGCCCGACCACCCAGTTACTGGCGCTGTCGGCATCCGGACCCTTTGATAATGGAGTGCAGGAAAGCCAAACTCGATGATACCTCCCCCAGACTTCCGCGGCAGCCTCCACCTTTGCTTACCGCTAGTACACGGCTCCTGAGAACATCGCCGAAGCCCGACTCACCTGAAAGTTCTCTCTCGATGTCTTACCCTACCGCCCGCGGCCCCATGAAAACGATGCGAGAGGCCGACCCTTACATTCGTCTTGTATGCAAATACCATCTTGGTTTTTTTTCTGTTCTTGGTTCTGACGAGCTGCAGTCGGGGGAAACGCATTACGCGACCAAATCCAGGTTACTATATGACCTCACCCGGACCACTCTCAGCAGGGCACCATGACTTTGAGGCAGACAATGATGGGAGCGTGGATAGGCTTGTGCTTGGCTCCCAGTCAGCTGGACAATGGAGAGCATCATGATGTGCAGGTCGATTTTTTTGTTTTGTTTTGTTTTGTTTTGTTTTGTTTTGTTTACCTTTTCTTTCTTTTCGTTTCCGTTTTGCCATGAATAAATCGATTTGTAATGCTACTCCACTCGAACTAAATACTAACAGGAACTCGGATTGCAACACTTCCTTGAAAATGTCACTGTAATAATATAATAATAATAATAAAGTTCCATTTTTATAGTAACTGCACGCCGTTTACGGCGTATGATGCTACTCTAAACATGAGATTTCTACTATTGATTGTATCTAGGTGGGAGTGGTTTTCGTGGGTTTAGTGAGAGTAATCCCGGGGGTGAGGGCGAGCAGGAAAATTGAATATACATGAGGGTGGGAAGGCAAGAGGAGGGAGCAGGGATTGGCATTGGGAGAGTTAATCCGCACGGAAGAACGGCCCCGATGCATGGTGCTCGGCTGCGATGCGACGAAGAATCGACTGACGGACGGGACATGCAGGATCAGTGGATCGGTGCTGCCCGCCGCATCCCCGGAGGGCGCATTTGAGCACGATATGGGAGCATCCAGTGGAGCTGGTACGGCAGGGAGTCTTATGGGGGCAGTGGCAGTTGGAAGTGGGGTGGTCGGAGGCGCAGGTGCCGCAAACAGCAGAGCGTTTACACTGCGCAGCAATGTGTCCAAACCGGTAGCAGTTGAAGCATTGGAGGGGCTGCGGGCAGTATTTCTCGGTGCGACGAAGGTGACCATGGAGGGCGAGCTTATTCGTAATGAAATAGTTCGCCACATCCAAATCGTTGAAGTGAAGAACGAGTGATGAGAATTTCTTGGTCCTACGAACCTGCTCGCTGGAACACCCGGTTATATCCTTTCTCCTGAGGCTTTTTTGATCAAAACTGGTTCGGCCCGGAACATTGCAAGCGGCCGGCGATAGATTGTCATCACGCCAAGTGTCACGTTCACGTACACTCTCTTGACTTGCACTGTGCGAAGTATTTGTCATGAAATTCAAAACAATAATGAGGAATTTCAAGATTCCTGATGTTTTGTCATGAACCACATCATGAAATTCAAGATGCCTTTCATGATGCTCAGAAATCCATTTTTACAATAGTTGTTGAGCATATGAATTCATGACAAAACGTAATGAATTTCATCCAAGACTGTCAAATTTTTGCCAAGTCCACCAGCCAGGTTGTTGAGTGCCATTATGTACTCAATATTCTACTCACACATCATCTACCCCTCCCGAATGTAAAGAGGGGTCGAAGAAGGTAGCTCAGGAATATCTGTAACGGGTTCAGTAGTCGGACTCACTCGATGTAGCCGCATATGAGGTGTAACAAGCTACTGCTTAGAAATCCATCTTGGCTGACTCTTATGTATGCACCTGGCTTCAGTTCGTAGTCACAAGCTGAGGTCACGCGTTCGACTCTGTCTAGTGGTTAGATATTTCTCTCACATTTTTGCTCCTTTTTACCGCCAAAAATCATGATGTTATCGTTACGAATCCACAACAAAACGCCATGAATGTTCCCATAACCGTAATGAATTTCACGATGCAGTGTCGTGAATTTCAAGAGTGCATCATGAATTTCGTGACAATTCCTCGTGAACTTTCTAATGAATCGTCGTGAAAAACATGAGGAATTTCATGATACTTTGACTGCACAGTGTTGTTTCCGCGACCATCCTGGCGCGAATGTCTCTATTTGCTGCGCTGCAGCCGCATCCATACCTTCTAAATACCCTTCCTGGAATACTGGAGCGCTTTCAACCACAGTGATAGCCATTGCAACCAAGATCGCTGGATGGCTTTCAATCAGCAACCATCACCATCGCAAACAAAGGACCCCGCCACTCCGGCCAGGTTCACCATTCATGACCTCCACCAAGCCATCTATGCCCTCCCCTTGCCCAAGGCCACCGCCAAAACATGTTCAGTCACCGTTGACGCCATTAACAACCTACGAAAGCTCGTAGCGCAGCTCGTACAACAAAAGACACCATCCTCATCAGAAACCACAAGCCGTCTTGACTCCCTCGTATCCAAATTTGATGCTCTCAACAACACTGTCAAAGAATTAGCCTCTGTAGCTGCCACCTCCCAATGTTCTGGCCCTGTGGAATGCCTCAATTGCGGTGGAAAGCACCGCGCGGATTCGTATGCCTGCCCGCGTCGGAAAGAGTTGGCGGTAACTCTGGCGGAGCGCATGAAGGACCTTCACCAGGCTTTAGATAAGTCGTCGGTCCACCCTCTCCCGTACATACAATCCCCTCGTTAATCCTCTCCGCTCTCTTTTATTCTTCTGTATTCTTCATCCTTGATTCATACCCACCCTATGTCTCCCTCTCCCCCTTCCTGCCTGTTCCATCTCAAATATTTGATACTGTTACTCCTCAAACTTTCATTCCCTTGCGCGACACTTAACCTTCTTTTCCTCTCTCGTTATAGTCTATATTACCGTTTCCAAACTACCTACTATATGAAATCCCCGCCAACCCTTACCGTACTGCTGCATAGCTCTTCCGTAGCCAGGTACAGCATATATTAGAACTTCAAATCAAATCAAATCAAGCTGCCCATGCACCTCAACGCACCTATGCCTCCACACTCAAAGCCTCTGCTCCAGCCACGACAGCCCCCTCCGTCTAGTGCTGCCGCAAGGTGGAGGCCCTCGGAGGCGAGGTGACCTCACCTTGGCTCCATTACTTTTTATGGTAGTCGAGGTGATGGCGCCTCGATACTGTTTTCGGACACATCACTTTGATGTTACGCAAACACGCGTGACAGTCTGTGACACTCGCGTCGCGGTTTACTTTTGACTGCTAATTTAACTCTCTCTCGCATTCAGTGTGTTGGGATTCTGGTGAATACTGTGTACCTACTCTTAAGAAAGACAAATTTACGCGTTATAATGTATTTCTTAAGCTCAAATTTCAATGGATGCATATTTGTTGATTTTGACTTGCGTGTAGAATTGAAGTTCAGAGGACTTTTCAAATGTTCTGGACTCATCATTAGTCTCGAAAAAGTGTGTTTTATACTGTTGAATTGACAAATGTGCTTCAACCGCCCATTCTATGCAGCTGGTTCCTGTCAACTCATCTGTGGGTAATTGAACACTGTAAAGCCCATTTGCTCGCAATCCTACCGAAAATGAGGAAGAGTTGGTCAGTCTTTGTCTCTACATGAAACTTCGGCAGCTGTGGTACAGTGCCGAACACACAAAGTGGTCTGCAATAATGCGTTCTGGCATCCCATAAACGTTCACTACATGGTCTACGAAGAACTTCGCGAAACCCTCTTGTGATAGTTGAGTATGGGTCGGGATCATGATCGCGAAGCGAGTGAGCTTGTCCACGATAACCAAGATGGCCGTGAACTCCTCTGGTCCTGAGGGCGGTAGGCCAGTGATGAGATCGAGGGAGACTGTCGCGAAGGGACGAGGTGGGATATGGGCGGGCCTCAAGCCGCCCATCTTCTTGCGATGATCTGCTTTAATTTTCTGGCAGACGTCGCAGGAAGAAGGGAATTCCTCTGCGTCTTTATGCAAGGATGGCCAAAAGAATAGCTCCCTGAGCCTGTTCTCGAATTTGTGCGGGCCGGCATGCGCACTTTCATGAGCTGATTCATGCAGCCAGCGCATGATCCATCTGACTTTCGAAGCCGGCACGCAGAGGCGGGTCTTCCAGTCTGCATCGATAAAATACAGTAGCCCGTCCCTGCTCTTTTGGAAATGAGACGGGGTGAGGATCTTGTCGGGGCTAGGAACCTCCTCTACATATCGGCTTTTGAAGTACGGGTCGTCTAAGTAGCCTTCCCTTAATCCTTCAATGACTTCCGGTGACACCGATATTAGAAGATGAGAGCGCTTGTTCCAGTCCTCCTCGTCCCTGTCGGGCCTGGCTCCCGCAGGGTAAGTCCAATGATCCCCTTGAGGGAAAGGCAGATCGTCCGGTTCAGCGGCGGTCCCACCGCGCTTCTTCATTCCTTCTTTTGCATTCTCCGCTTTCTCTCTCCTCGCGTCTTGGACTTCCAGAGCCTTTTGACGCCTCGTCTGCACCGGCAGAGCGTACTTGTCTATCGCGTCTTCCCACCACCATATAGCAAACGCCGGCCGGGGCGTATGCTTCCTTGTTCTCCCTCCGTAAGGCCTCCTCCTGTTTCTCCTCATCCTGCTCAATTGAGTGCGGATCATCAATGACAGGCGATTCATGCGGCGGCGTACGCGGCAATCTTGATAACGGGTCTACGTTAGAATGCACTCGTCCAGGCCTATGTATTATCTTAAGGCCTGGATACGCCGCAAAGACCGCCCCCCACGCCGCTAATCGCCGGTTCGCGTTCTCGTAAACGCGCGCCCATTGAAGCACGGCGTGATCCGTAATAAGGATTATCTGCTCCCCTTCAATGAAGGGTTGAAATCGAACAAGTGCCTCCTTTGCTCCTAACGCCTCGCGTTCCGTAGCACTATAGTTTCGCTCCGCTGACTTCAAAGTCCTGCTCCAGTAAGCAATGACACGCTCAACGTGTACGGTTGTGTCGTCCAGCGTAGCCCCCCATTCGTCTTCCTTCTCCACTTCCTCTACATCCTTGGTGAGGGTTATAAACAGTTTAGGCACTGGCGCTCCAGCGTCCCAGGCGGCTTTGAGTTTCTCGTAGGCCGTAGTGCCTCTCAGATCTCGAACCTGAATTGGTTGGACCTGCTACAGACTGGAACCCAGCGCGAAGTCTGAAGCATCCGTAGATCGGAACGCCGTTTTCTCCTTCGCGTCGTCGTCCATCTCAACCTGATTGAAGCCGGCTAGGGCATCAAAGGAGGAGAGTACCTGCGATCCGGATAGCGCTTGGATTATCTCAGACTGGCGAGGAATAGGGAACTCGTCTGCTATGGTCTGAGCATTAAGTTTCCGGTAATCTACCGCCAGACGAGGCTTTCCGTTTCGAAATACAACGACGCATGGTGCCCCCCAGGGGCTGGTGGAGGGCTCAATCACGCCCCTCTCAAACCACAAGTCCATCTGCTTGTCTATAACC
This sequence comes from Favolaschia claudopus, assembly GCA_037176885.1. Classification (NCBI taxonomy): domain Eukaryota; kingdom Fungi; phylum Basidiomycota; class Agaricomycetes; order Agaricales; family Mycenaceae; genus Favolaschia; species Favolaschia claudopus. The sequence goes on from JAWWNJ010000118.1 coordinate 400,650, forward strand.
TCTCTCTTCGCCGGCGAGGCGGAGTACATGGGGATAGACACGGGTTGGGTACCAGGTTTAACGGGTACCGGTGCCTTCTCCTTTACGTGCCCCAATCGTCCTCCTACGCCGAACGCAGCTGCATTCCTGCGCAAGACAGCATCTAGCTCTGGACGAACCTCCTTTGGGATGTCTGGTCCCAGATTCACCATCTCTGCTACGTCCGTCCTTCCTTCCTCGTCCTCAAATTCTCCTGGGAGTGCCGTCGTCTTTGGGCCCCAGTTCTGATCTTCCTCCAGCTGGTCCGCTGACGGCGACGTATCCGGAGCTACATCGCTGGAGTCCTGCGCTTTCTGCGTTTCTTGGATTACGCGTGCTAGCGCTTCGGCTGACGCAACCATCTTCTGTAGCTCCTCCTCCGATTGGGAGTATCCGCAAATTCCGCTGGGTCATGCAGTTTTCCTACGATATCACCAGCTCGGATGTACCATGGACGGGTTGTAGGGTTGGCGATGGGGAGGTACGGAGCCTCAGAGCGGCTCAACGTGGTAGGTGCTGCCATAACTCCTTCATCCTCGTTGGAGATGATTACTTTCTCCACCAGCCACTCCTCTTTCCCTTCGAACGGACCGGATATGGACACGTTGTGCACCGAACCCGCTGCGACTGGGACATCCTGCGCGGCGAGTACCGGGGGAGCTTCGACTTTACCCTCTCTCCATTTCCTGGCTCGAGATCTTTGGTAAGTCTTCCTCCAGATTCCAGGAAGAAGTCGTCGCCCGGAAGCTTTAGCGACGCTGGCCTGCCTAACCTCGAAGCCCAAGTCGACTGAAAGAGCTGAGGACGCGGGGATGACATGCCTCGTCCGTCCTACCGTTACGTCGCAGGAGCCGGTAGCCCATCTCTGAACGCTCAGCTCATGCGACGTTTGGAAGTCTTCTCCGAGTAGCAGAGGGACCTTCATGTTGCGTACGACGTAGGCCTCCAAGTCAAAGCTGATAATCTCATCCTCTTTCGAGGTCATGTAGAGCGTGGTCTTAATGTAGCCTAGAACTTTGGCTTGCCCCGTCAGATGGTATAGCTGCATGCGTATTCCTTCCTTCGGCTTAGGGAGTCCTGGGATAGACGCCCAGAATTCTTCAGACATCAAGGAGATATCAGCTCCCGAGTCCAGTCTTCCTTTAACCTCCCCGTTTTCCAGCGAGCCTATCTTGACCTTGACATGAAGGGCCCGCGCACCGTAGGAACCTAGACCATCAGGTAATTGACGGACTCTACGGGCAGCGTGGATCTTAACTCCCTCCTCATTGGTACATAGACACAGGAAGTTCTGGTATTTTGGAAGCTTTGCGTAGCTCTCGGCGGGGGGAGCACGGTTTTCGCCTCTTCCGTCTCCTTCCCCTTCGCTTTCGTCGACGATTTAGCGCTCTCAAAGGATTCACGGCGGCGGCGGTTACGGTTATAAGGGCCTCCCTTCACCGTGTGCGCCTCTGCTCCCACGACTAAAGCTTCTTTCGCAATCACACCAGAATAGTCAGAAGAGGTTTGGATTTTGGTCATCATAGCTACATGCTCATGTACCTCCCTGGCTTCTTCCTCAGGGTCTATGTCGACTACGATCATGGCCGTTCGTCTAAGCGAATCCCATTTACCGTAATGCACACAGTCCCTAGCCACGTGTTTGGTACTAGTACATATGTAGCACTCTCCGTTGGGCGGACGCGCGCTGACTCTAGAGTCGTCGCGAGCAAAGAAGTACCCGTTGACTGTCTTTCCCGGAGGGGAGGACGTGGAAGCCTCCTTGGGATCGGCGACGTTCGTGCTACGGCGCTGACCCGAAGCTTTAAAGCGACGGTCCGTCGCCATAGCTGTCTTCTCCTCCTCCTTCTCCTCGTCAACTATCCGCACCCAAGGATCGTCCTCGTCCGGTATCTCCACTACGTGCGCCCGGCGGTATCGTGTAGGAGCGGCATTGCTCGACGACTGTGCGTTGTTGTGGAAGAGGGAGTTAATCTTCCTCGTCGTGAGCCAGAGGGAGATCAACGCATTCTTCTCTTCTTCAGCGGTGGTCATGAGCGTCTCGATGTTAGGGCCACGCCGTTCGTTGATATCTTTAGCCCACTCAGGAGGCTGCGTGCGGAGAATGCGAGCAACCGCGCCCGGCCCATCTTCAATATCTGAGAAGATGAAGCCGTGGTATTGCGCGCGGCGCTGGAAGAAGTCCAGCGGCTCCTCGTCCTCGTGGCCCTTCTGCCTGTATTTCATCTCCTCAAACTGCCTAGTGCGGTTGTTGAGCCACAACGTGGTGATGTACTGTACACGAAGGGCCTCCAAGAGATGGTCCCAATCTTGGCAAGCAATCACCTTCCGCTGCGCTGTGAGCGAGTTCCACCAATTCAGCGCTCGCCCTTCGAATTTGGTGGGAGCCATTTGAGCAATGTCGCGATTCATTCGCTCGCTTCAAAGTGCTAACCCTGCCATCTTTATCACGTAGCCGATGAGGGTGTCTTCTTGCCCGTCCCACGAAGGTACAACCGCAATATTGAGCTTGGGGTTCAGCTGCCATTGATCAGGGGGGCGTTCTGGGTAGAAGCCAGGTATTGGACCAGGGAATCCTCCTCCGCCGCCGCCGCCTCCGCCACCTCCGCCCCAATATCCTCCGCCATTTCCGTACGGGGGAAATCCACCTCCCCCACCGTTGGGTCCATCTCCTCCTCCTCCAGATCCTCCAGGCGCTTTCATAGGGACCCTTCCCATCCAACCAGGCGGAATGCCATTAGGAGCCCGCCGGGTGGCGGCACTCTTTCGCCGGGTACCGCGGTTTGTGGAGCAACCGGCGCGGAAGTCGCTGCAGGAGCGGGGGTCTGGGTTGGCTGCTGGAACCTATAGCTGGTCCAGGAGGTAGTGTTCGGTCGTTCGTTCGACTTAACCGACGAAGGAGCCGCGCCCGATGGGTCGGGATCTACTCGCGATGACAATGGCCCCCCAGACACGAACAACCGCCGGTAAGGACTAGGGTCTGCGGTGTTCCGAATGCTACCATGACCTGGCAGCGAAGTGACAGCAGAGATCCTGGGCGGAGGCGAGGATGGTTGCTCAAACCGCACTCCAAAAACTCCAGGCGTGCCCGGTACAGGAACAGCAGCGGGCGGCCCCGCGCTACTTCCTTGCTTCTCCTTCTCTTTCATGGTAGGAATGGCGCCTCTGATGCCACGCGGGTGGTAGTAGTTCTTGCCAGGAACTTCTTGTAGTTCAAGGAGCATGGCGGTGCGGGCCTCTAGGTTGATTCGTCCCGCGTCTGTGTAGTAGTCGGACCGTAGCATCATGCGACGCAGTTCTTTTGAAGGATGCTGCGTCCCGAATTCCTGCCGGACCTCCGTAATGGTAGAGTCAATAGAGAATCTCTCGCTCGACGCGTCGCCTGTGATCGTCTCCTGTATGCTGCGGAAATATTGCATGATGTGCGTGTTCGCTCCAAACAGACGGCGTTGAAGAGTGGATAAAGCGAAGCGGACCTCGGCTGCTTGCTCGCTGCGTTCCGCTAGCTTAAGGAAGCCGAATCCAGGGTCAAGCAGGAAGCTCTTCTGAGGATCCTTGTCGAGAAAGACCGTCAGCGCCCCGAGAATTTGCTGGACTGCAAGGGCGGCATGGGCTGTCTGCCCTAGCTCGTCCAGCTCTAGACTATAGATTCTCTTGAGGGTACCCGCTTCCTCTATAGTGCGCAATCCAAGCGGATCCTCAGTCCCATCGTTAGGGTCCCAGGCTCCGTGGTAACGCTGAACGGACGCGCATATCGGCTCCTCGTAGACATCGATAGAGACCCCTGGGCCTTGGAGAAGACGAGGGTACTCCTGCTCGCTCTTCTGAGTCGTCGGGGACTTGCGAGCGAGAGCGACGGTAATGCTCTCGTTCGGTCCTGCATCCTTCGCTGACGGGGGTCGCTGAGAAGTGTAGCTCGCAGCGGCGGAGCTTCTAGTCACAGAGCTTCGCGTGGAGGAACGGTTAGAGCGGTCTATGCTGTTCCGAGAGCTAGAGTTGCTCTGGCCGCTGCGTTTTCCACCTCCATCTGAGTTCGCGGTCCGAACTACCGCGCTCAACAGATGGATGTGAGACGACTGGAAGGGGCTATTTCCCCGGCAGGGGAGGGGATAGAGGCCATGTCGTCAGCAGGAGCGCTGATATGCTCAAAAGACGTAGGAGACGAGTCGACGTTGAGATTGACGGGGGCCGGTCCACGTTGTCCCGCGTTCCGCATATGCGACGGAAGCCTTGGCTCCGAGGAGCCAAACGCGGGAGGACGGGGCTGCGGAGCCAGCACCGAACGGGCGGCAGACGCTGTGGTAGGGCTATTCACCTGCGAGGAAGCCGGCGATTGCGTCGAGGCAAGTGATTTCGCCTCGTTAATGACGATAGCTCCAGGGGCCTTCGACGAGCTCCCTTTGGCGGCACTAGTTGCAGGTACGGCGAGGCGGCTAGGTTTTGTAGACGACGAAGTTGACTTGGATCCAGGAGGTGCACGACCTTCCTCCTGATTCTCTTGAGAATGACGACGCGTTGAGGCGGCGCGGTCGATAGTGGGGTTGGGGTTGTTAATGTCGATGACGGGGTCCTTCATTCTTGGCGAGTTCGCAAGGCAAGGTCGCGTTCAAAAACGCGCCCAAGCCTAGAAGAGATCGAAGTAAAAAGAAAGAAGTTGAAGGAGGTCGTCGGCTTCCAGCATTCTAAAACCCCTAGAAGTGTTTCATCTTGAAGTGTTGAACGTTCGGCAGAGACTCCAACGCGCTGCCGCATACGCGGTATGGAGCGTTAACGGAATCTCGCCTAGCGAGGTGGGAGAACGAAGAGAGAGGGAGGTAACGGTGAGTCACTCAGTGACTACCGTGACTCCGAATAAATCCGATAAGCCCGATGTGCCAGCTCATCGAGTCCGGCGTCCCGCGCCCCCCAATCCTTCCAACCCGTATCCAGCGGCATACTTCCTCTCGTTGGAAGGTCTTCTTCGTCCCCAATCCCACCCGTAAGCAGCTACAAGAGTCGAGAAACTCGACTCAGCGCTGGGTGAGATTTAAAGTTTTCTTCCCTCCTCCCAGAAGCCCTCGCGGTGGGCTCCATTGTGATGCGAGTCGTTTCGGCGGCTTCTTGGGAGTGAGGAAGAGGGTGACCTGCGCTATTGAGGCGCAGAGGTCGTGAGTTGAAGGACGAGCGCGTCGGGAGCGCTCGACATCGTTGTATCCCTTCGACGAGGGACCGTGTTACCCGCGGTCGGAGCCCCTGCAACACCGGGGCCATGGAGCAGTTTGACGCGTGCTCAGGCAAGCAGGGGGTCCAACCGGTTCTGTGGTTCGCAGAGGAAATCTCAGTCTTCACTCATCGTAGTTGATAGCAAAGTAAGATTAGATTATGTAATCAAATGAATATCTAATCTCAGTAAGTATTCAAGTAAGTAAATTGCAAGTAAGTAAGAGCCTGTTCGGATGCACAATGAATTAAATCCTATTGCTATTGTATTGCCTTTTACAGTAATTTTATTGTCCGCACTTGTTCGCGGAATTGTCTGGAATTGTCGTGACGGAACTCATCACCTGTGACCCGACCTGTGATTTGATGCGTAGTTCCCGCCGACTTCAAGCGCGTTGGCCGAGTTCTGGGTCTGTCGGTGGCGCGTAAAATCTGGCAGACTTTGTATTGTTCACTTTACTGATGCCTCTGTTTCTAAGACTCGTCCATGTAGCAAGAATGTCCACCCACGCGCCGAGCAGTTCGGCATCAAGTGACGAGTGACAGTATGGTGGCGGCCAAGACTTTATGACAAGCCGGAATTTTGGTCAAAATTGGCCAGGATTTGAGATTTAGCAGGAAATAGGGTATGGTTTATAGGCAAGATTTTCATTTCAGACGAATCGGAGGTACTCCTAACTTAGGGTTAGAAAACGCGAAATTTTGACCGCAAAAACAAAAATTGTGTACTAAACTCGGGACTTTCTGGTACCTATTTGAGCCTTTGCCTTCCATTCAGCCTCTGCAACCTCGACCTCCTTCTTCTGCACCCCTCGATGGGAACGATACCTCTGGACCGCAAACTCGGCAACTGGCCCTGTTGCTCCGTGGCGGTAAACACTGGCATACCGATCGGCGCGGCGGAAGAATCGTCGAATGGTCGGAAGCGGACAAGCGTGGAGAGCTTCGTCAACGAGCTGCTGGGCCCTCTTCCACTGACCGTTGGATCGTTCACGGAAGTATCGCTTGATCCAAGCCCAAAAATATTCAATCGGGTCTCGGGATGGAATTTGGGGAGGAAGTGGCAGAACATGCCAGGCGCAGCTTCACGCCAACACCATAGGGTCCCCGCTTCTTCCCTAGACCAAATTAAATCACTAATTGGATTGTCAATAATGAAACGCACTTGTCTGATTATCTGCCGCCATAGACCCTCCCAATCTATTCTCAGCACTCCGAATCTCAGCAATCCGACGCTTCTCCTCGGCTGCTTCCCTCCGCGCTGTCCACCGCCCCTCAAATGTCATTGGGGTCGGTAACTTCTCCCACTCGATGTCGGAATCGTCGCCATCTTCTTCACTTTCCAATCCAGAGTCTTCGTCTTCCCATGCCATGGGATCTTCATCCGATGTTGGATCGGGGGTTTAGTGCACAACCAGAAACATTCCATTCTTTCTTATGCAGCCTGGGCATGGAGGGCGTTGATGGTGAGGACGAGGGCGCGATTGATGGCGTTTCACAGCCACCGGAACGATTGATCCGCTATCAAAAACGCGAAATTGCTGGACGAAACATTGAAAATCAAGTTTTCAAACTTTTGCTCCAGTAGATCTATAGAATACCCTCTAAAGATGCTATTTAAACAGTCTCAGGATGCCTCAACCAAAACTGGATCGACAGTATGGATTGCCAAATTGGGACTCAAAGTTGTCACGAAGTTGTGACCGCCACCATATCCATCACCAATCCATCACGACGATTCTCAACAATTCGATTACTGTAAAAGGAAGAACAATAGCAATAGGATTCCTATTGTGCATCCGAACAGGCTCTAAGATACGCCTCATCCATAAGCAGCAAGCTCCTGTCACAATGTCACACTTTCGACCATCTCTCTCATATCTCGACAACGAGGACGAAAATAAGAAATCTGTTCCGTAAATAGTCTGGCTCGATTCTCCCAAAATTACAAGGCGACTGAGGCAATATTGATAGAGGAGATAGAATTTTGATGGGGAATCTTGTTAAATCGCAATTTTGTGAGTGGTCTGACTAAAATTCTATCTCCTCCGTCAATACTTCCCCAATCACCTTGTGATTTTGGTAGAACATAGTCAGGCTACCTCTCCGTCGATTCACGGAACAAATTTCTTATTTTCGTCCCCGTTGTCGAGATATGAGGGAGATGGTCGAAAAATACGCTTTTGTGACCCGTCACGCCGTATCACAGGCCCCTATATCCGTCCCCTCATGGACGTCTTCGTTGGTGGGTGGCAGCCTGGGCTCCGTTTGTCTCGCACCGGAATATCCAGCGCCCCATCCTCAGTAGACATTAGCCTGTTTGCGATGCAGCCATTGGATGGCTAATGGCTAAACAAGTGTCCAAATTCCGGCGTAAATATTGACAAAAGACACCCCCAGTCTGAGTATCCGAATTTTATTCCAGGCAGCTGTTCTTGACCTCTACAGAAAAGTTTAGCTCATCAAAGTTTCCTAATGCGGAAATCGATAGCCATTCAATGGCTCCAATGGCTCTTCGCAAACCCTCTATTGCTATCGCAATCAATGTCAACGACCTTCCAGCAACCCGTAAAATCCTTGGTCTTGCCGGCGTCGGATCTCACCATATCTGTACAGTCTGCAATTGTACAGGAGTGGAGCATACGCATCGCACTGATCTGGAAAATCCCGCTTGGACACGAAGAGATCCCCAGGAGCTGCGTCGTTGGGCCTACGCGTGGAAGAATGCTACGACACAAGCTGAGCGTGACACCATCTTCAAGGAGCATAGTGTGCGATGGTCTGAGTTTTGGCGTCTACCGTACTGGGATCCGACCCGAATGTCCTGCCTTGTTTTTCTTCTCCCTGACCGAGTCTTCGCCTCTGTTCTGATCCTACTAGCTCGCTCTACAGATTGAAAGCGATCCGAGCCTTAACTTTGGAGAATTTGCATTGATTCAAGCCTAGGAAGCTGTAAACTCAGCAAATCCGATTCCAAATCCAAGTTCCAACGGCGCGGGTTCAAAGTTTCTCTCCCACAACTAGTGTATAAAATAATACCAGTATATCTAGATTGAGCTTCAATGAAAGTATATTTGAATTGAACACTGTTGCTCACCATTCTCATCTTCATATCTTGGTCTGTCAGTTCAACCCGACTCTCTTTAACCAAGCGGTTCAAAGTGTTCAGGCGGCGCAAGCGCAAGCATAGCTGTGGGTATAGTGAGCTCTCATATTCATCATATGGATAAAGATGTCTCAACGGATTTTTTCCGGCGATTTAAACCCAACATTCAAGGACTGAATTCTGGTCAGTAATTAATTCTCTGGCTAAATTACTTTTGAGCTCATGCCCCGCCTCTACTCGGAGTTCTCTTCGAATTTAAAAAGGGATTCGAAGCAACATCAACTTGACAAGTTGACAACTTGAACGATGAATTGTTATTGTACTATCTACGAGTTGTTGGCTTTTTGTGTTACATGTGCAAGTTTCCGGTGTGTAGTCCATATAATGAGTTTCAATTTGGGAGCCTCACATTGAGCCAGACGGGATATTGCGTGCCCGGGTGTGCCCACTGCACCATGAACCGATATTGTTGCCCGATTCGAGCTGAAACTTTCGAAGTGAAAAAATAAAATAAAGAATTCTTTAAGTCATTCAATAGCACAGATCTAACATTTAATCTGTACATCTACTGTACCTCCGGGTGACTCTATCTCAGTGGAAGGAGTTGAACAATGAAGACGGGCCAATACTTACTTATGCTCGCACGGCGACAGCCGAGTTTGACAGGTAGGATCAGGCGGAAGTGCCGGGATCATGTAGGATCATTTGGCTATGTCTAGCCGAGACATAGCCAGCCACAGGCATGATGAATGAGCCTAAAATCTTGGACACAGGGTCGGAAAACTGTCGACCCCCCACCCCCCATACGTAAGTGTTACATAAGCCCCCAAACGGGTAGTTCTCTCTCCCGCCATGTCCAGTCCAATGCAGGCTCATTTCATTGAGTTAGTTCAGACTACCAAGCTAAACTGCAGCCAGATCTTCCCCTACAGTTGCGGCGAAATCAATTTACTTACCAAATATGGAAATTCCCATCAAAGCCGCCCTACTGCACAGAAAAACGACTCACTGGTCGGTGGAAATAGGATAGACGGGATGTATTTCTTGTGTAGAATAGGTCTACCCACAAAAACAAGCCGAATCTGTCATGCTTCTCACAGGTTTTGGCTGAAATTTCCCGGACAAGCTCGCCGGCCAGCTCGGCGGAATCCATACAAAAACACAGACTTTTCTACACCAAACATACCGGCTTGAGGCTCTCAACATTTTTGTCCACTTGCCGCTTGAAAAACCCATTCATATCCAAGAAAAAAGACGGGGATTGATCGGAATTTCCATATTTGGTAAGCAAATTGATTTCGCCGCAACTGTACATATTGTAAGGGATGCGTAGAACATGAGAGGGAATTGTTGGTAGAAGCCGGCATCTACGACAGCGTGGATTGGCAGCAGCATCGGTATCTGGATATGTACCGCTATTTCCCACTGCCATCAGTATCGAGCCATATCTCCGTTCCTTCTCCAAGGATTAGGGATCCCTGCTATTTTGACCGCCTCCGATGGGTCGACTCGATACTGAGCTATAGGGCGGGATTCTTGCAGGTTTTATACAAACACTTTAGAAAATATAGCGCCGGAGCGAAGCGTAAGTCATTTCTCTTAATGGGGCGTTGTTCCGATGTCTATTATCCCCAGTTGTTCGAAATATTGTGCCAGTGACCTCACGATGGGAAAATCAATTCGGTGTTTGAAAACAAGGAATAGGCCATGCCCGTCATCAACATTGGTAGCTAATTCATAAGCTACTCTCCAATACACCGGGGAGGAAGTCCTATGTAGTCGATCTTGCATTCGAAAGTGAACTGGAACTCGTCGAGATGTGAATGTTCCATTCTCATTCGTTTCTTCAACAATTGTCTCCTCAGGGCATCGGGCCGTGGTACCGTAAATCTCCGTCGTCGTCCTCGTTTGAGACTTGGGACACCTTTAACAGCTGTGAACGTTTGTGTACACATTCCCGTGGTTAGAATGGATGCGTACCAGAGCTTCTTGTCTTGTCGAAAGTGCTCGAGTTAAGAGTCAAGTGATTGGTTTCTGTAATGGCCGAATTTAACATGCCAGTGGTCGCAGGCCTCAGTGACAACCCTACCGTTCACCATTCGCAGATAGAGCATTAAATTGGATTTGTAAGATTGGGCCGGCCCACACCACCTTTACGAGCCTTAGGTCGTTATGTACAGCGTCGGGCCTGGAAAGTTCCGCGACCCGGTGAAGAACTTGGGGCCTCAAAGATGCATTTAATATCTTCAATATGTTCTATATCTCTGTCGTCCACGGCCTTTGCGTTGAGTTTGCCCGAGCGCTTCGCGACGCAATATTCATTCCGGACCCAATCGACAAAGCAAGAATTGTTGCGTGGGGTAATCGACAAAAGCCGCCACAAGACTGGAATCATCTTCTCCGCACATCGTCTGCCTGGCTCTGGCGACGCTGCAAGCGGATCATCCCTCCACCGAAAGAGCTGTATCCCCTTGTTGCCAATGTCTTTCGCACATTTGGCCCTCTGAAAGATGCAAAATCCGGATTGCCGTTATTCAATTCAGCTGCTTGGGCCGTCGCGAAGAATGTACTAGACCTCATTCAAAAGGGATACTCGTCTGATCCCCCAGGGATTGCACTCTACTACGGCCTTGGGGAAGACAAGAACGGATTGCCCCTCTTCCGATGTGTTCGAGGCTCGGAGTCACATATCCCGAGGGAGGAGTGCACCGTCACCTTTTATCTCATCTCTCTACCTCTGGCGCTGGAATTCGTCACGCTAATGCAAGCCTCAAAGATTTCATTTGTCGACACAATCTCGTTGTTCGGACCTTGACCTACCAAGCGGAGAAAAACTTGTTCCATTCAATGATGTCGGGCAATGCGTCGAGCAACGTGTCGTTCGGTAATTTCAGCTCAGTTGCAGACGTTGACCGTGGCGTAAGGTATTTCAATGCGAGAGCTGATAGCAGCGATGATATATTCTATAAGGTACATACGCCGAGCGAGGCGAACGGCAGCGCACTCACGATGCCGTATGTGCGTGAGAGATACGGGTTGTCTTGAAATAAAAGACCGGAGTTGAGGTGGCTTGGATTTCGGAGTAGAAAGCGAATGAGTATATCTTGAATGACTGTGAGTCTGGTTGCACTCAAAGACGGCACCACCCTGTATCGAATAATCAATTATGAATGCATACTGTACTATTTCTTCAGCCGCTGTGACCTGTGACCACTTAACTTTCACTTTTTCACTAATTCAAATTGCCTTTTTAGGAGGTTTTCGGCGTTTTCCGGATGAGAAAACGGGCCAAAACTGCCCTGTGACCTGTGACCACTTTCAAATAAGGTCTGGCTGTGACCTGGGACATGAAGTTGTGGTCGAAATAGTACAGTACCTTCCCTGTTATAATATGGAAGGAGTCGTGCTCTGCGACGCCGAGTCGAAGCTGGCTCCGTACTGTATAGTTTCCTTGGATATTCGTAAATGCCTGGGCCGGCGCGTGACAGGGAAAAACATTGTAAATTGGTATATTCTCGCGGGGAAACATAGTGGGAAACAACTGTGTACATAGAGTATACTTAGGTACTCTCTGGTGATCGGAGAACCGAGTCCGAGGACTCCGAGTATCCGCCAGCACACTGCCAGCACGAAGGCGGCAATTGCCGATGTGTGGGAAATTCTTGCTAGGAGAATTCTGTCAAATAAAGCCATGTTCTGTCTCTTGAATTCCAAATAACCATCGAGAGATGATAGACAGGAAATTGTTTTGTGTATAAAAAATTAGAATACTTAACTACCCATTTGTCAAACTAATTAAATAGTTTTACAATTAAAGCCAAACAAAACTTCAGCTATCAGATTGTACAGTAACTACCAAATCTTTCAATCCTTCCGATCGTGAGCACAATCCATTCAATCGTTCGATTACTTCATCAGATTGAGGATATATTTTGCCAAAGTCACCATGATTAGTACATCTGGTAGAATTGGCGAGCAAAGAGGCACGTGACAGGTCACCATCAGTAACCTGCGGTTAGGTTCGGAACAAGCCCTCTCCGATCCGGACAAGCCGGGTTTCACTCGAAGAGAGGCTTGCTCCAAACTGCTCCAAACAAGCCATGTCTTTTGCACGAATTTCTTACGAACCCTTGAAATGGGCTTCAAGAGGCTGTAATAAGGAGCTGCCAGAACCTCGGCTACATTTACTTGCACCGAATTTTATATTTTGAAGCCAGTTGGGCTGTTCACAAGATCATTCACACTGTCAAACCCGTTTTCAAGCCTCAGGATGTTGAGCTTACAGTGTCATGAAACAGCCATTTCTCGTCGAGATAAAATTGTAGAGTCGCAGGGATGACTCTTGGCTACAACATTCACCAGTGGTTCGATGTGATTGGTACCCATGCTAAGGCACAAGAGCGCGCCAAAGACATTGCCTGTTTTTGACATCTTGACACAAGCCCTTTCTCAAATTCCGTGTGTCCGCACGTGAATGTCATGTGAGTTGAGAAGGCGGCTTGATCCGAACCTAACCTGCGGTGACCCCCACACCGTTAGTACATATTTATCTCTACATCTTATTTCAGGTCATTCGGTGAAGTATACATACAGCAAGATTTTGGCCAAAAAGCCACGGCAATTTCTATTGGAACCCTTGAATTGCAACCACCTTTAGTCCACCTTTCCGTCGTCGTTCTGGCTACAGTTGCGGCGAAATTAAATGCAATATTACCATATATGGAAATTCCCATCATTCTGCGTCAACTTTGCCTCTAATGCGCGAAAACAAGAGCTCAGAGTATTCGATGTTGTCTGGGTGACTATAACAGGTTGTTTACTTGAAAATCTGATCAGAAACAGTCTAATGAGTACCATAGAAGTTAGCCGATTACAAAGGAAATTGACCCTTTCCCTTGGAACTGAAAACATCTGCAGACATTTGACACCCAGTACTAGCAATATCCGCAGCTAATCTACCCATAACACCCATGATTCGCTCTCCCAAGGTTGGTTTGGGTTGGTTTGAACAAAATTCCTTATATGGTAATGCATTTAATTTCGCCGCAACTGTAACACTCACCGGGTTCTCCCCGCCAGAGACGAGCTCAACCATCCAGCGCAAGCCGAAGACAAATGCCGGCATTGTTATGCACCTCGCGTTTGTTGTTGTCCCAGACCTGACTCAGTCCTCTTGATATGCCTGATCATGTTTGGAGTACTTATTACGACCAAGTGTTCAGGTGACGGGTGACAGAACCTGTGAACTGAACACTTTTGGTTCTGGTGACGGTGACACTTGGGTTTTTTCGCCAAAAATCGTCAAAAAAATCCGGGCCGGCATTCGCCGGCCTACCATATAAGGTAATTTGCTGTGCTCTGAACACTTTACTTATAACATTGGTGACACCCAGTGAACACTTCGAAATACTACAGTATATTGTATCATTTCGACCAAATATTCAGCCCCAGCGAAAACCCCGTCCTGGGAATGGTGGTGGGCAGCGAGGGCTTTTGATCGGATATCAGATGATTTGATATCATGATGTGGCTGTGACCTCCCTTCTCCACGAACAGCGGGATGGTGAGCAAAATTCTGGAAAGCAGGAGCACTGAAAAAATCGGGTGGGGCGCTGAAAACAATAGATTAATCCAGGTCTTGAACACCTTCAAGCTAGATTTTCCAATTTTGAATTTTTAATCTATGTGACCGCGCGGATCAGAGGGAACTGGGCAAAGCCGGACAATTCACTCTGAAGGAATTGAAGATTGGGACATAAAACACGTATTGGCACATAAACCAAGCCGAAAGAGGCTCGCTGTCGGCACCAATTTTGCACCTAAGATGGCCGACATCAAACGCGTGACGCGACGCGTTGTCACGCCGTCACTGTACCTCCGCATCCGCCGAATTCCGCCCTCCCGCCACTTCAGTGACAAGGTAACAGCTAGAATGCTTTTCTAGACATATTAGGGCCTGATCGGGTGCACATAAATTTCCCATAAATAATCCTGAGGCCCGTAATTTGTCACGTCATTTGTCACGCCTCTTCTTGCCTCTACCTCTATCGTTCTCCTTGTACTATCGGTCTCCTACATAAACTTTCTCTATCTTGGTCCCTTCCACATGTCTCTCGACACCGACGACACCCCTGCTGCTCGTAAAAATGCCGTCTGGAATGACGCTGAAGTCAAGGCTCTTTTCTCCGGCTTGGACGAGGCAAAGAAGGCGAAATACATGAGCGGCAATGGCTTCCGACCTCCAGGCTGGACCCTCGCTGTGAACGCTGTCGCTACTGCCAACCCTAGCGCAGATCCCAAGAAAGATGCAGGGAAGTGTCAAAACAAGCTTTCAAATGTGCGTACTTGGGGCTCTTCATCCGCAGGTATCGATAACCTCTGTGACACTGTAGCTGAAGACGAAGTATGAGCTGTACATGTTCGTCAAAGGGTTCTCAGGTAGTGGGTGGGATGATGAATTGAAGTACGCGACAAATACGGACGAGTATGTCGAGGATTTTATACGGGTGCGTGTCCGACGGTCTTTTGACCTTCATTATCTCATCTATGACTACAGGTTCGTGGCAGCAAATACGAGGCGTGCTTTACAACATCCTGCCCCTACTGGACCGAGCTTGACGAGCTCTTCTCCGGCGCAGTCAACAAGGCAACTGGAAGGAACGTTACGATGCTCGGCAAACGCAAACAAAAGAAAACCAAGGCGCTGACTGCTTCAACTGCTGCTTCTGGGAATCCGCTGCTTCTACTCCCTCTTCCAGCGCCTTGCGCACCCCTTTGGATGACGTCGACACGAATCTCGGGTCAGTCGACAACCCTCCACCCAATTCTCCCCGTTCCCCACGCCCTCCTCCTGGTCCTGCTGCTCCCGCTTCCGCTCCCGGTCCTCCTACCGCTCCCGCTCCTGCGTCTCAACCACATGGCGAATTTGATGATGAATTGGCTACGGTACGACATTTCCGGCTACTTGCGTCTCTTTCCTGATGTCATACAGATCCCACGCAAAGCATCGAAGCGCCGTGAACGTGCCCCCAGTGAAGACGAAACCAGCGACTCTGAAAACAGCAAGGCCTCGGGCAAGCGCCCTTCCAAGCGCGGGCGCACAAGCTCTGGAAACGCCCGTCGCAACGCTGAGGCTGGCAGTCAAATCGCACGTTCTATCGACAATCTTTCGGCTGCGGTTGGACAACCAATCATTACATCCGAAGACCTTCGTCACGTTGATCAAGTTGTTGAGATTCTCAAGGACAAGACGCTTCTCCCTGACGACCCTCGCGGACGACTCTATCGTGCTGTTTCGAAACAGTTGTGTGGCGACGCTGCCCTTGCTCGTGTGTTTATTTTGGAAGAAGATCGCTCTCGTCGTATTAGTATCATTGAAGGCATCCTGGAGGATGCCGGGTTGTTGGATCTCTAGGTGCGGCTTAACGCACCTTGCATTGTTTGATCTCAATTTTTTTTCTGTAGCTTCGCTTTCACATCGTTTCGCTTCCCTTTATTGCATGTCACTGTACTTCGTATCACAATAGAAACCAAAGCATTGTTGTACATTCCGCAATCCATTTTGTAGCTCCATCCAAAATACAAACATATTTACTGCAATTCTGGCCGATCCACAATGTAATCCCTCCACATGGCGGACGAGATTCTATCACGACGTTCATTGGCTCGAGTCCTCTCTGCATTCGTGATTGCATACGCATTGTTCGGATCCACATCAGCCCCCCCAGCAAAGAATGCATCCCCATCTACGTCGTACTGTTCGTCATCTGGGAGATTGTTGATGGGTGCATGAACGGAAATAAAATTATGAAGCGCAGCGGCTGCACCGACGATGAGCGCCTGCTGCTCGTACCCGAACTCCGGGCAGGATTTGAGGACCTTGAAACGCCTCTTCAAAATACCAAAGACACATTCAATCACTTGTCGTAGTTGTGCATGCCGCAAATTGAAAAGCTCTTGACGTGTTCGTGGCCTTGAAACGTGCTAATTGAATCAGCCACACTGATACATCTCGGAACGACTCACTGCTGATCCCCCTCCTTCCATTCTTTAAGATGATAGCGTACACCACGGTAGGGAGTCATGAGCATATCACAGTTAGGGAAGCCCGCGTCGGCCAGAAAATAGCGTCCGTGAGGGAGGGAAAATCCGTTTCGTCGCGCATGATCAAACAACAGTCCGTCGGCAGCCGTACCCTCGAACCCAGGCATAACATACAGAAAGCGCTTCTTTTGATCGCAAGCCGCCAGAGTATTTTGGGAGACTTTGCCGTGCGGTCGCGGTAGCGGGTTATATCTGCAAGCAGCGCCCAGAAATCGAAATGAACGCCGTCAGCAGAGCCACGGGCATACTTGAAATAAGGAAAGAAGCGATCATCGTCTCTGATTTCTTCGGGAGTTTCGTCAACGGGATCGGGGACATATTTGTCGTAGAAATCGGAGGTAAACGTTATGAGAAGCTCGTTGATGTAACTGGGACACTCTCAGACAGGAACAAAACATAAAGATTTGCACGGTGCTCACCGACTTATTGTGTCTCCAGAATGTTGAAATCTCTCCTGAAGTTCTCGCTGGCTGCTTCCATGGACCATAAAATAGACAAAGATAGCAAGCTTCTCTTCTCCCGTCATAAACCGACTGTTCTCCAGTTCCCCCATTGCCGCCAGTTCAGCCCAAAGAAGTGAGAACTCAAGAGCAGACATTCCTATCTGATCATGGCAACGGGTGGGGTTCCCAAGAAGAACTTCATCTAGCCAGAGCTGTCCAGTGAGAATAGAAGTGTTTAGCGGTCTCGGGATGCTGCTGTCAAGTAGATCTGACGCGAAGAAGGCGACAGCAATGAGAGCAGTATGGGTTGCAGTACGGCGCCGCTGCAGATGAGATAGTGTAGTTATACGCTTGCGTAGACGGGGGAGAACAACAGCGTTGACAGGCATGATGAAACCACTGCGAGAAGTCGAAAGACAGAACGCGAGGACGGGTCGAGAAGGCAGAACGCGGCTTGTCACATTCAGTCACACTTTGTCACCCCAGGCAATACATTATTTATGGGAAATTTATGTGCACCCGATCAGGCCCTTAGATACATCTGTGAACTAAATGAGGTACTACCAGGACACTACTATGGCCAATCTACGCCGTAAAGGGCGCTCCCGTGCTCAAAAGAAGAAACTCACAAATGCTCGCGACTCTCGTCAATCCGAACAGAAGGAGAATATCCCCCCGGCCTCTCCCCCTCCCAGTCCAAAGACACGCCGTCTTGCAGAGTACAAGATATCTAATACAACACTGAAGACGCAGCGGGATGTCTACAAAAGGAAGTATGAGCTAGCCATGCGACGAGAAATGCGGCACCTTCAGCAAAACCAGGAGCTCAAGGAGGGTATAAAGCGGCATGAGGCACGGATCTTCCAGCTGTTTGGGGAGGTCCAGGCTGCAACCCGCACTGCAGAGTCCACAGCAGCTCACCTAATGCAGAAACATGTCAAAAGTCAAGCCGAGCTGCAGAAGAAACTCACCGAAGCGTCCCAAAAAATCGCTCTGGCAGAGCAAGCGGCTAAATCAGACTCCGCCGACCTCTCTGCTCTTCGCGCTAGTATTCGGGTCCTAAAGAAACGGATCATTAGGGTTAGCACAGCCTCCCAACGACGATATCTACAATATCTTTCTCTTGCCCAAGTTGCGATATATTTTCCTTCTGAGTCTCACTTTCTATATATTTTGTCTCTGAGATATATATCCAAACTTCAACTTTATATATATCTGACCTCCAACTTTCTATATCTCACTTCACCTCAGATATCCACCTGGGATATTTTTCCACCAACTCGCACTATATACGCGCAAAACCGTGATATATTGGGTTTTGATTAAAACATCACTTTGACCGCCATAGTAAACCCAATATATCACGGTTTTGCGCGTATATAGTGCGAGTTGGTGGAAAAATATCCCAGGTGGATATCTGAGGGAGGTGAAGTGAGATATAGAAAGTTGGAGGTCAGATATACATAAAGTTGAAGTTTGGATATATATCTCGGAGACAAAATATATAGAAAGTGAGACTCACGAGGAAAATATATCGCAGATCTTTAAATGGTGTTTGCTATAACTTACATGATATGAGTCGGGCATCAAATTTATAGCAAACATAGAGATCGATTTTCAAAATTCAGCTTTCCCATCTTATGTAGCCGTATATAGCAGCTGAGGGCTTCACAGAAAGTTTTCATGCTTCAATAACCCCTGAAAAACAACGTACCACATTCTCACCCTGCGATATATACTCGTTATGGCAATAAGTCTTGGACGGTGGGATTTTTGACTGCTCTTGGCCATCTAAGCAGGTTTTCGGCAGATTTGAGGTGCTAGATGTCAGTGGAGTACTCCACCGACCTCATTCCGTCCATCAGTCTGATCAAATAATCTTGATCTGTAATCATAAAAGGCAAAACAGAGATGAATATTGAAAACTGCAAATTAGGGCCCAGCTATCCATGTTTTTGGCGCAAAACTGGATAGCTAGGCTTGTAGATCGTCCAAAACTAGTAAGTTTAACACCTTGAATTAAGCAAAATGGCTGAGGCGTTCCAGAGATATTGTGCTGCCAAGTCGGCCATTTTTTGCCGTAACATGGGCAAAAATAGCAAAACAGCTGAAATATGGCCAACTTGGCAGCCCAAGATCTCGGGAACTACACCAGCTTTTGCCATAATTCAAGTTGGGGGTTACTTGGCTTCACCAAAGCTATACATTGGGGCATACAAGTTTGATGGGAAATGATGTCCCAATGAGCGAAAAAATGCACATTTGAGGTTATTGATGTGTTTTGCCTTTTATGGCAGCTGATCAGCGCTTGGTGATTGTAGTGATGGCCGGAATCTTATCAGTGGTTCACTCTACGCACATTCAGCATCTTGAACCAGCCGGAAAGCTGTTCAATCTGTCGCAAACAACGCAAAATCCCACCGTCCAAGACTTATTGCCATAACGAGTATCAAAGAGGATCAGATATCAACGCCCAAAATCACAGCACGTCAACGCAGCTCTGTGTGCAGTAGCATATAACTGGTTACTACCTACAGGGAAGCTTTGGCGCCGTGGTGACTGAACTAGGGTTCAGTCACCACGGTCCGCAATTTCTGATTCCGGTTACTTTTGGTGATGACGAGTAGCAGTAGATTTGACGGAAATTTTACGGCCACAAACATAATAATTTAACACCTTTGTATGTCACGCAGTACTCAGGGAAACCACACAACCGTTATGCGTTACCGTCGAAACGAAACAGGGCGGGCGTTACGCGTTACGTTTCACCCATACAAATTGCTACAGTATGTCCATTTTCTTCTTACTATGTCGCTTGATACTGACCCTCATTAAAGACTCATCAGTCTCGACGAGATGGGCTATGTTCAAAACATCACCTTGAGTGCAGATGCATCTCCCGAAACTGTTAAAAATT
The DNA here is from genome assembly GCA_037176885.1 of Favolaschia claudopus. NCBI lineage: Eukaryota > Fungi > Basidiomycota > Agaricomycetes > Agaricales > Mycenaceae > Favolaschia > Favolaschia claudopus. The sequence goes on from JAWWNJ010000118.1 coordinate 420,436, forward strand.
CGATGGAAGCTGTCTTCTCCCACATCGACCTCGTAAAAACTGTGGGTCTTCGGGTTCTCCGAACCAAGCGTGTTCAACGCCGCAACAAACGCGGCCGCATGGTTGCTAAGCCCGGAACCGCCCGTGTTCTTCGTGGTTTGAAGCTTTCTCTTTCCGTATCAGGACTTCAGACGTGAGAGGGCTTTTCTCTCTGCTTTTCGCTGCAATTCTGACATTTGAAAGTGCTCTGAGTGACTCTAATGTTCGTGGCGCCGGGCCCAGGTTCAGAAAAACAGTTTTCGTCTCCCTGATTGCCCTCGGACCTAACCTTCCTTGGGGTGACACGTCAGAGGACTCGGACGACATTGATCATGATATTCCCTCAGAGGAGCTTTCCGAACGTTCGAATGACTCCTGAGTTCCTCTAGTCCTCTGCCTCTGCCGTGATAACTGAGCTGTGTTTCTCTGTCTCAGACCGATCCTGACTATGAGACTACATAGTACCAAGGTTTATTCCGTTCATTCCCCTCATTTGCCTACTGACTGTTCTATTTCAGTCTACTGACGCTTCTGAGAGTTTGCGCGCGTCTGGACCACCAAGCACAGCGGTACGTGGTATTTCTCTGGTAGTGAACATTCATTGAAGCTGAAATTCATGCAGCGCACCGAAACTTCTGCCTCTTCATTATCCAAGGGGAAGGGGAAACAAAAGGCCCGAGAGGAAGTACGTCTGCCACGGTAACACCATTCAGGTTCTAATCATTCTCTGTGACAGGGAACTCCCTTTCATACGGGATTCTACGACGAAGACTTTGTCGGCGATGACTCGATTGCAGACGACAACCTGTTCCCTCCTGGTGGCGGCCGTCCTTCTCCGGGGCCAGACTCAAAGGTCCGGTGGCTGCGTGATTTCCGAGCAGTACTGATTGAACACAGATACCCTTGCTTGTGATTCCGGATGCGCAGAAGAAGTTGGAGAGGTTGTTGAACAATATGAACGGCCCGAATATGTTCAATCGGAAGCCGACAAACTGGGTGAGTTGTATTTCCGCTTCATGCTCCTTCCGTCCCTTAAATATTCTGTTTAGTGGGCAGCTAGTCCGGTTGGAGCGTTTGCTCAAGGCAATACGGCGAGCCAGATTTGCGCCAGTGTTTGCAACTTGTATCTTGAGTCTCCGGCGCAGTCGTCCTTTGCGCCAGAACATATTCCGTCTTTCATACAAGCAAACTTGTGTCGTCCTTTTGCAAAATTGGTTGCCCTTTCTGATCGTCTTCGGGGAAAGACCGATAGCCTTGGTGCGCGTCTCAAAGCCCTGCATTCTCATTTGTTTTCTCAGTGTCAGTTCACAGGCACACCTGAATGCGAAGCTAGCTTCGATCGCGAGTTTGCTGTGGGTCCAGGCGGAATTCACGGCCTAATTGCTAATATGTCTCCGGCCTATCGTGTCCTGGCTATGATCCGTGGCACCACTGCCCCGGCCGAAGCAGTCAATCGTGTTCACGACGATGTGGTCTCTCTGACGTACGCACTGCTTCGTTGCGTCGAGCACATTCGCTTCAAACACAATCGTAGTCAGTGGGATCCGACTGGAGGGTACCGGAAATTTGCGATCATCAGAGAGAAACGCGATGACGAGCTTCCGGTATGCAATTTCAGTTCCTTTCCATGTCATTTATTCAATCTCAAATAATATGATGTGTAGCTCGCCACGGTTCCACTTGATTTGACTGCATTGGTCTGTGCTATACAAAAACCTCGCCCCAACATCGGTGAGGTGGGCTCGTTGCTTGTTGACGTCTTCGGCGATGCTAGTGATCCAAATGAGCGCGTCGTCCGTGGTGGAGCCCTTGGCATTGGCCGAGCGTATGATCTTATCGCAATTCCCGTGCTAGACGAGCTCGACAGCGAGCACAGTGAATATCAGTCCCTTCTGAATCTTCTCAACGGCTTCTTTTTGGGTGTCGCTCGCAAGGTCCGTGCTCATCTCAAAGATGCGGCTGCTAAGGAACAGAACTCGAAACCGGTGAGTTCTATACAGTTGAACATCTCATAATGCATATGCTCACAATGCATAAACCTCGTTCTGCATAGTGTTTTGGGATCCACCAACTTGGTGGGCTGGTGTTTTATGCATTTTCTCATATTGCCTAATGCATAAGGTTTGGGGCAAGTTTTTAGTGCAGTATGCATTATGAGATCGCAAAATTGATACAATTTGGTGGCAATTCCAGTTTATAACATGTTACAGCTAAATCCAAGATTTTGACCGATTGACTGCGGCTTGACTACGGGAGGCTATGGCATGGCTACGGAACGGCTGCGGCTTGACTCAGAAGCACAGCCACAGTAGGGTATATAAGGAGCGCGGTTTTGCGTCGAAGAGTAGAGAACTTTCACCCCATGTAAACTCACTATAACCTATCTATCTATCTTTCGGCTCTTGAAATTGTTTGCTAAATATTCGACTTGATTGAACATCCGGAAATCAAACGCTCGTTGACCACCCACAACCCCGACTCACCCACGGATCGCTTGTTCGCCGTCGCTGCGCTCAAACCCGAGATGGGACCGCTGTGGATCTTCGAGGTATTGTTGGATTTGTTATATTTATTCGGTTTGTTTTGTTGGATGATGAAGGGAGATGTACGATTCGGATTAGGGTTATCGGTTTTATCGGTTGTGTTGAGGTTGAGAGTGACGAGGAGGAGGATTCAACGTTGGACGGTACGGTGGTGGGAAGGAATTCCGCAGGTCGGGACGACTACGCGCTCGCAGGCGAGCACATCTCATTACCATCGCCGCCATTCTATTTCTACAATATTATCATTACTACTTCTCCGTCATTCGCCGTCACTCATCTGGATTGCACTATGCGTATACTTCGCATCGAGCCCCGAACTTGCGCGTGTCGGATTGGTTGTGTGGTGGTTGGTTGGGTTGTTGTTCAGTTCAGCTTTCACCCACGCTCCCAGTCCCCGCGTTTCAGTGTTTTGGGGTCCACCAACTTGGTGGGCTGGTGTTTTATGCGTTTTCTCATATTGCCTAATGCATAAGGTTTGGGGCCAAGGGTACGCCGGCATTCTAAGAAAAGATATAGGGCCGATTTTCTTTTTTCCGCCTCGACGGCTGGACTAACATACTACGTAAGCATTCACACGCACCATATACGGCAGTATATTTCCACGGTTTAGTTGCCGGAGTCGGAGGGAGCAGTAAAATAATGTCATTATCGTCAGAAGCATGTGGAAAGGTTCTATGGTGCCCTCCGCTTAGTCACCGCCAAAAATGTACTAGTCCCAAATCGGCCGAAGGCCGAATTTTTTTTTGTATATACCTCTTTTCGCCTGCAGAAAGACACTTTTCTACATCTACACTGTCTATAATACGTCTGGCCGTCTTCCATGGTCCGCAAACGAAAATACTTGTTGAGTGCGGCAGCCAGAGCGCGTGCTGGTCGACATCGTCGTGCCGAATCATCGTCACCGTCATCCGGCATGGCGACTCAGGATGCTCAATTACACGTCCGCAAGTTTAGTTCTAAGGTATACAAGTCTCACAGACGTATCCCACAACGTGTCACAGAGAGTTTTGACCAGTAGGGACATATTCGGAGGGACAGTCCCAATTTGGGGGGTCAGAAGTTTTATAACTCGCTCAATTTTGTCGCTATAAAAATTCTGTCTTGCCAAAAGATTCCTTGCGTGAAACTGAGTGTTTTCCCAAGAGGAATAAAAAATCGGTGTTTTCCTGCCCGAGCAGTAACGGTTGTCACAAATTGGTGGTGACTAAGTGGAGGGCACCATAAATAGCTTGCAAATAGGTTCTTGGGCCTCCCTACCTTGTGTTTTATGTTTAATTTATGTTGAGTTTCATTTGATGAATCGCCAAACATAACCACATACCGGCCGAGCGCACCAACCAAACAAAGAGAAGAGCTGAACAGCAATGGCAGACATTCTCTAAGTTCCAACAAGCCGCCGGAGCGTGTTCGGGCACAATAAATGGGGGGTTCAATTTTTCTTTTCCTGGCCTGACGGCCGGACTAACTAACCAGCCCTAGGTCGCCGGTTTAGACACCGGCGTACCCTTGTTTGGGGCAAGTTTTTAGTGCATTATGCATTATGAGATCGCAAAATTGGTGACAATTTGCCCGTTTGTGTCACTCTTCTAACGCATATGGGTACTATTCACGTCAAAAACACCAGATTATAACATGTTACAGCTAAATCCAATGGTGGACAATCCGGCATCTGCCGCACTTCCATATATAGTAAATTCGTGACAATGTCACATATGTCACCCGGTGTGACAGTATGCAGGAATGCATATTGCTCATAATGCATAGCGCTTGGAGGTCCACGGTTGCATTATGAGATGTTCAACTGTACAAGCTAATCCTGTAAAGACAAACAAAACCTGTAGAAATTTCAGTAAATCAAACACTTCCTTTACCATTTCCCATCCGTTCTCAAATCCAGCCCACTCTTTGACCGCCAACCTTAATCGCCATCGTCCAAACAATTTCCGAAACCAGACTGACGACGACTGCAGAGCAAGAATTACTCCTCCGACTCTCATCGACGGTCGACCATGGTACAGGCCTCCTTTTCCCGTCAGTCCCCGCCTCCTTCGCCCCAAAACCCCAACACCTAAATTCTTCCCCTCCTCAATTGACCTTTCCTATCATCACGAGATCCTTCCCCCCTTCTCGACCTTTCACCTTCCCTTTTCCTCCGTTATAATACTTCCCCATTCTATGCCCTGTGCTTGTTTCCCTTCCTCTTCCCGCAGGATCTCGGAGACTTTGTAGACGACAAGTGATCCACCAAACGCAGTAACGGCTGAATGCCGCCAACAGTAGAGACCCCGCTCGCTAAGCATGGCACAGCAGGTATTGCAACGAGGGGAGGGGGGGGCAAGGGGGAATTGAGTGTGGCAACGGTGAAGGAGCAGGAGTGAGAGCAAGTACAGCCGCGAGAAGCGGTACGGCCGCAGTGAGGGGAGCGGCGAAACAGGAGTAGAAAGCCACAGCGGGTAGGGAATCAAGTGTAATCTTCACAAGGCGGGGGTGAGCGACGTGACGGCAGGGCTATCCCAACCGACGTCAGAGCTGCCGTTCGAGTCGGTGTTGACAGAGTCGTCGTCCCACCACACTGAGTCCATAACCCCCCATTGAACAGAATCTGGTCATACCACAGCCTATGATGGGTGGATATCCTTTATTCCTACCCCATTCATTCCTTTATAATCCTTCTCCAACCCCTTCTGATCTTTTCTTCCATCCGAGCGGTGAGGTGTCGCATGCCTCTTGAGCACCATCAAGCGAAACATCATGACAGCACAGACAGCCACAGATGCAATGTGAGGTATCTGGCCAATCATAATGCCAGCGCAAGGCGAACGCGGTGGAGCACTGGCAGATGTGGCTAGTGATAAGTAGCGAGGGCGAGGCGACGGGGGTAAACGTGAGAAGAGGGTTTGCCCTCAGGAATCTTCCAAGATCTCCAAGAAAGCGAGCGGAGGATTGGTCATGCTTAAACGCCCGTGTAGGCTGCGCAGTCGAAGGCAACACAATTCGGGTGGGTGATGAGGGACGCGACGACAAGGAGTGGCCCTTGACCAACTGCCACCGTTGGAGACAAACACAGAGACCGCCAATTGCAATGTTGCGAGGGAGAACGAATGACCGCGCGTGGCTCGTAACTTACCTAGCTCGCCGCTGCTGGGGACCTCATCAGGCTCATGCGGTCCATAATCGTCCCTCACAAGACCACCAGACGACTCCTACCATCCTCGAGCCTCCGCCTGATGCCTAAATTCCATCCGCTTCTCAGACCCTTCCTTCCAGCCTTCCCAAGCCTTTCCTTCCGACCTTCGCAAACCATCCTTCCGAGCCCTTCTTTCAAGAGACGTTATCCTTGCGCTTCTCATACCTCCAGTCTTGGCGAGGGTTACGCAAAGAAAGACGGCGACCGTCCCTTGTAAGTAGACTCTAGAGCCGACAATGATGCCATGGTGTCCACAAGCAGCCTCCCAGAGGCAGAGTGGGAGACGACGACGACGAATGTGGACAAATTTGATATGTGGTGGAAGCCACAGGTGTGTAGATTGCAGTAGAGTATGAGTAGAGGAGTGTAGGGTAGGTTCAAAGCGGAGAATTAAGATAATGTTTTCGGTGATGGTGGTAGAGTTGACGGGAATTGGTCTTGCGGGAATTGAGAAATAAAATATTACTGAGTTTTGGCTTGAATGAATCATAGTTCTACAAGCGCACTGAGCTCGAAGCTGGAGCGCTGAAAAGGAGACTAGATTGTAGAATGCCCCAAGACCGTAGAGTTCTTGCTGACTTCGAACTGCGCGCTGCACACCGCACACCTGCCCCAAATTCCAGAAACCCCAGGATTCTCTTGCGTTGGATCTTCCGATTCATCTCAAAATTGCCCGAGTTGTTGAGGTATACGCTTGTAAAAGCCAGAATCGTGGCAAGATCATGGTAGAAGACAAAGTACTTTTCACCGCATTGTCCACCGTTGTCCATCGTCCATCATTTGATCCCAGTACTTCCATAATGGCAGTGTCCGGCAGGTTCCGTTGATTCTGCTGGAGCGCGTCGGAACATGGGTCAACTTCCCGGTCAAGCCCTCAGCTCAACTACCTGCATTGCCCTGGCGGGAGCAATTTCAGTCCACAAACATCAAGTTCACCCAAAACTCAGCTGGAGCAAGCCATAAGAAGCAAAACCACTTTGGAACTCCCCGAAAAATGTACCGGAAAATTTCGTATTTTTCATCCTAAGGCCCCTTAATATGGAGCCCTTAATAACCTTATTAAGGCCTTTAAGGCCTTAGCTTTCAGAGGTGCCCTTAACAAGGCGTTAAGAAGGAACACTGCTTTCTGAAGACAGGGTGACTTTGTTCCTCGCGCACTTGCTGAGATTTGTAATACGCCCGTTGCGACAATCCGACAAGCAGAACAATGGGACTTGGGGAGACAATGGAAAGGGTGGTCGAGACAACGGGCAGCAACGGACCTTGATTCGAACGTCGTGCCGTTGATTGCCCAGGCTTCCCGAAAAGGAAGGTCGGTGTGTCGGCCCGGGATCCGCATGATTTCAGCCCTGGCGATGTTTCTCCATCCGCGTTGAGCTCGGCGAGGTAGCGGTGATGCGCGTCGCGGGGCAGAGGTTTGAGATCGGCCGGATTTTCGTTTCCGCGGATAGTCGACTTTGACTCTGAGTTCGCCGTTGCGGACGAGATCTTTTCAAGTACTTGACACCTTTCAATTTTTCTGTTTGTAGGGAAAATCCGAAATTATTTTTCCATCGGGCAATCTGCAAGACATGATATCCATATGAGTGTCCTAGACGGTAAGGAGCAATCATATTATCATCTCTACATTTTATTTCAGCCAATTTGGCCTGGTACATTGCCAGAAATTATCGAAAAAACCACGGCCATTCTTTTCTGCCACCACTGTATGCTTAAAATTCGTCTTTTTTCGAGTAGAGTTTGATTCTTTAGTCAGATATTTTCAGAAATCAAAATCCCGGCCGAAAATCGATTTGTCATGTTTGCCTCTCCACGACTGTACGTGCACGGGTGTATACGTTTATTATGTTCGTGAAGGCGTGAAGGAGTCGATGCGTAAGTTACATGAAGTTTGCATAAAGCGATAGCGATCTTGGCGAAAAACGAGGAGGACAAAGCTGATGCGACTGAAGACAGACTGCGGTTATGCAATTCGGACGAACACCGAAGTCAGGGGATTGACTTGCGGAGGTGGCGTGGTGGGTTCCTAGAGAGATCTCGCCTTCAAGCGACCCCGAGTCACCCACCAATTATCGGCTTCGTCCTCTGCGTCATAACCAAAGACTGTCTTGATTTCGGCCCACTCGGCGGACTCGTCGTCTCCGCTGAAGAGGTATCCGCCCGCTTTATGCTTCGCCTGTATCGCCTGATCGCGCGCCTCTTGCTCTGGACCATTCGGCATGCCCATGTAGTGTATTACGCCAGTTTCGGAAGTAAGAACAGTCTGAGCGCGTGGCTGCCTCAGCTCTTGGAAAGCGTAGAGGAAATCCGTGATTTGGCTATCGGTGGCCAAATGTGAGAAGAGCTTGGCTAGAACTGCGCCGTCTTCGAGCCCCATAGCGTATTGCTGTGTAGAGCCAGTCTAGAGCATTATAATAAATAGAAAATTAGGATGAAAAGGTGAGTAGCGATTACAGGTATAGGATGAGCCGCCCCGCCAACGACGACCACTCGCCCGCTTTTGGCCAGCCAATCTTTTAAAGGGGGATGTTCGAATATTGGGAAGCGTCGTGGTTGTGATATCATGGGACCAAGGTTTCGCAGTCTAGATGGCGATCAGTTGGACCAGAGAGTATGATATGGTACTTTGAAATCACTTTGGGGCAACACTTTCCAAAGCAGCACGCATTCCCTCTGCAGGTGTACTTTCATATTCGTCGTAGGGGCGATACAATGTGAATGTGAAACAAGGCAAGCCACCCTGGAAAAGCGATTGATGTGGGTCGTCTTTTTCAACGAGAACTTACAGAAGGGTGGCTGATAGCAGATTGGTTGTTGCCAAAAAATGAAAACATGGAAATCTGAACAGAGTTAAGCAGCAGGATATGAAGCTTGGGTGGGGTACGACGAACTACTTCGTGCTCATACTCGGTGTGACCAAAAGTAACCGGAATTTGGCTTTTTAGAGGGGAATTTCGAAACTCAAACAGCTTTAAGTAATACAGGGCTCTTCTAAATTATTTCTCTACCACTTCTATAGTATGGGCATGACATGCAATGTTTTGTTTTGAGTTGGTGAATCAATCTTTAAAATTGGACCAATTTGGACATGTTTGCGTTCTCTGAAGGAGAGATGCTGGAATTTCAGGCCGATAAGTACCCCAAAAAAGTGCTTAGTATCCCAATAGTCTACAAATCCGATATCTAAGGTTGCCAGGTGTTTCCCGTTGTTCAGTGAGAGAGGCAACTCGGCACACTAATTTCCCGCCTCAAAGCATACATAAAAGAATGTGTAATAATAGGACAAAGAGACTATGCAACCTTTTGCCTGCTTCTTATTATTAGTCGGAAAAATAAATTTAGCCTTATAAGCCTGCGGCCTTTTAACGGCATGATAACTCCCTGAAAACCCGCGGGGCCGGCGTTTAAACCGGTTATGCGCTGGCCAGTGACGTTTTTATGCCTGATAATCACGCTGATAATACCAATCTTACGTTCACGCCTTGCTGGCTTCAAGTTTTCTCTGTCTCGAGCAACAAGCGGGCTTTTTGTGGTACTTCAATATGTCTCTGCCTCAAGAGATACCTCTCGACCTTACTTTCCTTGCTCAGCCGACACTCTGGCCTTCGCTTTGGCCCTCAGAATCCGGACTATTGGTTCTTAGGCTGTTAAAACGACCCCCATAAACGCCTCATAAACGGCCCAAAAACGCTACTCTGACTGTCCCTACTGGCAGACTCTTCCAGTGCCATTCCTTCTTCACCCGCTTGGTGCCACAGTCAATTGAGCGAGAGGGTATGAAAGAGAGGTGCGTAAGTTTTGTTTAGAGGCATGCACAATCCACTGAGTCTTATGCAATTTTCCGATACATTTATATCTTCGCATTTCGGTCTCCAATGTCGATCTGACCTGCTTGTCAACGATCCCCCTCCAGGTGGTTCGTGCCATGGACCTTCTAACTCATTGTATTTCAATCTGTATCCGCCATTACGTCGCTTCCAATACATGGATACTTTCTAAACTTGTCAGAATAAGGTCTTCAATCGACGAGACATATCAATCGACGAGACATATCAGTGTCCAACACATCGAATACAATGAACTCGTCCACTTCATCAACGTCTGGGACCAAGACCGCGCCCCGAATGATAGAATGCACGGAGATAAATTCCGACCGCTTCCTGGGTTTTGCGCGAACTCGTCGAAACCTTAACTCCTTGTCACTTCTCCTTGCTCGACCTACTGGAGCGTCTAACGGAAGGATAAGGGCAAACGGGTGGGACTTGTCTTCCACGGTGCATGAAAATAGATAGAGAAGCCGAGCGAAGAAGGGTTGCTGCTCCGTTTTGACGAGCACGCAATCGTAGCAAGGCTGTCCATGGAATTTTGGACTGCAGCGTAGATAGTCTGTGGCGGTTGTCCAAGTGCTCAGAGAGTCGCAATGGACCTTGAGGAATTGGAATGGTGTGATCTGTTGGGGTCCAGTTAACAAAACTGAGACGCAAACTTGAGGGGAAGATTCAGACTTAACTGTATTTGTGTCCTCAAACCGCATTCTTTTCCCGTTGGGTATGGTTGCGGACCGAACTTCGTGACAAGTCGCAGTCCCAATTTGGTAATTGATACTGTCACATCAGTTTTCATTGAGACATCCTGGGATTGTGTAAATAGCATTGCAAGAAGGTAATCTACAAACGTACTGGAGCAAAACTTCGAAAAATCGGTTTTCCGTGTTTTGCACGGCAATTTCGCGCTTTTGATTGCGGATCACTCGGACCGGTGGCTGTGCAACAGCATCAATGTCGCCTGGCCATTGTCGATTTCTTGGTCAGGATATTTCACTTTCACTGTGGGGTCCGGAAGAAGGAGTCCGGGGTTGCAGAGGCAGAATGGCAGAGAAAGACTTGATTACCTGCCTCAAACTCGCGAGTTTAGTACACACAATTTTGGTTTTTCGCTGTTCAAATTTCGCGTTTTGTAACCCTAAGTTAGGAGTACCTCCGATTCCTCTGAAACAAAAATTTCACCTATAAACCATACCCTAGTTCCGGCTAAATCTCGAATCCCGAAGGATTTTGAGCAAAATTGGGACTGGTCATGAAGTTTGGCCGCAACCATACTCAACAGGAATATATTGCCATTTGCGTTGGCACCGAGTATGAGAAGAATTGGAACTTCCCAAAATTCCATGCACGTCGTCACGCCTTCGACGATATCAAAAATAAGGGTGCTGTGCGCAATTTTGGAACGAAAATCAGTGAATCGATGCATCGGGACATTCGTCAAACTTACCACCGATTGACGAACTTCAAAGACGTGACACCGTACGTATTTGAACGCATTTGACTGTTGGGCAAAATTTACAGTACACAGACAGCTGGTCAAGCATGACCACAGGCGCACCGTTGCGACCTTCATTCGAGAGCAAATTGATACTCTCGCAATTGAATCATCCCCCGCTGAAACACCAGAGGAGGAGGACGTTGAGCCAACAATACTCTCGAACGTTGAAATTGGTTCGAAGTTAAAACCGATTACATTTCATGCACTCGAACAATCGATGGCTGAGGACACCGCCTTCGAGAGGTTCCGAATTAAGTTTGGGGATTTTTTATCCGACTTTTTACCAGCGTTTGGCTACACGTTATGTATGAGCCAACTCATTGAGACGGAGACTTGTACAGACCTGCATAACAGAGTTAAAAAGCTGAACCTCCTTTTCGCCGTCTGCAATGGTCTCCGCGGTATGTACTTCGGCAGATAGAGCAGTTCGATATTCAAGATAGCAAGGGAGTGCTTTCAAGAGTAGCAGTCCGGCTTCATCTTTGAGCACAGAATGGGCGACAAAGAGTATTGTTTTCGCGATGTCTTCGTTTTTCGAGCCATCGTTGAACGAGGTATTCATCACAGTCGCAAAATGCTTCAGATTTCTCCATCGCGGAAAAGAGGCCATTCTGGACCAATAAAAACAAGTTAGTAGATGAAACGGCTGCCAAACATATCGCTCAAGACACACTGTGAATCGATTTTAACAACTGCCGCCCGGCCAAGCGCCTCAACCCGAGCTTTGAGCTGAGCAAATAGATGATCGTCGAACATCCCGTTTTCGTCGGCGTGCAGCGGATCACCTGAGATCGCGCGATGAACATCGGAACCGCGAACTTTTCCAAGTAAGTTCTAAAGGCCATTGTTCAAGTTAAGTATCAGCGAGACCACTGAGGCTACATACCTCAACATTTCGCATTCCATGAGCTTTGAGATGTTCCTCCTGCTCCTCCTTGGTCCTTAGCGCACGCGCCTCATCGAGAACTTTCTTTGATCCTTCCGCGGTTCGGAGCGGATGTTCAGCAGATAGATCTGACTGTTCTTGCGCAGGAACAAAGCAGATACTTAGGGCAAGGATACAGACCCTTCAGGCCTCGGATGAGTGCCATCACACATCTGTAAAGCAAATGAGGGACAATTCACGCGAGAACAACGGCTCACGGACGCTTCTTCATAGTCCGCAGCTAAAATCAGGGGCCATAACCAACGCAGAACATCGTCGCCGCACGTCGTCCAGTGCCCGACCTTCGAGATGTCTACAATCGACTCTAATAATTTGAACAATGCTGCGTGCCATACAATATTCTTGAAGTTAGCGAATTTGGGCTTGTCTCGCTCGTTTGGATCATCCGGAATCTATGAGTTTCAGAGATTTCTTCTCCGTAGATCTTGTTTCGCACTTACTAAAGGCTGGTGACCCACAACCTGACCCCCACCAAATCCGGTGCTGTTTCGGATGCCTACGCGGATATTTGCCAAGCGTGCAACTACGGCATATGCCTTTTGAGTACCAAAAGTGGACAGCTTCGACTTGTCTGCGTATATCACAAAGCACAATGGTTTCGCCGCTGGATCAACGGGTAGCGCGCTCTGTAAACGAGCAAATCAATGTGATATTCAAACATTTGGAGAAATTGATTTACCTGAGCATTCCAGAACGCATCTGCGGTCCACGGCTCGTGGTAGAATCGTATGTAAGAGTCACCGTTGAATTTATAATTTATAAGCTTTCTCGGCATCCCAGACAAAAGAACTCGCAAGGCCGGGATCTTTTATCAGGTTGAGGGCCCAGTCCCAGAGAGGTCGAACATAGGTGTCAAAGATCTTATCCTCGTTACGTATGCCAGTTTATTGTCGACTACTGGTATTCGTCTGAATCGTCTCATGTATTTTGTGGTGTTATGCTCATGTCCGTCTCCGCCTTGCCTGAGGATGTCTTTCGCAATTCATGCATGATTTTCCGCTGTCCACCGAGGTCCAGGGAGGAAATGCCATTGAGCACGCACTAATCACCACAGTGTGGGTTGATTTGCACGACTCTTGGAATGGTGGGGTTGCGAAAGAACCTGACGGCACGTGGAAATGATGTCATCACCAGTTGCCGTTGCCACGTCACCTAAGGTCCTTTAAGTAAGGTACATAGGCGTCGCTCGGATCCGGCACCCTTGTATAAGCATTACATTTGCACAGTCACACGCCAAATCCTGAGGATTCTCAATGTGCTTAGTTTCTATGCAAGAGTTGCGCGATCTCTGGTTTGTGGATTGCGCTCGCCGACTCAGTCTGGATATGAAGGAGGCGGGAGAGAGCCCAGCCCCATGGGCTCCCCGGCGCAATGGGGAATCCTTCAGCGGTACCCCCCATTGGCCCAAAAACATACTTACTACTACGTACACGTCAACCTTGTAGTGATGAAGTAAATATACAGGTTTGGATATGAATGGAGTTGAAATGTACGTAGAATGGGGCTTCAAACGAGTGCATTAAAAACCTTCTCGGGAAAACCTCATTGAGGGAAAACCACGAGTAAGGGAAAAAGCATCAAGATTGAGCAGAAGAAATATATGTAAAAGAAAAGGAAAATTTTAAAACATAGCGGATGGGTGGGTGGGCCAAGAAAAACCAGAGGCTTGAGGACAGCGAGCGCAGGCAGGGAGAGACGGGCGGGGTCGACATGAGAGTCAAGAGAGAGAGACTCCGATCGTCGATCACCGCTGATCCACAAACCCTATTCTCTCGAACACTCGTGCCTCGTGGACGTGAGAATGTCAATTTGTGGATTGCGCTCACCGACTCAGTCTGCATATGAAGGAGGCGGGAGAGAGCCCAGCCCCATGGGCTCCCCGGCGCAATGGGGAATCCTTCAGCGGTACCCCCGGCCATGGTAGGAGTGTACGACGCGTCCGCAGAAGGATACCCGCTCAAAATAGGAGTGCACAACTCGGACATACCTAAGATGCGACAGCATAGACAATTGAGAATGAGGAATTGCAGTTTGTCGAACATAAGCCAGAATTGAATGAGCGACCGCCGACCGGTAGGACTTGACTCTTGAAAACCCCAGGTATCGACGAAATGACGCGGAGACGCAGATGCCATGAAATGCAGGTATGGGAATGCGAAGTGCAAAAGCACAATGACATGCAGATGCGTGTGCGACAGCACAATAAATGCGGATGCACGTGCAAAAGCACGGTAAATGCGGATGCTTGTGCCAAGGCACATTGAATGCGAATGCAGGTGCAAGAAGCACATTGGAATGCAGGTGCAAAAGCACGATGATTGCGGATGACATGCGATGCAGGAATACCTGAGTCAAAGGAGTAGCCGAAGGTACCAGACAGAACGAAGTTTGTTGACGAAGAGTTCGAGAGGGGGAGTGCAAGAGGTCGTAAGGCTTCTTGAATCCGCCCTGGAGCAAGGTATATGGCTTGAGCCTCACTCCATGCAAGGTAGACACCTCCGACCGAGTTCCGAGGAGCGATGAGGAAGCTAGCATTGAAGTCGTTTAGATAGCGAAACCATTGGAGAAGCAATGAAAGATAGGAGGCGCGCGAATGGCCCCCGAGAAAAGTAGCCGACCGAAACCAAAGCCAATCCAGCCAACACCAGAGCTAAACCAAGAAAAACCAGAGGCTTGAGGACAGCGAGCGCAGGCAGGGAGAGACGGGCGGGGTCGACATGAGAGTCAACAGCGGTACCCCCCATTGGCCCAAAAATATACTTACTACTACGTACACGTCAACCTTGTAGTGATGAAGTAAATGTACAGGTTTGGAGATGAATGGAGTTGAAATGTACGTAGAATGGGGCTTCAAACAAGTGCATTAAAAACCTTCTCGGGAAAACCTCATTGAGGGAAAACCACGAGTAAGGGAAAAAGCATCAAGATTGAGCAGAAGAAATATATGTAAAAGAAAAAGGAAAGTTTTAAAACGTAGCGGATGGGTGGGTGGGCCAAGAAAAAATCAGAGGCTTGAGGACAGCGAGCGCAGGCAGGGAAAGACGGGCGGGGTCGACATGAGAGTCAAAAGAGAGAGACTCCGATCGTCGATCACCGCTGATCCACAAACCCTATTCTCTCGAACACTCGTGCCTCGTGGACGTGAGAATGTCAAATTGTGGACAACAAACAAGTCATGTGAGTCAGTTACGGCACTTGATGGACAGCGGCAGTTGGCGGCATTTGGTCGGCATCATCTGCGGCTTCAATGCGATCACTGAATCCTGCCCCACAGACACAGTAACTTACGAGCGTCGTACGCTTCGTCCCTCCCTCAATTCATGGTGCGCAGAAGTAAATATATGCATTGCACACTACTATGAGTAGTATCATATCTCTGAATCTGGGTCCATGCCATCCATACCCCCAGCTACGCGACGTATTCGCGGTCGACGTGGCGTGCCTGCAGGAGATTCCAAAGCACGTCTCTTATCGCCCGCAGACCTGTCATGAATAATTTGGGGTGAATCCGGCATGTCAGGCATCTTTTCAGGGACACCAATCCGAGTCTCCTCAACCTTGCTGATGCTGATTTTGGATATAAAGCCGCATGAACTCTCGGATCCGCCAGTCCGGATGTGCGTGAGAGTCATGAGGCGGGTGGTGGAAGTGAAGGATTCGAAGGGAAGGTGCAGCCATATACAGTTGAACCGGAAGAGATACATTGGCTCTGCGACCGTTCTTCCATTTGTTGTCTATGACGGGCTTCCATGTCCACCCACGCACGATCAGCATCTCGAGGTGGCTTGACCGCGCGAGGGAAGCCCAGAAGTCTGGACGGATCTCGTAGAACTCGACACCGAGGGTGAGGAGGTGCGGGAAAACGTGCTCCATGAACACATCCTGGCAATGCCAGCCGGAAAGTACGAGTTTGCGCAATGTGGTGTGAGTTGGAAGCGGTCCATGTAATCATGAATTCCACGGCTTCGATTTCACATCCCACGACGCGTTTTTTCGCGAATATCTCTACATGTAAAATCTTAAATTCTTCGAAGGTACATTTCTCCAACTTCGACCGAGGTAAGAGCTTTGAAAATGACTGAGATTCAGCTCCATCGGTAGGCCGCCGGCGAAAGCCGGCCAAATTGATTTGTATTCGCTTTCGGGGTTTCTCTCGCTGCCTGGGTATCAAAAATTCATTTCAGAGCTACAGGGAGTACATATGCATGGTATATAGACTAGCTATCCTCTGAATATAAGCCAGGATGAGTAGCGCCGCAGTGGTTTATAGCCAGAAGGCCGTGGGTATCTATTTCCGCAAGATGTGATTATATAATAGCGGGACCCTCCTTATACCTGGGGCGCGGTTAATCACAGACTAGAATTTGTAGGGACTGAAGGCGCCGAAAGCTGCCTCCAACGAAAGGCGGCGCAGTGAGGGTGCGTCTTGGAAAATATCAACGATTAGCTCGAAATATGGGGTGGTCAAACAGAGCGATCTTAGCTGCGGTACCCTGTCGCGGACCACGTCGAGGTCTTTGAGATTAGATATTTTCACAGCGATACTGTGCCAGCGTCCGCTTCGGCGAATGAGCATCTTTCCCGTGCATTTTGTCGGCGCAGTAGAATGTCAGGGGAGAAGATTTAGAATGAGAGAGGTAGAAGTGAAGTCGTGCACGGGCGTCTGACTAGGGTATGAAGACTGTGGCCCAAAGATCCGGAGTGTTTAGGGCGACAACTCATCCTCATACATGCCAAATTCTGCGTCATCGGCGTGATAGTACTCTGGAACTAGATCTTCCTCCATCTGTGGCGACAACTGAAAGCTAGATTGCTCGGGGAACTCTTCTTCTGTCGTCGTTCTCGTCGTGATGCATTTCTTTTGTCCTTTTTTAGCTGCTCTTGTTCGCGCTTGAGCTTCGTGGATTCCGCCTCAGCTGCCTTAGCCCTACGTTCGGCGTGTGTGGTTACATCCGGAGGTGGTCGATTTTCTTTTCGCGCGGAGGAACTCGCGTCTGTGGCGCGACGAAGGTGCTGACGTTGTTTGCGAGACATTCCTCGCCGTGGTTGGGTCGGCATCACAGAACTTGAGCCACAGCTATGTTGGAGTTGTAGACTAGTATCTAATAAATGTTTTCTTACCTTCACAAAGTGTGCGCTGAGTTTTTTGCAGGCTTGGGCGGCGCGACGAGCGCGAATGATGGGACGAGACGCGTGACGGCGCGTCGAGTCACACTCCTGGACATTTGGTGAGGATTTTGATTTCGGGTATACCCTGACCGTACCGGGCCTTTTTTACGCGACGGCACTTCAAGCCGGCGTGTTTTTGGTCCCAATCTTCAATTCAATGCGGCCGGATTAGAGATTTTCGCGTCGAAATCATACTAACTAAACAGTAAAATCCTGACTGAAGAAGGAAAATTCAAAAAGCTGTCCATTGACATCTCAGGACTGCTCATACAAGATTTATTGTGTATAGATTGTAATATTTTCATGAGTGAGTTTGGCCAACGACACCCGACCATCCTGCGCTTGCAGATTTGGCTGGGGTGATCCCATCACCAAAGTCATCACTCCCATCAAGATCTCGGTCGGTGCCCACCACCACTAAGAGGCTGTGTGCCGGAACTCGACTCCCCCTCGCTTCCGTCACACGGACGTCTTTCGCTGATTGTCTTAGATAAGACATTCGTCTTGAAAGACGTACCGCATCTTTCCCAAACACACCACCAGCACTTGAAAGATCACTCAAAAGACGCATATTCCGACGGAAAGATAGGTCAAATGAAATATACTGTATTACTAGTTACAACACGTACATAAGTAGTAACTATCGCTATGGGTTCACCACGGGCGTTCATTCGCTCCGAGAGAGAAGATAAGTTGATGCGCGCCGCCATGGGGGACGGGAGGGCGACGAAGGTCGTATAACGAAGCATGAGACAACGGCAAAGACTTGATGCAGATTCCATGGACGTGCGCGGGCACTGAAGTGAGCTGGAGGGCGGATATGGAGGGAGGGCAAAGGCGCGCGTCGCAGGGCCACGGTCCACGCGGGACGGGGGAGTAGAGTGATGCTCACCTTCAACCTAATCTTGAGGCTGCGGGCTATATCCAACTCAGGGTTTGGGTTTGAGGGCGTTGAGGACTTGTACTAGTTGTAGACTTGAGAGCGCTTGTGCGGCTTGCGCTGGCGGCATTGAAGACAAGTTGCGGTATTGGAGAGGCGGGGGAGATGCCGCCGTTGGCGCCAGCTGTATCCGAGCCATTTGAGTTGTTGGTCGAGGAAGAAGTTGGGGGTGCAGGAGAAGTAGCATGCGGCAGTGGTGGTAGAGCGAGAGCTGAGGTCGAGGTCGAGGGCGTGTACATGTGTGCGGATTCATGCGGGTGGGGATGAGGGTGTGGGTGGGGTGGATCGAGAGGTGATAAATACTTCCAACCCCCTCTGTGTTGCTCCTCAAGTGTCGCCGACCTCGGCGCTCAAGCTGCAAATCTCATCCAGCTCTAATCAAGTTCTGCCAACCAGCAGTACTCGTCAAGACCATCGGGCTCAAGTCGTCTTCAACACCGCAACTCGCCTCTCTCCCCTGGCTACTCCAGACCTGTACCCAGCACCACGGGTATCGCGATGGATGCTGCTGGTTTAGGATCTGGTGGTGGTGGTGGTGGTGAGTATCCGAAGGAGTACAGCATCTTCGTGGGGGATTTGGCCCCGGAGACGTCGAATAGTGATTTGGTTGCTGTGCATCTTGTGACTGTACTTGTTCACATTCATGGAGCTATCAGGAGGCAGCCATAGTATTGCTTGGGTGAGGAGAAGACAACCGGGGGATACTTATAACCAGCTGAGCTCCAGGTCATGGGAATGCACGAGTGGGCACCCAAGAGAAGAAGACGCCGGACGAGGGCATTCCCAAAAGAGACCACGACTAACGACAACCCAGCGGTCGCCACTAAATTAGCGGCTCAGAGTCTTTCTCCGCCCTCTAAACCGACGGTGAATGCCACCCCCACGACTCCCCCCCATGCCCCTCATCTGCCCACCTTGTCCGCCTCGAGCACTTACTCGACTCAGCTCTTGCAACGGTGATCGTCATCCTTGACACCGACCCTACCTCGACCCTCTCGCTCCGCGCAAGTGATGCCCTTCGCGCCCTTTGTCGGCGCATCGACCTGGGGGCACTGTGGTCGTAAAACCCCGTGAATTTCACTTAGCCGTTGCATGAATTTCGCGATTCAACCAATTTTCAGGTGAATTTAGATTCACGTAGTTGGAAATTCAGGTACCTGATTCACGTACTTCCTGTATGCCATGCTGAGCTACGTGAATATCACCTTTTTATTGGGTGAATGAAAGTGCATGAATTTGGCTTGGGATACCTATATTCCAACTACGTGAAATTCACTTGAAGATTGGTTGAATCAAGTCACCTGGAATCGTTGAAAAATTGCAATTTTAGCCAAGGTGGGACTCTCTGAAATTCACTCTCAAACTGGGTGAAATTCATGGCGTCAGAGTTGCTCCGAGCAAGGTACATGGTTCCGGTCATCAGTACTGGTTGCGCTCACCCTATACATATCAAGAAATTCAATCTAAGTATATAGTGTTCGGTAATTTGTATTGCAACTAAGTAAAGTCATATATATTCTAGTAGTTAGTACAGATAGTAAGCAATGTTATAGTATGTAGTAGGATTCCAGCGATGTCTGGTCAAAGCAAGAGTGGCCCAATTGATTTTTCGGCTCATTCATCATGCCTGTGGCTGGCTATGTCTCGGCTAGACATAGCCAAATGATCCTACGTGATCCCGGCACTTTCGACTGATCCTACCTGTCAAACTCGGCTGTTGCCGTGTGAGCACAACTCACTTTCCCCCAGGAGAGCCACTGGGAGGTCCAGATGTACAAATTAAATATGTAAATATACGCTATTAAATGACTGATGAGAATTCTTAATTCATCTTTTGACTTGGAAGGTTTCGGCTCAAATTGAGCTCGAAACTGGGGCAACAATGGTTCATGGTGCAATGGGCACACAATATTCTGTAAGGATCAATTGAGGCTCAATTAGAGGCTCTCAGATAGAATCTAATCATGTGCATTTCACAGTAAATTTGTACAATGACACAGAAATGCCAACAACTTGTGATAACAATTCTTCCTTGTCAACTTGTCAAGCGAACATTGCTTCGAATCCTTTTTCAGATTAGGAGACAAATCTAAGTAGAGGCAGGGAGTGAGCTCAGGTAAATATAATTGAGCCAGACAGTTTATTACTGACCTGCACTCAGTTTTTGAATGTCGGTTTTGAAACTGGCCTCGCAGCGCCGGCAAAAATTCATTGAGGTACCTGTTTGTCTAATTTGACTACGTAACAGGTACCGGTCAGCGCACACCAAATTTAAAAGTATACCTGCAGAACACTCTGAACTGTTGAAGTAGTGTTCGGGTTGAACTCAGTTGCCAAGAAGATCCAGAGATGAGAATGGCGAGCAAAATGCAGTTCAAGCCTTGTATTGAGGCTTGGTTCAGATGTGTATTGGATAGTATACAGCTGAAGAAACTGTGGACCAGAGACGTTGAAAGTTTTGCTAATTTGCAGTTTCCTAGGCTCAGATACATGTAGATTTTGGAGTTTAAAATTTGAATAGCTGCTAATATGTGTAGAAAGTTGGTATATGCAGAACACAGTCCTGAGCTAGGCCGCAGAGGGAGGTGAACAACGAGGAATTGAACCAGACGGCGAGAAGCCAAGGAGAAGCGCCCATTTAGCGCCCGACGGAAATTGCCGTGTTACGAGAGATTACGAATCTTGAATTCGATTCGCTGTGTCCTGTGTTTCTTTTCGGAATTAGCTCCGAGGGGACATAGCCAGAAATCAAGATGACCTACCATAAAGAGATAGGAAATCAAGATGCAAAATTGCTCTTTGCACGATTACCACGGCGTCTGACAGCGAGAAATTCGAGGCACGGAATCTCTGAGGTTTGTTAGAGGTCTCTCTTTTTTCCCTTTCTTTCTCTCTTTTTTCTCAACTTGAAAACTTGATTTAATCTCCGCAGCCACAGACATAGGACATAAGCCCGCGTGTCGAGCGACCCACTGCCAATTTTACCGACAATTACTTACATGAGTGTTTCACCGCCACTTACACCAAAGTCATGCTCAGAGACTAGCTAAATACCCTTCCCGAGCCTTTCTGAGCTCCAGACAGCTTCTGAGTACTAGACACTGGAAATTTTTTAAGAGCCTCCCCAGACCCCCCCTCCCCCCCACCCGCGGTATGAAATTTTAATCCCGATTCCCCCTTGAACGCGCACGTAGATCTTGATTTGATGTGATACCAGATCGTGGTCTGTCGCATGATTTCCCTTGAGAATGCCAACCCGTCCATGCTGACACAGTGGCCGCGGTAGTACGTCTGTCTGGAGACTACTTTTTCGGAAGCTCCCCGAAGAAAACAAAACAAAACAAAAGTAGTAATGGCCACGTGCTTCGTTGCTTTTGCGCCTGCCTTTGGCCAAAGCGGCGAGCTTCAAATGTATCAAATCACAGATTCATCTCTGAGCCGCGCGGTATCCGACTTTCTGCGCGATGCGAGTGCCTTGGTACGGTCTAGCGAAGTCTTTCCTGTTGGAAGGAGGTGATTATGTCATCGTCACCATGTACTCAGCCTCGTCACCATGTACTCAGCCCCTGTCGTCATGTACTTACCCCCTGTCGTAGTCGCATCTGATTCATTCCTTTCTTGCCTTCTACCACCATCTCAACAGGTTATGGGCCCTCAGCTTCCTTTTATTTGCTTCTGCTGCTGAACCCCAACTCATTTATCGTTCTTTTCCATTCCATAAACCCGAATTCGACACATGACGACGACCGAGAGACCTTGGGGAGACAGCCCTTGAAGGACGACCACTCTCAGACGGAGAGACCTGCGGGAGACGACCCACCCGCGGGACGACCACTCTCAGACCGGGAGGACCTACGAGAGATGACCCCCTCGAGGACGACCACCTTCCAAACCGAAGGACCGGTGGGAGACGACCCCCTCACTGGACGACCACCTTCACGCCCGAGAAGGACCGGCGGGAAACGATGCCCTTGCTGGACGACCACCTTCTGTCCTAATGCGAATATCGAAAACAGTTTATGTTATCCTCGACATCGTTCATTCTTTCATCCGAGCCATCCCGTCACGCCGATTTCGATGGTGTATATTGCCGATGAAGATATGCGACGACTCCAGGGGGAGCTTAATTTGGTTTTGGTTCTACATTTTGGCTTCGTACTCGGTGCGATGAGGGGGAGTGTTGGAAGGAGGTGATTATGTCATCGTCACCATGTACTCAGCCTCGTCACCATGTACTCAGCCCCTGTCGTCATGTACTTATCCCCTGTCGTAGTCGCATCTGATTCATTCCTTTCTTGCCTTCTACCACCATCTCAACATTTCCTAGCCTCGTTTCGAGGCACGACAACTTTAGTAGCATAGGCGCTCGCGAACGCCTATTGATGGCGCCGAGCGCCTATTCCGTCGGTCCAACGCCTATTCCCTCATCGAGCGCCTACTGCGCGGCTACCGACGGCAATCTTCGGCATTTGCGCAGCGCCGCGCGCCCTCTTGGCGCGCAGTACGTGAAGAACAATAATGCCCACTCAATGCCGTGTAGCCGGCGACTGTGCTTTGAGGCGGAGATTATTTGTGCAAGTTCGAGCTCATTATATTGATTAAAACTTTAAGAATATTTTAAAAAATGTGCGACGCTACACAGCGCCAACTCAAGAAACTACTACACTACTTTTACTACTGCCCCCAAACGTCCCAATTTATGATTTAATGATAACACGACCTATAGTTATCCCTGTACATACAGCACAAAATTCAGCGGGACGGAGAAAAAAGGGTCAATTAAAATAGATACGCACATTGCGAAACGGACGGATCCAGCAACAACCCACTCCCGGAAACCCACCGATGCATGCTTGAAGCTACGATCCTCGAAGAAACGAATGTCGGAGGGGGAGATGAAGGATCCAGAATAATTCCGTGCGACTAATTTTGGAATGAGAGCCCTGTTTTCAAAAAGAAATGCCGCATGCGCACCTCGGAAATTCCGATCATCCCTTCTTCCGACGTCTCCTCTTGTGGACTTGTTGTGCACCCAAACCATTCCTTCTTCGTCGTCGCCAGCATCGGTAGCGGCCGCGGAATCTTTGCGAGTCGCGTGAGCAATGTTTTGAGAGCTTCGGGGGAAGCAATCCTGCGCTGATGTCCGTCAAATTTTCAGCGGAAAATCAGAAAATGAGCGGTAAGCTTACCGCAGATGAGACGACTTAGAAGCTGTTTACTTGGCTCCCGACGTCGTTGGACTCGGCCTTGGTCGTGTTGAGCATGGGTGCGTCGATAGTAAGGAAGGTAAGTGGATGAGCGAGAGAGGACGATGCGGAGGTGGGGGTTGGGAGGAAGAAAGGGAATGTACGTGAACATTGATTAGCGACAACGATGATCTCGTACTTCGGAACAAACTTGCCTTCGCATATGGTGTTCGGTGGCGCAATAGGCGTTCGGGTCGGGAGTAGGCGCTCAACGCCTCTTTAGGCGCTCGGCGAACGCCTATGCTACTAATCCTGTATGTACTCCTCGTTTCTTATTGAATTTAGCAATGTTTTCGTTACGCAATGGCCACCTGAGGACCATTACCGACAACTTTTCGAAAAGTGTCACGCCTTGGCTACTATGGTGTGGGACCTCACCTTTTCATACTGATTCCAAAGCCGGGGCAGCTTCCACCGGCGAGACCCGAAACTGTTGTGGTGGCCATTCATTGGCCCATCACCTTCGGCCACAAACATCTCGCCGCCGAACGAGATGAAAGACATCGGGCGAGCAGCCTCCGTTTTGCCACAGTCGCCATTACACACTTCACCCCAGCACACAGACGCTGAAGTGCTAAACCTGGACAATGATGTGGCAGCGTCATATTCTCAGATTCTCGAGGCAAAGTTGGACCAGTGACTTGGACTGTGGAGTACATAAATGACCGAAGTTGGTATCTACTCTTCGCGTCGTCTAGCATTCGGATTGACCTTGAACTTGTTTCCAGGCAAATCTGCAACGGAAGGAGAATGCTGGATTCGTGCTTCTCCTCAAACAAGGTGTCACAAAGACGTTTGGTAGAACCTCAATGCAGCTACTCAATCGATACCAACCACAATTTAGACCGAGAGATCATATGAGGTTTCTTCATAAGTCAGACGTTATAGTGTGATCGTTGTCCCATCTCCCTCAAGTATATATATGTCTGTAATGCCGGTGCCCGGCTTACAGAAGAGGGGGAGCTTGCGTGAATTCCGTGTAGTGCTGCCGCAAGGTGGAGGCCCTCGGAGGCGAGGTGACCTCACCTTGACTCCATTACTTTGTATGGTAATCGAGGTGATGGCGCCTCGATACTATTCTCGGAGACATCATCTTTTTGTTACGCAAACACGCGTGGACAGTCTGTGACACTCGCGTCGCGGTTTACTTTCTGCTCCTAATTTGACCCTCTCTCGCATTCAATGTGCTGGAATTCCGATGAAATATTGTGTAACACTCTTAAGGAAGACAAATCTACGCGTTATAGTGCATTTATTGAGCTCAATGGATGCATATTTGTTGATTTTGACTTGCATGCAGTGTTCCTCCTAAGGGTTAAGCCTTAGAATGAATTAACCCTTAATTTCAAGTTAATGCTAAGGCTTAACATGGAAGGTGGATCCATCTTAACCCTTAATTAAGCCTTACCTTGGATTACGTCACCTTCTCGGCTACGTTCGGCAGGTTCGGCAGCTGGGTTGGCAGCTGCCCAAAGGCCCGCGGCACTAAAAGGAATTCTCAATGGCAGTGTCCAGCAGGTTCTGTTGATTCTGCTTATCTCCTGAAGCGCGTCGGAACATGGGTAAAGCCCTCAGCTTGACTACCTGCATTGCTCCTGGCGGAGCAATTTCAGTCCACAAACATCAAGTCAGCCAAAACTCAGCTGGAGCAAGCATAAGAAGCAAAACCGCTTTGGAACTCCCCCAAAAAATCCATCTAAAAAGCCCGGAAAAATTGTATTTTTCATCCTAAGGCCCCTTAATATGGAGCCCTTAATAACCTTATTAAGGCCTTTAAGGCCTTAGCCTTCGGAGGTGCCCTTAATAAGGCCTTAAGAAGGAACACTGCTTGCATGTAGAATTGAGAGACAGGGGTTGGATGGCACAGCGGTAACCATCCCCTAAGGTTGACCACGCGCACATTGCCAAGGTCGCAGGTTCGAATCCTGCAGCCCCCACCCTCGGAGAAACAATTTAGACACTCCGAGATTCCGCCGCGCCGATTTCGGCTGACCAACCTCATGACCACACTGGCACGTGATCGCCCCCACGATCGTGTCACTCACGCCAAGCGGTAGTGCGGCACCGACAACCCCGTTTGGAGAAACACAGCCCCTCGTTGCGGGAATCATTGCAGAGAGTTTGAAGGATCAAGGGCAGCCGAATGATTACCAATTAGTGATACAGTCAATGTACTGCTAGACTCCGACATGGGCCGATAAACGGCCCGCAGTGAGGATAATGGAATATTGATTGATTGATTGATGTAGAATTGAGAGGACTTTTCAAATGTTCTGGGCTCGAAATTAGTCTCAAAAAAGTGTGTTCTGTACTGTTGAATTAAAAAATGTGCTTTTACCGCTCATTCCATGCAACTGGTCCCCGTAAACTCATCTGTGAGTAAGTTGATCACTTGCTCACAATCTTACCGAAACGGGGAAGGGTTGCTCAGCATTTGTGTCTACATATAACTTCAGCAATTATAGTAGCTCTATGTAGCATTTTAAGCCATGATAGCCGTGTATCATTCAATCTATACTGCTCTTTTCCTATAAAACACATTAATCATATGTAGCTCAATCATGAGTCCCAAACAACTTTTCGCTTCGCAAAAGCGATACATTCTATATTGTGTAGCATATTAGACCCCTTTCCCCACTCTACAGGGCCTCAATGAACAAAACGATGTAGAAAGAGTGAAGTTCGAGTCCGTGCGACAGAGAATTTCCAAATATGGATGACCTCGGCCGTCACCTTGAGGCAAGGTGATGTCACCTCAAGGCGGGACGAATGAGATGATGGTGGTCCACGAAAGAGAAAGGTCCGGAACTGGTCGGCTCCTCTCTGCCGCTGTCACAAAACGGCACACTGTCTTCCCAGGCTCAGTAGTTTACCGCGCGACAGCTGTCAGGAGGGTCGGGTTATTATGTAAACGATTATTTCGAAATCGAAAGAGTTTCCCACACGCCATTTCCGCTATATTCAAGCGGCAGCATTGATTCTGCCTGAATTCTCTACAAGATATAGTCTGGGTAAGCTATATTAATACCCCTGTTAATTTAGAATGCTCAATTTTGGCTGAGGAGAGTGCTAACCTCAACCTTTGCCCTGGTTTGCAGCCAACCGGCATTAACCGAACCAATTTTGATGTCGGCCCTTTCTCTACCTTTTTCGTTCGTTCAAGCGCGTAGGCGAATGAGCAAAGGTCAAGATTATGGTGGGTGGTCTCAAATTTAAATGACGCGCTATAAGCTGCATCGACGTGCCGTGTTTTTGATGATTAGGTAATAAGCCGACCCTCCAACCGGCGATCAAAGGATGTTGACAGACCACAACACACCGCAGGTACGAGGACTCTTGTGTTGTTCCGTCTGTTTCCAAGAGGACTAGGCTCAGACAGTGTTTCCATTTTTGTTCAATTGCTTCGTTCGGTTCGGGTCGGAGACAGCCACATAGGTGTGGGTGTGGGGAGCACGCCGCGGTGGCAAATACTGTAGCCTTGTGTATGGGTGAAACGTAACGCGTCACGCAGACTCCGTTTCGTTTCAACCGTTTACGCGAAACGCAGGGCTGGTTTCAATGAAAGGTGCGTGACACAGAAATGACAAAAAATCCAATTTTGCTGCTGAATTTATTTTTGCTGTTCGAATTTTCTTCTGGATTCCAAAGCAATGCTCCTGGCTGAATTTCTAGCCTGTATTTTACAGTGGGACGGTCGGGGGACTGACAAATTTGCCTTTGAATCCTAGCTTCAAGTTAATTTTTACCAGATAAGAAGGTCCTGGCAGTCATTGTAAGCTCGAAATCAATATTTACCTCGAGAACTGTCGTTTCTAGCCACTATTTTGAAGCTGTTTCTTGCAGCCGTTTTCAAAGTTTTTGAGGTTGTCACGCGTAACTACCAGGTCGTTTCTGGTTTCACGCCTTGCGTTTCAGGTCACGCTCGAAAGTCCGTTTCACCCATACACAAGGCTACAGTATGGCATACTAGTACTTGAACCGCTGGCGCCGTTACCCAAGCGTAAATACATATCATAGTCAGCCGTATCTATCAAGTAATGAAGATTATCCTTGTTTGAGCCGAACGCAGGACACATATAAGCTCCCGAATAAAGTACTTCATGAAAATGAAGTCCGTTTCCTTCGGTTCCTCATATACAAGACATCCGTCCCACATCGTATTCGGCTTCCAGGTGCTGGGCTTGAGCATATGTATGCTGTAGAGAATTGCACTGAGGAAGTAGAACCCCCTGACTTTCCCATAGCTGGACCATGAAATTCACGATTCACTGAATTTTGCAGTGAAATTATGTTCATGGGGTTCCAGATTCACATGGCCCAGTCCACAGAGTTGGTAGAGGGTCCCGTCAACTACATGAATTTCATATTGGGATGCAATGAATGAAAGTTGGGGATTTTATGCCATTGAACCCGTGTATGAACTCCATGAAATTCACTTGAAGAGTACGTGATTCCACGATCTTCATGGGGCTAAAGGTGCCTCGACCAAGGTACATCATTCAGGTCACCAGTACTGGACACACAGAAGCTATGGTGGGGTGACTTCATGTCGCACCGGAATTTTTAGAATTTCGACTGAAACCCAGCCAGATCAACTCGAAATACCCAAGAGTGGGTGTTTTCCGGAATTTTGGACCGTGGGAACTTTTTGATGGGAAATGGCCAAATTTTTTCCCGAGAAACAGGTTTTCAAGGGGCGTTGGGGTAGAGCTTTAGAGATCTCAAGTGGCTCCTATGAGCTTATTTTGGACCCCAATACTCAAATCACTACTCATTGGTGGAATATTGGGTATTGATGGGCCATCAAATCGACCCCCAACAGAGCCATTTCGGATCAATTTCCGCTTTAGGATGGCCAAATTTGTGGTCAAAATCACGAAATTCAACAGGGAATAAATCTGCTCCATACAATCTCTTCTACTCTTCAAAAGGAAGCCATTTATGCAATATCAAGAAATTTGGGTGACTGTCACACAAGTTATTAGCGTCACAATGCCGACCATAAAACTTTGTCCACGAAGTCACGTCCCCCCACCATACTTTCAAATTCTCAATGGTGAAAAGTATTGTATAACTGAGTACCATAAACAAATACATAAGTATTAGTGTTCGAACTAGAGTAATAGTCAATGAATATAACGATGTTGAATGTATAAGAGGTTGGTACTTGCGCCAAGCAAGAAGATTTTTATGTATTTTTGCCAAGGGGTATTCAATCTTAAAATTTTCTATACAACGTCGGAAAAGTGATTGAAGACCCTTCTGACCCCTCCCTGGCTACGTAATGCTGATGTAAGCCTGCCTAATACAGTAATTTATTGACAGTTTTCTTACGATCCGAGGATACTTTTGCTCGAAAGTGCCTGTTTTGGGAATATTTTGCCGCCAAAAACCCATAGCAAAATGATTCCTTGGTTTTCTTGCGTCTTTCTGGCAGAAGACTTCCTGCATCTGGCTTGGGTCGGGGAACTCGGCGGACGGTTAGTATTATGTAATATATTACATTTTTTTCCTTTTTTTTTTCCTCGACCCTCCCCAAACGTGTTTTTGAAGCATTCTGCAACTTTGTCCAAAAAGTGAAATAAGAGGTCCGGGACCCACCCTCCCTGCCAAGGCGGTGTCTCGGCTTTTGCCGGTGAACACCCCTTGATTTTTGCCTTGGTTTTCATACACTCTTGGAGTGAAATTCATGTGCTTTTGGAGGCAATCTGAGCATAGTGAAACTGAATTCACTTAAACCTGGATGGTATCCACTGCAAAACTATGTGAAAAAACATGATGGAATGTTCCACTCACATAGTCGGACCCAGTGAAAATTTCTAGGTGAAATTCACAAGCTCTCAGTGGAATTCATGGCATTCTCCTGTGACTTTCCCCACAAGATTGGATGGAAAAACTAAGGGAAAGTCAGGGGACTCTACGACCACAGTGTTGTCAGGGGCACTTCGAAGTTCGAAAAAATATCACGTGGCCGGTGAAGGAGTGACCAAATTATCGGTTACTTTTTGTAACACTTGGTGCGTTTTGGCCGTTTCTACGGTTGGCCGTGGAACCTTGGTGTGCTTTCTGGGGGTTTGGGAGCCTAGCTGTCAGGGGAACCCCTGTTCTGCGCAGCGTGACGCAAAGGGACTTGGGCACTTCTTTGGTTTCTGAGGTTGTTCTGAGGTCTCTGTGAGTGAGGCTTCCGGATGAGCACTAACCCACAAACACAGGGAACACAGAGACCGGACAGGCGGGAATCCGAGAAGACGACTCCCCCAACCCAAAGAGATTTCGTTAGATGGAACATTAGATTAGAGAATCATGATGGGACGTGGTGCAAAGGTAGAACACAGATACTCCGAGACAATGAAGATGTAAAAATTGAACGTAGCCACTTAACCAAGTTGGCTTGTGAATATGAGGGTTCATACCATTCAAACGTCCAAAAAGAACGAGAGCGATAAAGGTAACGGGAATTGTATAAAGACTCGCACAGTCGAGCCGGCCCAGGAATCAGGAAGCGGATGAGCATATCACGACAAAGGTTGAGTAGAGAGATTTGAGGGAATGTCAAACCCGTAGTAACAAGTCAGACGAGGACAATTTAGCAAAATTCGAAGCGGTTGCACGGCAGGGCAGAGATCTAGGATACGAGCAAGAAATCTAGAATAACCAAGAGAGGGTAAGAGTTGATAAAATACAGAGGTAAATGGCGAGGGACCGAAATTTGTTTTGAATTCAGCCCCGACGCGTTGAAATAACGAGCTCGAGAAAGTAAGCGCCGTTGTCGCGAACACACACTGACATATACCCTTTGAACAGTACTGAGAAACAGGGATGGGACTATGTAAAGTGCCCTGTTCAAGGTGAGAACTTCCGGGAGAGCCAAATTTACGACACAATGGAGATGCGAAACTTGAGCTATGAAAATTCATGACTTCTGCGAGAATAGCTCCCTATAGTAATTGAACCAGGTGCAGGCACGAAGACATAGCACACCGTCAAAGCGAACGGTTACAATCCCAGATTAGCGAATACAGAATCAAAACCGTTGAATTGAGAGAAAATATGGGCTAAATGTTCAATTTGGGAAGCCAAATCGGCTGAAATGAACGATTCGACACCGAACTGGACAAGTAGATTGTCGGGTGAGCCATAAGATGAACATGAAGCAAGGAAAAGGTGACAGAAAGCAAGTTTCACAAAGAAGGGCGGAGACTCAACAATTCGGCTTCACTCGAAGAGGAAAATGCAAACAGTACTAGTATACGCACCAGCGTGCTTTAGCAAGGAGATCAATGTCAAACAGACAGAAATATGAATAGTACGTAGCAGTGAGGGCAAAAGTATACCCGGATATAAAAACGAGTCACAGCGGCATAAAGCTAGTGTTGCCGCGGCTCGGCTTCGGCTAGCTCGGCTCGGCTTTTGATGGCTCCAGAGCCATCACCGCAAAAAAGCCGAGCCGAGGCTATTTTTGACGGCTGGCTTACGTGGCTTGCGGCTCATCCACGGCTCCACAACGGCTCAGCAAGCTTTTCACAAAGGTGCAATATCAGGACTGTATATCGACCGCACAACATAGGAATAGCATACAGACACCCATTCTAGTGTTTTAAGAATACTCACAGGCTCTCTTGACGCTGTCGACACTGGCGGGCCACGTTGCTCACTAAATCTTTATTAAATTTATTTTTAAATACATTTTCTCATGCTGACGAAAACACTACAAATGATGCGCAGCCGTGAAATATGAAGGTGAAGGGCATTGGGGATTGCAAATGTGTATTTAAACAGCATTTGCAGCCTTGGGCAGTGGGTGCGCAGGCTGAGCAAAATTGTGGTCGAGCTGCGGCTGAGCCGGGCTCAAGCCGGCTTGAGCCTGAGCCGAGCCACGTGGAGCCGCCCTAGTAACGGCTGGCTCAGCTCAGCTTAAAATAGCTCAGCTCGGTCGGCTAGCCGGAGCCGAGTCGAGCCGCGGGCAACACTTTTGAAAGCGAGCTGCATATCGATACTCAGCCTCAAAGGCAGGGAGGCATACCAATCGAACGTGCAGAAGTGTGACGTTTAGCATAGTAACAAATGGAGGCATCGCAGGGGCGCTGAGGCACGAAACAGAGATGAAAGCAATGGAGCATTGAAAGAAATCAATACTCGCTTCGTAGCGCCCATGAACAGAGCATAACACAGCGGCATACCGGCACGCCGAAAATGAAATTCAAGCCGGGAAATTCAGCAAACAGGCTGCAGCGGCGTTCAACATAGCATGCAAACGCAGGGATTGACAGCGGTTGACGGGTCGCACGGGCCAGCTGCAGAGCATGCGAGGCAGGTACAAACCAGCATACAAGCGAAATAATTTGTCGCAGCGGCCCGAAGGCATGCAAACGGAATGGGCATAGCAGCGGTGTACAGACCAGCATGTTGGATTTTTGCCGGTAATGATGCCGAGATCAAATACGATGAATAGGTTTGCAATCACACTATGGTTAGATAGAATGTGTGTTAGGGGCAAACAGATGCCCTACACTGTAGATTCAGGCTGGTATTTATACTACAGTAGGTATTCTAGCTAATTCTACTAGGTTCTGCAAATGTGAGTCAAAAGAATATTCTAGAGAGTTCTCGAGGAGGTGCGTCACAGCCTCAGATTTCCAACACTCCCCCTTGACGCAACATCCGAGCCTCTATCAAATCCAGCTCCCCCTGGACCTCACAACCGTGTCTAGACTCCCGAGTTGGCACAGTACACAGTGCTATGCAGCCATCATGGCACAGAGGACCATCTCCTCGCACCGGCTCGCACGTCCCCCATCAGACGGCATCACGCCTAACAGTTTCGCAGGACCTGCACGCTCGTAATCGTTACACATCGGAGTTTTCGGGGGTTGGAAAGATAAGCAAGGTAAATTGTGGGGATAGTGGAAAGGCGGATCAATGAAGGCGGAAAAGTAAATGTCGATTAAAAATGGGTTATAGCGTAGGAGGGCGGCGAGGAAGGAATAAACGAATTAGATCTCAAAAGCGAAGTCCCTCATTGAGATCGTCGGCTTCGTCGTATTCTGCCTCGCTGTCGGCGGGTGAGCAACTGCCGCGACAGTATTGCTAGTGCGCGGTGATGGGGAATCACGCGAGAGGTGTCCGCGGCCGCCGCAGTTGAAACATTCAACGGGCTGCCTGCCTTTGGAAAAGGGACACGGCTGATTTCTGCTTAGCGGGGGTAACTGCGGTTGCGAGTCACCAGAGCGGCAGACTTTGCTTCGGGGTCATTCTGACCACGACGACGGGCCTCCATCAAAATGGCGGTGTGAATTTTGGTTGGTTTCTTCAGCAGCTCGGCATCGAGTGCGGCTGATGAGACCCAAGCCAATCGTCCGGCATGGACGTGAGAAGGGCGAGGGAGGAAAACGGGGGTCGGCGAGGGGATAGCCGTAGGTGCGGAGTTTCCTCGGCATGGCTCTTCATAGAACGCAAATGCTCTTGAATGTCGGTGTCGCCCGTGGCGCGAGTGGAGAAGAGCTGACGGATGGCAATAATGACACCAATGCCGCCGTCGGTCTCGTAGTTCTCCTTGAGCGTCGTCCAGGCCTCGAGCGCAGTTTTGGCGTTGCGCACATCAACAATGATGTGTGGAGCTACGCGAGTACGGATCTGCGTGAGAGCGCGGCGATCAGCTTTCTTCCATGCCGCATCTGGCGGTGATTTTATCAATCGGCAAACCTTGGCGGCAGCGTACGGCTGGATATGATCATCCAGTCCCATGTCGTTGAGTACGTCCTCAATTTGGACGGCCCACGAGGCATAGTTCTCGACACCGGTAAGAGGGTCGAGGGAGAGTCGGTAGGAAGATGACATGATGGGATGGGATAGAGAGGAGCGAGTAGCGTAGCCGGGTTTATCGGAGGCGATTCCGAGATCTGTTTGTGTTGGTTTTTTGCCGGTAATGATGCCGAGATCAAATACGATGATAGGTTTGCAATCACACTACACTGACTCGGAAAGTGTATCGGATCACCGGGTTCTAAAACTTTGGGCAGTTACTGAGGTTGGAGTGTGAGAGGAGTTTCTAAAGTAGATAGTGTATGAAGTACCTTACCATGTACCCTTTCTACACATATAAGCTTGAGGTCCAATTCTGCGGTGTTGTGGCAAGAGAGTGTGATCATCGCGCACACGTGATCCAATTGTTTTTCCCTGTTTGACGGCTGTCACATTGTTTAATCCGAACCACCACAACGACGCTCTAAACTCCGCTTTCTCTGCATACAACTCATTCTCTACATCATGTGCGACACCTCTGCCACGAAGAAATCAGCTATTGTCGCGCTGAAGGAGGCTGGCTGGTCGAATCGGGACGTGGCAGAAAAGGAAAATGTTGCGCCCTCTACCGTCTCCAGAATCAATGCCCGCTACAGACCAACCCACAATTTTGACGCGAAAACTCCCAGGCAAGGTCGCCACGTAAAATGGACGAGCGGGACATCCGTAAAGCACTCAGATTGCTGTCTTCAGGCAAAGCCAAGAATGCTTCGGACTTGCAGAGGAAATATTTCCCCCATTTGCACGTCGATACAATCCCGCGCTGCCTCAGAGAACAAGGTTTGAACGCCTATGTGCGTCAATCTCGACCCTTGTTGACACCAGCCCACCGGAGGAAGCGAAAAGAATGGGCAGAACAGCATTGTTATTGGACACCAGAGGATTGGCGGGCGGTGATATCCTCAGATGAGTCAAAATTTAATATCATTGGGTCGGATGGGCGGCAGGTGGTGTTGGAGGGAGCCAGGGCAAGCAAGCGACCCCCGATATACCAAGAAGAAAGTCAAACACGCGCGGCGGAGTGTGATGGTGTGGGGGTGTATTACCCGATATGGTGTCGGACAACTTCACCGGATCGACGGAATCATTGACCGCTTCGGTTACACCGACATCCTGGCCGAAAACCTCCCGCGGACCCTCGACAAGCATGATTTGGATCGCTCGACCGTCTATTTTCAGCAGGATGGCGATTTCAAAGCATCGCTCCAAGCATGCCTTGGGGTGGCTCGAGCTTGAAGGCTTCGATGTTCTTCCCTGGGCGCCAAATTCACCGGATATGAACATCATTGAGAATCTTTGGGATCATCTGGAGACCATGGTGCGCACTAGGACCCACTGCCGAAGAACAAGGAGGAATTATGGGCCGCTTTGAAGGAAGAGTGGGAAAAAATTGATCTGGCATATATCGACAAGTTATATGACAACTTGCCTACTCGGGTGCGGGATTTGTTGAAGGCAAATGGTGGGGAGACCCGTTACTAGTGGCTGGTATGGTTATTTCCACCAACGATGCCTTGAACGAGCGGTTCTGACTTCAATTTCCTAAACCGGCCAAAACCAAAATTATGATTGGATCACCCATCATCACCAAACTGGCCATCCAGCGCCGAATTTTCAGTTTGCTTGCCTCGATATTTTACATGTATATATTACACCTCATTACTATCTGTTTTGCGTGCATAAAAACTCGGGAAGACTCCTACGCTCTAGCGCGCGAGCAACATCTTTCTCACGAGTGACGTGATCCGATATTATTTCCGAGTCAGTGTATGGTTAGATAGAATGTGTGTTAGGGCAAACAGATGCCCTACACTGTAGATTCAGGCTGGTATTTATACTACAGTAAGGTATTCTAGCTAATTCTACTAGGTTCTGCAAATGTGAGTCAAAAGAATATTCTAGAGAGTTCGCGAGGAGGTGGGTCACAGCCTCAGATTTCCAACACAGCATACCAGCAAAAAAGTTTGTCGCAGCGGCACGAAGGCATGCGAACGGAATGGGCATGGCAGCGGTGAACAAACCAGCATACCAGCGAAAATAACTCGTCACAGCGGCACGAAGGTAACAGTAGATTTTTGGAGATCCCAGACGAAGAGCATCTGAGATTTGGACCTGGACGATAACAGTACACGATTTGGACAATTTACAGAGAAGCTTACCAAATGATAAACCGCAACGCAGCGTTGTTCGCATGCTCCGCAGTGTTCAGAGCATGCGAACAAAATAATGGGCAGTGCAGCATGGAAATTGCAGCATGCAGGCCGAAATAATACTGCAGAGGCACGGAAATTCCGGCGTACAGGCCGCAGCGGCTCACTGCGGAGCATGCGAACGGAATAAAGAGCACTGCAGCATGCAAATTGCAGCATACAGGCCGAGATAATCAGAGGCACGGAAATTCCAGCATACAGGCCGCAGCGGCTCACTGCGGAGCATGCGAACGGAATAAGAAGGCACTGCAGCATGCAAATTGCAGCGTACAGGCCTAAGTCGTCGCGATTCTGACCTAGAGAAGAGACCACAGCAAAAGAAAGTTCAGAAGTGATAGATAACGTACCCATTGACACCGAACTGTGGCAGAAGGCACAGGATAACAGTGGCGCAGAGCCACGATTTAATTTGGCGAAAAGGCACATACAGCAAGTGGCGCACATGCACAAGAAATAATCTTTGGCACAAAAGCGCACGAATTAAGTTGGCACCAAGGCATAGAATATGCGGCCTGAAGGCACGGCATAATACAAGAAGGAAACCGAGACAGTAGACTGAAGGCAGTATTACCAGGAATTACTCACATTACTTGCTATGTTAGCCCGCATACCTCCAAGCTTTCATTTCCGAGATCGCTATGTGAATGTTGAGAGGGGAAGTGAACCCACGCGCAAGCCGGTCAAGATGTCGGGACTCGGGATAGGAGAGCCGCTGCCTTGAATGAAATGCTTGCTTGTGATAGATTGAGCGAGAAATGGGGATTGAGCGTGGCCGTCAAGCATAAGGGCGAAGGCCCGATGAATATTGCAATGCCAAGTAGCGTGCATGCTGAGATCGGTTGGAAGAAAGCCTCAGAGAGTGCGAGTCTCGACGGGATAGGGGTAAGAGCAGCACCAGGCCATTGTGACTAGCTGGAAGCCAGGCAACAAGGAAAGACATTGTATTAAAGCCGCGGGAAATGCTGAAGATGAGAGACAAGAAAGCCCAGAAGCCCCTAGACAACGCAGTTCCAAAGCCGAGAGAATTGTCGAGAGAGCGGAAGGCAAAGAGAGAAGATCAATCATCAGTGATCGGCGTCTTTCCTTCACGGAAAGACGGTGAGAGGCATGGTCACACGGTCACGACCTAATATAGGTCGCGCCGTGTCACACTACACAAAATGTCCGTGACGGCTGAACCAACAAAGAATCGGGATGGGAGGACTCTAGAACGTTCTCATCACCCGCTGGAGGTATGGTAGGGTATGGTCGTGTAAAGGGAGGTAAATGGTGACGGATGCGAACGAAAGGCGGTAAACTTACGTTTTCTGGGTGACGTCAGATCGTGCTGAGACGAGAGACGAAATTATTGCGTAAGGACGAGACGAGACGAGACGACGACACGTAGGACTAGGGTGTACAGGTCTTTGATATAAATGGATGGTCCGTCGTTTTGGGGGCTTGCCACTTTCCTCCACTTTCACGCCACAACTTGACTTGGTCTCAAGGGCTTCTTCCCCTCATCACCTCGAAAATTTAGATGTGCCGCTATATAGTAAGGTAGACGACACGCAAATACGGACAACCCTCCAAATCGGGACATAAACCGATGATGTGGTCCTTTTCCCCCCATTTTGCGCAGAATGCCAAATCGGCTCCCAACATTTTGTGCAGAAGTCTCTTGATTGCGATAAGAACCATGTCCAAACTGTGTTGCGGGGCAGGGGAAAAAGTTATATCCAAATCTTGTGTCAGGATCAGGTCTTGATGTGTCAAGTTTCACACGACTACTTGCCACTTCCAGCGGTGAATAACTTTGTCAATTCTGAAGCTGAACTAAAATGGTTTGGTAGTAACATATACAGGATGGGTCTCTACAATATGTTGGGAGCCGATTTTGTAAATTGTCCCTTAAATCTGGGAAAAGGACGGGTTTGATGAAAATCTTGTCCAATCTTCCCGATTTGGAGGGTTGTCCGTATTTGCGTGTCGTCTACTTAGAAAGAGATTATTGCAAGATCTGTCGAAGCTGGAGGCCTGGGCTCGAGATGGAGGAAGGTCAGTCACAACGGCTTAAAAAGTAAATTCTCACAACACACTGACAGCTGGCGGACTGCACCCTCCCGACATGTCACTACAGTGAATATTCCGTGTACCGCAGGGCTATGCGGATTCGGGGGTATGTTGTTCTACATGCACGGAATTGCGGCTTACAGTAATTTGCCATGATTAGCGTTGATAGCCAGAGCTGGAGCTCCAACCGTGAGCGCCCTGAGCTGATGCTGTTGGTTCTTGCCATGCGGTTGGCCAGCATCCGCCGCTAGTGTTTGCATGCCCGGAGTAGTAGGATTGGAATATCCTGGAAGGCATCCAGAAGCAGTTAAGCTCGGAGCAAGCTCAGAAAAAACGGCAGATCACGAGAGGAGGTCCTCAGGTTCGGGTGATGGAAGAACAGCCAAAGACAGTAATGTAGCGGAATCATAGAGGTGCGGTATCGGTAATAGTGATGTGTGGATTCGTTATGTGTGTGTCAGAGCACCCTTACAGCTCCGCTACGACAGATAATACATTTGACATAGTACTTAGACGTTGCCCTGAAGGACTATACATCAGATCAAGTCCGCTGTAAGCGGAAGTGCCGGGGCCTGGAATACAATCTGGGCGGAGATCCCTGGAGATCCGTGCAAATTTTCAGCACCAACCTACGGCAGCGGACGGGCACGGTGGTCGGCAAGAATGTTCCGTGACGCAATTGATCAACATGATGTAAGATGTCGAAATACGGCAATGTTTCCCAGGGAATTTGTGTCAAAACGGCTCGTGTAATTGTTTTTAGCAACAGAACCAGCTCGGTCGGCAGACGTCCGATCTCCAGGTCTCGGAGACAATGGATCGGGGAACGACGAGACAGATGGAAGAGAAGATACGGGGCTAGAGTCGATAACAGAGTCTGCAACACAGAGCACGGTGAGGGTAGGGCTTGTTTGAGTCGCAACGGAGGCATTGGGGAGAGTCGGCGATGAGGTGTCTGGGTAGAGCTGGAGATGCAAACCGGGAGAACGGGGGATGCCTGAATGGCGACAGATACACTCTGTGATCGCTGCTGAGCCGCCTTCGCCAATCCCAACTCCATCCCAGCTCGCATTCCTTCCTTTTTCCCCTCTTTAAAAGACCCCTGCTTCAGGCTTGCGATGTCGATACCATGCCCATGAGAAATGCCCAGAGTGAGAGCGAGCTCGAAAAGTACACGGATAGCGCTATCAAGAGAGTCGCCGCCTGCACTACGGACAGATATCGGAATAGCGCTAGCAATCATCTGAGGAATCCTGGCTTGGACATGAGCGGGGAGAGAGCCGGACATGACGGGAATGGGAGGTGCGTAGACGTGAGGAGGGAACGGATGACGGGGATGATGAGAGGATGTAGGGGAATAGTGGATGCTGGGACGTAGTTCGCGGGGCAGGGAAAGAATCGCGCCTCCAAGATCGCGCAAATATCAGATGGCGCAGGTGAGCGTATGCGCTCGGGTCTCGGGGGTCAATCGCAGAAAATCGAGATGGATCTGCAGTCGCAAAATTCGCTGGATGACACGAACGCTGGTGCTCTTAGCGCGAGTCGCGCCAGTGTGCCCCTCAAAAGTCGCTAGAATCGCTAGAGTCGCCAAGGCCCAAATTCCCGATCGCTGAAGCTGAAGATCCAAGAGGATCTGGAAAATCTCTATCTTCCGGAAAGTCTTTCTCTCTCGTAGAACTCGAACTCGGATGCCGATGGGTCTGATCAGGGAAGATCGCGAGGAGCTGACAGCGCCGCAGAAAGCAAGGGAGATCGGCAAAAATCGCGTGAAAAGCAGAAAGCGGCGATGGCGTGGGTCGAATCACACTCTCGTCACCACAATGGAGTGGGCCACTCCGAGTCGCTAGGAGGGAGCACGAGAAAATCCCGCCAAAGAGGATCGATAGCGGTGGCTAAGGGACAAGCTGCTGACTAATCTACATGAATCTACAGCCAAACACGACCAACGGGATGTGGTGTGGGCCTCAGCCCACCACCACAACGGTTTCTACGCTAACTACGACGGTCTGCAGAGAGTCCACCGTATGGGGTCCTTGGTCCGGACAGGGAGCGGGGCAAACGGGGTGGGCGGGGGCGACTGCGGAAGGATCTGGGGCGGAGCTTGACTCATACGCGCGATCGAGAGCGGAGCGACCTTGACTCGTACGCTTGTGTGCGGGAACGCCGGGGGAATCTGCAGGGTGAGGTGGTGGTTAGCAAGTTTTGGTGGGTAGCATAGGTGTTATGGGGAAGAATCGTAATCATGATGGGGGCATTGGGCGAGATGGGAGGTACATAGGGGGGTAATGTCGGGGAAGGATTGAAAGTAAAACAAGTAGTAGGGCTGGATAGTAGTAAGTTAATGTATATCTGAAAGGTTGATTTGACTTCAGGTTGGCTCGAGGGGAGGGGAGTCGTGATAGATGGGGAAGCGGTTAGTATCGTGGATGTATCGTAGGAGGGTGCGGATTCCTTTGTCATTGGTGAGGAGGTATCCTAGGGAAGTGCGACATTACAATAAGGTGCAAAAAACTTCCTCAAACTGACATTTGGTGCAAAATGTCGCGTTTTGTGCTGGAGGACCAAAACAGGAAGGTGATTGACATACACAGCCACCGGGTGGAGCCCGGCCCGGGATCAAAAGCGCGAAATCCGTGTGTGAAAAACATTTTTTGCAGTTTTCAAACTTTTGGTCCAGTAGGTGTCTAGGTACATCTCTTCTGATGCCTTCTCCACAGTTTCAGGAAAATCCACGTAAAACTGGGGCACTAGTAGCGATTTACAAATCGGGTAAAAAGTTTGTCACGAAGTCTTGGCCGCAACCATACAAAAAGGTCTCCCTACATTGAGTGTGCGCGCTGAGTGTGCGCGCGCAGTTTTATTTATTTTGTCAAGTTCTTGGGCTTTGCCGCCGTTCCAACACCGCTTGTGTAGTTACCGTTGGTGGGGCAACGGAGCGGGCGATCTCACGCGGTGCGGATCATATTCCTGTCGTCTCTGACTCTCAGGCGGGTCTACGTGGTATTCTTTCGACCAAGGCTCGCGCCGGACGATATAGAGCCATCCACTACGACAACTCGCCCGAGCCGCCGTCGATCTTCACCCCACTCTTCGTATCACGAACCTGTGGAGCACACATAGGCACTCTTGGGAATGAGTTTGCGGACGATGCGGCCTAGACCGGTCACCGTCAGTCTATCGAGGATGCTGTCGATAGACAGACCGGTCGATCTGAGTTTGAATTGTCATTACGCGCGAGATACCCCATATGGTATCTTTGTCAGCATGATTCGTTCCCTGTTTTCCTCTCGGATGTTAGCAAGGAAAAGTATCTAGGTACCATTTTTGAGAAGCAGAATATGTATTTGAGCTTGAAGCTGAATAAAAGA
Source organism: Favolaschia claudopus (assembly GCA_037176885.1). NCBI lineage: Eukaryota > Fungi > Basidiomycota > Agaricomycetes > Agaricales > Mycenaceae > Favolaschia > Favolaschia claudopus. Next base: position 461,238 of record JAWWNJ010000118.1, read on the forward strand.
AGGAAATTTCGGGTATGTATCTCGCGCGTCATCGGAATTCCGACCCGCCTGTCTATCGACTCAAACTCCCTTATAATCTCATTATACATATATAAGGGAGACACACAAGATCCCCTCATGTCATAGGACATCTTTTATCTCTGCAATACATCCATTCAAGTGAGTATTACCTCGGATCATAATACAAATACATAAAAATAACATGGTCTGGAGGTGCGAATATACTGCTAGGAAAACTCACGTGCCGAACCCGTAGAGTGTGCGTCCAGAGCGCTTCAAGGCGTACACAACATCGAGAGCGGTTACAGTCTTTCTGTAAGCGTCAAAACGAGTCAGATGCACTGTTATAAAGACGAGAATCTGGGCTACGCGCCGCTTTGCGTGCTCGCTGTATGTTACTGTATCGCGTATCACATTCTCGAGAAATATTTTGAGCACACCGCGCGTCTCCTCGTAATAGAAGGGAACCCTGTCATGAGAGTCTGGAACTATCAAACGGTAGTTAACCGTAGTCTCGGAAACCCAGACCTTCCTACGTAGTCCTTGTAGGCGTAGTTCAGGCAGAGCCGGAGCTCTTTCCTAATCAGTAATTACAATGACAGCGTTTGACATTTGATTGATTTTGGTCATGAGGGCAGCAGGGACGTAGGAAGGTCTGGGCTACTTTAACTGGGCGACCTACCATAACCCTTCCTTGCGCGTTCTTTTGCCTCTGGGAGGCTGAAAATCCATTCAACATAGAATTAAAGTCTTAGCTAGCACCCAAGTACACCCATATGCTTGCAATTCGGTGAAAATCTGCCATTATGTCGCGTAAATATGGTAGGTGCTCCACTTAAAGTGACCCAGACCCTTATACGCGTTTTTTCCCATCACCCTCCAAAATCAATCAAACGTCACTAGCTGTCATTAGAATTACAGATTAGGAAAGAGCTCCGCGCGCTCACGGATTGCGTATAAAGGTCTGGGTTGGAGGGGGATCAAATTCCCAAAATCCATACTATACCTCGAAATTTTTTTCTCAGCGAAATCGGGGACCCCCCTCCCCCCTCCAAATGGGGAAATAAGCGATCAAACCCGCCTTCCAGTCCTCCGGTTGGGCGGGGAGAGGTGAATATATGTACTGGGGGTAGTTTCTGCAACTTTACTCAATATTCGTGCTGCACCTGAGGCCACAACACAAAATTCTCAGTCGTTGATTGCTGATCACGCGGATGATTACCGGATTTGGATGTTGAGTGCAACTTCCAATATCTTCGGACATTTCGGTCGGTATTTGCATGATTCTATGTGCATGATCCCCCAACCTTGAAAAATCCACATTCTGAGTGTTCAGTTTCAGTTGACCACCAAAGGCCGTCGTCCTTCAAGACCAAACAACAGCATACATGTTGACAGCCGGGGCTGCCGAGAGCAGTTGCGATGAGCCAACAGTCATAGTAGTGACCCGGTCAGTCCCTGATGTTGGAAAATGCCTAAATAAGACTGTAGAACACCATATCTAGCGTGTATTTGCTGTATACAACACTCGAAGTTGAATTCCAAAATTCACTATGAAAGTTTTTTTTCAGGCCGAGGGACCCCCCCGAATTTATTACACCAGATCAGAGCCTTTCCACGCTTGATCCTCTGGCCAAAACACTCCGATTAGATAGTAGACTAAACCCTCTAGAGGAATTTCCCATCCGCTCAAAACCCATAAAAATATATTTTTCACGGCATGGATTTGAGACATCACTGATGCGATCAATCAATCAATCACGTGTGCTTACGGAACCTACCCATATTGGGTAGTCACAAATTCGGACACCGAATGAAAGCTTCCCAAAGTCATATAGGTAAGTGCTTTGTTCTTGGGTGATTTGAGACATCAATGATGGCATCATTGATAGGACCTATTTGGTGATGCACCATAGTTAACCGCACCCTTGCTCTATCATTTTTGATCTCTTTTTCACACGTTGACAAGGCTCTTCGGACTTTTTTGGAGGTCTCGGATAGCTTTCCCGCGGGTCCGACGGAAGGTTCCCACGCTTTGCCTCACCTCGCGCGCGTGTTTCTGTGTGTTGCTTGAGTCCTACGGCGGGCAATGGGATGTCGTTTCCTACTTTGGCATGTGCAGTCGTTTGCATTGTCGTTCTGGATGTCGTTTCTCCTCGAGTGTGACTAGTGTGACGGTAAGCCGGTCCAGACCTTGTCAAGAGGCGGCATGGGGTGACAAACGTGACGCTCCAGACTGCTCTAGACTCACTTTGTCGCATACCGGACCGACACGAAACGACATCCAGAACGACAGCACATTCCAAACGAGAAACGACATCACTTTGCCCGCCGTGGAGTATATACAAGAAACGAGAACGAAAACGACTATATATAGAACAGCCGAGAGATGGCCGCAGCTGCCCGTCGGCAGAGAACGAGAAACGAGAATGAAGGTTCGGCACGGAACATCGCAAGCGGCCGGCGATACATGCCATCACGCCAAGTGTCACGTTCACGTACACTCTCTTGACTCTCTTCCGCGACCATCCTGGCGCGAGTTTCTCTGTTTGCTGCGCTGCAGCTGCGACCATACCTCTCAAATACCCTTCCTGGAAATACTGGAGCGCTTTCAATCGCACTCATAGTCACCTCAACCAAGATCACTGTATTTTCAGACCACGAAAATTCTACCTTGTAGCCGGCATATCTGTGCAGCATAAATTGTAAATAAGCGCGGCCAGCAGGAATTGTTTCAGCCAGTTTCCGCACGGAGAGGTATGTAAGAAGTAAGAGGACCCTGAGCTCGAAAATCTATAAAGGCTATGAAAATATGATGATTTTTCAAGGACTTCGTCCGCTACTCATCGTCAAACTGGGCTTGTGCTGAGCTATGGGGGAGTCTACAGCGTGCAAGAAGCTTCCACCATCCTCTACAACGCGTCCGGCTGCACGTAACTTCGCTTTTTTCTCAATCTCTCCTTGGCTTTCATCTTTGGCTCTGTCTCCGCTCATTTTCTCTCAACCGGCAATGCTCTTGACCTCACCTATTACTTGGTCTACTTCTCGGCCATCTACAATATTATAATCGCTGTCTTAGGTCGGTTTTTTTGTTAATAATGCGCACCGGACAGCCTCATATTTGTTTGAAGGACAATTTCTAATCCCAGCAAACATCAACATGCGGTCCTTATTCAACCTCGAGCGGCTCGTTTACGGCCGTAGCCACCCCTCGAATATGAGAATAGACAGACTCCAACGGCAGCCAGGATATTCAAAGCCAATAACCGAGTTCGAAGTCTCTTGTATCTCTTCACTGCCTTGATTGACTATTCTTTCAGTCTACCAAATTTTGCGTGGCTTTCCTCCATCTCGTTTGCCATGCCGTGCTTTACGGCGTGGTTGAGGCTTCCGGCTTCGAGCTGCACACCATTTTGTTTGCGGATGTACCGTTGGCGCAAACTCATTTTTACGACAACCGATGGTAAGGTTTGCTTCACGTCTGGAGTTTTTGCATCGTCTCACATATAACAGTTAAATATGGACCCTCTATTCGCCTTCGAGGCGGAGCATCTTCTGATGATGGTACGAAACATTCATTTGCGCGACGTTCGCTTCCATTGTTCAAATGATTTAACATCTGAATACTGCTTCTTTAGAATATTCGTCTGCCGATGCGGAAGCGCACAAACGCAAACGCAAGGCAAAGGGAAAGCAATCTACAAAGCCTCGCAAACGATCCTCGGCTTCCAATGGCAAGGTTATAGACCTCTGCTCGGATTCGGACTCGGAGCATGCGATCTCGGAGCCTGGGATTCGCACTACTGCTAGTAGCGAGAAGCGGAAGGGTGGATTTTTTGTTGACCAAGTCATCTACCTCGAAAATCTATTAGAATGCTATGATGTCCCCCCTACGGATAGTCGGGTTGCATACATTGTAGACTACACAGACACGCCGGAGAGACTGCAGGGACTTCATAAAGAGCTCACGATTGACGGAGTGTTGAAGAAGGAGGTGCGTCACCTACATTTCCCTCCTCTTTTCTGTGTGTGCAGCGCTGATCAAGTAGTTAGTGTCAGGATTCTTTCACTGGGCCGACAGGATCAAAAAAAGAAAAGACTCTTGCACGAGTCGTAATTTTGGACGACGAGGAAATTGTCCTCTGCGATGCAATTTTGATGTGCGTATGGAAAACCTGCCTCGTGCATCTTAATCGGTGATTACTTCTTGTCTCTTCCTCAAATTCCGATCTGACGTACACTCATTTTAGAGGCGTGCTGGGCTTAAAACATCATATCTCGGACGATCACCTTCAATTCTTGATGAGCTTCCCGTACCTGGACTCTGACGAGGACATTCAAAACTACTACACATTTTGCGCGAACTCCACAAATCCCAAAGTTACCGGTTAGTCCACTCACCCGGCTTAACTGCAGTGATACACTCACACATTTCCTCAGCATGGTGGGCGCACAAATTGTTCTATCCTTGGCTGTTGGTTTCCTTGAACCGCTACCTTTCACATATGAATAAACGCTATTGGGACCTGACTCCTAGCGACACAAATCCAATTGAAGGAAGCCATGCGCAGGATAATCAGGTTAATCCAACCGGTCGTCCACTGCTTGAGGCAATACTACTGTATGGTTTAGCCCTGTTTTGGATTTGTTCTGATTCATTTCTTCAGTGCCAAAGAGCATGACGCGGAGACGGCTGTCCGCATCAAGACTATGGTAATGACCGGTGTCCTTGCAAACTCAAACAATTCAGCGCAGGCACGGTTTAAGAGTCAGGCACAGCGACAGGCTCGAATGAACGAGAAGAAGCGTGAGGCAAACGCCGAATGCATCACTCGAGGGGAAAGTCGGAAACTTCGAAATGAGAATGCCGAACTGCGTAGACAAATTGCAATGCTCACACAGGGCAATAGTTCCTCGGATTTTTCTTCCACCCGAACAATGCCCCGAACTCTCCTTGCACTCCGAAGAGGTCCCAACCCACTGCAAGTTCATCGAAGCTTTGTGAGTCCCTCCTTCGTGTGTAGTAAACTGTCTTTGACACCATCGATAGCTCCTCATCCCGAAAATGCAGTGATTGATGTTGATGCTCTGCTGGGTGACAACGACTCGGATGGTTTCGATTGGGCCGATGCTCTCAACTCGGACTTCATGAGTCCAATTTTCAAGAAAATCATTCGAGATCATCCAATGCCTGGCGTTGACGATGACGATTTCTGATTTCTCGACCGGTATACGTAGAACTAGTTATAATTTTCGAAGATTAATATAATACATCCATGCCTGCGAAAGTATGTGACGTATAAATTATTGAATAGCGTGATTCCGACACCCAATGGGGTGCTTTTGAGTGCAGGATGTATATACCAATACCTATCACTCTCTCATTCTTGAGTATCACAATATCCGGGCTGAGCAATGCCGCCGTGCAGCAAACTTAGTCCATTTCCTTTTAGGGAACTGATGACCTGAAAGCGCATTTTTCAAAGTCAAAACTTGCAATGGGGGAGATTTAAGGAGTTGAATAGCTTGCTATAGACTCATACTGCCTCGCACCACAAGAACAGAATATTCTGACTGAGATGAGAGGCTGCAGCAGCATATATTTCTTGATTGCTTATTTTGGAACCTAGTGGTTCGATGGGATATAATCGGCTCAACTGCAACTTCTGACCCGGATGGAATCGTCAATTTACTGGTGACAGGTTGTAGAATCTGTATTGTAGATACAAAGTGAAAGTAATTGTTTACTTCAAGCGCAGAAATTATTCGTCTACCGCTTCTTCCCGTAATTTACCCATTTCAGAATTTTGTCCTGGAAATACAAGAGGCATAGGAGAGCTCAAATATGATATGCAGAGAAAAAGAAAGTACCTCTTCTTCGATATATTTCATCTTCAGAATGAGTTTCTCGATCTCAAATTCCGCTGTTTCGGGGTTCTCGGGGCTGTCACAGGACGGGAAAACAGCGGAAAAGGGAGGTGGGAATGGTACCTTGGATCTCTCGGCATCCTTCAAGCTCGCAGGGTACAAAAACACACGCGCAGATGGGAGGAGAAGGAAAGCCGCACAAACGTGACAATCAGTAACAGGCTATCCGGCATCACGCCGAGCTTCCGGTGTCCGGCACGCTCATTCTCGTTTCTGTCAAGCAGCTTTGATGGCATTTGATGGTGAAGCGATCCGACTGATCCATACACATTAGCCGAGTCTTCGTTCTCGTTTCTCGTTCATACCGCCCGCCGTGTTAGATACTTCATATACACATCTTTCCTTGGCCAGAACCTCTTGTACTTCTCTGGTGGCTATGGCTCGTTATATTCGCCTCAAATATGCAGAACTACCAGAACCTGCTTCCGATGACAGCAACTATAAGATGGAATCGGACGGAATATCAACTGTTGGTGCAGCTTCTAGTCCCCCTGACCCACACCTGCTCGTGCTGCCGTTTTGGCAAGAGGATCAAAGGTCTAAGGTTTTTGATCACTCGCAATAAATTTCGTTCCTGTTTGGTGGTGTTTAGGCCGAGCGCACCATACGCGTCTTGCGTTTTTTCTGTGGAGACAGCTGCTTAATCTTGTCTACTGCACGCTTCAGGAAGTTTGCAGCGCGATCCCGAAGGTGTTTCGGCTTCGCAGGCATCGCGAAGCCGTTCTCGACGCGTCGAGGCGGTAGGACCAAATCCACATCTAGTCAATTTTGGGGCATGATATTATTATTTCCTCGGTTTCTACCTAATGCTGACTACTTTGCCTTCAAATTCATGGATCAGCTCGAACACGCGCCGTTAATATCTGACGCGCTTTTCTTTCGGGATTGCCCATATTTGGACGGCTGTCACGCTGATAATGTGACGTTCACAGCGTTTGTATGTCCCCTACCAGGGGAACCCCGCCATTCCAAGGGTGATGGAAAATCGGTCAGAATTCCCACGCTCTTTATCGATCTCCGAGAGGAAATCCCTCGGCCGGGAAAACGCGTTTTCGGCATCTGGAAAGCCCTCGAAATGACCGATTTTTCATAACGGTTGAGAAATGCGAAGGTCGATATCAAAAATGTCCCAATTTGGAATGATGGAACTTTTCTCTGCTCAATCTACTCCCGACCGGGCAAGGTTTGGGGCTAATTTAAATTCTGACCAATAGATGCCCTTCGGAAGCACACTTCTGCCCGATATCACGTACGTCGCCGGCGAATTGGGTGAGAAATAAACACCTTCGCGTGATGACCACATGAGCGTGACAGGCTCTTCTTGATCCATCGAGCCCTCGCTATCGCACTTGCTTACACGGCTCTCGCGACGCGGAACATTGGCGGAACGCGGAACAATGACTAACCATGCCCTTTCTGAACGTTTCAAGCGCCAGGAAACGCGTCGTAAAGAGAATGCGAAGTTACAGGATGCTGTCGACGAGTACAAGGTGGAGCAGGCGTCTTCCTTCCATCGTAGGTTTTCCCAACTCCCATTGCTCGAGAGCTCTGTCTATTTTTTCGAGGGTGCGTGACCACGTATCAACTTGATTGACTTTATTGCCAACCCACGCACCAAGTGTGCGTATCGGCTCCCCTTCTGCCGCAATTTTCATATGCTCGGGGATGGGAGTTCCAGGCAGGCAATGATAAATCTATTAGGGCGAACTCTGTCGCGGTGGTCAATCTGACCTATCAGTATCATTTCTGTCTTCGATATATCAAATTTTGCTTCTGAGGCCATACACCATTCATTCAGGATTTGCGAAAACTTGCCTTTTTCGGGGTGGTTTACCTAGATGCCGACGATGATTTCGGCGCCCTGACGGAATTTGCATCAACGGGCCCGAGAGCTGGTCGTATCCTCTTGAACGATTCTTGTCTGTTTGTGCGGAAAATACAGTGAGATGTACTCAGTAATGGTTGCTTTTGCTTCGCAGACACGATTTTGCGCCTGACAGCTATCTACAAAACACTGGAGCGCTCCGAAAAAAAAAGTTCCCATTGATGCGATGACGTCAATTGCCATATGAGGTAGGCACTGCCGGATCCATTGCGTTGACGGCTGGCGCGTCAGGGCGGGGCGACCTCGTGTTGCAGCCTATGCTCTTGATTGGACATCCCGTTGGCGGCCATGGTAATCATGAGCCGCTTGTGTGCAGGAGGGATGTAGCGGAAGGTATTGTAGGGCATGGTAGGCGAGAGAGACGTTCCAGGAGCAGTGACGAAAGGGCGAGTGTCGTTGGAGAGAGTGGAGCGGGCTGGCCGAATTAGGCAGGAGCTGTCAAAACCGTTGTGTGAACTTTTTTTCGGAGCGCTCCAGTGTTTTGTACATAGCTGGAATACATACAACTATTCAAGCATCTGAGCAGCTCCGGAAAAAGCCGGCATCAATCACCGCCACCTCGCGTGGCCACATCAATCTCCACTCGCTCAGACCGGTCACCGGTCTAGTGCTGGAAGCATGGGTATGATATGTATGCAGAGAAAGAGAAAGTGCCTCTTCTTCGATATATCTCATCTTCACCTGCACCAAGCAACGGGTAGTCGCTAATTAACGAGAGAGCATCTCCGTCGAACATGTACGAGTAGTCGTCGACCAAGGTAGCGAGTCGATGGCACAGCGGTAACCATCCCCTAAGGTCGACCACGCGCACATTGCCAAAGGTCGCAGGTTCGAATCCTGCAGCCCCCACCCTCGGAGAAACAATTTAGACACTCCGAGATTCCGCCGCGCCGATTTCGGCTGACCAACCTCATGACCACACTGGCACGTGATCGCCCCACGATCGTGTCACTCACGCCAAGCGGTAGTGCGGCACCGACAACCCCGTTTGGAGAAACACAGCCCCTCGTTGCGGGAATCATTGCAGAGAGTCTGAAGTAGGTTCGGAACAAGCCGCTTCCTCACACTCACATGACATTCACGTGCGGATACACGGAATTTGAGAAAGGGCTTGTGTCAAGATGTCAAAAAAGGGCAATGTCTTCGGCGCGTTCTACTGCTCCGAAAAGCGCGCCAATCGCTGGGGGTACCTTATATTTATGGTAGCTAGGATGTATAATTACTAAGGGCCTGATCGGGTGCACATAAATTTCCCATAAATAATCCTGAGGCCCGTAATTTGTCACGTCATTTGTCACGCCTCTTCTTGCCTCTACCTCTATCGTTCTCCTTGTACTATCGGTCTCCTACATAAACTTTCTCTATCTTGGTCCCTTCCACATGTCTCTCGACACCGACGACACCCCTGCTGCTCGTAAAAATGCCGTCTGGAATGACGCTGAAGTCAAGGCTCTTTTCTCCGGCTTGGACGAGGCAAAGAAGGCGAAATACATGAGCGGCAATGGCTTCCGACCTCCAGGCTGGACCCTCGCTGTGAACGCTGTCGCTACTGCCAACCCTAGCGCAGATCCCAAGAAAGATGCAGGGAAGTGTCAAAACAAGCTTTCAAATGTGCGTACTTGGGGCTCTTCATCCGCAGGTATCGATAACCTCTGTGACACTGTAGCTGAAGACGAAGTATGAGCTGTACATGTTCGTCAAAGGGTTCTCAGGTAGTGGGTGGGATGATGAATTGAAGTACGCGACAAATACGGACGAGTATGTCGAGGATTTTATACGGGTGCGTGTCCGACGGTCTTTTGACCTTCATTATCTCATCTATGACTACAGGTTCGTGGCAGCAAATACGAGGCGTGCTTTACAACATCCTGCCCCTACTGGACCGAGCTTGACGAGCTCTTCTCCGGCGCAGTCAACAAGGCAACTGGAAGGAACGTTACGATGCTCGGCAAACGCAAACAAAAGAAAACCAAGGCGCTGACTGCTTCAACTGCTGCTTCTGGGACTCCCGCTGCTTCTACTCCCTCTTCCAGCGCCTTGCGCACCCCTTTGGATGACGTCGACACGAATCTCGGGTTTGGATGACGTCGACACGAATCTCGGGTCAGTCGACAACCCTCCACCCAATTCTCCCCGTTCCCCACGCCCTCCTCCTGGTCCTGCTGCTCCCGCTCCCGCTCCCGGTCCTCCTACCGCTCCCGCTCCTGCGTCTCAGCCACATGGCGAATTTGATGATGAATTGGCTACGGTACGACATTTCCGGCTACTTGCGTCTCTTTCCTGATGTCATACAGATCCCACGCAAAGCATCGAAGCGCCGTGAACGTGCCCCCAGTGAAGACGAAACCAGCGACTCTGAAAACAGCAAGGCCTCGGGCAAGCGCCCTTCCAAGCGCGGGCGCACAAGCTCTGGAAACGCCCGTCGCAACGCTGAGGCTGGCAGTCAAATCGCACGTTCTATCGACAATCTTTCGGCTGCGGTTGGACAACCAATCATTACATCCGAAGACCTTCGTCACGTTGATCAAGTTGTTGAGATTCTCAAGGACAAGACGCTTCTCCCTGACGACCCTCGCGGACGACTCTATCGTGCTGTTTCGAAACAGTTGTGTGGCGACGCTGCCCTTGCTCGTGTGTTTATTTTGGAAGAAGATCGCTCTCGTCGTATTGGTATCATTGAAGGCATCCTGGAGGATGCCGGGTTGTTGGATCTCTAGGTGCGGCTTAACGCACCTTGCATTGTTTGATCTCAATTTTTTTTCTGTAGCTTCGCTTTCACATCGTTTCGCTTCCCTTTATTGCATGTCACTGTACTTCGTATCACAATAGAAACCAAAGCATTGTTGTACATTCCGCAATCCATTTTGTAGCTCCATCCAAAATACAAACATATTTACTGCAATTCTGGCCGATCCACAATGTAATCCCTCCACATGGCGGACGAGATTCTATCACGACGTTCATTGGCTCGAGTCCTCTCTGCATTCGTGATTGCATACGCATTGTTCGGATCCACATCAGCCCCCCCAGCAAAGAATGCATCCCCATCTACGTCGTACTGTTCGTCATCTGGGAGATTGTTGATGGGTGCATGAACGGAAATAAAATTATGAAGCGCAGCGGCTGCACCGACGATGAGCGCCTGCTGCTCGTACCCGAACTCCGGGCAGGATTTGAGGACCTTGAAACGCCTCTTCAAAATACCAAAGACACATTCAATCACTTGTCGTAGTTGTGCATGCCGCAAATTGAAAAGCTCTTGACGTGTTCGTGGCCTTGAAACGTGCTAATTGAATCAGCCACACTGATACATCTCGGAACGACTCACTGCTGATCCCCCTCCTTCCATTCTTTAAGATGATAGCGTACACCACGGTAGGGAGTCATGAGCATATCACAGTTAGGGAAGCCCGCGTCGGCCAGAAAATAGCGTCCGTGAGGGAGGGAAAATCCGTTTCGTCGCGCATGATCAAACAACAGTCCGTCGGCAGCCGTACCCTCGAACCCAGGCATAACATACAGAAAGCGCTTCTTTTGATCGCAAGCCGCCAGAGTATTTTGGGAGACTTTGCCGTGCGGTCGCGGTAGCGGGTTATATCTGCAAGCAGCGCCCAGAAATCGAAATGAACGCCGTCAGCAGAGCCACGGGCATACTTGAAATAAGGAAAGAAGCGATCATCGTCTCTGATTTCTTCGGGAGTTTCGTCAACGGGATCGGGGACATATTTGTCGTAGAAATCGGAGGGTAAACGTTATGAGAAGCTCGTTGATGTAACTGGGACACTCTCAGACAGGAACAAAACATAAAGATTTGCACGGTGCTCACCGACTTATTGTGTCTCCAGAATGTTGAAATCTCTCCTGAAGTTCTCGCTGGCTGCTTCCATGGACCATAAAATAGACAAAGATAGCAAGCTTCTCTTCTCCCGTCATAAACCGACTGTTCTCCAGTTCCCCCATTGCCGCCAGTTCAGCCCAAAGAAGTGAGAACTCAAGAGCAGACATTCCTATCTGATCATGGCAACGGGTGGGGTTCCCAAGAAGAATTTCATCTAGCCAGAGCTGTCCAGTGAGAATAGAAGTGTTTAGCGGTCTCGGGATGCTGCTGTCAAGTAGATCTGACGCGAAGAAGGCGACAGCAATGAGAGCAGTATGGGTTGCAGTACGGCGCCGCTGCAGATGAGATAGTGTAGTTATACGCTTGCGTAGACGGGGGAGAACAACAGCGTTGACAGGCATGATGAAACCACTGCGAGAAGTCGAAAGACAGAACGCGAGGACGGGTCGAGAAGGCAGAACGCGGCTTGTCACATTCAGTCACACTTTGTCACCGGTGACTTTACAGGCAATACATTATTTATGGGAAATTTATGTGCACCCGATCAGGCCCTAAATGTTTGTCTATCAACTCAGTTTCTTAAAAACCGGCCGTTCTGGCCTGCCGCAAGGTCCACACTTAACCCTTCGAACAGTGAATCACCATGAGTATTGACGAGACCTATGGTCAATAGCAGCGTAGTTATGCATTTGGAGGAAGCATATGAGGTTTAAATGTTTTTCCAAGCACTCTCCGAGATAACTGAACGTCAATTGGATTTTTTATTCCCGAATGATTGAATTGCCAAATTCGGAAATATTGATCATCACCGCGTCGCGTCTCTTTTTTTCAGCTCTAAGCGCGTACATTGCATTTTCCGTGTCGCTGACTACGAAACTATGTCGCGCAGACCCCCAAACACGCCAACCTCACCGCAAACTCCTCGCCGACGGCCCTTTACCCCTGTTCCACCACAGTCTCCCAGCACCCCTAGACGGCGCGTTCCTCCCGTCTCGACACGTCTACAGGGAGTCAAACCATGGAAATTCAGCGTGGAAGTTACCAGAAAAATGGTGGTAGAGAAACTCAAATTCTCTTACCAACCAGATGACTGGCAAATTCATCTCATTATCCGAATCCTCCGTGGCTACGACTCGCTCTTTCTCGCCGGGACTGGGTACGGAAAAAGCCTGATTTTTGAAGCAGTGGCTGTTCTGGGGGGGAAGAGTCGTCTCACAATTGTTATCTGCCCCTTGAAAGCACTGGAAGCTGACCAGGTGAGCACAATTGTGGATATGGCTTCAGAAAACAAAACTCACTTGCACCCGGGAATTTAGGTCAAGCAGGCTTCCGAGAAAAATATCAACGCAATTTTGATCAATGAGGACAACACCAGCGATCCTACCGTCTGGAAACAAGCTGAAAAGCACGCCCAATTGGTCTATATTTCCCCTGAAATGGCCTTGAGTGACCATTTTGGGAAGCTGTGGACAAATATCAAGTTTCGCAGTCGCGTCAATGCTCTAATTGTCGACGAGGCTCACTGTATTGATGAATGGGGCGAGGAATTCCGCCCTATGTACCGGCAGCTCCACCGACTTCGAAGCTTCACTGGCCAGGAGGTGCCGTTTGTTGCGTGTACAGCGACCTGCGCAACAAGTACTTTCAACGTCATCTGGAGCTCCCTCGGGTTCGGACATCGTCCATTCTGGGGCTTGGATGTTGGGTCGGATCGTCCCCAATCTCTTCTTCCATACTCGCACCCTTACCAATGTCCACAACCCGATTCTCGACATCTTGATTGTCCTTACCCACAGACCTTGATGAAAATTCGGAGACTTCTTCAATCCCCAAAATATTGACCTACCATGGCTCTGTGGCTTGCTACGGAGAGAAGCTAAAGCTGCCTGGAGACGCGCGCTACCCGCTCACCTACGCAGCTGTGTTGTCTCTTACTCTTCCGACATTTCCGAGGCTGCCAGAAAGACATCTGGAAGGTTTCTTATCCGGCCGTTATCGGATTCTGTGCGCTACAGATGCAGCGGGGATGGGATGCAACGCGCCAGATGTCGAGTTCTCAATCGTATTTGAGTGCCCGAGATCTCTCGCTGTCCTCATTCAGCGCTGGGGACGCCGCGGGTCGGAATCGAGTGGGTATTGGCACATGTATGTTCTTTGTACAAAAATGGGCATATAGACCAGCCCCGCCGACAGTTGGGCTTGCGGTTCAGAGGGTAAAGGGGAAAGAGAAGGTGGCTATTGAGCCTCAAACTCACACAGCCGCGCGCGCGAAGCTCGATCCAGCTCTCGAAGGATTCATCAACTCCGGAACGTCCACAGAAGGCAGGTCCTCTCCGACATCAGTGTACAAGATGTTAATCGCTTTATTCATAGCATGCTCCCACGTCTACATCTCCAAGTCTTTTCGCCCGGAAACTGGACTGGACACCTACACCAGCTTGACTGACACTGTCTTTTCCCGAGCTGGACCTCTTTCCCGCAGCTCTCCACATGAACTCAGCTGGACAGTCCTAGACTTGAAGCGTACTCCGCCACCCACCCGTTGTTGCATCCATTGTAATCCAACATTTCTTGATTGGTGTCGCCCTTCCAGCTCTCGCGATCCCCGAATTTTAAATTTTGAAGTACGCATCGGACTTCGTTCATCCTCTTCCTCCCCCCACCATCTCGCCCTTCCTCTCCCGCCTCTGTTATCTCCGACACCGATACCGTGGCGTCGCAGCAGTCAAATGATTTTGAGCCGGTTCGCGGCAAGTCGTCGGTCTCGAAAGAAGATAAATCTTCCCTTCGAGACCTGCTGATTCCCTGGCGGAAGGAACGACACTTTCAGATGGGAAACAGTCCGTACATCCCGTGCGAGGTGCTCCTCCCCCCAAAGCAGTTGGAGAAGCTCGTTTCATCGTGTGCTACCTTCTTGAAGCACAGTCTTGTCGAGCCGCACCACATTAAGAAAGCGGTGGGTTGGGATATGGCAGCCGACGAAGATGTAGCGGAAGTGTGCGACGTTATTGCGGGCTGGCGGCTAACCCTCGACATTCAACGCACCCCAGCATCAGCGCGTCGGCCGCGGAAGAAAGTTCAAACAGCTGTCAGTCCCTTCCATCACACAGCCAGTATTCACTCCTCTTCCCGCCGGTTCGCAATTCCCATGAAAGTCCCTCGCGGTGCCAGCCGGGGCCGGGGCCGAGGTAGAGGCAGAACACCGCACTCTACTTTACCTGCAACACCTATTCCTTCTCATACACCCACTTTTCAAATGCCGCCTTCTCGTTACGACGACTTTTTTTCATCTATTGCTTCTTCACGGACTTTTACACCTATTCCATTTCGACAACCTCTTGGTTTGATGTCAGCTACCTCCGATCTATGTACTACTCCTGTTCCTGGGACCGTCAAATCTTTCGTACCAGCTGTGAATATAATTTCTATTCTACACCATCAAAGTCCCCGCCACCACCTAATGCTCCAGATATACCCAACTCATCGCCGCCGTGTACATCTGCAAATTTGTCGTATCGAAGAGGGTTTGTTCTCAGGCTGTCGAAAGCAGTGTTTGTATCTAGCGTTGTGTCCCGTATTGAATTTTTTGGGGCCGAATCATCGGTGGAAGGCGGATAACCACCAAGAGCTGGGTCAAAGGTAGTGCCTTTGATAAAATCAGCAAACTTCCCATTCCATTCTTCAGCGCCTTTCACAAATACGTCAACAATCGCTGAACGTGGAGGTGCGCAAGAGCGGGCTGGTGATGATTCTATCGCTATCCTGAAGCGCGAGCTCATGCGCACAGGGAATGGACATCTGTCGGATGTACCGTTGTGCTTTCGGCCATCGATCTGCATTCCGCCACAGGGCAAACAGCATTGCCGGTGCAAACTGTGACTCCAGAGTAGATTCGGTTCCAAAGAAGCCCATGAAGTTGTGAGATGCGCTTTTTGACACATGGAATTTCGGTGGTGAACAGCCAGTACACTAGTTGACGGGTAAAAACAGAGAGGAAGATCATCAGAGAGAAAATGAGATGGAGCCGATCTTCGAGGGTTAATCCGCTTAGATGATTGGGGGGAAATACTGATGTCCAGTATGCATTGTCGTATTTGAGGGTAGCCAGAGTGAAAACAAACTGATTCCGTCGAATGGGTTGGGTGGAGGGCTGAAAGAGCGAGCCTGAATGAGTTGTCGATTTGCGTGTCACGCATGTGGGACTTAATGAGACGCGTCGTGTCACACAGTCTCGATTTGGCTCGAATATTGATACCATGTTCCTGCAAGAGGGGGAGGGCGTGAAAATAGCACCTTTGGCGGCAAAAAGTTGCAAAAGATAGTTGTGTGATGCTGCAGGGCAGCGCAGATTGTAATTTTCAGAGGAGGCAAGACCAGGTTGGCTGTGATATCAAACTGCGGGTAGTACGGAAAGATGCTCATACAGTGTTTTGCGGTTTTGTTCAATTAATTCAGAAAGTTGTTCAGTTTACAGGTATTTGTATACTCAACCTCCTACTACTTTACCGACAAGAGATTGGAGTTCATCTGAGAGAGATATTCGGGTCCCAAGACATGGCTTGTTTTCGACAGTTTGTAGCAAGCCTCTCTCCGAGGGAGGTCCGGCTTGGCCCGGACCGGAGAGGGCTTGTTCCGAACCTAAGTCTGAAGGATCACGCCCCAGCGAAAAGTCTAAGGTAGACGACACGCAAATACGGTTCGTATTTGGCGTGTCGTCTACCTTATATTTGCGTGTCGTCTACCTTATCTTCGGATACTGTACTATTTCGGCCAATTCGCCTGTCACGCGTCACACCCGATTTCCGGCGACCCCGCCAATAATTTTCTTTCGATTTTAGCGGAATTTGGAGATTTGTCGGAAAAATTAAAAAATCACGTGCGTGGCGAATTGATCGAAATAGTACAGTATCTTGGGAAATCTTGGGATATCTTGAGATGTGCGCATCTTATCAGAACTCAAGATATCCCAAGAGAAATCCCGCCATATATCTTGGGATATCTTGGGAGATCTTGGTTTCTGATAGTCTCCCGCAGTCAGGACTCTATGAGATATATGATAGTCGATATATCTTTTTATATAGAGTCTGATTTTGTTGGCACCTGTCACCAAGGACCTCGGTTTTTGTGACAATTTAATGGCACGTGCCAATTTTCCCACACCGTTTGAATGCGTCGAGTGACCTGTTTTCCTCGTTCTTGCCCATTATTTTGCCTTCTAAAAGGTTCTGATGACACTCTAGCTGGTCTCTAAGCACTGCAGAACTTTTTGGCCTAAAACAGATATCTTTGAACTCACTCTCTTGCCTTGGCTGTCGGTTAACCAGCTTGGTTCCAGTGATGGTTTCGGGGCAGAAAAAGCGATGTACAACTAGAAATAGACTTTAGTTGAGACTCTGCAACATTTAGAGTGGTCCACGAGAGTGCTATGAGCAACCGCGAGCAGTTGAACCGGATTCGAACCGTGTGGGAAAATTCGCACGTGCCGTGACAGCCGTGACAAAACCGAGGTCCTGGTTGACAGGCGCCAACAAATACAGACTAGGTTTCTGATTTAGGTCGAAATTTTGGTTTCCACTGTGATTTCTGATGCGATTAAAGCGAAAAAGATTGGTGCCTGAGCGGGATTGAACACACACGGATCAGGGGACGAGGAAATTTTCATTGTAACACAACCACAACCATTCAACCAAAGAACCTTGAGATTGTTGGACGGCCGGATGCCCTAGGTCGGCTCTCGGCTTCTCGGACGCAGATGCCGGCTTGTTTTATTCTAT
The DNA here is from genome assembly GCA_037176885.1 of Favolaschia claudopus. Classification (NCBI taxonomy): domain Eukaryota; kingdom Fungi; phylum Basidiomycota; class Agaricomycetes; order Agaricales; family Mycenaceae; genus Favolaschia; species Favolaschia claudopus. The sequence continues at coordinate 478,663 of JAWWNJ010000118.1, forward strand.
TTGTTAGGCCCCGAAATTTTAAATGCGCGTTTCTGGCTTTCCCGACCCTTGGTTCGTCTGAAGTCGTTTTCCATCCTAGTCTACTTGCTGTTTTTTATTTTCTTTGGTCTTTGAAAACATTTATGAACCCATGAATTTTGCGATATGAAAACATGATTTTGAGCCGTCTCAAGAGGATCCAAGATGAGGATAAAAATATCTACGAGGAGCCAAGATATCCCAAGATTTTCCAAGATATCCCAAGATGGACTTTTCGCTGGGGATCACGGGCAGCCGAATGATTGACAATTAGTGTTACAGTCAATGTACTGCTAGACTCCGACATGGGCCGATAAACGGCCCGCAGTGAGGATAATGGAATATTGATTGATTGATTGGTCAATCTCTTCCCTGCTATTCTTCGTGTTGCCTCGATTTTCCCGATCTCCACCTACCTCCAGTCTTTGAATTTTATTGTAATATTGTTACAATGTATATTCTTAATATTCCGGGTGTAATAACAGGAGAACTCGGGTCAAGGTAACGTCATTTGAGTGCTCTGAGTCACACAACCAGCCCCAGAGGCACTCAGGGAATCTCTCCGCGTTTCTCTCTTTTTGCATTCTTTTTCGCGTTTTTTCCCCTTTTAGACACCAGAATGAGCGGTAAACCCATCACGGAAAAATACCCACGGGGTACCTACCCCCCAAATCGGGAAGGTCTGACTAAGCCTCAATGGCGGGGAACTCGACGCACCGATCCTCACTTGGTTTCGTTTGCTACTCCCCCCATGTTGACCCCACCACTCTCCTATTGTGTTTCCCCCCTCACAAAAAGGTCCTCCATATTATTCGTGGTTGTTGAAAGCCAGTGTTGAAAGCCCTTTACGGCAAAAGCACGTGTCTGCATCATTTTCCACGATCCAGAGATCCAGTGGCGGCGGGATCTGATGCCACCCCTAAAAATAGAACAGCCCATTTCTGGAACTTTTGATGCAAGTGGAGTCGAATGGGGCCGCATCATTTTTTGGGGGGTGGCATCAGATCCCGCTGCCACTAGTACTGTCGCTTGCTCACCCCTTAATAGGGCTGCTCAATTGTTAGCTCGAGCTGGCTGGACGGAAAGATTTCAAAAAAAAAAAAAAAAAAAGCATACGTCACATGATTTGATGTCCGCCAAAACCCGCGGCAACAATCACCATTTTGCCCGACCCCCGCAAACTCTCCGCCTAATGGCGGTCGGTTGCGGGGTCAAACGTAGGTTGTGTATGCCGGTTCCCGGCCTAAAGGAGGGGGAGCTTGTGTGTATTCTGTGTACGTTAGAGCCGAAATATAATGGGTATGATATTTGTGGAAGAAATGGAAGGAAACCAAAAGGAAACAGTGTGTGCTATGGAAGTTGCTAACAACGCGCTGGATCTGTCGTCGAGAAAAGAGCAAGTTGTGGCACCCAGTGGCTCGATTTACTTTGAACTTCCGATTTTGACCCACAGCCAACCCCAAACATTCAAATATTCAATTCAGGCAGGATGATTTTGTGATATGGAAAATAGTGCAGCAAGCCAGCATTTAACCCTGGTTCAAATTTCGAAATGTTCACTTCCAAATACAAAGCAAAGGTGAAGCCAAAATTGTGCCGTGGTTTAACTCAAGATCTGGTGCCGCTTGAAGTTTTGTGTCAGCCAAACAGCCAGGAGGTTCTAGTGAGCGCACAATGGCCACATCAGTCGGTGGAAGGGCATGGATTAGCCACTATCACTCCGGGACTGATGTGGATCACACGGAAAAGCTCCGTATCATTCGGAAGATCGTCTTATCACGGCGCGAGACGGCGCCGTGCGATTGACAGCAGCCATCACAAGCACTCGCCACAGCCACATCAACATTGGGTGCCCGTCTGATAAAAGGGGAAGCTTGCTCCCCCAATCAAAAATCTGGTCCCAAGGAACTGATTGGAGACACATTCTCCACAATTCTGTGGTACCACGTTTGCCGATTTTGGGCGAGAAAAAGTGCCAAGTATGTTTTGTAATGCCGGTGCCCGGCTTACAGTTGGGGGGGAGCTTGCGCGATACTGAGAAAGCTGATTTTCAGTTAGTGTGCTCAAAACAATATAATCCGAAATTGGGGGCAGAATATTCTGATGCTCAGAAAGTTTCTGAAAGCATTCACTGCCATTCATGCCGCAAGGTGATATTTTCATGATCAAATCTGAGGAATCGAGCTTGAATTGACATACAACAATTCAACAACAGTTTTCAATTTGATGCTGCAAATGCTGGTGCTTGGTGCTAGCCTTTTGTAGGCATTTAGTGTGAAAAGTTTTGTAGATGTTAGATCGACACTCAAGATCTTATTTTCAACCCTATCCGTGCTCAAGTGCTCACTCACATTGAGTTTACTTCGACTGTGGGTTAGTGGGCATCAGCTTTGATGGTGTACCCGTGGGAGAGCCAGGGAGACCGATCCAAACTACAGTGGCCGCAGAAAACAATGCAACAAGGTGTTTTGAGGCACTGACGGTGTCTTTGGGCTCGAACAAAGGTTAGCACATGATCATGGGGGAAACGAAATTTTTTGGGCCAATGATCCAATTACCATATATGGTAATTGTACCGGAGTGAATTTTTTAATGTGTTTTTTTACGCCACACTTTTCAGCGCTAAGTCCCACTGGAAAATGACCATCATAGGATGAAACTACTCATAAAAGCGATCTCAGCCATATGTAAGGTAGGGCTCATTCATAAGCAACCTACCCCACGTGATTAAGCGTGACAGTCCATTTCGGGACAAATTAGTGCACATCACGATCAATCGCGATAAATCTGTCCAACGGCGAACTCCGGTACAACTTTGGCTACGAAAGATTGTCGAGATAGGTATATAGTTATGGGGAAGCTTGCTTCCCCATTCATCGGTATAGGGCTCCAAAATGCAGATGCTTACAAATGTCCGGATGGCTTTGTAAGCACTGTCCTGAGTCCGTGGCCTCGGACTTCGGGAATGGCCGTCGGTCACGCAGCTGTCAATACTGTGAGACTTCGCCGAATCAAAATTGAACCTCTTTACACGCTTGAACATTGCTTCAACCTCATGGCCGATAGATGGATAGATAAACCCTACCTATATAGTATTTGTGGCTGCTCAATGAATGTGCTCCTCCTTCTCCTTTCCCTCCTCTATGACATGTATCTTGGTATTTCTTTCACTTTTAGCCATTTGCTACTACAGCTTATGTTCTTGGTTAGCATTAACATTAGAAATATACCTCATCCTCCACATTGTCTTCTGTGATTGCATGTATGAGCCAGATCAACTAGTCAAAGCCCTCTCAAGTAAAATTAACTTAAATAGGTCTACTCCTCCAAATACTCCACAGCGCGTACGAAATGCAGCACAACAGCAAGAGCGTATCAATCGCAGCCTGGATAGCCCTGAACACCGCAGACTACCATTGCAGCAACCCAATCTTGTTCAGGTTAACTGGAATGGCAGGCAACTTCAACTTACACCTGGAACAGCTGGCCGAATTGCTGGTATACAGAACACTGGGAATGCTGGTACTTCTACAGGACAGAATGAAGACTTGGATATGCCGAGTCCACCTCCCTCACCAACTCATAGACCCCAAGCTCCGAATCCACCTCCTGTGCCACAGAATCCTGTACAGCCAGCACAACAAAATACGGTGCAAAGGCAAAGAAATGCTCAACGGCAGGGAAATGCTCAGGCTAATGCTCCAGCTCCAAGACCTGCTGCTAAAGACCCACATCCAGATGATCCTGGCCGGCTATACTGCACAAGTAACAGCCATTACCAACCTGCTGCTGACTTTGAGGGAACCAACAAAACCTGTAAACACTGTCTTCTTGCGCGGCGGAACAGACGTAGGAATGTTGCAGGTGCTATCAATCAAGAGCTTCAGCAGCAGTTAGATCCTCCTCCTCAAGCAACACCAATACACCACAATATAGATGCAGCTCTTTCAGATCTAGCTGTTACCCCACGAGAAAAGGAGCCATTAACTGATGTCCGCAAGAAATTGTTGGAAGTAACAATGGACACTTGTAGCTCTTGCAATGAGAGGTGGTTTGAGCTTGCTGTTAATGCTAATGGTCTGTGTCGAAAATGCTCTGGTAGTAATCCTCGAAAGTTCACAATAGACAACATGATGGATCCAGGGAGTGTACGTCGTGATCTTCCTGTCTTGACACAGATGGAGGAGATTTTGATCTCTCCTGTTCATGCTCTCACCCAAGCCTGGCAAATTCGACAATATGCATACCGCGGACACATTTGTAACTTTCCACGCGACTCTGCAGTTTTGCACAATCGAGTGCCTTTACTCCCTGAGGAGTGTGAAATCATAATCTTTCGACGGTCTGGAACATCTGACGGTCAGCAAGTGAATGAGGACTTTCAAGTTCGACGTGCTGCAATGTCATCATGGCTGAAATACTTGGAAGAGGTTCATCCAACTTTTAGATATCGACGAGTGACTATTGACTGGGAGAGAGTTAATTCCTTTGGCCATAATGAAGATGTTCAAAATCGCCTACAAAATATCTCAGTAAATGAAATGCATGCAGGCTTAGAAGAAGGACCTCCACAGTTTGGGAATGAAGCTCCTCCTGAACAAACATTCTCAGCAGGCTTTGCTCCGAATATACAACCTCCAGAGACTGAGTTTGAACAGCTTCAAAGAGCTAGACAGGCAGCAGCAGGTCTCCCTCCAGAGTTAAATCCTCAAGTCCCGCCAGCACGGGAACAGATTTTGACTATGCCAGCTGTGCGCGGGACACCTCTTTCAGAGCATGAAAATCACAAAATTGCTATTGATGCATTTCCGACGCTATTTCCTACAGGACAAGCTGACTTCAATGAACTGAGAAATCAAAAAGTATCTATGGAAGACTGGGCGGCACATTTGATGCGTTACAAAGACGGGCGTTTTGCACAGCATCCACGTTTTCGTTACTGGGCTTTGAACACAATCTTCAGACGCAGAGCCAAAGAGGCCTCTCGCTGGTATGCAAAAAGCCATCCAGATGATGGTTCCTTGAACGTCGAAGAAATCAGAGAGATGATTGATACAAATAATGTCTCTGGATTGGCTCAACGGGTTTCAAGAGCAGCTGCACCTATTGAAGGCTCTCGACCATTCTGGACAAATAAGCGACGTGACTTGAACTGTCAAATTCGAGATCTGGATTGTCCCAGTGTGTTCTTTACTGCTTCAGCAGCGGATATTCAATGGCCAGATTTGCATCGTCATATGCCAGGACATGATGCTGAAGAGGCACCAAATGGTCCTGAGGCATATCGTATCCGATGGGCTGACTTGAACAAGAATCCAGGTCCGCAAAATTAGAAAATTCCTTGATTTTTGTTGCATACTGACAAATACAATTTAGCTATTGCTGCATACTACTTCCACATACGGTGGCAGATATTCTTTGAATACTTTTTGAAACCTCTATTTGACATTGTGGATTACTGGTTTAGGGATGAGTGGCAAACTCGGGGTAGCACCCATATCCATGGCTTTGCTTGGTTTAGACATGCTCCTAAAGTGGATGAGCTCAATTTCAAGTTACAAGAACATATAGATAAGTTCATCCGGTTTTGGGATGCAGTAATATCAACAATGAATCCCGGAAAATCCTGCCCTCCTGCTGACATTCATCCATCTGCTCGGCTTTTTCCCACACTAGAAGATACAAAGCAAGAATTGGCAGAGGCATTAAACCGCTTTCAACGTCATACAAAATGTGTGCCTGGATATTGCCTGCGGCGAAACAAAGTAACTGGTGAACAAGTCTGTAGATTCAATTTCCCAAAAGAGCTGTGTGAAAAAACGATTCTGAAACCGGCTCCAGGCCAGGAGTATCCTGAGCTGTTCACTCGCAGAAATGATGACTTGCTGAATACACATAATGTGGCTATGATTCTTGGATGGAGGGCCAATATTGATATCAGACCGGTTCTTAACAAAAATGCTGTGATTGCGTATGTTGCAAAATATGCAAGTAAAGCTGAAACACAATCTTCAAGCTACTCAGACTTGCTTCACAAAGCGATTTCGCGGCTTGATGATACAGATAAAGCACAGGTGGCATTTCAGAAAATGCTGTCTTCATTTGCTGGAGAGCGAGACATTTCAGCACAAGAAACTTGTCATGTCCTATTGAATTGTCCAATGGTTCACTCATCCCGCCAAATGCGCAGTATCAATGTGACTCCTGGAGAGGAAGAAGATGCTGTGATTGACTTTGAAAAAAACACTACAACCCGCACTGGAATGCTTCACAAATATCGAACACGACTGCAAAGCACGTCAACTAAAGAGGCAGATCTGGAAAAGCTGAAAACCACTTCCTTGCTTGACTTTCTGAGGCACTGGAACTATCGAGGTCAAACGTATTCTGAGAGAGGATCAAAAGGTGCACTTCCATACATCGTCAACATCTGGCCTCGCTTTTCATGTAACCCAGAAGATGAAGAGACTTATGAAAAGTGGTGTTATGCTCGGATGATCCTCCACCATCCATTCACCAAGGAAAACGAATTGCTGAAAAATCACACGAGTTGGACTGAGGCGTATAGACAAGACTGTGCTGGTGCTCAGCATCAGCATCCAAAAGATAGTCTACCAACTCCTGGCGAATTGGAAGTGGACGACGAACCAGACTCGGACTTAGAATCATTGCCTCCAGAGGAGGGGGATCCACGTTTAGAGCATTTCCAACCAGAGTGGATGCAGGAGATTGGCCGAGCACCTAACGACAACAGAGTCAATATTGAAAGTCGTTTGGGTGTGCGTCAGATGGATCTAGATTATGACTGGGTTGCGAACTCTCCTGATGGTGTTGAAAATGTGAAGACTGCTTCAGCTTGGCTTTCAGAACAGCTTAAACAGTGTCCAAATGATGAGATCCAGGCTTTACCCCCAGTTGATTATAGAACTTTGAAGGGCAAGCAGCAGCTGGTATTCTTGCAGGTGATGATGTATATAAAAGCATTGAGAGCTGGTGAAGATGTAGAGCCACTTCGAATCAATATAGATGGAACCGCGGGAACAGGGAAGTCTGTTATTATCAGGGCAATCACTTCAGCTCTCAGAGAGCTATATGCTGATGAGCTTGAAAATCAAGACCCAGTGATTCGAATAGCACCAACAGGAATTGCAGCCTTTGGTATCCGGGGTTGGACTATAAACTTTGCAGTTTCAATTCCAGTTTCTGCAAAAGATCCGAACTTTGTTCCTCTAGCTCCAACTTCTCTTCAGCGAATGCAGAACAGATGGAAACCTGCGAGAATTGTTGTCATGGACGAAAAGTCAATGATAGGCAGAACTCAGTTCGGGAAGTTTGACCGACGTCTTCGGCAGATATATCCAGCAATGGCACATGAGACACTTGGAGCAATGGCGACAATTATCTTTGGGGATTTTCTGCAACTCCCTCCAGTTGGTGATAGTGCTCTCTTCTCCACAAAGGAAAACCCAGGACCACGGGGACAACTTGCAACAGAAGGGCGCAAGGCTTATGAAAGTTTCAACCAATTTCTGACTTTGACTGAGTCTTCCGCCAGCAAGGAGATACACCAGAGCAAATTGCATTCAGAGATGCGCTCATGCGGCTGCGGAATTATGAAACCACTGCAGCAGATCACGCAATGTACTCTACTCGCTTTTGGCAGAATCTGTCTCCTGCAGAGCAAGATGAATTTTGTGAAGTTTTGCATTTACTTCCAACGAAAGAAGCAGTTGATACGATGAACAAAACCCAACTGGCTGCCCTCAACAAACCTGTTGTATGTTGCAGAGCCAAACACCACCGCATCAATGGAGCAAAATCTAGAAAGGCGTCCGCTGAAGATGCTGAGGGATTGGAGGCTGAAATTTATCTGGCTGAGGGAGCTCATGTCATGATTACTCGGAGCCTGTGGACATCGAAAGGACTGGTCAATGGAACTCAAGGCATTGACAAAAAAATCTGGTATTTGCCAAACAGCAATCCAAAAAAAGATTTACCGGCGGTAGTATTTGTACAGTGTCCTGAATATACAGGTATGTGGTATATGTTACAACTGCTAAAAATTCTAAATCTGAAATCCAGGACCACCAACTCGAGGCTGGGAAGGTGTACAACCTGATTGGATCCCAATTGTTCCCAGAACAGCAGAATGGGAATCTAATGGAGTACCATTATCACGATCACAATTTCCTCTGACCTTGGCCTGGGCCATCACAATTCATAAGAGTCAAGGCTTAACTCTCAGTAAGGCAGTGATTGATCTCGGTAAACAAGATTTTGCTCCTGGGTTGTCGTTTGTGGCAATTTCAAGAGTAAAAACATTGAACGGAATAGCATTCCGTTCGCCTTTTTTACTAGAAAGATTGCAGAAGCCAAATGAAACTACAGTGCGACAGATGCTCAGAGTTGACTTGGAGCGGAGAGAGGCTTTAGGTTTCAAACTCAAGACTTACGGATTTGATATCCAGGATATTCTTGCTGAATTTCAGTTTTTTGAGCCTTTTCAACAGTTGCGTGAGTACTTAGAATAGAATGGATGTATTTGGTCTATAGTAATTCAGTAGATTGCATGTACGGATTGAAGCAAGCTTCCTCTTCTATGTGGACCATTGTCCACATACCCAACATGTTATAATCCCAATTTTTGGCCCGCACGGCCAAGTAAATCAGCCGCTGAAACCGGATTGACATCGGATCTGCCCATTTTTCGACACTTCTCCCACATTGACGCTTCTCGATGCCAGCAGTGTCGAAGAAAAAGGCAACTGCGCGCCAGAACTGGCGGGGCGCGATATACAATCAATCAAGGCTGGTACCAAGCGGGCCCGAGATATCTTGACTCCCCGCAAAAAGAAGCGAAAAACGGGTGAGGAAAAGGAGAATGTGAGTGCATTTTCTTTCTTGCCAAAGCCCAGCACAGTACTAAGTATACAAAGATGATATGCCCACAATTCAGACATCCACAGCAGATCTATTCCCGAAGATGATGTCTTTGTTACTCCGGGTCCGAGTCTTGTCCGGGACTTTAATTCTCTTCCGCGGGCAGCTCACACCCAATTCAACCTCTTCCACACCAATACTGTTACACCGGTCTCTCCATCGAAGTCATCAACCATCGGCAGAATCTGGCATGATTTCACGGCGCGGCTGCTCACAAAATTGTCCCCATCCCGGAAATCGGCTTCTGATCAGCCTCTTCGTCGATTATTTGCTGACAGCGAGTCGATCCTTGCTTTCCGAGCCCCCGGTCCTTCTCGGATGCTCGACGGCACCTCTGTGGCATCAGACAGGGACTCAGACCTCGACAGCCTTGATTATCGTTTCTCAGAGACTGGCTCAATTGGCCCCGCATCGTCACATTCTTCAGCCGCGGTCAACATCTCCCCGTTCCCTGCGGAATGGAGTGTGAATGCCTCTGTGTGTGTGTACAAGACCTTTCCCCCTCTTGTTTCTTCTTTTCATTTGCGCAGGGGTGATGATGGGCAGAATTATTGTAACAACAAGGTTTCGGGATCTTTCAGTACGTTAGATAGCAAAGTACCCGTTTGTCAAATTTTACCATAGTTCTACTGTGCGAAGGTATGTATACTTAAACTCGATGAATGAACAGAAAGACTGGGCTCATTTGTTACCAATAAAATACTTGGTTGACTTCGATGATTTTGGTCTATTTTGGTCGAAGAGATTGCGGGAAACGCCTGGTTCCGTTCAACAACGCGCGCGCCGCGTCCTACGTCAAAATGAAGCGCGCAGATGCCGTCGGCAATCACGCGGCACGCGTCCGGAAGGCAGAGTAGGCGCTCGGGAACCGGAGTAGGCGTTCGGGAACCGGAGAAGGCGTTCGACGCGTAGAATAGGCGCTCGGCGCCATCAATAGGCGTTCGCGAGCGCCTATGCTACTAAAGTTGTCGTGCCTCGCATGAGACAGGGTGTAGAAGAGCGAAATCATCAAACTTTGAATACTAATTACAATTCAAAGTTCCGAAATACGCAGTTTCCCTAATTATAATAGCAACTGTATTACCGAACTGAAAACATTCAACTGTACTACTGAAAATATTCAACTGTACTCCTCACAATCAATTTCATTCATCATAAGCGCTTCTCCTTCCTCGATCTAACAAATCGCCAAAGATGTGTCCCACCAACCAACACCGCACCCACCCTCGCCACCTTCGCTGCATCGGCCAAAGTGGGCAGTGGGCTGCCATATCCCCGCTTCCTAAGAATGCACACTCCGACCACGTTTGCCACTACTGCAAGCAATAAGGACGCCGCCTCCAAGGCCCATGTCAACGTTACGACGAAGAACAGCAAATCGCTCATTTTTTCCCTTGTCACGAGCAAGCAGCAGAGCCCAAACAACATGGTCGCGAATGTGATTGCTCCACCCACGACTAATCCCCCCCATAGAGAAGACAAGACGACTGAGTGAAACGTGGCGAAATATTTGTCCGGTTGGGCGAGGATGAAGATGGCATGCCCGAGGATGTTGCCAATGATGCACTGGATGGCACAATACGCGGAGGATATACGAAGTGCGGAAGATACATACATAACAGTAGAGAGTGAGAAACATCGATGAAAAAGAGAAACATTGCGACAAGCGAGAAACATCCGGCTCAACTTCCAATTTTAGTATGTGTCGGACTTGGCAATGCCGTAAGCTACGTGGCAGCGACGACCCATCCCGACGACATCCTTCTTTCGTCCTTCCACCTCGTTCAGCCGCCTCCACCCGTGGCGTTGTGCTCCCGTCGCGTCTCTCAACGGTACAGATGCGGACCGCCAGCTCATCGACAGCGTCTCAGCGCGTCAGCTATTGGACTTTCGCACCCACGTACGACGCGTTATTTTTTGCTTTCGGTCCTTCTGACGCGTGATAGACAGCCACCCCGAGGTCGATGAAAGCAATATCTTGCCGGAGTCATCGGTACGCTCCCGATCTTTCACTAAGCGCAAGCGCCTCGCCCAGCAGATCGAAGACCCCGTCTAAGAGTCGGACAGTGTGAAGGCCAAGAAAGCTCGAGCGGTATGTGATTCTAAACTTTCTTTAACTGAACTTTTGTGCTTATTTGGCCAAATCTCTCAGCAGGTGTAGCGGTGGGCCCTGGTTCATTGTTCACACTCAATAGTAGACTCCGTATACCCATCCCTGCTTTTAATGTTATTTCCTATTTGGGCCGAAGCCGAAGTGAAAGGTTTCTCGTCTCAAAACATTGATGATGTACTGGTGAATTTCTTGGCTTCTCTGTTCACTCCGGCTCCGCTATACTATGACGCATATGGATTCTGACAGCCGCGTCATAATTGTGCAGAGGCCCGAATTGGGGCGCGATTGATGATATCAAATCACCAATCACAAGTGTTTTTTTTTTTTATCATTCGACGGGTATTTTGTTCCCTCACTTGCAAGGTGGTAAGTGAGGTTCTTTGGCCTCATAGCATCTCCCATACATACATTCTATGCCATGCCCATGGCAAAGTGGTGGTTGGTTTTGTGCGGCGGAAATTTCCGTGATCCAGAAGTCACATGTGACATACGCTGTCGGCGCTCGGACTTTGTCGGACTCGGGGACATTGCCGCTTTACTCAATGTTTCTGGAAAGGACTGAATGTGTCGCAGATTGACGGTATGTTTCTTCTTTTCAGCCAATGTTTCTGACTCTCTATGTATGTATCTCCCGGACTTCGTGCATCCCGCAATACGCGACGACACACACGCGAGCCCAATAATTTGGAATAATGCGAAGGCAGAAATGCAGAAAATGCTCGAGGCATCCATAGCAAAGGAGAGGGTTTAATGCTGGGTTAGTCTGTGAGTGTTGTGCGGATTGAGGTCCCCCTGGTTCGGTGGTTCCCCCTTCTTATATAGAGTAAAGAGCGGGGAAGATTGATCCTCGCATCCCGGAGGGCCTCGCCACAGTCAACACCACATTTGTGCAAGTCCCAAATCCGCCGGAGGTGAAAATGTTTTTTAAAAAATGCACTTCTGTTGGAGATCGGAGAAGATGTTCCGAGAATCACCGAGAACATTCTCTCGGAGTGACTTACTAAGCTTTTATTCAGCATTCTCTTTGCTTGTAGAATAATCTAGATACAATTGTATAAATACTGAATGAATCCTCAGCGGTAGAGCATTGGTTTGCTCTAACGCGAGTCTTCTCACTCAACAGCGCGATTGCAAGCATCAAACTTCTTTCTTGTTGATCATCTTCACACGGACTTGATCCGTCAATCCCCAACAACTTCGTTGCCTATTTTTTGCCTCCAGACTAGTATACCCTTGGCCTCCCCCAGTCTGACATGACGTAATGCTTTCCCAGCACGTGGAAGGCCTTACGTTGCTCAACTGAGCGCGTCTCGGACGCGTCTCGGCCAAAGATGGACGCGATATTTAGGATAGAAGCACTCAAGTGAGCTACAAGTCGGCTATGCATATTATTTACCAACCAGAATTTGTCTATCTACTGGCTAAGGCAAAGAAATACTTTCCAAAAAAGGAAATTTTATCCACTATTTCATGTCGCGCGCGGTGGTGTGAGCCGAAGCTTTTACCTATGCGTGAAAAGTCAAGGTGGTGAACATATGTACTGTCTCTACAGTATCTTGAAATGAATTTTCATTTTTCCCCCTACAATTTGAGGGAAACTGGTGATAAAAGGCCAATTTCTGCTAGGGCCTGACTTGGATCGTCCGCGGATGATCCAGCGTCCATTGATGGCATCCAAAGGCATCCAACATCCAATTCCCACGACACCCAATTTCTACTTTTGAGTCAACCACAAACCCGCTGGGGGTGAAAATTTGATAGGTGCTATCTGGGACCCAACCAACAGTGTCTGCAAATTTTCAGGCCCAGAATCCTCGCCGTTCGCAAGAAATCAAAATATCCACATCCAATCCAGATCCATCAACTGTCATCCATCCACGTCCATCCACGGATACGGTCATCCAAGTCAGGCCCTAAAATTTTCTGCGAGGTTTCGACGCGGATTGCTCGTAGATTCTCAAAACTATCTGCTTGGACACGAAGCGTTCAGTGTGACTCGCTACCCGCTACCAGAACTTGGTGTACATTGCGCAAACAGAAGGCAAAGGAAGAAAAACTACCGAAATACTCGTTATGGCAATAAGTCTTGGACGGTGGGATTTTGCGTCGTTTGCGACAGATTGAACCGCTTTTCGGCTGGTTCAAGATGCTGAATGTGCGTAGAGTGAACCACTGATAAGATTACGGCCATCACTCCAATCACCAAGCGCTGACCCGCTGCCATAAACGGCAGAACACATCAATAACCCCAAATGTGCATTTTTTCGCTCATTGGGACATCATTTCCCATCAAACTTGTATGCCCCAATGTATAGCTTTGGTGAAGCCCAGTAGACCCCCAGCTTGAATTATGGGAAAAGCTGGTGTAGTTCCCGAGATATTGGGCTGCCAAGTTGGCCATATTTCGGCTGTTTTGCTATTTTTGCCCATGTTACGGCAAAAAATGGCCGACTTGGCAGCACAATATCTCTGGAACGGCACAGCCATTTTGCTTAATTCAAGGTGTTCAACCAACTAGTTTTGGACGATCTACAAGCCTAGCTATCCAGCTTTGCGCCAAAAAACATGGATAACTGGGCCTTAATTTGCAGTTTTCAATGTTTATCTCTGTTTTGCCTTTTATGGTTAAAGATCAAGATTATTTGATCAGACTGATGGACAAAATGAGGTCGGTGGAATACTCTACCGACATCTAGCACCTCAAATCTGCCGAAAACCTGCTTAGATGGCCAAGAGCAGTCAAAAATTCCACCGTCCAAGACTTATTGCCATAACGAGTAAAAGCCAAAACGACAGCTTCGAGGAATCGAACCCGGGAGCTCCCACGAACAACATTATAGCGGAAGCATAAGTAACAACCACTCGACGAGAGTGAACACGACAAGCTTTGCATGTGAGACCCCATATCACGCTCAAAACGGCTTCATATTACTAAATGTAGTAACTCTTCCCTTTTTTGGCAGGTGTCAGACTGGGGGAGGCGTGGGCGAGTCAGACTAGTAATCCAAGAGAAAATAATGCCTACCGATACAAACAGGGCAAGTTAAACCCGCACAAGATCATATCAGAGGATCCAATCGGACCACTCCCAGTCAGCAACGGCTACAACGCGATTCAAGTGTGGGTTGACACCTTCACAAAGATGATCCACATTGAGGCGACTAATATGGACTTGACATCTGCACGATTGATACGTGACCGCTTAATCAGGTACCATGGGATACCCAGAAAAATAATATCGGACCGAGACCAACGGTATATATCCGGATTTATGACAGAACTTAACAAAATTCTGGGAATTGAGATGAACCCGAGCACGGCTCACCATCCGATCACCGATGGGCAGACCGAGCGCATGAACCAAGAGAAGTACCTCCGTATTTTCGTAAATTACCGGCAGTCCGACTGGGCCGAATGGCTGTCGCTAGCCGAGTTCTGCTATAATGACAAAGCGAACTCATCAACTAAGGCTTCGCCATTCTATTTGAATACCGGGTACCACCCCTGGAAGGGGATAGAGAATGCGGTGGAGACCAGGAACGAGGCAGCGGAGGAGTTTGCTGGGAAGATGCGGAAGATCCGAGATGAAGCGTCAGCGGCGCTTGAGAAAACCAAAGAGAAAATGAAGAAATACTATGATGCCAAGCGCAGATATGCTCCGGTGTTCCAAGTGGGAGAAAAGGCATATAAGTTAACATCCGGTCTTCAGCGAGAACATCTAGCCCTGTGTTGGAATCAAAATCCGGGTTGTTATATATGTGAGAATCAAACGGCCCCCCTGGTTAGATAACAAGGGTATGTTAATAACAAGGTTTTTAACATGACGTAAGCTCACCCAGATTTTTTTTTCCGCTCGAATTTCCGGAACTTTGGGCCGAAATTCAGCAGGAAACTGCGTGAAACCGTCGCAGACAATCAGCCTCTCTCAAAACCAGTGCATCTGCCTCTGACGAGAATCTTGGGGCGCAATTTGGGGCTAATCAGCATCAGAGAGGGCCCACTTGAGGGCTCTTCCTAACACAAAAATAACAGGCCTTTTTGAGCCTCGATTGACCTGTTATTTAACATCAGGTTTCCAACACAGCGCTAAGAACATCTTGTCGCCTTACGTAGAACCACCTCCTGATCGAAGGGAAGCCCGCCTGCGCCGGTGATCATCAGTGGGGAAGAAAGATACGTAGTGGAGGAGATATTGAAAGGCTCATTAACCATGTCTGTGGATGCCTATGTACATAGGTCTGCACCCGTGCTGATTGACAGATGGCCGCGGGGCCCGTTTGATCCTACTGAAGATAACACCGATTAAGCCCGAGAAGCCCGAACAGTCGAGCACCTACCGAAAAAGTTGAATCGCGCGCCCGGCGCTGACTTGAAAGCTCTACACTGTAGAGAGAAGTCACAGCCGGTGTGACCGCGCCGCGGTTATTTGATTTTTCGCGCGGTTATTCTGACCGCCTAAATTTTGACCGTGGCCTGCCACGGTCATGCCGACTGTGCGCCGCACAGTCATTCTCAACACAGTCAATCTGGCTGTTCCTGTCATATGTTGCTACAAGTCTTTATTCTGTTGAGTCTAATACACAATATCACACCATAAAGTCTATACTGCCTATAACTACCCATAAATCCCGTGTTTTTACAAGCTCGTAAACCACAGTCAGATCAGCCGTGTCGGCGGTCAAACCGGCTGTGGCGGCGCGGTCAGCCTGACTGCGGCCCCACAGTCGGACCATCCCGTACCATGGTCAGATTGACCAAGGAAGTGTTTATTCGTCAAACCCATGCAATGAGAGGGTTTATTGCAGTTTGCAAATATATTGGCACAGCCGCATTTTGATAGAATTTTGAGGCGCTACAGTATATGATTTATTCCTCCCTCAATTCCGAGTGGATTCCTTTGAGACCATAACCAAAATTCACCGTTTTGCGAGGCGCATCCAGCCATACCAAATTTGTAGCGAAATACGCGAATCTCAAAATCTCAATATCCTACCAACAGCTGTTCGGCGCGTGAAATTACGCCGTAAAATCAGGGCGCTTTGAGAGAAAGTCCAAGGTAGAAAGTGTTCATATACCTATCGGCTACATACCTGAAACAAAACGGGGGCGGATTGACGCGCCCGCGATGCGTCGAAGAAGCTCATCATTTGGTTATGATGATCCGCGGTCACTTGGGATGCTTTGCCTCTTTCTTCCACCCTCTTAGGCCTCTGTCGGTCCGCGAGCGCTTCAGACTACTTAAGAGGGCACCGGGAGACCCGTTCCTTGTTGGATTTGCCTAGTGTATCTTTTATGCAAAGGAAGGAAGCAACAATACGCTATCTATTCGGCCGTAGTACCAAGATTTGTCCAAGACTCTGGGGTCGAACATGGAAGCCAACCTTCAAGGCATTCTGCAGAATCTGCAATCAAGCTTGGGCCCTTTCTCGATGTCTTGGAGCGCCCCGTAGATCATGAAGAGGCTCTTACCTGCTGAGATGCCGCCAGTTGAACGGGGTACACTCAGTGGCCCTGGTGTGTCACTACAAGGTGTTGTTCCTCAAAGCTCCGCTAAGCGTGGACCCAGAGCGTTGAGAAGGCATTTGGGGTACGCTATTGACCTTTGAGCAAGCAGCCCTTTCTTCCTGCACTGAGCTTTCGCGGTGGCAACCCGTCCGATCAGCGCATTGATTGGCCTTCTTCGACGCGTCGCGGCCGCGTCAATCCGCCCTCATTTTGTTCCAAACTTGAGAGGTGTGTAGCCGGGAGGTATTCAAACAGTTCATACCTTGAACTTTTACCTCAAAGCACCCTGATCTCACCGTGTAAATTCACGCGCCGAACGGTTATTGAAGGATATTGAGATTTTTAGACACGCGTATTTAGCTATAAATTTGGTATGGCTGGATGCGCCTCCCAAAACGGTGAATTTTGGTTATGGTCTCAAAGGAATCCACCCGGAATTGAGGGAGGAATACTGAGGCAACTCAAAATTCTACAAAATGCGGCTGTGCCAATACATATGCAAACTGCAATAATATAATATCAGATTGTACATAGCGGCACTCTGCGCTCATCGCAGGTTTTTTTCGAAATTTAACACTATCGTTCCCATCACCTCGTTCCCGCCTAAACATCGACCAAGGTAGCCCTACATCTCACAAGCCCTCATCGTCGCCCACGCAACTCGGACGCTGCACCGACTCCACACCGACATCACCATGCCCCGCGCGTCCCAGCCGAGGACCACTGGCAGCCGAACACGACAAGTTGAACAGCTCCTACACCTGATGTCAGTGTCAGCTTGACAAAGATGTCTGATTCGCGTCGTGGACACTTGAGCTTGTACGACCTGACAGTTTCCACATCCCAAAAAATATGAAGAGCACCGTATTCGACGCCCAGGCTTAACTCACAGTTGGTGTGTCTGCTGAAGTAGTGGCTCGGCTGGCCATATAGCCGGAGTAACGACTTCGTCGTTACTCGTATAGCCTGCCCCCCTTGATATGTATACTCCTATCATTTTACCTACGATCGTCTACATATATTCGCAGTAGCTACAGACACACCTCAGTCGTTCACCCTCTCGTGTGCCCGGCTGAGGTTTGTCTTCTATACCTTTGACTTCCCTCTCTTTACTTACGACGACTCTAGTTTACTTTGTCTTTAGGTATTCTAATACTTACAGTTGTTCACCCTCTCGTGTGCCCGGCTGAGTTTACTTTGTTTTTAGTGTCTTCGGGGCAGATTTCAATTTGTTGAATCTGGCAAAAACCTGGCATCCTAAAAATTTCCGCAGTTGGCAAGAAATACAGGCCGCATACTCATGGGAGATTTAAGGGACCCACCAGCACAGCGGACCAATAATTCTGGAATTTATCTGAATTTTTGAGAATTTTCGGCCGAAACGCAACTTTCGGACTTGGCGACGTGTCAGTCACGTGATCACTGACATCAGTGACATGTAACACATCGCTCCTTTCCCTCTTCCTTCATCTTGTGGCTCGTCCCGCGGCTTCCCGCGCCTCAATGCACCTGAAAATGATACAAGCCAACTCATGCAGGTCATCGATACGTCCCACGCCGCTGAGACGACCCGATAATGCCCAAATTTCGGCCTCTGAGGCTGATTGCGTCTCCGATCGACATCGCGACTTCGCGCCCGTAAGACGCGTTCAAGTGCCTCATCCGGCTGCTCTGACGACTATGAAACGTTTGAATTCTTTTGAGCTTGCCAACTATCCCCTGCCACCTCTCTTTGACCGGCACGAGGGACATGGTATGACCATCATTTGCATCGCTGATTCACGCGCTCCTCAGCCTCTCGATACTTTGCAATTAGCTTCAAGACTTGATGGGAACGTATGCGGAGAGACTCGGATTCAACCACCTCGACACTCCTCAACGTTCCGCCTCGTCAATTCGCTCGTCAACCGCTCGTTTCCGCCACGATCTCATTCCCAATCACCAATTTCTGCAACACGCCATCGGCCACCTTGTATTCTGATTAAAGGTGCGTGTGTCATTAACTCTCTCCCCCTCGTCGGTCTCATCCACCTCCCTTCAGCTCCTTCTGCTGAGCGCGAAAATGTCTCTCCTCCTCTTTGCCCCTCCTCCCTCCTCTACCCTCAACGAGCTCAATTCGCAGCTCCCTGCGGAGGCTTCTCATTCGACACATTTGACTGGATGGTCGCCGGCGGGCTCGTCAAGTGCCAGGATTCGTTTGCCGACGTTTGGAAGTATCCTGGGAAATGTGTCGACGTTGGATACTGGGCGAGTAACTCTCATTGCTGCGTCTCTGCGCATAACTGACTCACTTCAAGACCCGTTACACCACACCAGCTTCCTCGCTCGAAACGGCGCCCTCGACCCTTCCACCTCCACACTCCACAACCCTCATACCGACACGTCAATTCCAGCACGACAACGAACGCCACACTCGAGGGCCGTCAAGATGCGCTCGTTCAATCAGCAACGCCGTCCACGTCCGCTCACGCAAGCCTGACCCTTACCTCCCTCTCTCTATGACGACGCTGACGCCCCGCCGCCACTTTCCCCCACGTTCCCTGTGTCTACTCTATGTCTACCTCGCCGCCGTTCCGCAGCCCAACTACCGCCTACCTCGCAATCCCACCCAACTCCTATTCGCTACCGCCGCCCGCCGCCATCGTCCCCAAGGGAACTTGACAGCATGTCGTCAATCAGGCTTTGACACCGCTGCCTTCCTCGCCAACACTCCGCCTTCTACCTCAAATCCTCCATCCAAGCCCCACACCGCCGCCATTCGCTCGTTTCCGATCTCCACCAATCTGCCCCTCAAGCCCTCGACACGGCGCTCCCGCTACTCCCTCTTCGCCGCTCTCTCAACGCCGTTTCCCACGCGACCGCAATCCCCGCGCTTCTCTCGCCATCACCACCTTCGTCTCCCGCCGCCACCAACTATCCCGACCCCACCGTCTTCTGACCGGACAACACCTAAGTCCCCGCCTCGCGCCATCAAACGCGCAGTTTCGACTCTAAAATTCAGCAAGTCAGCATCCAATCTAGTAGAACGAGCGAAATCGACGTGCGCGGTGAGTCGCTTCGCCATACATTTATCAGCACTGATTTATTGAGTGACTTCTGGGGTGACTCTCAAGGACGGTGCCGGCTTCACTCTCGTGAGTTTCGTATAGGTCGGCTTTGCGGCCCAGTTGAAGCTAAGGTAGGATTCTACAGGTATCGCGAACACTTGTTCTGTTATGTCGCTTGCTAACGGGAATTTCCTTTGGATAGATCGGTTGACATGAATTTGGACCTTCGAAGGTATGTAAGATATAAGATATAGTATATACAATAGCTAACATATGGTGGGACAGCACCAGCTCATTATGCGCGCCAGTAATAAAAGGTACATTGGCGTCTGTAAGAGAACCTCGCTGATTTCCGCCCCCACTCATATTGCGACAACGGGACGACGCGCACCATTCAAAAAGGTGCATCATTACCTAGAGGAGAATCTAGCTGACCTCACTCCCACTTGGACACTCAGATTTCGTGAACAATATGTGGTTTGGTTACAGCTAAGTGCCCGTCACCATCGAGCGACGAATATGATTCTGAGATATGTCATAGATTCACCAAAAACGTGTCTAGGTGAGTGCTGTGCAATGGTGAATACTTTTACGATTCTGATATGGAGTTGGATAGGAGACGGGCGCGTCGGGCGTGGTCTTAAAAGATATTTGCTCGGGCCAGTGAGTGGGTAGCTCATGGAAGTTCCTTAACTGATTCCCTTTGCTAGGATTGTGAGGATTATCAATTGCAGGGGTATAATGGTCTATAGTACAGCTTGGGGGTAGTAGTAGTATGTAGATTGAATAGTAATACAAGATTTTATCACGAATTGGATCGAGCGCAACCAAAGAGTACAATGACTGTGAGGGTACTGCTAGGCTGACTGTGAAGGCGCGGCTGCACTGACTGTGGGCCACGGTCGCGCTGGCTGTGGTAGCGCAGCCAGGTTGACCGCGAAATTGGCCATAACGCAGCTGAGATGGCCGTGCGGGCACAGTCATGCCGACCGCGGTCGCGCGGTCAGGCTGGCCCCATGCCACGGCCGAATGAGCCAGCGCACGCGCGGCTGTTCCGGCTGCGACTTCTCTCTACAGTGTCTATCTCACCTGAGAAATAATCTTGGTGTACATAAGTGACATTCCTGACTATTAGTAGTACACTTGAGAAGAAATTTTAGTTCATTGGACTTATTTTGATGATTCATAGGCTCTCGAAGCCATTTGTTGCCTACAATTACAAAATACAGATGCATGGAGATTCAGTTGAGGTGTCCAGTGCAGTTCTGCTCCTCTGCCAAACCACGGGATACCACCTCTTTGATCCTTCAACCATAGAGGAGACGAACATCTCAGAAATGGTCAACTTCAGTCGGGACAATAGAGTGAATGGTTGGAAATCCAATCGGGTTGAGGTATGCACAGGAGAATAGTGAATCGCGCGGAGCGCGGATTTTTTATGGAATGGAACTTGGTCTGAGGGTAGTTTTCAAGCCAAATGAGAGGTGTGGAGGAGGCAAATTAGCGGGCATCAGAAGATTTTAGCACAAGAAATTGGCCCGTGAAACAGTGAGAATTGTCTTATCTCAGCTCCAGGGCAAAAGAAAACTAGGGTTAGATGGAAGAACGAGAAAGACGCGACGCGGTCGCGTCATTTGGTTCAGTTTGCAACGCCTTCGCCGAGTTGCCGGCGTTGACGTGAGAGAAAAGACACAGATCTTGAAAACCATTCGCTGGTCCTATGTCTTTATCTCCGAAAGACATAGGTTTGAAATCAGAGGATTTTCCACGGAACGGTCGGCTTCGATAGGCAAATCAAACCGAAAAATCGTCGTTTTCAGCGTTATAACAAGCTCTGAGCTGTACAGATGAGGTAGACAAGCTTCATATAATTCCTTGAGTCTCTCCCTTTTTTCTCCTCATTTTCCCTTTTTCGTTTTGAAAAAACGCGATTTTTCCGTGGCATCCACAGACATAGTACATGAGCCGTGATATACCGCATTTCCTTCAATTCGTTTTGTCACATGTCACAAGGACCAAAAACGACGAAAATTTTGGGGAGTCACAGTGTCACGGCGGTCCCAAACGAAATGTCGTCCCCAAAGTCACACAGATTTGGCCGATTTTTGGGCCCAAAAAACGAAAAAATTTCCCCCAGTCACAACTGTCCGCGGCTTTCAAACGAAAGGGTAAGTTCGTATGATTTGTCACACGGGTTTTGCTCACGAATTGAAGGAAATACTACAGTATTTGATTATTTATAGTCTATGCACCTTCGAGATTGTATAGAGGAACAAGACGCTCGTTTGAAGGTCGAAAGCCGTGCTCATAAGCCAGATGAGAGCTCGATAGATGCGAGAGAGGTTGGTGACGATGAGGCACAAGCACTAGAAACAGAAGAGCCGGATCCGCCATTGCCTGTGTGAGTGTAGGAGACAAGTGATGCTAAATAAACCACAACAAATGGTGCAAAATGATGATGAACACATCCACTGGTAAGTCATTCAAGGAGAACTTGAAGTCGCGTCGTCAATTGCTGGACGCCGATTCGGGATAGAGTACCTTAGCAAACCCAGAGCTGACTGGACTTGTACTAGCAGCGTCAAGTACAAAGACCTGAACTCAAGCTGAGCCAGCACTGATACCGCTTTCTGAGTTTGACCCGCGAACATTTCAGGGGGAAGTCTGCAGAGAGGGGGGCGTGTATGACATTGTGGTTTTCCTTCTTGCTGCGCAAGGGGTGATGATTCAAAGGGCCGATGCGGTCTGACCATGGGAGGCAAAGGTTGGGCAAAGGCAAGGTTGGAGGGGTCGAAAACCGAACGTGGCAGTCACGTGGTGAGGACCTTGTGATGACGGGCATCGCCTTTCTTCAGTGGGCGGCCGAACAAATGCGGATGAAATAACATGTTGGGTATGTGGACAATGGTCCACATAGGAGGGTAAGCTTGCTTCAGTGCGAATGGGAATTCAACATCCTGGTCTGATACGTCCAATTCACCCATTTACAGTAGCTAATCTTGCTAAATTCGGGCAACATTATTGGCTCGAGCAGTTTTCGCCCGATTTGCGTAACCAACTTATTCAGTTAATGAACTTCAGAACCGCCTCAGTAATCGCCCTCATATTCACCTTCAAAACTCTTCTGCTCCTGATGAATCTGGTTGGAGTGACTCAGCGGCCCTGTTTTTCTGGATTATTGATTTTGGACAGCTGAAGCTTATACTCACTGGATAGTGGTAAGTATATCCAAGACACTGGCAGTAGCACAAAGTCTGGTGATTTTTTTTGAAGTTGCTCAAAGCATTCCCTGAGCCCCGGTACTGGTGACAAAGTGCTTGTAACTTGAGGAGACTTGTTACAAAAGTTGATGCTTACTGAATTCTTTCTTCAAGTGAGCAAGCAACCATTGAGTATACATATAGGTGTTGGTAGGGTATTGTACATACTTATATTTATCACAGCACATGAGGTTCAAACAGGCCAATTGAACTTGAGCTGAGCAAGAGTTGAACCAAAGTTGAGGCGGCACTCCACGGCACTCGGAAACATTCGGCGCGCAGTCCGAAGTCACATGACAGTGACAGTGACGGCTCCCTGAAGTCCGAGGCCTCAGGCCAGGACTCCAGGACAGTGCTTACAAAACCACCTGGACGGAGATTTGTAAGCATCTGCATTCCGGAGCCCTATACCGATGAATGGGGAAGCAAGCTTCCCCATTACTTCCCCATTAAGACCACTTCCGTGCTCTTGCTGAGAAAGAATTCAACCGCTGAATTAAGGCAATTCTGCATTTTTGCGGGCCTGCAGGCTGCGACATGCAGAGGTAATTTTACCACCAACTGTGAGCCTGGAGTCCATTTCCCGCAATCTTGTGGCTGGTAAATCTTTGACACATGCGCGTCGACCAAAGAATTTCTATTGTGTTTAGTGCGATTCAAACCGTGTGAGTTTTGGTCTGATGGTGCCCCCGTGGGAAACCCGAACTTTGCACAGCCATACGATTTCTGGGAACCTAATGAGCTGGTGTAAATCCACAAATTAGTGTACAGAGATTTTGAGTAGAAAGATTGCGGGCAGCTCGGCTCAACTTCTATGTAGCTCACAGTACTAAGAGCTATCTGGCTCAGAGCCTGATGTCGCCGTTTGGGGGAGAAAATTTTGAATTTTGCGCCTTCAGGATGCCGTTCTCCCGAGGGTATTGAGAATGAGCTGACTTGATCGTTTTATTTTTGAGGTAAACACGGGTCAACTGGAGCCCGGGGCAGGTGAGGCGGTTTGGAAGTACATAGGGACGCGTCGAGAGTTCACTCTCGCGGACAGATGATTTAGCCGAGTCGGGGACGCGTTGAGACACGTTGATTATAGCATTTGACACACCGAAAATGAATGTTATTGGATATTTTACCGAGTACAAATATATGGTGTCTAAGGTTGAGAGGCGCACCTTTGAATTTGAAGTGAACAGAAGGTTCAAAGTGAATCTGAAGGATTTGAGGTGTATTTAGCGACTTCGTACAAATTTGGACAAAGGGACAAGATTGACTCACCAACACAAATCTCCGAGGTAGCAGTTGGCGGCAACGTGAGTGGCAAATCGAATTTAAGTGGCGCGGGAGTCAAATATCAGTCACTTTTCAGGATACGACAAAGGGGAACACATACGTAGTAACTCGCGGGGACGCGATACATGTAGTCAAAGCAGAATGTGCCGCTACGCAGCGCTCGCGGCGGGAGGCGGAAACTTGAAGCGAATGGTGATGACGAGACCTTTCGCTTGGTAACTGGGGCACCCAAAATTCTCAAGCCTAGAAATCAATGCAGAATATGAAGATACAGACCATGAGATTGGTTTACCTGCTGGCGGCCAAGACCCAAACATTCTAGAGCCCCGACATCAGTCGCTTTTGAGGGCATGGAGAACATGAGCTGTACATTGTGGCTCGTAGAAGCGCGTTCCATGTACTCGAAAGCAAGCGCACGCCGCTACGCAGACGAGAAAAGAAGCTTGAGCGGGGTGTCAATGACTTCAGCTTGATGTTCGTAGTCTGGACGGTGACTCATCGAGTTCAGGAGCACGTCGTTGGTGTGGCGCGAGATGTTTGCCTGACAAAGCGCTCAGTGCATCTCAATTGGTTCACGACCAAAAGCCAGACCCGCCGACAGGACCACTGCCAATTGACCAAAATGCCTGTTCCGGCCCAGGCCCTTTTTGTCAGGACTCAAAATGGCCTCCCGGCGGCGTTTTTGTCAGGATTGGAACAGGCCTGGGCGCGATTTTCCCATCAAAATCCTGGGAATCTCCCTAAAAATCCGATTTTTCGGCTGCGAACAGCTGTTTTTCGCTCAAATCGCGTTTTCCACGCGAAATCCGGGCAAACGACGCTCAAATGCGGTTCAAACTGTATGAAATTTGGTTTCACGGGTGCAAGAAATCCTCAGCTGGGTCGAAGTTGTCAGGATTTGACCCAGGCCTTCGCGCACTTTTGGCTGGTTTTGTCAGGATTTGACACAGGCAAAACGCCAAAATTTTCCAAAATTTGTCAGGATTGGGAACAGGCATTTGGCCTGATTATCAGTGGTCCTCCGCCGACTCGGACTCGGAACCTTGGAGATATTGCTGGAAACGAGTCTTGAAAGAAAAGCATACAGCAGAAAGTCTTGAAAGTGGCCAGAACATTCTAATACGGGCCCGCGGGGAGGAAGAAAGTGAAGGGGACGGAGAAATGGCAAGCTCTCACAGACGCAACCGCTGAAGCGCTGACGACGGCCTTGGGTGCGTATGCCGAGCTGCCGCGCACTTGACATGAGAAAAAGTACTTACAAGCATCTTGAGAACCATTAGCTGTGGCTTACCGTCGATTCGGGTCAGACATAGGCTTTGAAATCAAACGATTTCCAGCGGAACGAGCGGCATCGATAGTCAATCAAAATCCTGACCCATCGTTTCTCGTCTTGCAAACGGTTCAGGAGCTCAAAATTGGGGTCGGATGCTTTCCAATAAATCAGTTGAGTCTCCCTCCTTTTTCTCTCTTTTCTCTCTTTTCTCGTTTTGAAAAAACGCGATTTTTTCCTCCCAACCACAGACATAGTTGGGTACGGGCACCGCCCAATCCAAAAGCGGCATGTTTGTCCGTGTTTGTTTCCAATTGAACCTCGACCTCTGATGTTCCGCTGTTTTCTGCCTTCCACATCCACCCTACAGCTTAGTTTTCTGAGAGAAAAATGCTGCTTTGATGTTTCCAAGCAGGGAGCCACTCCAAAACATGGAAAATTCTTCATATTCCGACCGAAATAAGCCAATCTGAGTTACTTTTCACCATGAAAATGATGGTAACCCCTCTCGAAGGAGGACTATGGTGCGCTCGGCCTAAACACCACCAAATAGGTTCCATCATTGATGGGATCATTGATGTCTCAAATCGACCGAAGGAAAAAATTTAAATTTAAATTGTATTTTTTGCTGCACAATTGGGGCCAGGCAGAGTTAAAACATACCAGGAAACCTCAATTGGTGTAGCAGCGAGGTCACAGAGGTCTCTGAGAGCATATAAAATGAGGGAGTAGATCAGTGGTGACCTAAATTAGGCATGTTCCGTAAGCTCACATGACTGATTGATTGATTGCATCACTGATGTCTCAAATAGGCCCCGCGGAAAAAGTATTTATTGTGAGTTTTGAGCGGATGAAGAATCCCTCTTGAGGGATTGTACTACTATCTAATCGGAGTGTTTTGGCCAGAGGATCAGTCGTGGGAAGGTTTTGATCAGGTGAAATAAATTTCGTTCTTGTTTGGTGGTGTTTAGGCCGAGCGCACCATAGAGCGAAGGAACCGATTTTCAGTATGTGAATGTACCATATCCGACTTATCCGGACTGAGCAATGTGCGAAAAGTCCGCAAGTTCAGCTTACTTGTGAGACAGTGTCACACCAGTCACAATGTTCGACAGCATGGCTTCATCTCGTTCTATCAAGGCTTACTTACTCCCATACGCATTCCCAGTCTCAATTAAGCATCTATACTGCAATGCAGAGGTTCGTAGCTCATCTGGTCAAATCCTTCTGACCACTTCTGCCCCGGAGTATTGGATTCTTGGTAAATTCCTGATAAATTCCATCAGATATTCAGTTCAATGTAAGTCCCTTGACAGTCGCAGACAAGAATGCTGCCATACAAAGATGCCCCGCAGCGGTCGAACCGGGCCTCGCCCCGGGTAACAATTGAAACAGAACTGCCCTACCGGCGCTTGGTAGTGGGGGCCTATTACATATAGCCCGCCCATGGAACTTAATCCTGGTGCCCCGGGGTTAGCGTTTTGTTGGACACAGTAACTAACCACTAATCGGATTGCACGGAGAGGTCTGGGTATGCGAGACTAGGAAACGTTCTATGGTGCTTGGCACTGTAGAAAGCCGCATATCAGTGGACTGAGCAGCAAACTCCTGCCACGCTTGTTCATCACCGCAGAAAATAGGTAGTTGCATTATCATCTGGTACACTTTAACCGGATCCAATCCAGTGATTTTCTGACAACGGTATGAGAACAGCAAGCTCAAAAAAACCAGCCGAGAACTAACGCACCGGATATCTTAATCGCTGAAGCGCCGGAACCAGCCACAATTCACAGTTCGCCTCAAAACAATGTAGGGAGAGGAAAAGATAAACCGCCATAGGATTGAAGCCCCAGGGCTGCATCTCGGGGTGCTGGTTAATGAACTGGATGAACTCGAGCGCGTCGTGGTCAGTGTAACTAAAGTTGGGGTCGGGGCGATGCAGGCTCTAATACGGCGCCCTTAAGGTAGGCGTCAGTCACTTACAACGAGCGGTCACATGACGTGTCACATCACGCGTAACGTGGCAAAAATTTCGACACGAAAACAAAACCTGCTGGATTTAGCTCAATTTCAACGATTCTGAGGTCGAAAAAAATTGGGTCATTATGTAATCATAACTGGAGATAGGAATATGTTTTCTGAGATTTCCCTAGTCACCGTTGTATGATGCCCCAAGATGTTGCGCACTGCAGCCAATGTCCACGGTATAGTGTGTATGCTGTTGTGCTGGCGGCTTGCCGGTAATTGATGGGATCCTACCCTATATGGTGCGTGGGAGCATTACATAAGCGGCAAATTTCGCTCTCGTCCCAAACCAAAATGGCTCCAATCGCTGAAAAACTCATTTCTGCATTCAAAAAAAAATGGGTTGGAAGAATGGTCTACTGCTCCATCACAAGATAGTATTTTTAAATTCTGAGACCAGGGATGTCTTCCATTTGCTCAAATACACCATTTCTAGGTCCCACTTTTTACCCTAATGTTTTGTGGCCAGAGCTTAATGGCTGTCACACTTTGGTCATGTGACCGCTTGTTGTAAGTGACTGACGCCTACCTTAGCATGAATGTTCAAGAATCCTGAATGATGTTTAACATACTTTCTCGTACTCTGCCATAGTTATAGTCGGCTCCACCCAGTCGCAGATGAGCTCAGCATATGCTTCTTTCCACTTGTAGAAACGAAAGCTTTGCTCGATGTCGTCGTGAGTTGTTTCAAGCAAGTTTCCGGGTTCAGCCACACGTCGCATAAGGTCAAAAAGACCTGTTTTCTGTGGCTCATGGTGAGCATGTACAGTAGCCAGAAGGATATTCGTACCTCTAATGCGTCCTGAAAGGGAAAAGCACAATACTCCTTTTCGCCTATCTCTCTCATACAAACTAGATCGTCAACTATTTGCTTTACATTTTGTCCCTGAATACAAAGCTGTTAGCAGTTACCACTTGACTGGCTGAAATTGAGGAATTACCAAGAATTCAATGTTGAAGAAGCGGCACCCTTTCTCATTCGAACACGGACACCAGACACACTTGGGAAGAACCGAAGGCTGGCAAAGGTGGTCAATGGATCTTCAAACTCAAGAAAGACGCCCTCATTCTCGTACCGAAACGCTTCTTCAGGCGCACCATTGCGGGCAAATTCTGACTGGATGGCATGCTGGTCGAAACGGTATCCGCGACGACATCATTACTCAAGCAGACTGTGTGACGCGGCTGTGGGCTCCCATTTGCACCGCTGAAGCCCTCAGCATGTCCAGCATCACGGATCCGCACGAGTTGTACAAGCGCATTCATCCCTCGGAAGTCGGTACATCTTTAGGAAGTGGTACGGGTGGAATCGTCAGTATGGCGAAGATGTTTAGGGACGAAAAGGATGTGCAGAACGACATCCTTTGGGAAACGTATGTGGTCTTCAGCGATCTAGGATTCCAGGTTGACAATTGTTTCAGTGCCACCGCTGGATGGATCAACTCGCTGCTGATGTTGTCGAGCTGTCCTGTTAAGATTCCTGTCTCCCATCTACTTATACAAAGGAGAATGGTGTACGTAATCGATATCGATGTCGTTTTCGCACTCGAAAACCCTCTAGCGCTTTCAGTCTTGCTCTCTGGTGGACAGTGGTTTGCTAGCATGTAATGTAGTGCTATATAGCTTGCTTTGTGGGCAATCTCAGACCGTGAATCCTCATGGAGGTCGTGAAAAGTCGTTCACAGTCTCTACATTGACCTCAGTTTGACGTTTGACCACGCTTGCACAAACAAAGCGAGGTCGCCATTTCTCGCTCAATGCTGCTATGATATGGCTGGAAAGCGGTTGGAGTATATGACAGTCCTACAGGAAGCGTCCCCCGTCAATTTAGAACCGCAATTTCGCATGAAAGTCCTGAAATCGTTCTCGAGCTGCATTGTGATGACGTTTGGGCACGCTTGCGCAAACAAACTTGACTTTTGCCTGACCGCGTCTTTCTCGCTTGCTTTGGGGGTGCCGAAGCACTCAGTGACTCACGCATCTTCATCGCTGCAGCATTCCGACTTCTGAGTCTCCCATTGACCGTCTGGCTTACAATGCCTTCTGCTGGGACACTGACTGCTTAGTCTGCTTCGAGGACCTCAAACAGGACGTTCGATCGCGCTGTTGGGCCGCGCCCCATAGATCTCTACACTTTTGTGTTTCAACTGGATTGCAGTAAGCAATGTAGATCTTTCTCTCTGGTGCTTCTGTGCCAGGCCCCGAGTGGGGAATATATTTCAAACCATGCGACTCCGAGTCTCTGCCAAACTTTTTGAAGTCAAGTTCTTGCTCTGACGGGTCACTGTCAGGCCGCATGCTGGATCGAGGCATCCTTCATGAGGTAATTATATCACTTTCAAGCTTGCTTTATCACTCTACTTCTGCCTGGCTATAACAGTGTACGTCGTATCATCCGGCCAGGCTTTCGATGCTTATTGTGCTTACATGTCCGTGTTTAGGGTGTCTCTTCTTCTGCAACCGTCATCGCCTCCGTTAGCACATCGACCCTTGCAAGGTGTATGACAAGCTCGATTTTTCCCCTTGCAGCATACGTGTACCACCTCACCGCAACGACGTCAAGTGACTGGGGGTACGGGGCCATTACAAAACGTCTACAACATCCCGGAGACCGGACTGTTGGAGCGCGAAAGAGCGAAGCAATGGTGATGAGCAAGAACGGAATGCTGCACTTCAGTTCACGCCCCGCCGCCGGTCCCTAGCATGCAACTAACGAGGGCGATCCGGTGTCGCCTACACCGCGGTCTTTGCATTCGTTACGGTTATAGGTGCGTGGTGTTTTGCCGTTTCGTCTCCATCCGAAGTCCCACAAGTGAGTCAGTCTATTGGCCCTCCTGATACTCAAATTCTGGGCTACTCAGTAAAGCAAGCAAATTCTGCGGCTGTCCTGCACCACTTACCGGCTACCCCGCCTCGAACTATATTCAAACTCCGCCATCCAAGTCTCAGCCGCGCGGACGTGAGAGTCGTGACCCAATTCCCAAAGGATCATCATGAAGTAGCCTTCACCTTGCGCGCGTCAACGAGAATGCGAGCCACACGTCAACGGCAAGGCGGAGACGGTCGACTATTCCTCAAGCATCTTGGCCAAATCAAATAGCAGGTCAGTGTCCTGCCCCTACTGCAGGTGAGCCGCCGCCCCAGAATAGTAGTACCACCATTGCATGCATTGAGGGTGCGGCGTGGAGTTTGCGTTTGAGGTCGAGGACCACAAAGACTTGAGGGTCCATTTCAGTAAACTACTTATATAGGATATAGGTTGTTTTCAATCATCTGTACGCTGGCAGACCTATGGCGGTGGACGGTGTCCAGTCTACTGTAAGAGAGGATATCAATACTATCGACGTCCCGTGCGTAGCACGGGTCTCTGCTAGTTATCGTACAACTCGATGTCCAAATCACACCTTTTTTGTATTTGTGCGGCAGCTCAATATACTCATGCTGTTTGCTCTTCTGCTGGACTGAAACAAATCTTGGAACAGTAATGAGCGTGAATTAGATTCTATCTAAAGTACCAGTGAATGTAGTGTGGAATAAGAGAAAAACCATGATTGTATGTAAAGGAGCGTTCTAGTCATTAAACTCCACAATGTCTGCCATTACATAAACATCGCGACACCTTATCGATCATCTCTGACAACACTCCATTTCCTTCGTGCCCCTGTATGTGTTCAACCATCTTCTGCCGGCAGCCAAGATGCATGCGACCACAATGCATGCTAGCCAGGACTTTCAACGCAGCGGTCCATGTCTGCGGGGTACGTCCATCAAGTAAAGCACGGCCGACGCTGTTCCACCAAGCACTATGCCAGTCCTCTGCGCATGCCTCGTTGTTCCAGCAAACAGGGCAATGCCTGGGACCAACAGCACCGTATTTGTCGAATTGAGGTTCTTCTGCTGCGAGAATAATGGCTCGGTGTTGGGCTATGGCCCCTTTAAGTCTCGCAAGGGTGACGTAGGTTCCAACACCAATCATATCCACCTGTGCACTCGAGAGTTGACGGAGATCAGCTGGAACAAGCCATCGGAATGCTTGCTCGAAGAAAATCTTTGCGCCATACTGATGGCAGATGCTGATGAGAGTCGGAGCAGGGAACCACCAGATGCGGGACTTGATCAGTCCCAGCGCATGAACTTTTGTTGGTCGAGAGAATAGGTATCGTCCTAAGTAGGTCCAGCACTTGGAGGACCAAATTAACGCATTCCACACTGGTGCCGTAGTCCTCAAGAACAGCCGGGCTGTAGTCCAACTGTTAGTGTGGTGACAACGAATACGGGGGTGATACCCTCCTTCATGCCCTTCATCATTCCCCTTTCGCGCTTCCAACTCGCTTCACAATAGCCGACTTGCGGCGTAATATATCGCTCTCCATTACCGTTGGCGAGGTCAAGATGACTGACATTCTGAAAAATATTGAGATGTTATTCAAGGACATTCCTGTGGGCACACAGGGAAGAATTTTGCATACGTTGTCGCAGGACGAACTCGCTGGCGATGGGCGCCCTTGTTATTTTGATGCGACAGACGAGATAGCCGGTTTATGCGAACATGCAAATACGGAGCTTGAAACATTCAAAATGGGCTCGGATCTGACCTCCGTTCACGCTACAGCGAAAGCTGTTCGCGAAGGTCGGATCCACGTTGGTAAAGAGTTTAGTGTCGCTGCTATCTCGCGACATTCGTCCTCCGACTATGGTAGCGATACTTCATTGCACAGTTATCAAAAATGGCAGCGGCACTAATCCCGCTGCTTGGCTCGATGCTGCCCCAATTGCCGAGCTCAGCCTCCCTCAGAGCCGTTACGAAATTACGGGGCAAATTCTGTCACTCGTGCCATTTGTTGACCAATCCGACAGTCTTTCTTGGGCTTGGACTACGAAATTCATTGGGTTCGAGTCCCCCAAAGCAAAACATGTAAACGTGAACTCAGCTGCCCTCCATCGGCATTTGAGTGTCTGTGTTAACGGACGTCTTGCCTTGCCCCTTTCCACGCCGGAGCTCATGCCAGCACGCGCCCTGTTGAATGAGATTGCTGATGGTGTTCTTCCGCATGCGCCAGAGACTGTTGAAACGACCTGGATATTCTCTAATGCTCAACTTGACGCCATGAAAAGTACTTTGCTATCGCGTGCTGAGCAAGAAGAAATTCGCTCGAAGATACCTGTTTATGGGCTCGTGAAAGAGGGTGGCCAGTTTCCATACGAATTGAATCTCGGTGCGTTGTATCCGAGTCTCACCATACCTGTTTCAATCTTGACGCTCAGGCTGCAGCAGGCCCATCAACTGAGAAGATCTCTCATGTTTTGCCGTCTATACCTGCACCGAGTTCGAACGATGGTCGACGAAGATGTTTAATTTGTGGGCAAGACTTTGCGGGCCCGGAACGGCAGAACCATATGGGCAAGCATATTCTTTTATCCCTACGCGGCGTCAAAGAAACCAGTTTGATTGCAGCGGTGATTACAGCTGTTTGCATAGTTAATGGCACTTCTTGAATTTTTATGAAAAGAAAAGCATTTCAAACGTCCTATCTTCTCGCCCTCATATCTCATCCAATTTCCAACCAATTCACACAGTTCAAGTTTTGTTCTAAAGCGGTTCGGCAGGGGTTCCAAGCCGCCGGCAAATAGCGGCAAGTGCTTCCGAAATGTGATGGAATCATGCCGAGGTTAGTTGTCCCAACTGGGATGTGATTTGCTTTGTTCTGGCTCAATTCTGGACAGTTTGGGGCGCCATAAAGCAATATTAGCAGAAGAATAAAACCCAAATCAGGTCTGCAATCACACCTTTTGAAAATATGCAGATACAATTGCTCAGCGCCGAGAACGAGCACTTGGTGAATAATTTCATTCTGCTGTTAGTGGTTTGTGGTTGTCTTACATTTTGAGCTTGCAGACCTCATTGCCTACCTCATGGCTACATGATCTCAAAACTTGAAGTGATTCTGAGCAGAAATGAACAAGTTTTTTGAGGTTCGTTGTTCGTATTACCGCCGATGACCGGCAATCATGGGACGCAAAGGGATCACATTAGGGGACGGTTCAGATATAGGATGAAAGCCCTGTCAAAATGCTATGAAATGAGCCTGGAATCATGCGAATTGGTCCACAAATGATTGTGTAAGGAGCAATACAAGTTCGGACATTTAAATTGCTCTTTGTATACAAAATGATCGGAAGTGCCATTAGCTTTGCAAACAGCTGTAATCCTTTGGAGCTACATGTACACGAGCTGATGACTTCCAGGTCTCCCCTTCATATCCATGCGGCTTTTGTGGCCGTACTACATTGAACGGAGGTTGCTCTTTATCGATTCGGAGCGGAAAGGCAATATCAAATTGCTCCGAAGTCTATGAGTTTCAGATAGCGAGTCCACTAACGTTACCGCGGGGGTCTGATCGCGTAAGGACTTGCTTATGCAATCTCACATAAGCGAATGTCACACGCGGTAAATCTGCTGTAACTTAGCAGACTCCAACAACCTCCAATTACCTTCCACGATAGTCATTGTATTTTATTTCCGCGGTAGCGAGAAAGAGGAATCATCGCTGACTGAGTGGTGCGGTGTTCGGCCGAAACCCAAAAGCCGCACGTGACTGTCTGCGGCCATTTGATGCAATGGATTCTGCGTACATGTGGGTTAGTAAACTTCCCGCTGTTGAATTCGCGATGAATTCCGCGCGCTCAGAATCAACTGGGTACGCACCATTCCTTCTGAACACAGGCATGATGCCTCGTTCGCTTCTTTGGGATTCGGATCGCTCCCGTGATTATCCAGGTATTGCGAACTTCGCACTGCAACGCCGATTAGCAATAATGGCCGCGCATGATGCAATAATTGCGGCGCGTGTGAAAAAGACCCGAAATGCAAACCGCAGGCGTCAAGTGGAGCCGTTTGTGAAAGATGATCTGGTCTACCTTTCAACAAAGAACGTTAAGTTCGAGAAAGGACTCGCGCGCAAGTTAATTCCAAAATTCATTGGACCTTACTGGATACTCAAAGACTTTGAGAACTCATCTTTCAAGATTGAACTTCCTGCGAATATGCGACAGCGTGGTGTGCATGACGTTTTTTCCTCATTGCTGCGCATTCACATTCCAAATGATGACCGCAGGTTCCCTGGAAGATTGGAGAATCAGCTCAACGTCTCCAATGACGCTACAGCTCACGAATGGGCTGTGGATCGAATTGTTGGACATTCTCGTCGTAAGAGGTTCGATGGCAGTCTGGAGATTTAACCTGGATGCCATATCAGCAAGCTAGTCGTCTGAATGCCCTACCAGAATATTTTGATTTGCTGGGGATTTCAGATATCAGTGACTTAATCGACGGCGCAGCAAGAACGCCGCGCAGTAACCCCGAATTTCTTGCAAATTTCATAGGACTGGAATTTGAAACCTACTGCACCGCAGCAGCGAATAAGAACACAAGTGAAGGGTTGGATGAACTCGCCTTCGAGCACCCCAGTTCATTCATCGCACTATCTTGCACAAAAAACTCACTGTTTACCATCGAAATGCCTTACGATACGACTTGCGGCACCATCATTCCCATCGCCGATATCGATCCTGTCTACTCCGCGTTCAACACCGAACCTGGAGCTTACCTGCGTCGCCAGGATCGCCGTACCGCCGTCTTCATTAACGCGAACGGCGAGGAATGTGTCATTCCCATGGAAGCCATCAAAGTCTTTATTCGCTTCAACCAGGCCGCTAATAACCCGATTGACTTGGATTTCCTGCCGTACTCGCCTTTCGCATACGATGTCTTCGCCAACCGTGCCAACGAGGCCGACGTTAATGGTCACCGTTGGGGCACCTGGGACTACACCAGCAACCGGTTCCACTTCGTCACGGACGGCCATATCGCTACGCTCTTCGATTTCATGGCTCGTGATGTCGACATTACGCCGGAGCTTCCAGTTGGGATGATAATGGTGGAGGCTAAGGAGTACCAGGAGGGTCGGGAGGCTGTCATTGGCCGTGATAGAGCTCGTCGCCGCGCAGAGGAGAAGTCGAAGGAGGCTAAGGCTGGGAACCTCTCCATTCCGAGGGTGATGGGAAATCGGTCGAATTCCCACGCAAACAATCCATGTCCAAGGGGAACCGCACTTACCTTCTAAATGCTTGGGACTGTCGCTTGGACGTGTCAAGAACGCTTGTGCTTGAGCACTTCCGCACCCCTGTGGTTGCCTCATTTGGCAACGGCCACGGCTCACGGAGGGTTCGTTGCCTGAAAAAGAGGCAACGGATCTGTCACGGTCCTTTGTGTGTTGCTCCCATAAGGTAGGGGCCACACAAATACGGTTGCCCCACGTGATTTCACCTTTTTGAGAAGATGTAGTCCGTTTGACCTGTATTTGAGAGAAAATAAAAAATCTGGCCCAACAGTTTTGTGAAGCCTTACACCTTCTACATGCGTGCACTTGAAACTTGGAAAAATCTGCAGAACTGAGAGACTAGTTCCCGATTGATGCAAAACGAAGGATTTGATGGGATTTGTGAAGTCTCCGATCAATTTGGGAACTAGTCCTCCAGTTCTCGCTGTGCGTAGCCATAATTTGATTGGTAAGTCCTAAGGATGTATTTGCACAAAACTGTTGGGCCAGATTTTTTATTTTCTCTCAAATACAGGTCAAACGGACTACATCTTCTCAAAAAGGTGAAATCACGTGGGGCAACCGTATTTGTGTGGCCCCTACCTTACAGGCACGTACTGTAGCGCTCTGTATGACTGAAACCAATTTTGGACCGTTACAGGCTGAAACGGCTGAAACAGTCATAACCCATGAAATTTCTATATCGGGCCCTTCAACCGGCATGGTTTGGGATGATTTTACCTTGATTTTATCTGCAAAGTTGTAAGATGCACCGAAATCACCCATATTTACGCCAAATCCGAGTTGATGGGCCATTTTACCACTGTTCATGCACCTGGTCATGCACGATCATGAATGAGGTAAGTGTTCCCGCGCCCCATATATAGTAACATCTCACGGAAAACGTGACCTAACACTGCCTCTGATCCCCTTTGAAAGCCTTACACTGTGATAACCCATACCCTGAGGTGTATCCCGAGGGCTATGGGTTATGACAGACGACTGTAGTTCGGAACCGTTAATATAGACTAATATGATTTGTATGCCGGAGTAGAGCTTATTAGCAACCGAAATTTCACGCACAAGAACGTCATCCAAAAACCACAAGTGGAGCACCACTTTTTCACCGTTTAAAGAAAGGAAACAACCTGCCGATTCGTGCCGCATCGCTTGAGTTGCCTTTCTGAGCGACTTCCACGCTCACTGCTCTACTCACCGTCCTGCGAGCCTCTTGGAACGACGAGCAACAAGCTCTACCTTTCGCGGAAGCGTCCTACTTTGTCATGATCGCCACTCTGGAACGGGGAACGGCCGTGCGCCTGACCGCATCTCTTGATGACGTCTTCGAGGTTTTGCATGTTTGGAGCCTCCGTTTTTCACTGATCTCGCTTAGTTTTTCATCGTATATTTTGAAAAGCACCGGCTGCTAATAAGCTCTAGTGCCATAGTCTCTCTCAAAACTAATGGCACCATTAACAACACCTCGTCGAGAACCTGCCCCTCTGTACCGTGTATGAAAAGGAGGAATGTATTTTTCACTTCCGTTAAGCAGCTTTGGGCAGGATCAATCACCCGTGCACCATCAGTTGAGGGTGCGTCATCAGTTGCAATCAATATGGATCAGTAGGGATCAGGCTGGATCACTCGGAAGAACATCGTATCACTCGGAGCATGCCAATCTTGACGTGCGTACGTCAAGGGCAGTGACGCCATCAAAACGCTCTCTAGCACAGCTTATTGCTTTTCGGTGACGGCTCTGATAAAAGGGGGAGCAGGCTCCCCCAATAACAAAAGAGAAAAAGAAGTTTAAGTATCACACATGGGAATGAAAGCTTGACGTGGACAGGTATATGAATCTGCGCGGTGCTTTCCCCCACAATTGAGGCATTCCAC
Source organism: Favolaschia claudopus (assembly GCA_037176885.1). NCBI lineage: Eukaryota > Fungi > Basidiomycota > Agaricomycetes > Agaricales > Mycenaceae > Favolaschia > Favolaschia claudopus. The sequence goes on from JAWWNJ010000118.1 coordinate 516,117, forward strand.
AGGGCCCAAACATTGAGAGGTGTCGCCATGGGGATGATCCTTCGCACATACTCCGCAAGTTGGCTTCTTGACATTAGCCTGTTTGCGATGCAGCCATTGAATGGCTAATGGCTACGCAAGTGCCCGAATTCCGGCGTATTGACGAAAGCTACCCCCGGTCTGAGCATCCAATTTTCATTCCAAATAGCTCTTCTTGACTTCGACATAAAAGTTTAGCCCATCAAACTTTCCTAATACGGAAATCGGTAGCCATTCAATGGCTCCAATGGCTCTTCGCAAACCCTCTATTGCATCGTGCCTTGGTGTGTCCGTATTTGTGACATCCCCAGCACTGGGAGATGCGGAGATGAGGGAAGCCACGAGCGACAGCGGGGCTAGTGGAGCACAGAATCACTTCCACATCACGTGATTTTGGGCCCCGCGCCAATAAATCCGATAAATCGAGAAAAAATTATTAATAAAAAAAGGTGAGCGTGACGCGTGACTGTCGAATTGATTGAAATTATACGGGTACAGTCAAATACGGCCGGATACTCATGGCGGTGGACAGATACTGATACTGATACTGAGCGGAGTTTGAAATGCGGCCCGCCGGTCCGCTGTCGCACGTGAGATCATCGGATCTCTTCTCCTTCCCATTTGCTCTTCGTCACGTCGCGTCGCGCGACGCGTCTGTCGGTGGTTAATGAATACCGTATCATCACTTAATCTCAACCAAGAAAACCAAGCTAGGGAAGAGTCGGAAACAGTAAGGGGGCGGACAAATGAAAGAGATATTTCTGAGGAAAACTTGAATTCTCGGTGTGTCCACGTCTCTTTGCGCTTGCCATTATCTTGCTAACAACTTTCATCCTTCAATTCAGAAACTGCAGCCCGATTCCAGCAGCTGTGAAGCGTGGGCCCGGAAGACCCAAGGGTTCTCGGAACAAGATTTCACGAGCAAAATCTGTCGACCCAGACGAGCCGCCAAAGCGCCGTGGCCGCCCTCCCGGAACGGGACATCTGCAAAAAGAGCGTGCCGCATCCTTGGCCGCGGGTATTCCAATTGAAGAGCCGAAGCCCAAAGGCCCGATTGGGCGTCCTCGGAAACAGCCAGCGCCCCAACCGCTCTCAATTGCTCTTGGCCGGCGGGTGCGGATCTCATACATATTAATACATACCACTTAATAAAACTTACCGTGAATTCAGACTGTTCCAGGCATTCCGGCTGTAATTCGTTCACGAGATACAGACGCTGTTAATTCACATAACACTGTGAAAACATCGGCGCATGATTTTCGTGTGCCTAGACGATGAATCAATTATTTCATGGAAATGTCCATGATTTTTCTCTTTCATGTATCCCAGAGAAATCAGGTCCCATTCAACGAATTTCACCCGATGCTCACCTCCTCAAAAAATCATGGAATATGACATTAAAATCGGAGGGTGGTGCTGCGCAGAAATCGCGAAAAAGTGTTGAAGTCCAAATGCCGAAATGCCGAGAAGTGACGTCAGCTCCACATCCGCAGCACATATAAGTCACATATAAGGTACACCCCATCCACCCTCGACGAACATCACATGACATTGCCTTTTTCGGCGGACTTCAGTAAAACTCCTCCGTTCCATACCTTGTATGGTGCCCTCCACTTAGTCACCACCAATTTGCGACAACCGTTACTACTCGGGCAGGAAAACACCGATTTTTTATTCCTCTTGGGAAAACACTCAGTTTCACGCAAGGAATCTTTTGGCAAGACAGAATTTTTATAGCGACAAAATTGAGCGAGTTATAAAACTTCTGACCCCCCAAATTGGGACTGTCCCTCCGAATATGTCCCTACTGGTCAAAACTCTCTGCGACACGTTGTGGGATACGTCTGTGAGACTTGTATACCTTAGAACTAAACTTGCGGACGTGTAATTGAGCATCCTGAGTCGCCATGCTGGATGACGGTGACGATGATTCGGCACGAGGATGTCGACCAGCACGCGCTCTGGCTGCCGCACTCAACAAGTATTTTCGTTTGCGGACCATGGAAGACGGGCAGACGTATTATAGACAGTGTAGATGTAGAAAAGTGTCTTCAATTCTGCAGGCGAAAAGAGGTATATACAAAAAAAATTTCGGCCTTCGGCCGATTTGGGACTAGTACATTTTTGGCGGTGACTAAGCGGAGGGCACCATAGTGCGAATGACCAAATTTGAAGGGTTTTGCTAAATTCGCACTACAAGGTATGGAACGGAGGAGTTCTACTGAAGTCCGCCGAAAAAGGCAATGTCATGTGATGTTCGTCGAGGGTGGATGGGGTGTACCTTACTATATGTGGGAGTGGGCAGCGATGGACATCAGATGGGCTGATGGGAGCCTTCACAGCCACATCAAATGCCGCCGCACTCCTCCTCACAACCACTACGACGTCTACTGTGCTCTGGGACCCTAAGCTCGCAAAATCTGGGCGCCGAATATAGTCTAAACTATCACTAGATCCTACATTTACTGCAAATAAGTGAATTTTATGATTATTCCTCCATCTCTACATCGTCCTCGTCTCGTACATCATCCGCAACTACAAGAGCAACCTCCGCAACACTTGCTGGCACCCTAGGCTGTGCTACAGATTGGCCATTAGCCACATACCACCCATATGCATCTTGCAGCGCCGCTACCTTCTCAGCCTTACGAGGATACTTGCTGTTAGACAACATATTTGGCACTCCACGAGCACGATACGCATTGAGTTGCTCGTGAATGAGGGGTATCGTGAGTCCTGGCATCTCGGATAGAGCCTGCGAGAGAGGTTCTCTTGTAGATCCTGAGCAGTTTTCCGGGCCTTTGCGAGGATTTTAGCCTTCTGCATCTCCGCTGCCCGCTTACGGAAATCGACGATTTGAGCCCGTTTCTTCGCTTCCTCGCCGCTCGCATCGACCCTTCGAGCTTCCCGCATGATATAAGCGTGGCCTTCCGCCGTGAACACCGCGTCCATGAAATCTTGTGTCTCGTTTCGCCGATACATCGCCAACGCGTTGTACTGATGCAGCGTAAGAAGTGGTTTCCCTCGAACGGCCACCCGGTAAGCTCCTAATGCACCCTCGTTAGCATCGTTTGTTGACGGCATCCATGCCAGCTGCTTCTCCGTCGCTGAACATTGGTCAATTAAACCACCTGGAGCGAACTCGGATGAGAACCGTGTCCAAGTCGTCAAAGCACCACGGAAAAAAGCGACGGTGATTTCCTTGATATAAGGAAGAGTCGGAACGAGATCAAACACTGCTTTCATAGCAGCTGGATCAGCCCACTCGAGTCCATCGAGAGTCGCTGCCTCATACGAAGCATCGGAACCGAAAATCAGGTCCGGATTTTCGATGATACCTTCAATATGTTCCCGAACCTCGCGGTGCAGCGGCCCCAGGTCGAGGATGTTTGTATTTTCGGTTCCGGGACCACGCACTTGGGATATGATATACTGCGGACGACCTCTCCCTTGCCTCCCACCACCACCACCACATCGCCAGGATCAACCTCGACGCCGTCGCCGTCGTTGTCGTCACGTACCACCACTCTCGCCGTTGTCGTCGCCGTCGCCGTCGCCTTCCTTCAATGTGACTGTCAATGACTCGAGAACTCTGGCAGCGCCTCTACCTTCGACCCGCTTGCACCACCCCACGGGCCACATACACCTTTTCCCCGCCCGCCGCCGTGGTTTCTTCTCCCGCAAATGCCCCGCAACTCGTGCAGAGATCTACTGGTCGAAGACTGAAGAGGGCGAGAAGATAAAAAGTGCGTCGTAGTACCCCCTCACACTTTGCACTAACAACTTCCCTTACTCACTGTAGCGGCTACCCCTTTGCTATTTGCCTCGCCGTTGTCGTTGAGTAAACTCTACGAACAAGTCAGCGAGCGTCGATCCAAAGGTGTGTTTTGTTTATCTATTGTTCGTACACTGACTCGGAAATAATATCGGATCACCGGGTTCTAAAACTTTGGGCCGTTACTGAGGCTGGAGTGTGAGAGGAGTTTCTAAAGTAGATAGTGTATGAAGTACCTTACCATGTACCCTTTCTACATTCTACATATAAGCTTGAGGTCCAATTCGGCGGTGTTGTGGCAAGAGAGTGTGATCATCGCGCACACGTGATCCAATTGTTTTTCCCTGTTTGACAGCTGTCACATTGTTTAATCCGAACCACCACAACGACGCTCTAAACTCTGCTTTCTCTGCATACAACTCATTCTCTACATCATGTGCGACACCTCTGCCGCGAAGAAATTAGCTATTGTCGCGCTGAAGCTGGTCGAATCGGGACGTGGCAGAAAAGGAAAATGTTGCGCCCTCTACCGTCTCCAGAATCAATGCCCGCTACGGACCAACCCACAATTTTGACGCGAAAACTCCCAGGCAAGGTCGCCCACGTAAAATAGACGAGCGGGACATCCGTAAAGCACTAGATTGCTGTCTTCAGGCAAAGCCAAGAATGCTTCGGACTTGCAGAGGAAATATTTCCCCCATTTGCACGTCGATACAATCCGCGCTGCCCTCAAAAAACAAGTATTGAACGCCTATGTGCGTCAATCTCGACCCTTGTTGACACCAGCCCACCGGAGGAAGCGAAAAGAATGGGCGGAACAGCATTGTTATTGGACACCGGAGGATTGGCGGGCGGTGATATTCTCAGATGAGTCAAAATTTAATATCATTGGGTCGGATGGGCAGCAGTGCGACCCCCGATATACCAAGAAGAAAGTCAAACACGGCGGCGGGAGTGTGATGGTGTGGGGGTGTATTACCCGATATGGTGTCGGACAACTTCACCGGATCGACGGAATCATTGACCGCTTCGGTTACACCGACATCCTGGCCAAAAACCTCCCGCGGACCCTCGACAAGCATGATTTGGATCGCTCGACCGTCTATTTTCAGCAGGATGGCGATTCAAAGCATCGCTCCAAGCATGCCTTGGGGTGGCTCGAGCTTGAAGGCTTCGATGTTCTTCCCTGGGCGCCAAATTCACCGGATATGAACATCATTGAGAATCTTTGGGATCATCTGGAGACCATGGTGCGCGCCAGGGACCCACTGCCGAAGAACCAGGAGGAATTATGGGCCGCTTTGAAGGAAGAGTGGGAAAAAATTGATCAGGCATATATCGACAAGTTATATGACAGCTTGCCTACTCGGGTGCGGGATTTTTTGAAGGCAAATGGTGGGGAGACCCGTTACTAGTGGCTGGTATGTTTATTTTCACCAACGATACCTTGAACGAGCGTTTCTGACTTCAATTTCCTAAACCGGCCAAAACCAGATTTATGATTGGATCACCCATCATCACCAAACTGGCCATCCAGCGCCGAATTTTCAGTTTGCTTGCTTGATATTTTACATGTATATATTACACCTCGTTACTATCTGTTTGCGTGCATAAAAACTCGGGAAGACTCCTACGCTCTAACGCGCAAACAACATCTTTCTCACGAGTGACGTGATCCGATATTATTTCCGAGTCAGTGTACCATACTTATCAACAATGTCCCCAGGCAAGGGGGTGCGGGCCGGAGAAGCCGGCACAGGGCAGGGAGGGTGGGTCAGCCCAGGAGGCCGATAAAAAAAAATAATGACCTTTTAGTTTTCGCTAGAGGATGACCTTGAAATGAGTGCACTGTGCAGTCAAAGTATCATGAAATTCCTCATGTTTTTCACGACGATTCATTAGAAAGTTCACGATGAATTGTCACTAAATTCATGATGCGCTCTTGAAATTCACTCGTGAAATTCATTACGGTTATGGGAAGATTCATGACGTTATTTTCATGATGTTCTGTTGTGGATTCATGATGATAACATCATGATTTCGGCGGCGAAAAGGAGCAAAATTACAAAATTAAAACATCGACACCGGGCAGAATCGAACGCATGACCTCATAGTTTTCACCTAGCCAGGACGGCGAGTGCATACATCCAAGTCAGCCAAGATTGACTTCATTAGCATGGGTTTGTTACGCCATATATGCACCTACATCGAGTGAGTCCGACTACTGAACCCGTTACATAATACAGATATTACTTTACCAGCTTTTGGTCACCTTCTTCAACCCCTCTTTGCATTAGGGAGGGGTAGATGATGTGTGAGTAGGATATTGAGTACATTTACTCAACAACCTGGCTAGTGGACTTGGCAAAAATTCGACAGTCTTGCATGATGAAATTCATGATGTTTTGTCATGAATTTATATGCTCAACAACTATCGTAAAAATAAGTTTCTGAGCATCGTGAAAGGCATCTTGAATTTCATGATGTGGTTCATGACAAAACATCAGGAATCTTGAAATTCCTCATTATTGTTTTGAATTTCATGACAAATACTTCGCACAGTGAGTGGAATGTGCTGTTTCTGATATTTTCATCGAGTTCTGAGCATTCTTCAGTCAAAACAAAGCCGTTCTTGTCAAGTCGTCAATATGGAAGCATCAGCCATCAGCTTGGCTGTGTTTGGCAAAAGGCCACTCAACATATGTTCAACTTTTTTGAGGAACATTTTAGGATTGGAAAGGAGGGATCTTCATCATACTAATCCCTGGGGACCTGTCTCAACGCATTCGGCTAAAAATTGACCGAGAAATGGATATATTTGATGGTAACTTCCTTATTTGGACGTCACGTGGTAGGGTGGTTCCTGGCGAAGGGTCTCTAATAAAAAAAGCAGCGTGAGGTGTTTTTTTTTCGGTTTCAGTACCCCCTTGTCCCCAGGTAGTCCGCCCGTGAACTGGAGATCTTGTAGCAGGACTGGAGTTCCATCGCGCGCGGTGTTCACATGTAGATAACACATGTATTGGTATATAGACCTTATTATCATCTCATTTCATCCTGAATTTTGCTCCGTAACCCATTATTTTCATTGTCTCGTTCCATGATTTCGTGCTTGTTGAGGGAGCAATTCGGACTTGAGACTGATTTTCATGGCATCGGTACATTAAAAAGGCACATGAAAACGTCGAAAAAGACTATGATTTTGTTCACGCGCTGGGACATGAATTTCAGGGAATGCTCGATGATTTTCAGTGTAAGAGGACATGAATTTCGGGGTACCAAGGTACATGATTTTCATGTGCCCCCAGTCTCACAGTGTAATCCATCGAATTTACAACCCATATTCCTTCCATCCCCCGCTCCAATCTCCCATCCGAAATCTACAACCAATGACAGTGATGTTACTGCGCCATCTGTCTCGATTTCGTCTCTTCCAACTGCCTCAGAGAACACTTCAAATGTTCTCTCTCTGAATGATGACGACTCACCGGATTATGGGAATTTTATCATCGATGGTGTAGGCGGTGAAGAAGAAGAAGATGGTGACAACGATGATGATGAGCCTGACCCGGCTACTACACCGCTCGGCACCGTGAACCCACGCCGAACAGCTTGTCCCCTTCCTCAGTGGTTGCAGCGGCAATTTCAAGAACGGGTGAAGGAGTCAAATAATCGTAAAGATGACAACCTCCCGCCGCTCTACCGTGATCAGAAGACATTCTGGTTTCCGAGAGAAGATCCCTACTTCTCCATTACCCCAGCCGCCATTGACAGCGGGACTCTTGCTCCCGAGAATTTATTCCACGCCCAATTCTTTTTGTGGGACCCAGCGGCCCTTGTCCCGATCCCGTGTCCCAAATGTCAAACCCAACTCTATCGCCACGGGTGCATCGAGCGTCCGCGTCGCTGCGTAGATCTTGATCACACACTCTATATCATCGGTTATCGATATCGCTGCCCAAAATGCGTCCATCCTGAGCCCAAACTGAATACCATAACATTCCGAAGTTGGGATTCTCGCATCCTACAGAAACTTCCTCGCTCCCTCGCCAATTCATTTCCCGCACTTCTTACCTACCGCAGCGGAATTTCAGAGAGCATATTTATGTTCATGCGCTCCTGTTTCCAAAGTGGTATGGGCTCCAAGCAATTTTCCGATGCGCTTCGAGTTCGGCATATTGAAGCATACGACAAACTGCAGCTCTCCTATCTCTCCACACTAGCTTACGGGAAATCGGTGCATGCTTGGCTCGGAAAAAAATTCAAGAGTTTCCGCGCTTTTGGAGACAAGTCGTCAGAAGGGTACCACGGCTTTATTCCAAGCTCACAGTGGCTTCGTGACCTGTTCGACAAGTTCATCGAGCTTCACACTCATGATTTTGACCAAGCGATGTCGCTATTACCAGGCTACATCAACGCCATTGATCACAGTTTCAAGGTTTGTTTATTTCAATCTCACAGTTCAACACATTTATCTCATTCTTCACAGCTCGCGAAACATATAGCAAAAGTCAACGGAGAACAAGTCTTCGTTGCGCTTCTGACTGTAACAAATGAAAATGGCGAGATCCGAGTATGCAATCTTGTCGCAACAAAGTTGCATTCTCAGTTTGAACTTGCTCTTCATCGTATGTGCGAATCGCTGGAGCGCTATGGGCATGACCAGCCCGCAATTTTCTATACAGACAATATGTCTGACAAGGACTTCCTCGAGCGTTGCTTCCCGTCTCTGTGTTGCTGTTGTTGCGGTCGAGAAGTATGCTCACCTCGAGGCTCTCGACGTTCCGGCCCATGTACAGGTTCATGTCATGATAAATGATGTACATCGCATTGACGAGGCGATGCGCACAATCATTCATGATATTCCAGATGAGAATGCGACGGACAAGTCACTTGTCATTTTTGTGGACTCGGAGTGGAATGTAGAAACGTCCAGCCGCGGGTATGTTACGGGGCGAGGTGCAACAGCAATCCTACAAATCGCTTACAAGGATCAAATCTATATTCTTCAGGTACGAGCTTTCTTTCTTCGATGTTTTGTGAATTAAAAATAATCTTCGATTTAAGATTGGTCAAATGCTAGCTGGAGGTCGCATTTCACCCGTTCTCAAACAGGTTCTTACCAATCCACGGATCCTGAAGGTCGGCCGAGCCGTCAGTGCGGATCTCAAGTATCTACAGCAAACCTGCAATTCCGTTGAACCATTCGTCGGTGCAATCGATTTGGCACAACTTGCAAAGGAACGGCTCGTCATTTCATCTGCCAAAATTGCTCTGGTTGATCTCTGCGCCAAAGTTCTTGGGGAAACGCCTCAATAAAAATGTATCGGAGCGCATTAGCAGTGCTTGGGATCACGAGACGCTCTCGGAAGCTCAAATCCGATATGCGGCGCTCGATGTTCATGCCTGCCTCTGCATTTATGCCATCCTGGTTCAAATTCCACTCCCCACCCCTTTGCCAGATCCTATTCCTCTCAGCACTTCCGTCCTGCTTTTAAATGATGATCGGACACGTGTGATTGCCCATGGGGTCGTGAAAGCGCTCGAGGGCCGATATTCGACTCGCCTGACACTGACAAAGACCCAATGTCTTATTACTGTTACGGACGTAGTGATTTCTGGCGCGACAATCAAAATTGGACAGCAAAAGCAATCTCTCGGCGACTTTGGGCCCACTCCATTCGAGATTCCGTATCGGCGCAAGCTTCTACGCTTATCCCCTGCTCCAACTCTTCCCAAACTTCCCATTGCCGCCCCTCAGGACCCGCCAAAACAACCTCCCGCTCTCGAAATTCCTCACTTATCATCGGATTCCGCTAATGATCTCCACAACTCTGTCGAGGGGATCGGAACACTCATTCTCCATGACTTGGACTCTCAGCCGGTCAGCGAGACGCCTCTCAATCTCAAGAATTTCGCGCGGGATCCAGAAAGTGAGAAGCAGGGCGAGATCATTCTCGGGGAGGTGATTTGTTGGCGCATTTGGAATGCCTAAATCCGCAGTCGAATTTTGAAAGACGCCTGGCATGTCTTTGACATGTTTTATATCTCAGTTCTCCATGGGCTGCGCGTTTAATTTGCGAGGGCTCTTCGCGATGCGATATTCATTCCCGATCAAAGTGACAAGGCGAAGATTGTCGCCTGGGGCCGGAAGCAAAACCCTCCTCGTAGCTGGGATGATATGGTGCGGAAATCGTCTCGCTGGCTCTGGCGTATCTGCAAACGCATTATCCCGCCACCTGAAGAGCTGTACCCCTTGGTTGCCGAAGTATTTCGTGTATTTGGACCTCTGAAGGATGCGACAACCGGTCTTCCGTTATTCAATGCGGCAGCTTGGGCAGTTGCTAAGAATATTCTGGACCTCATACGGCGTGGCTACATATCTGACCCGCCCGGAATCCCACTCTACGTCCCAATAGGCATCGATCCGACAACAAAATTGCCCATCTATCATTGTCGTCGAGGAACAAATGCTACAGAGGGTGGGGTCCATAGCCACCTTCGCTCTCGCATGCCTACATCCGGTGTATCTATTCGACACAGCAATGCGTGCCTAAAGGCAGGCTCCTACCCACCCGCACGTTACGGGGTTGGGGAAGTCACAGTAGAAGGGATTTTACTGTGAATTGCTTGTGAGAACAATCATGTCAATTGTCATCCATAAAAGGGAAATCACTGTTAGCCGAGACTACTGCTTCCGAACTTCAACTGCCCCAACCCCTCCACGGCGGCTGGCGTTTAACAACCGTAAACAACATAGCCACATCTTGCCTAAATATTTGTTCTCAACCTTTTAGGCTCAAATAAAATTGAGATAGTAGTCCCTCGCCCCCTATTTTCTGCGTTGAGAATGGTCACAGATTTTTTAGGCTGACCTTCAGGGAGGGAAAGTGAAAACTGAAAAAATGATTTGGGTGGTGGCTATGTTGTTTACAGTTGTTAAACGCCAGCCGCCGTGGAGGGGTTGGGGGCAAAGAAGTACGGATATACCTGACAGTTCCGATCATGATTTGAAGCTCTGTATTACCATTGCAGTAAATTCACTGTGTATCTCACCTACTGTGACTCCCCCAACCCCGTAACGTGCGGGTGGGTAGGAGCCTGGCCTAAAGGACTTTATTCTACGGAATAATTTGCTTGTGAGTTCAACGAGGCATCATGGCAAGTTAATTATATTGTCGCTGACTTTCTACTCTTGTAGGTTGGAACCTTCAATACAACGGGAAAACGATACGTTGGGCACTATAGTATCTGGACAACAAATGAGATCCAAGAACTCACCTGTTCCCTAGAAGATATCCTGATCTCGCCGTTGACCAATCCCGGCTGGATCAATGGAAATCTCTACCAGCTCACCAACGAGGTTTCCGGCGTCCTTCCCATCCCCGACGACGTGCGCGTCAAGTCAGGAATGGCACCGTTCGAGCCCTCCCTCGATCCCAAACAGCCACACCGCCATCTCGCAATGTTGCAAGGCACGCGAAAGGCTGTTCTCGGTATCTCCAACGATGCCGAGAAAGATCTATTCAAAGGATTCATGGCGTCCATCGGTTTTGCTTCGGATGCAGCAGCGAACCAGCTCCTCAAAGCGTGGAATGCTCGAGCTGATACAAGTAAAGATATATTCTATAAGGCGAGACTTCAAATTACTCTCGCTGTGTCCAACTCCGTTAATTTTCCTTCTAGTTGATGGAACACCTCAAGGCATACTACAATGGGGACTGGAAGAAAGTACCTAGCATCATACAGACCCGCGCCACGACTGCCGAAGCACGCAAGCCAATTTTGCGCCAGATTCACGATCCTGAGCGGATGAAACAGGTCCCGCAAGTTCCGCAAACTTCAATGCAAATTCACCATGCTCTCAGCGGGATGCTTGATTTGCCGATTCCTGATCCCTCCCCCCTCCAGTCTACTCCGACGGCGATATCATATACTGGGCTTGCTAGCGGAACATCCTCCGCAGCCGCAATTGCGACCACTGTGTTTGCCGACCGCGCAAGGCGATGTTTGCCAAACGTCGTGTTGACGCTGTGATCGAGAGCACCGAGGCAACGCGTCCAGCTAAAAAGGCTCGCCAGACGCGCTCGTGTCGTAAATGCGGCCGAGCTAGTCCTAAAGCATTGACATTCTTTTCTTCGAGGAGACGACTCGGGGCGCCGTAAAATTCATCAAATTAGCTACGGACTCGGGATCTTATCCAGGAGAAATGAATGGGTGCGTGTTTAGTCAGGCGTAGGTTCAATATATCCCCAGTGTTGTTCTGCTTTGTTGACACGTTCTATCGGGACCGGATCTATTAACAGCGTGCGTCGAGAAAGGCAAGTAGGGTCTGTTTCTTCGAGTACATCTTTGACACGTCCTTTGAAGGTGCCTTGGTATGAGTTGGTCATCGCCCAAGCTTGAGCTGGGTCGTTGTTGTATCCTAGACAATAGCTGATTATTTTCATTTTGTGGCAGACGCTGTCTTTATCGCGCATACGGTGTCGTTGATGGAGGTAGGTTGCGTCGTGCACCAGCTAGCAAATAAAGCTCACATCGCTTTAGATTGGCAGTTAGACGCGGTTTTCACTTAGATGAGTGTCGCCGTCCGTGGATGACATAGGCCTTGTATCAATTTTGATGGAGCTTTCCCACAGTATGTGGGCAATGCCGCGAGGGTTTGCATCATTGCAGGCATCATTGCCTGCATCAACGCCGCCAGATACTGCGGGTCAATTGGTGGGGGTGGCGGTTGTTGTTGGAAGGGGGATGCAGGAGGGTGTGCTTCCTCCATAGGCGAATGCGGGTGAGAGGGGGGTATGGACATGACGGGTGAGGCGGTGTGGTAAGAGTGATTGGTGGTGATTGTTTGGGGCAAAGAAGTTGTTGTCCGGGCGTTGGTTGGACACTTCGACGCCCGCATCGAGAAGTGGAAAGTCTCCCAAGGGAAACAGGTGAGCCTGACCGGATGATATTCTGTAAGGATTTATGTAATGCAGCCAGCCTTGCACCACTACCACTCCACCAAAAGGGAGCAATGTCAAGCTCGGCTTGACATGTGGCTGGCAGTATATATACTGGATAATGTCGTATTATGACATCATCTCCTCTCTAAGACTTATCGTCCCTGATAAGTCCAGACTATCGTCCCTGATAAGTCCAGTACGATATTCTTTGTCCCCAAGGGTTACCCTTTTTGGGCTTAACCTTGACAGCTTTTGCCGAGATCAGAGAGCAACCTCTGGCAGCACTTATCAGTCCCTGATTGCCGAGCAGAGTCCCTGGGTCACACTGTGACTGTCACCCTCAACCAGGAGTAATCAGGACCGATGATAATCTCCATAAAGGCCTGTTTTTCTGACAGCCAAAAAGTCAGGACAGATCCGGGCAAAAAAGTCAGGATTCACACAGGCCTAGGCCCCAAAATTCGTCCAAAATAGCCAGGATTTTGGTATCAGGCCTATTTTTCGGCTCAAATCGGGTGATTTTGCGGTCGTTTGCCGAAAGAATTTCGCCGCTGACGCGGCTCCAGTCAGGATTTTGAACCAGGCATCGCGTTCGAACGGTAAAAGTCAGGATTTTTGGCGGGGATCTGAACAGGCCAAAATTCCAAAATCTTCAAATTTCGTCAGGATTCGCACCAGGCCTCCAGCCGTATAGTCATCGGTCCTGAGTAATCAGAAAGAGATGCCACCACCGGAAAAATCGGTCATTTCGAGGGTTTTATTTCGCTGGAAATAGCTTCAGATTGCCGAGGGTTTTACGGGGCCATCGGCTTTAATCGGTCTGGCGACCGATTTACCATCACCCTTGGAATGGCGGGGTTGCCGCCAAGGGGGGTTTCTTTGCAGACCCGCACCAAAGCTTCTGTAGATGCAGCACCTTCAACAGGTCCTCGACCATGGCTGGCGCCTGGTTGACACACACGCCAATGACGAGGGGTTTTTACGAAAACGCGCTTTCCCGGCCGAGGGTTTTCCCCTTAGAGATGGACCGTTGTGCTGATGATCTTGAATCATTTGTACTGGTTTTTCTCTGGATGGCGATCAATTACGCACCCGGCGAAATGCCCCCCGATAATCGTTGGTAGTATCTGAGGCCGCCCCGGAACCCGCCGCTGGGGCTCTGGGTAAGGGGGTGGCCGTGTTCTCGGCCGGCGAGCTGGGCATCGCGGCCTTGGCTTGGGCGAGAGGCTGGTTGTTCGATTCAAACCGCTCGTCGAAGGTGGCGGAAGCAACGACCGGCGGCGGTGTTGGCTGCCCTTGAGAGACCGATGGTGCCGCGTAAGCCATGGGTACAGCGCCGTTTCGAACGAGTGAGGGGGGCGGCTCTGGGGTAGCAATGTTCTCGGCTGGTGAGCTGGTCCTTATGGACATTGCCGGCGTAAGCGGCAGACTATCTCTTCTAGATCGCTCGCCAGAAGGATGGACAACTTGATTTGAGTCCTCTTGAGAAGCGGACGGTGCTCGAGAGGGGTCCTTCGACGTTGAAGCCAGTGCGGAGGTGGGCCCAATATCATTGCCAACGGATAAGCCGTCATCAGTCTGGTTAACGGCCTGAGAACGAGCTTCACGCTCTCGAAACTGCTCAATCAACTCCGGTGCTGTCCTGTTCAAACTATTCATATCCATTCGTAATCCGTGCAATGCTCACTGACATCTCTGTTTTGGGAACCCAGGTATCCCGCCAACGGACTTGGAAATAAGACTTTGTGAAATTCTGTTCAGCAGTTGGCAGATATACAAACAACAAACAGGCTGACCTTCCCATTCTCGAGCTTTTGTTCCAAAACAGCCTCGATGTCCTCGCCTTCCTGCGGGTTGATGACGATGGAAACACCTTCAGCACGAGCTGCTAGAAACTGGTTTTTCAGTTTCGCAGACCTGTCCAACAGAGTTAAAAACATCGCGGTGGTGCAATGGCCGCTTACAACTCCTCAGCCGGAATCCACGTATTGCGCCAATGGACTTTAAAACCGGGCTTTGTGAGATGCTGTTAGCGGGGAGGCAGATACTTACGACAAACACACCGACCTTGCCATTTTGAACCTCCTCTTTCGTGATAGCCTCGATCTCCCAGTCTTCCTGTGTAATGAGATGCTTTGAGCTGGGATGATACTCACATTGAAATGAACTCGCCTTTTCATCTGAGTCTATAACGGCCGGGATCTCTGAATCGTTTTGGCCCTTGTTCCTGCTCGCTCCATGTTTGGTCTTTTTTGTACTGGTACGCGGTTTCGATGTTGTTCTGGTTGCACGATTTGTTTTCCTGTGACCTGTCTTATTAGTTGTTTTTGGATTCGCCATCTCAGCCGCTCTGAGCCTGATGTGAAACACTGAGTCACTCACTCAGTGAAAGGGAACGTGTCTAGATCACGTAGAATCTGTGCCTTCCTCGACGCCGACCCAGAACATAAAGTCGAGATTGGGTGGTCCCCAGGCCACTGCGACATCGTTGGGAACGAACGTGCAGACGCGCTGGCGAAAACCGGAACGGAACTCGCGGCGCCACCTGGAGGAACCCGCTCGCACGCACTCAGGAAATCGAAAGAGAAAGTCCACCGGTCCTGGGTCAAGGAATGGAAGTCCGCACAGAAGACGGGGAGCTATGCCATGGCAAACCGCTTTGCCCCTTCCCTAAAACCGACCCCGCATTTTACGGCGTTGTCGAGAGAAGTCTTTGGGCGGGTTACACAGTGTCGGATCGGACACTGCTTCTCAGGCGAGTACTACAGCCGCTTTGTGCCATCCGAAAACGTTGACTGCCCATGTGGAGAACCCTTCCAGTCGCGCGAACATCTGCTTCGCGAGTGTCCTCGCCATAAAAACCAACGGCACATCCTCAAAAAAGTCTCTAGGGACATATCCCTGCCCGAAATACTGGGCACTAAAGACGGAATTTCAGCACTAGCTGAGTTCTTAGAGGTGTCCGGAGCATTCACAAAAACGGGTCTACCCCGTATGCCGCAAGAACTCCCAATTTACGAAGACGAACCGGAACCTCCAGACGATTTGTCTGATGTAGAGGAAATGGGCTGAGCGCAAGGGTCGTGCGCACACAGACCTGTCCAACAGTGGCATCGAAACACCATCCCGACACCATTTCGGCACACCCGTCCCACCCTATACCCTTCCCTTTCATGTACATTTCCTTTCACTCATGCGCTATGGTCTTATGGTTTATGTTTCCGCTAATACCCTCGAAACCCCAAACTTGACTCCCACCCTCACACGACTATACTACACATCCTTCGGACACTTCCATCGCACTAACAACACCTTTATTTATCGCCTCCGGGCACCGCGTCTTAGTAGATCGTGTACTTGTTGCGGTATAAAAATGCAGAGACAAAAGAAAAAAAAAAAAAAAAAAAAAAAAGTCTAGATCACGTGCGCCACCGCGGGACACAGGGGAACTTCTCTGGGGGGTTATTATACTCGCGCGGTGCACAGTCTGAACAGCGAGTTTACGGAAAACAAACAATGTAGTACTGTACGGGTGTTTATCCTTACAGAATCCTAATATGATGTACTGTAGTATTTCGACCAAGTGTTCAGGTGACGGGTGACAGGCACCCGTGAACTGAACACTTTTGGTGGTGGTGACGGGTGACGACTGATTTTTGGGCGCCCAAATGGTGAAAAATATCGAAAATTTGCTCGGCCGGCAGCTGCCGACAGCTGCCGGGTTACTATATATAGTAATTTTGATGTGATGGCCGCGCAGTGAACACCTTGTCCAGTGAACACTGTTGGTGACAGGTGACACCCAGTGAACACTTGGTCGAAATACTACAGTATGTGGACAATGGTCCACATAGGAGGGAAGCTTGTTTCAGTCCGTACATGCAATTTACTGAATTACATACTACATAGTACACTGCGGCCTATCATGCAACTGCTGAAAAGGCTCAAGAAATTGAAATTCAGTAAGAATATCCTGGAAATTGAATCTGGCTGCCACTTGTGCAATATAGCAGGTCAGGATTGTCAGGATGTGCCTCTCTAGCAACTGGTCTTCTTTGAGCTTGAGCATTGGGTTGAGCATTTCCCCGTATTTGTACTATATTAGTATATTTTGCGCTGGCTGTACAGGATTCTGCTGCACCGGAGGTGGCTCTGGACCTTGAGGTCTACATGTTGGTGACGGAGGTGAACTGTGCATATCCTGGTCTTCATTCTGTCCTGCTAAAATACCAGCATTCCCAGCTATTCCCAGTGTTCTGCATCTCAGCAATTCGGCCCGCTGTGCGAGGTGTAAGTTGAAGTTGCTCACCATTCCAGTTAACCTGAACCAAATTTGGTTGCTGTAAAGGCAATCTCCGGTGTACAGGGCTATCCAGAATGCGATTGACACGCTCTTGCTCCTGAGCTGCATTTCGTATGCGTTTGGAGGCGTAGACCTATTTAATTTAATTTTGCTTGATAGAAAGCATTGACTGATTGATCTGGCTCATACATGCAGTAACAGAAGATAATGTGGAGGATTAAGCTGAAGTTGAGTGCTTATGCTAAGCGGTAACCAAGAAAAAAAATCAGCTGCAAGTAGCAAATGGCTAGATTTGCTAGAAGTGTGAGAAATACCAAAATACATGTCATAGCAATGTCATAGAGGAGAGAAAGAAAAGAGGGAGCACCTCCATTGAGCAACTACACATACTATATACAGTTGCGGCAAAATCAATTTACTTACCAAATAAGGAAATTTTCATCAAATCCGCTCTACCACACAACAAAACCACCACAAGCACGTTGAAATAGCACCAAGCGCCTGTACTTCCGGATTTGAGCCGGTCTACGCCCAAAAAACAACTGGATTCGTCATGTTTCTCACTGTTTTTGGCTGCACTTTATGAGACAAAGTTGCTGGTATCCCGGCGAAACCAATACAAAGACGCCAGTTTTTTTACATCAGGAATACAGACTAGCAGTTCTTAGTATTCTTATCAACTTACCGCTCGAAAAAAACGAGCAAAAGGAGCGAATTGACGAGAATTTCCTTATTTAGTAAGTAAATTGATTTTGCCGCAACTGTAGGTAGGACATATCTATCCATGAGGTTGAAGCAAGGTTGAAGCGGCAAAGAGGTTCAATTTTGTTTCGGCGCGCGTTCCGAAGTCACGTGACATTTGACAGTTGCATGACCGCGACTGCCGGCCGTTCCCGAAGTCCGAGGCCACGGAGTCAGGACATATATTACTTACAAAGCATTTGGACGGAGATTTGTAAGCATCTGCATTCCGGAGCCCTATACCGATGAATGGGGAAGCAAGCTTCCCCACAAGTTGTTATCCGAGCACGTCATCTTTCCAGGGGGTCGATCCCACAACGCAATCAGGGAACTGGCCGGCCGCTTGTATGGCAGGACCTCTGGTTAAAACCCGTAGGACCTTAGTCTTATGTTTACCGCGCCCCTCAAACCGCGTCAGCTTCTTATTAGCTAATCTTATATAAGCCGGACATTGCCGATAGCTCATTTCTCCCTCCCCCCGCTCTGTTATGATGCTAACTCGAACTCTCAGACACTCAATACGATGGTCTGAGCATCTTTGCTTTGTTTCCCGAATTTTCACAGTGGTTTGAGCTCAAGTTGAATGCATTTTGGGCATCTCGGCCGAAACTCCCGAGTCTCACGTGATGAAGACGCGACAACATTTTCTGTAGCGCACCGTCTGATTTTAGAGAATCTGAGTAGACAGGAATGTAGTTTGACTGAATCCATTGACGCTGCTCCAAAGTTGTGATGGGAAAGACTTAGCTTTCATTGAGATATACGCGCCGTGAAATCTGCTTATATAATATTAGCTAATAAGAACCTAACGCGGTCGCAGGGGCGCGGTAACCAACAGACTCTATATAGCGAGGGCACCGAGCTGGTATATATAGAGCGTCTGTCTACGAGAGACTAGTAGGACCTAGGGGAAGTTCTCTAGACTCTCCCCACCAGGTTACAGTATAAATCCCCAGTGTCCACCAGTAACCTGACGCAATTGTACGTCTTTCCCTTTGCCGAAGCATGCACACCACCCGCTGAACGCGAGCCCATGGACTTTTGGGTGGTATATGTGCTGAATCAAGCGTCCTCAGAGGTTGGCGGGTAAACCAGTAACATCGGCTCAGCATCATATATGCGAAGGATGTTGAAGGCCAGTTTAGCGAGGATCGGTGTAACTTCTCTCCTTGCCAGGACAGAGCGGAAGAAGTCCATTACGTCCGTGAAAGCACCCTTGAACTCCGGCAAGGTGGTGTATAAGCCTTTAAGGAATTCCTCTCGGACTCGCATGAGCTCTGGATGATCGCAGAGGAACATCGCATGGGTCTCGTCTTCCACCGCCTCAAGACAGAACCTGCATTTGCGCCATTCCCTGGGGACGATGTCCTTGCCTCGTTCCTTCCACCTGCGGCGTTCAACTGCGAGACAGTGGCTTGATAGAACCAGACGTGTCAAAGCTAAACGATGATCCGGGGTTTTTACGCGTAAATAGTGCCGAAAGTCCACATCCCGTTTCAAACCAGATACCAAGGTAACGTGCTTTTTGTTCGAGTTGAATTGGATTGCCAGCCATGTGGAAGGTAGGGTACCATTTTTGACGCCTTCCATATATTTGGCAGAGAGATTTCGGGATCGAAACTTCGCATCCATTATTGTCCGCCCAGCATTGAGAATCGTTGAGATGAAGTTGAAAACCTGGCGGTGAGGTGGACGCCGGCGTGTTGAACCTGATTTATTGGCACTCCGTTCAGCTTAATATCGTCGGGATGGATGCCCAGGACAAAGTCAGACATGAAGAGGTTCCACAAATGCGGCGATCCAGGATCTCCAGTCAGAATCCCGAGAAGAGACTCAAACTGTAGTCCGTATTGGCCATCCAAGCGGACTATATATCGGATGCGGTCGTAAAGGCATTTTAACCACTCAATCATGGGTCCAGAAATGCCGAGTTTTGCGAGTTTGGTCCATAACGTCGGGCGATCCGTCCCCGGGAATGCATTCTTGAGATCCAGATATCCAACATAGAGGGGCTTATCCATTGCTTCTGCCTTGTCAATCATGCATAGGAGGACAAAGGCGCTGTCATTTGTTCGAAGGTGAGACTGGAACCCGTTTTGTGAGGGTGGAATTGCACCAATATCCTCGGCACCTTCACGCAGACGGCGGTCAATGATCAGCGTAAGCATTTTCAACATACAGCATTCTAGGGCGATTGAACGATAGCCTTTTCGGGTCGGTAGGATCTCTGTCCTTTTTCAAAATACCAACGAGGAGCGAGATCAGCCACTCCTGTGGAATATCTTGATTGCGAAGGCAAAACCGGAAGAGTTTCTCGTTTGGTATTTGCAGACAATCTTGATAAGAAAACCCATCAACGCCGACAGCGGTGTCCAGTCCATGCTCGGTGATGTGTTTCTTCATCCACTTGATCTCTTTCAGCGAAATCTCGCGAGTGTAGGATTGACGGGGCGAGTTATCAACTAGGCCTCCTCTCAGCTCTCGTTCCATCCTCGCGTTGAAGGCCAAATTAATTGATCGGAATTGAATGTCGCTGGAGTTGTAGCCGGATAATTCAAACGATCCCTGAACTCGTCGGAAAGGTTTTCAAGCGACACTTTGGCCTTTCTTGGGCGAGGATCTGTGCGCTTCCGAACGGAATCCCAGAATTGCTTGATGTTTTTACACGCCATGCTTGCTCGAGAAATTGGCGACATGAAGTTTCGGGTTGTCTCGGGAAATCAGCGAGTCTGGAGACCCTGATATTTCATTGGCATTTCCGTGAGCTTCGACTTGGCGCTCTACGAAGACTGTATCTTGTCCTCGCGGGAAATATGCCTCTACAGCGACTGCGACACTGGTTTTCGGAGGTAAGATGATTCGTTCTTCTGCCCAGACTTCAGATTTAGACTGTCTGGCTCGCGCTCTTCGCTTCAATTTCTGATTTCGACGATGGACTTTCGCTTTTATGCCGTGTTGATCAATTCCGGTCCGAACTTTGACTTTGAAAGCATGTCCCTCATCATCAACAATTGGACTCGAAATTGAAGTTTCAACTCTAAGCTGTCGTCCTGAGTCTCCGAAGCGAAGGTACGTGTCACCGTCTTCTCGAATTATCGAAATCGAATATTGATCCGTGAAATCATTACCCAAAATGAAAGGGGTTGTCATTCCTTTCACAACATAAGCCTCAACATTCACCTTTACTGACCTTCGTCTGTCTGCAAGTACAAGTCAAGAATAACATATCCAGATAACGAGGATTTACCGGTTACCTGGATCAAGTTGATTGGATGACCTGCCTTAACCTTCGGAGAATAGGTGAGTGCGTCAAGAGCCTTTTAGTAATGTCCGAACCCTTGCCGAACCCGAATCAATGATAACTTTGACAGGATCAATATTCAAACCACCAACAGTAGCCGTTGCTTCGGTCGGTAAAGCCCCAAGAAATGAACTTCCTGGAGGTCGTGCCATGTACTTCCGAAGTTCAACAATCGATTTTTCGGACTTGCCACTTGGTGAGTGAATGACTCGGTAATTAACTGCCTTGCTATCTCGAGCTAATTGACGACGAGTTCGTCTATTCAGCGCATGTTTCGTCTGAAATGACGAACAAGAAGTTGACTGCTGTTGAACTGAGCCAGAATCCGAAGAATTGGTATCAGGGTGAGTAGCCAGAGCCGTTTCTTCCGAGTTCCTTACAGCATCATTTGACGCGGTTTTCCCCCCCAGGCCTGAATCAATCTCTTCGGATTCAGCACTCCTGGAGGGCAACTCAAAATCCTGCTTCTGTACGTCCTCACTATCTGATTCACTGTCCAGTCCATAATACAGCTCATCATAGTCGCTTTGAGCTTCAAGATCCTCGCTAGTTGAAGTGGCTAGGTTGATACGTGCCGCCTTATTACCTCGGAAGGAATGTTTACATTCGTTATCCCAGTGTTTCCCACTTCCGCAATGCCGACAAGGTCTCGCCCCTTTTGACTCAGGTGTAGCTCTCTTCGAGACATTGCGATCATCCTTAGGAAATTTTGGTGGTCCCAAATTTGCTGACCACCCTACTTGGTTAACGTGTGCATTACGAGGGTGATCCCTCTGGAAGTCCCGATTCCGTTCACGGTCTCGGTACGGATATTCCTTCTCCTGCCGGTCGAGCTTCATTAAAGCATCTTCATTGTAGCGAATTGCAGCCTGGAATTCAACCAGATCGCGATACATTTGAGTGGTTAAGATGGTATTCCATGTTGACGGTGCGCCATCCATAACCTCTAAAATGATCTCTTAATCATCCATAGTGTAAACATTATTAAGGAGCTCGGTCTTGCGAATGAAGTATTCACTCGGGGTCTCGCGCGTATGGCCAGCGTCCCTATAGGTTGCCCTATTCGCCCGTCCGCGCTGCCCGTCTAACCATTTACGATTCAGGTAGTAGGTTGCGAATGCGCTACGCAAGGTGTCCCAATTTTTCTCAATTTCTGAACGATACTTAGCCGGCAATGACCAATACCAGGATTCCGCTGCGCCTTCCAGCCGCTTAGGGACTACACGTCCCAGCTGCTGATAGATCGTCTCGGATTCTCTTGCAAGGTCGTTGATCTTCAAGAACCACCCGGATAATGGTGTCAACATTGCCGTCCCACTTAGGTACTGTATCATATTTGAGTTTCAAATCGAAACGCGCCTCACTTGTAGCCTCAGAAATGCCAGGTGGTGTTCTTCTAACTGCAGGTACTCCTCGATTGATTGGTCCACGGAACGGTACTGAGCGACGATTACGTGGGTATCCACGTTCATCGTCGCTATCATCGTCGTCGTCTCCGGGATCACCATTAGGAGGAGCGCCACTACGCTTGGGAGGAGACTGAGGTCGAGAATTCCGACCGCCACTATTTCCTTGCGAAAAATTGGTAAGTCCCGCTCTCTATTTTGTCCTTGAGGTGTGGATCTTCTCATCTGCTCACGCTCCTGTCTTTGGTCTGGCCAGTTCGGAGCTTCTCGTGGTCTACGATCTCTCTGTGGTTGGTAAATCGAACCAATCGGATTCAATACCTCACCGAGTCGCTGATTATTACGAGGTAAGCCATTGTTTGGCGCGTTTAAACCAAAACGGATGCTTGAAGCATTGTGGAGCGGATAGACGGTTGATTGACTGGCCTTTGAAATATCACGGTACTCTGGATATTCAAAGCGTGAATCCTCAGGTGGATCCATACTGTGCGTTCTCGCTCTCATGAACTCATCAGCCTCATCGTCCAGATCAGTATGTCGTTCCTTCGAACGTTGGCTCTGACATATCATAGTACCTATTGAGAAGTGACAGGTAATTTTCAACCTCAACGCGAAAGCAAACTCCAAGAATTTCGAAGTCATTCTTTTTGTAAACACTTTCAATATCATCACTGTCACCCCAAGTAGGCAAAGGCGGAGGTGTTTTACCTTCAATGAGGAATGTATCATTTGCCTGAGAGCGGAGTCTGTGCAGGATGCGAAGAAAGAGCCGATAATCTCGTTTCTTGACTCGATAAGCAGTCTCTGTAGTTGAGAGTTCAACTCTCTCAACCTCCATAAGCAGGGTGTCGAGTTTTGCAAGCGCATCCGGGAAGACCTTTTCAAACAACTTTCGCGAGGCCTTGGTAGCAGACAAGAGATAATCTTTGTCAGTACCCGAAGCGCCTTTTGCAAGTGCTTCATTCCTTCGAGAAAGAATTTGAGCGTTACCTCCAATCTTGGCAAGCGGACGCAAAGTTGGAACCTTGATCACTGTCTCGAGAACTTCAACTTCGGTGTTGATCAAACTATCAGCTACCGGTCCGTCGTAGTCGTCAAGTGGAGTATCATCAAATACAGTGAAGGAGTCAAAGTCGGGGGCAGTTTGATCAGCAGAGCGATCATGTGGAGGAGTAGAAGTGCGAGGGCGATAACTCTGAGCAGCCGAGTCATCATGTTGAGGAGTAGTAGTAGTCGGAGACATGGCTGATAAAGGAAAAGAGTAGACAGGTTAAGTACTCAACTGTTTAAGCAAGGAAGTTCCCAATGTGTCCACCAGTGTTAGCGAAACCGTTTGCGCGGAGTGCAATGCGGGATATTCTTAGATAATCACGCGTTTGAGTGTGTCGTTGAATAGAGTAGAGGTATGTTTAATTCCTATATAAAACAACAAGAGCAGATGCCAGTCTACCTCAAGCAACCGAACTACGAGAGTGAATCTTCGTAGGACGTGAGCACGGGAAACGTCTCCGTATTCTTAAGATTGCTGTACTCACCAATAAGTAAGCCGCAGCGTTACTTGTAAGGAGAGCCGTTGATAAGCTGAGATATGCTTCTAATCGATCTGGAATCACACGAAGTGGTGAGATGATGAGAGTAGTGAATTAAGAGGTAAAGATACATATGCGGTACATACGAGTTTATATCTACTGACGTCCTTGTCCGAGATCCCCGATCGGTTACCATTTCGAGTCTCGACCAATTTTTCAGGTCACAGCCGGTTTCATTTGATGTGTGCAAAAATCGCCTTAATTCAAAACAAAATTTTTCGGGCATCTCGGACTGAGAAATTACATAAGTTTGATGAATCTTTGGTCGAAATGGTACAGTAATGACTCGTTGTTGAGTCGTTGAGCTTCCAGAGAGTTCTGGGGAGAGAGGGAGCCTTCCATCCGAGTGCTGGAGGCTTGTGGGATGATGCAATGCTGCAAAGTAAAAGATCTTTTGCGCATTGACATCATACGTAGTAGGTCGGGTGACCGTTTATCCGGGATCTTCCGAAATATTGTAGTCTCGGATACCCAGACGTATATGTACAAGCAATTGGACACCTTTCGGAGGTGTTTCCATATATGGTGAATAGAGGACGTTTTTGAAGTTTGATTGATCTCTGGCATGTGGGAAAATGGTGGGGCTTGTATACGTCTGGGCCGATTGAACCGTGACACCTACCATCACCCCCACTCGCGTCATCTTCCTGTGGAAATTGGGTTCCGTGTACAGGATAAGAGGATGCACCTAAGCATAGACAGAGGGCGGGATGGGGTGCCTCGTCACCTAGAGGCATTCCCTGAGGATTTCGGCGGATAGAAACGCGTCGACGCGCAGAATAATATGGTGATGGTAGGTGCCACGGCTCAACCGGCCCAGACGTACTACCGCCAACAAATTCTCCCACCACCCAAGATCAGTCAGCTGTCAAAAACGTCCTCTATTCACCATATACGGAAAGATATCCGGCAGCCCATAAATAATGCGGTAGTACGTCTGGGTATTCGAGACTAAAATATTGATGATTTCCATCACACAAACACCAGAAGGTGTTCCCTTCTCTCCCCTCAACCATTGTTCATTCATCAAGTTCAACGTCGTCATGTTCGAATCGCAGCGATGCTTTCACTGTTTACGCTGTGCGTTGTGGTTGTTTCCTCGCATTTGATCTTCTCCGAAGTTATTTCGGGCCAGTGAGCCACAAAGCGGCTTCGTGTCCCCAGGGGGGACCCGCATGGTATGCCAGCTCTTAAAGTGCTCTTTATGTATGGCGTGTAAAGTTTGACCTGGAGGATTGTATACCCCTTACAGCCATAGATGTACGTCGACCGCGCCTTTCTCTCTTGTTGGCCTCAGATGTTGACTGCTCGTAATTATGATGAGGTGGACAGAGAGGTCACGATCGCGAAGAGTGTACAGAAGGGGTCAAATCGTGTTCCAGATGTGACGGGGGCCATATGGTACCTGAATTTGCACGTCTCCAATTGATTTTCGTTATGTTCAACTATGCTAGGCCGTAGACTGTGCCACCCATCCCTCCAGAAGACGTCAACATCGTCGACCCACATGCAATTTGTGCCGGGTCGAGAGGACTATATATTGCCGTAAAATGGAGTACGTCTTATATTTCGTTGCGGTTTTTACAAGAAACAATATTGAATGACTGTTGTGCTTTTCCAGTAACGATGACTATCTGGTGATTCCCATAGTGTTAAATTGCAGAATTCTATTTATGAAATGGGCACTGACAGGATTCTATCGAGAGGTCTGCCCTCAAGGCCCGTGCACGTTATTATGGGCGGGAAGGCGCAAGAAAAAGTTAGGTAATCTGATTTGATCCGTGCATCTTACCCCATATTCATACTCTTGTCATTGCTGTGTACTCATCTGGGACTGATAACAACAATTCTAACGACACTGCTCACTTCAAGCTCACTTTGGAGGGCATTTAGTGAGAATTTTTTTTTCTGTCACGCTCCGCTCCCACCATTTACGAATACCAAAGTTCGAATCGTTGTGTCACAGGTCACAGCGGCGGAGAATTGAATTATCATAACAAATTCATTTTCTGAGTATCTTAGTGTCCCATTTATGTATACAGATCGACCCCACTAGCCCTATGGCAAAGTGGTGCTTGGTTTTGTATGCAAGGATGTGCTCGGACAACTTCCCGAAATGGCCGATGACAGAAATCAGAAGTCAAAACTAACCGCGGCCTTCCCGCCAACCGTACTTACCTGTTTGATCAACAGAGGCAGATTGATTATCAGAGTCCCGACTTCAACCAAAAAAAAATATACCTTGGCCTAACCTTAACCAAACCCTAACCCAAACCTTAACCCTAAACCACCCTAACCACCCTAACCTCTCACCAGCTCGTCCTGCACTCAAATGTGAATTTCCGGAAGTTAGGGCGCGGACGGCAGTAATTGATGGGCCTTCGGCAGTCCATAGGTATTGATTGATGATCTACTTTGACGTACATGTACATCTGCCTCATTTTGCGCTGATCTGCCTCACTTTGTCTCGTCTGCCTCACATCAAACTCACCTGCCTCACATCAATTCTCATCTGGGCCCGCCACTTTGTCAATCCTTAGGGTTTTCCCTACCCTATGATGTTTAAGTACATAGATTTTGAGATTCCAACTTTCTTGAGTCATGGTGAAGCCCTATGCACCATCTGATGATTTGTGGGTGGGACAGTTTCGACGCTTCCACGCTCCACGACAGCCTGGGGTGCCGCAAACATGGCACCGGCGTTTTTTTCCCCTTTTCTTCAATACTGGTTGTGAACTTGTGGATTCTTCGATGGAAGTCATGGGTGATGGTGGCTCCACCACTGACAGTGAGATCAGAGGGAGAGTTGGTGCTGCTACCGATGCTCTCTGCGTCGACCCGGGCACTACTAGTGGCTCTTGAAGCCCATCAAGCATGCCCTGCTGTGCCACTATCAAGGCATGCAATTCTTCTATTTTCGCACATAGTCGAGCCAGGCAGGGGCATGTGCAAGTCGTGCACGCCACTGGCAGGCCGACTGAGCCACTTGGCATGATTCGTTGGGAGGCCTGGAAATCCATGGTTAGTATGCGCATGAGGACTGCTGGACACGCTTTTACCTGGGTACCAGTGATCTTCGAGTCGTCCAGAGCGTCCGCCAACGACGACATTAAAGTTACTTGAGAAGAGCAAGGTCTTGTGACTTTTTACGTAGAAATTGGCTAGATTTCCCACGCTAAATTTTATCCTCAAGGGGAAAAAAACCCTCGGCGGAAAAACACTCGGCATCTAGAAAGCCTTTCTAAGGTAGGGCTCATTCATCAGGAACCTACCCCACGTGATTGATTGTCACGCTCCTTTTTGGGACGCAAAGGCATTTCTCACTTGCCTTGTGCTCCCAGTAGCCACAGTGCATGAATTGGATACGAAGATCTCTTCTAGTATTCCCAGCACTATTTATTGTGAACTGTGCGAATATTTGAACTGAAATTGGGATCACTGAAAGAGAAATGGCTATTTTGAACTGAAATCCTTTCAATAAATCAGTGACCTTCAATATTGTGCCAAAAGCCAGATGTAGATCATAAAGTGACCCATATCAGTAAATCTTCGGATCCAAACCCATGGAAATATGCCATAATCAGGGGGAAAGGAGTCGAAACCAAGGAAATGGCCCAAAAAGGAGCGTCACACAAGATCACGTGGGGTAGGTTCCTGATGAATGAGCCCAAGGGGTGAGCGATCTCTGGATCACCCAATATATCCCACGACCCCCCACGTAGAATGGTCGACTGCATTTGAATACGATTTTTTTGGGGCCTGTCTCTGTCCGTATTCACTCCAAGAAAGTCACTGTAAGTTTGACAGCTCTGATGGGACGGTTACCAAAGTAACTTATCAAAATGTACTTTTCCTGCCAAAATTTACTTTACTTTACTTTTACTTTACTTTTAGCTGGCAATCAGATGGCATCAGCTAAAGTTACTTTTGCTGATGGCATATCTGTTCCTCCCACTCCCGCTCCCGCTCCTACTCCCGCTACTGTTTCGACTCCGTCACCTCCCGTTGTCACCAGTACCGGGGCTCAGGGAATGCTTTGAGCAACTTCAAAAAAAAATCACCAGACTTTGTGCTACTGCCAGTGTCTTGGATATACTTACCACCATCCAGTGAGTATAAGCTTCAGCTGTCAAAATCAATAATCCAGAAAAAACTGGGCCGCTGAGTCACTCCAACCAGATTCATCAGGAGCAGAAGAGTTTTGAAGGTGAATATGAGGGCGATTACTGAGGCGGTTCTGAGGTTCACTAACTGAATAAGTTGGTTACGCAAATCGGGCGAAAACTGCTCGAGCCAGTAATGTTGCCAGAATGAATTTACATAGCAAGATCGCGCTCTCATCGCCTTTTGAGAAGCAACTTGGCGACGCGAATTACCCCTGTCTCGGTAACCCAGACGTTCTGAGAGCACAGCGGACCTGCGGTCCGCAATTGATCCGTACCACGCGAGTTCGGGTAAATTTGATGTGCGGAAGTGTTCTCAGTTGCGGACCGCAGGTCCGCTGTGCTCTCAGAACGTCTGGGTTACCGAGACAGGAATTACCCCGACTGGAAAGAAACCATCATCAGCCTTCTTCGTGGACGTGGAATCGACGGCTACGTTACCGGTGCCATTCAGCGCCCCTCGCATCCTCACTACCCTGCGCATGCTACCCTTCCCAACTCCGATATGCCTTCGACGGACGAATGAAACTTACGTGACCAAGTGGCCGGAGCCATCATCTTCCAGAACGTTGTGCACCCCAAAGCTCACGGTCTCAGCGCTACGAGCCCGAGCTCCGAGATGTGGGCGCTTCTTTACGCCAAGTTCATGCGTACCTCCGAAGCGCTTAAGGGGTTAGCCATCGACAAACTCCGTTTCGTTAAACTCACCGACATTCGCTATCTCCCCGAGCATCTCGACACTCTCACCACCCTTCGCGGCGAAGCTCTGTCCATTGGGGCTAACTGCAGCGACCTCGAATTCATGCCCATCATTCTCGCGTCCAAGGAATTCGCCCAGTCCGTCCTGATGTGGCAAGGCTCCGATCAGCCCGGCGCGCTCAGCAGCGCCTTGATGCATTATTGGGAATGGAGAAGGCGGCGAAGGAGAAGGAAGGGGGTGGGGTTGCCAATGCGATGGCGGCAGCGGTAATTGCGGGATTTGCCATCGCGCCCACATTATCCTGCCGCGGCGGAGGCAAGGAAGGACAGGCCCCGGGTTGGTGGAAGGCTCCGAAGGGTTTGGAACCTCGCGAGCAACTCGCGAGCATCTCGTCGAAGCGGCGAAGGCTGCGAGGAAGGCGAAGGCAGACGTCAAGGCCGCCGCTGCCTCCACAGGCACGACCCCGAAAGCGCACCATCCCGCTCCAGCTGCAGCCGCAGCGACTACTCAGTTCGTTTCTGCCATGGATTACTTCGACCTCTTCGAGAGTGATGGTGCGTCGGCCATATGTTTTCAAGGTGCAGGCGATGACGCGTTCCTTAGGAGCTATCCACCAAAACATTCAGCTCTTTTACATATAACAGTCCCGTCACGCGGCGTTTGCCGCCGATCGCGTGGGACCGTCCCTTCGCTTAGGACTGGGGGATTTTCGGCTCCCGTCGGCCGTCTCGACTGATTCGCGGTTCACAGCTCCGTTTTGTTTCGGCTCGTCCTCGATCGTGTCGAGGGCGACGCCTCCGGCGTCTGCGCCGCTGCCGCCCCTTTCTGGTCTCACCTCAACACCGTCACCGTCCTCATCTTCGTCGCCGGCACCGTCCTCGTTCTCCTCCCTCTCTCTGAAGCTCTCGTGCTGGTTCTCGGCGCTTTCTTCATGCCAAAGGATCTTTCAAATGACGACGACCCGGCTTTCCCTTTCCCTGGAGACTACGACACGGAAACCGGTTTTCCAACGCAGTATATTCGATTGTATGTCCCTTTCTGTGCCTCTCCAAAGTATATATTCATCTTACTCTCAAATACTTACTTACAGGGCGACACTTACGAACCCGCAGCTCAGTGAACACTGCAGGACCTTTCGGCTGCCGTATACAGGGAACAAAACAGCCCTAATCAATCGTTTGAAGGAATTCAGCGGGGATCGTACTCAGTGGGACCAGTGCGTACCTTCAAGGGATCAGGTATAGATATACTGTACTATTTCGGTCAATTCGCCTGTCACGCGTCACAGCCGATTTCCGGGAACCCCGCCAATAATTTTCTTTCGATTTTAGCGGAATTTGGAGATTTGTCGGAAAAATTAAAAAATCACGTGCGTGGCGAATTGATCGAAATAGTACAGTAACTGAACTTCATTCCTTTCAGACTGATTCCAGCAAGGGGGTGTCGGGATTAAAATTTCGTACCATGGGTTGGAGGGGGGGGGGTCTCCAGAAGGTCCTTAAAAAATTTCTTGTGTCTAGTACTCATAAGCTTCCCAAGGCTCATAAACCAGTTGTAAATTGGTTTAAACTTGTCCAAGGGTAAATTTCCGTCTCATGAACCCATCTGACTGTCAAAGCGGCAATAATGTTCCGGATTTGGACAGTTTTCGCACGCTAAATAAGCGGCGCAAAATTCAACGATTATTTTGCTTGGCCACGAAATTAAGTTCTAGAATTGTGTCTAGCAAATAAACTCTCAAACGCACGAACAGATATAAAAAATGGTGGGTTTCGGAAATTACCGAGGTGGGTGTGTTGACCGGCAACACGGCAGCCTGACAATGGTGGGAATATATTACCCTATATAGGAGGGGAGGGGGGGAGGGGGGGTCTGGCTGAGGGCTTAAAAAATAAGTCGACCCGATATCCGAGTTTCGAATCCCGACACCCCCTTGGATTCCAGGCGCTACAAACACACACAAGGGCACCCGCAAGGCGAGTGGGGACAGGAAAACCAAGCCCAAGGCGTCTGTCACGCGGCGCGAAACACTTTTCACTGGTGCTCCCGGTGTACGCGTCGCGAAAGTCCCCCTCACAGAGCGCTCGAAGGATGTGCGAACAGCGGAGGAAAGGGCTAAAATAAAGCCCTGGGTATGTTTCTATCCTTATATTATGTTTCTACATACCGACCAACGAGGTTACTCAGGCTCATATGATCGCCGCCAAATTTCCGTTCGACGCCAGCGCACTTGATCAAAACAGATCCCTCTACCAACCCCAGCCCGCAGCTCTACCCACATCGACACCAACACCACCCGTTGCCACTGGACATGTCCGCCTCCAAGATGATCATTGTGACGGATCGGCGTTCGCATCCGCTCACGGCGAGATCTGCCCGTGTCGTCCCCATGACTCCACGCACACAGCCTCGATTTTCTTGTATAAGTAGTTTAGTTCTTGTCGTAGTAGCTTTTCTCTTGGTCAATTTAGTGCTTACACCAGTTCTGTCTTGATCCCTGTGTGCCGGAACTCGACTCCCCCTCGCTTCCGTCACATCTTTTGAACTGAACCAAGTCACTAGATCCGTCGACGCTCTTGACTACGCTTGCCCCCGACCTCCTCTGACCCTCTGAGCTCGACATCGACCCCGATGACTGACCCCGCTGGCCGTGCTCGCTACCCTCTCCGCTCTCATGCTGGTGTCCCTGTTCCTGGACCTGGAATGTCTGTGCCGAGACCTGCTAGTACTGCCATCACCGTGAGTCCCCGTTCTGGGACTCCCCGACCGGAGATTCGTGCCTCTTCGACAAAGCCACGCCCCGTTTCCCCCGACCTATTGTACAGTCGAGCGGTCTCGGGTGGACCTTCCTCTCGTGTAGACCTTCCACTGCCTTCGGGTGGTGAGACCCCATCACCGTTTGGTGGTGAGACTGCTTCGCCTTCGGGCGTCGAACCGTTGCCTCTGGGCAACGAGACTTCACCGTCGGTACCCTCGACGCGTGCGCCATCGGTGACCCCGATGCGTAGCGAGCTCTCTGGGCCCGTTCTGACCTCAGCCGTGGATTGGGGGATGCTCGACGAAGGCCTTGCCACGCCTCGCATGGCAACGCCCGGTCGTCAAGCTTCAGCGGATTCACTCACCGTAGTAAATTCTCAGAATATGTTATCCCATTCCACATCGACCGTATCCCGTGCGATTCAGAACATGAGTGTGAGTGAGCTTGTGAGTATCGCTCGCCGCCACCAAGCTTTGGCCCAGGAAGCTTTGGCTGCTGCGTCGGGGCGCGGGATAACTATCCCGCGTGAGAACACGCCAGATGATGAAATCACGAACTTGATTGATATTGATGAAAGATCGGCAATGAATGTGCCTGAAAATATTGTCAGTCCGGCAATACCATCTGGTGTAGGAACCTCCCGCCAGAAGGGTAAAGGTGCTGACCCTCGCAATTGGGGTGCAGCAAATTTTTCGGAAGATTTCTCTGAGCGCGATATCGACGCGCAAAGAGCCGCTTTTGATAATTTCGCCGAAATTCGCCGTGCTGTCAAAGAAGAACAGCATTCACCGCCACCTGGGTTCTTTGATCGGACGCCAATCATGGCTTCTCCTGAACCCCGAACTCCGAGACCTTTGCTGAAGCAAACGAAAGATACCGTCGCCTCTGGCCAGAGCATAGACGAAAAGATTGCTGATTTACAAGCACAGATCAGCAGCTTGCAACGTTCTCGGACGACGACGCCAAAGGTTGACTTAACCAAGGCGCAAACTGCTGTTAAAAACAGCATTGATAGACAGATCGGTGCGGATCACGGAGCTCGCGGATCCCGTCCCGAGCCCACTCCTGCTAAGCGCGTCGCACCAGGCAGCTTCATTGAGCGCACCCTGCGCAATGCCGAGCGTGTGGATGGTTCACCCACCCCATCCGAACCTTCTGATTCGTCGAACTCCGACTCTGAGTCCTCAGATGGTTCAGGTTCCGGGAGGTCATACCCGTCACGTCATCGTCGCAAGCGCCGTTCCTCTAAGAAGAAACGGAGTTCTCACAGGAAGAATAAAATGATATTGAAGCCTATACCTCCAAAGGAGTATGATGGCTCACCGGATGCCATTGCATTCCATCGATTTGTTAAAGAAGGATCGAATTATGTGCAACTTGGCAAAGTCCCGACTGATCAACGGGTGTTTTACTTGTCGTACTATTTGACGGCTCGTGCACTTGAATTCTACAACAGCAAGGTTGAGAATGATGAGCACGTTTGGACTCTGAGTGAGTTCTTTTGGGGTTTATTCAATTTTTGTTTCCCTGTGAATTTCCGTGAGAAGCAACGCACTCGATTGCGTTCTTGCGTTCAAGGCACCAAGTCAGTGTTAATTCACAAGGCCGAATGGGAGCGGATCTACAATACCATTGGTCTTGAAGCCAACCAGGAGAAGGTTGTTATGTTCTGGCGGAGCCTCAACGCCGACATTCGGAAAGAAATGTTTCGTGATAAGCTCGATCCCGAAACCTCTTCCTGGGCTGAAGTCACTGCTGGTGCTGAAAGCGCCGAAATTATCGTCAAGGTTGACGATGATAATGATGAACTTGATATGGCTGGATCGAGTAAGACTCAATCCAAGCCCGATGACCAGAAACTGGACTCAGATTCGAACGGGAAACGTCGTACTGGAGGGCGCGTTATCTCGGTTTCCAGTGTTGAACCCGAACCTTCTACGACTGCGTCGAAATCTCGCGACAGCGGCAAGCAACTTTCGGTTAAGAAACGAAATGAATACCTTGCCGCAGGTTTATGCTTTAACTGTGGTGTACAGGGACACCTTTCTCGTAACTGTCCTGAACTCAACACGATGGTTTCGAAAGGAAAACCTCCCGGTTTTGCATCCCACGCAGTTGATTTCGCGCTGAATGATGATCGCGATGCTCTATTGGAGAGCACAGAAGTCCTTGAGCACTTCTAAATTCGCATGATTTCCTCCCTCGACATCGAAATGGTCGTTGAGGAGGGCGAGGATACCCAAATGGTTTGATTTTGATTTTTCGAAGACCATTTCGAACGTTGAATTGATTTTGAACAAGATTTATTGATTTTTGTATGAAGATTGAGCTCGTCGTGGTCGACGATCTGGAGGGCGGATGTGACGGATCGGCGTTCGCATCCGCTCACGGCGAGATCTGCCCGTGTCGTCCCCATGACTCCACGCACACAGCCTCGATTTTCTTGTATAAGTAGTTTAGTTCTTGTCGTAGTAGCTTTTCTCTTGGTCAATTTAGTGCTTACACCAGTTCTGTCTTGATCCCTGTGTGCCGGAACTCGACTCCCCCTCGCTTCCGTCACAATCATGCTGCACCGCTGGTAAGTGGAATAGCGTATATCTTTCGGGCGGTGGAATGCTTATCAAAAGATTAGGGAACTCCACCTCAGGATTTCTTCCCAGTGAGGCCTACCCCCGCTGAGGAACCAGCCGATATACACATGGCATCCCCATCTCCCCCTCCCTTCATTACTGCCACCTCCGCGTCCGACCCAAATCCGGCCACTGACAACATCCGGACACGCACCTTGCGCCTCGCAGGTGAAGTTGTTCTCACGTTCAGTGAAGAGGATGTTCCGGACCCCCCTGCAATCAGCTACGCGCACCGCGGTGTCAACTCGCTGTTGGCGGACTGGGACGATGACTCTACTCGTTGGCCCGGAACATCCCCGCTTACTATTAAGGGTGTTCCTATCGCCGTCAAGTATTGGTCGCGTGTGTACAAGTATTGGAAATCATCTCAGTGGCAAGGCGTCAAGAAAAACTGGTTCGATTGGAAGGTATGTCTTTCATTCTAACGCAATTTGTCCTTCTCATTTCTTCCAGGTTCTTGTTACAGCTATCACGGCGGCGCCGTCAATCAACGAATTCTGGGCCAAGTACTCCGTGCCTGGAAAGGATGGGGTGCTACAGCGTATGAAATACACCCCGCTACTCAATCAACTTACTCGGGAAAGGAAGGCAGAGGACGCCCGCATCGCTGCAATCGCCGTTCAAGAGCTCACTCCCGAGCAATTGACTTACCGTAATGGTGGCCAGTATCGTGTGATGAGAAAAGTGTCGACGATCGCGGCTCGTTATCGGGAGCTCAAAGGGTTGGTGGCGCCCGAACTGGGGGACGAGGAGGAGGAGGAGGACAACTAGTTACGGCTCATCTATGTAACAATCTCTTTTAATTCAAATCGTCGCTTTCATGTCAGGATTTGTGGGAACTGAGGTCGAGTCGAACAAGGAACTGGAATCAAATGCTATTGAATTAGATACAATGACACGTTCTACCGCAACTAAAACACTTCAACGTCGGAGGGCGATTAGGATTCATATAATCCTCGCGACGCTCCGATGGTTCATCAGCGTAAGAAATCAAATACTTGACAATGGTCAAATTGCTGAACTCGGTGCTCCAGCCACCCCAATCGCAAATGCGAATTAAGCCCCAACGACAGCAACTATATAGCCATTGGCAGCCGCCACGACGAAACGAGTGGGTACCATAAGGTGCGGGG
Source organism: Favolaschia claudopus (assembly GCA_037176885.1). Lineage (NCBI taxonomy): Eukaryota > Fungi > Basidiomycota > Agaricomycetes > Agaricales > Mycenaceae > Favolaschia > Favolaschia claudopus. The sequence goes on from JAWWNJ010000118.1 coordinate 551,579, forward strand.
TCAATCCCAATATCCAGCATATTGTTTCTAAACATTTCTAGAAAACATTCGCTCGTCTGGAGGACACGTCAACTTAGATGCCACCGAGGTGAGCTGTTTAGACTATACCATGTGCATATTCTCTCTGGAGACACGATCACCCGAGGCGATCTTCCGGAATAGAAACCCATCCTCAATATCCGCAACACACAGCCAATTCGCAAGAGCGCGAATGGGACAAAGATGGGCCAGGTGAGGAGGGAAGAGATGTAGATAGAAAGGCTTGATACCTGAGATTCATTGAGTACGCAAAGGTGGAAACGAAGTCACTGAATCTCACCGCCAAATTGACTCGTTTTTCGAAACGGAAGAGTGAGTTTGATACAGGTGTCGGAGACCCACTCGATATCATGCAGCTGAATCTTGAGTACCTCGTCGAACCTGAGAAGGCAGAGAAATGATAATATGTAGGCCAAAGCTAGCAATCTACGTGCGCGTCCACCTCCCCACTCATGGGCTGCTTTTTGGGTCTTCCTTGAACCTGCTGTATATTCTCTGACTTTCGCTATCTCAGGTTGATTGTTGAACATGTACAGCTTGAGCAACGTCTCCTGTTGTTCATTGAATACAGTACCAACAAGACCATCATTTCGACATTGACTTACCTGAGTGATAGCTCTCGCACTTGTTGCTGTTTCTCCGGCGCGTACCTGCCATGAGTTTGTGAGCTAAGCATACACAGCAATGAGCCAAGGAAACACCAACTTTACGACGGCGCAAACTAGTCATGTACGTCGCCACAGTCTCCGAAACAGACGGGTTACCAACCATTTTGCCCGTAGACTCGCTTTCATGCCACGGAAGGGAACCGAGACCATTCAAACGGCCAAATGCATAGGTCATCGCTGCTCTCATCTTCTGCGCATGATTATAGCTGGCTCGAGCGGTGGTACTATCCTTTTTTGTTCTGTCAAAGTCGTATTCATCGCACCTGAATAATTGTCAGTGAATCTGAATGCACTCAGATTATTTGTTTACGAACTCATGCATGATCCAAGCACAGATACAGAAGGGAACCAACACGCTAGGGGATTTACTGAAGAATTTGTCGTCCTCTTGAATGAGTTTATTCTCTTTCAGAAATTGTAGACATTGCTTCATCAAGCTGGCAAGAGTATAGAGGTCAGCACATCTTTGATAATGAATGAATAGACTCACCGTCTATATTCCTTGTCAGTTTCATTCGTGACGCCTTTTGAGGCGTCCAGTAGGTGCTCCTGCAACTGAGACACATCATAGATACTGCCCTCCGGTAGTGTTTCGCCCTCAGCGTCAAGATCGTCTTGAATTTCTCCGGAGTGGGCATAGTCCTCCTCACTGGCATTGTGTATAGCTTGATATATGGTTGTAAAGATGGGCGGTATTTCACTCGACATAGTGGAAGAGGAAAGGATCAGTGTATTTTCACCCCTGTCTAACGTATAGAAAGGAGCCTAATATATTACAAGTGTTTTAGAGTTGACTACCCTGACGGCGAGGTTAACAAGACCGTGAAAAGAAACGCAATGAATAAATTTACCTAACAAGCGCTTAGGTTGTCAATCCAGCCATGTAAGGTCGATGATCTCCGACCCTGAGAGTGTCGCGTCTGAGAGTGTCGTGTCCGAGAGTAACTCTGCAATGCAGACGTGTTAGCCAGGGAACAAGGATGAACAAACCGACCATACCTAGCGTGGTAGCAGAGCTGCCGGCCACTGGGGCAGCTTTATGTGCAGGCTTCCGAGCCTTCGGAACATGGGTTTTGGCCTTGGAGGACTTACGCGTTGTCGAGCGAACGGAGCGGGATAAGAGCCCGGGTAGCGCGTAATCCATAATGGCGGCTGGGATCCATTTGCACATGGCAGCTGGGATTACGAAAGCCGAAGCGTCGGTTAAACCCGCCTTGGCCCGAAGACTAAGAGCCCCGACCGACATCTGGACTTGGTAGAGCAGAAGGGACCGGCCATGATGCGTGACGGTTTTGGTCTTGAGAACTTGAAGCACGGAGGAGCGGGGGAAATCGTCAGCGTCAGTGCTGAGACCCAACTCAAGATGGGCTTCCATGAGCGCATGGAGATCGTAGGGCTGAATACGGTAATCAGAATGGACACAAGCGAGAAATGCGAAACACGAACTTTCAATAAGGATTGAATTGTGTGGCGGAAGCGTAGATAGACGAGTTCCGTCACACGAGAGGTGGTCGATCTGACTGGTGTAAGTAGTAGATTAACCGAAGAAATAACTACGTTACAGGCTGTCTTATATACTACGGAACAGGTGGCAGTGCTCGGAACGAGCCGGTGATCAAGACGATACAAAACAGATGTAAAACGGAGGTAAACGAGTGTCGAGCGTAGGAGAGACGCGTTGGAGAGGGAAGGGTATAGGTAAGGAATGTGGTAGGAGAGGAATAAGAAAAGAATAAAATGAGTGTGACAATAAATGCGTAGGGGTACGTACGCGTCCGTTACATACGCCCTCCAGCTCGATGCCTCACGACGAGCTCAACCGCTGGAGGTATCCATCCCACCTCCAGAACCCGAGCTGCTAAGAGGAGTAGCAGGTGGCCCACCAATCTCTCCTTCCTCCATAACAGAACCAGCGCGCGTACTCGCGCCAGGAGTTGCACTCGGAGAGGGCCGATGCGGTGGGAGTTTCGGATGAGAAGGCCCGGCGGCGGGACCGTCGGACTGACGATCAGCAGCGGCGCGAGCCGCGGCACGAATGCGATACTCCGTGGTCTGCTTTGTCTTCCTCGCCGCAAGCTTAACCTTCTGCTCCGCAGAAAGCTTGCCCTCCACCTCGCCAACGCGCTTAGCGGCCTTCTTCTCCCGAGTGCTCGCAATCCCACGCTGACGGTGCATATCGTAGTTGACCATGAGCTCGAGAGCACGATTCTTGAAAGCGATGTCAACCAAGACCTTGCCGTTCTGGACCTGAGGGTCGTAGATGTCGCTATCACGGACCATAAATTCCGTGAGGGTGGGAAGGTCCACGGAATCGTCGCCAGGATAAGTGGTGAAGTCGTCGTCGGGGTAGTAGATAGCCCAACGAGGGGCACCACAGAAGGCGTTCAGGTGCTCGGCAATGTACACGTAGAGTTCGGGGTTGTATTTAACCTCGATATCGGGATTGTGGAGGCGGCCGTTGTGACGAATGGCGACCTGCACATTAGAGGCGTGGACACCGACACCCTTGTCGTTGGGGTCATTGGTGTAGGCGACGAAGAATTGTGGGGCAACACGAATAAAGTTGGGATAGGCGGCATTGTACACGGCATAGTCGCCAGAGATCACGTAGTTCTCGATATTGCCGTCCCACCGAGGCATGGAGAGTGAGAATGCGCGGAGCGGGATTACTTCAGTGGGCAAAAAGTGGGGGGATTTTTTGGCGCCTCCTGAAGTCCGGGCTGATTTATCCCTTCGCAGGTTGTTGGTATCAAGCCAATCAAGGGAAATCGATCCGACGAACACCTGGGCATCAGACGCGGGTGGTTTTCCAGACCCGTAAGGTAAATCCTTGATGTCGTTGATACCAAGGAGCTCCAGATATTCCTTGAGCGCTCGCAACTTGCTCGCCTGGTCGTAAGACATCCAGGTAGTATCTCCAGACTTCCACAAGACCTCAAAGAGAGCCTCAGTACGACGATTGTAATGGCCAGTGATTTGCTCGACAGCCCATTCATCGTCGGTGTTTCCGGAAGAGACTCCAAGCTGTGAGTCTAACCTTCCGGGGAATCTGCGATCATCGTTAGGTACGTGGATCCGCAGTAAAGATGCGTGAAAGACATCATGGATACCCCGCTGCTTCATGTTTGCAGGTAGATCCAGCTTGAAGGAAGAGTTCCCAAATTCCTCCGTAATCTTGTACGGCCCAATGTACTTCGGAATGAGTTTGCGCGCAAGGCCTTTCTCAAATTTAACATTCTTGGTGGATAAATACACCAAGTCGTCCTTGCGGAACGGCTCCAATTGCCGCTTTCGGTTAGCGGTACGGGTTTGCTTCACGCGAGCCGCTATCATGCTGTCGTGCGCAGCCATGATGGCTAGGCGCCGTTGCATAGCAAAGTTGGCTATGCCGCGATACTCGCCCGTTTTGTCCGGGTTCCAAATCATCGAACGCGGCATTCTACCTGTGTTAAGGAAGAACGGTGAGTAACCCGTGCTTTCCGAACGTGCTGAGTTCATAGCGAACTCAATAGCTGGCAATTTAGACACCCAATCCTTCTGCTTAGGATGGATGCATTGACGCAGCATCTGCGTAACAGTACGGTTAGCCCGTTCTGTTCCGCCATCTGACTCGGGATGATAAGCCGAAGACATGTGGAGCTTCGTGCCAATCAACTCGTTGAGTCGGCGCCAGAAAGTACTCGTAAAGAGCACGTCCCGATCGCTTACAATAGACTTGGGGAGTCCATGTAATTTATAGATGTGTTCGAACATTAATTCGGACATCTGACGAGCCGTATAATTCGTACGACTCGGAATTAAATGAACCATACCCGTAAGGAGATCAATCACGACGGTTATCGAATTGAAAAACCCGTCACGATTCTTGGATTCCGGCAGAGGGCCGACAAAGTCAACCCCAATAGAATCCCAAGGTTGCGACGGCGGGTGAAGAGAATGCAACAAACCATATGGTTTATGATTACTAGGCTTGCTACGCATGCAAGTAGGGCAGGTCTCACAGAAGCTCTTCGTGTCTTCAACCATATCTTTCCACCAGACGTGGTCTCTGAGATAATCAAGGGTTTTCCGAGCTCCGAGATGAGCGAGCACAGAATGGGCCTCCGAGATTACAATTTCCCGTAGGTTTCGGCCGCGGAAAGTGAGCCGAGGGATGCAGAGAACCTTCCGATCGTTGTGACGAAGGAAAACGAGTCCATTTTGAACCTCAAAGTTGCGGTACGAACGAGGGTCGTCAAGAATTGTTTTGAAGAACGGGTCGGAATTGTACTTGTTGGTGATCAATTCTGTGATGTGGAGTCCATCCCAGCTGCTGTTGACAACCTCTAGCAAGGATTCATCCATGTTCTCGAACTCAGAGTCAATGTCCAGAGTGGTAGCATTGCGGTCAACGTCAGGATCGGGAGAAGAGAGATCAAGTTTGTCCTTGTGTGGATCAGACGGTTTCGGATCAATCGCTCCTTTGCTTTCGCTGTCATCGCGTGAAGTCGCAGAATTTGAATTCTGGGTGGTATCCTCGCCCTTCTTTGGTTCGACTGGCTTGGAAGAAACAAATTTCTGGCTTTTACTGCGCTTCTTTGTGGTTTTCACCGGAATTTCGGGTTTAGGCTTCTGAGTGGATTCCTGCAAGGCGGCATCTCGGGCAGCCTTCGTCATTGACCTAGTCACTCTGTCGCTTGAAATTGCAAGCGCTTCGCGACCCGCAAAAACTGGCATTGATATAGAATTAACCTGAAGAACATCATTGTTCAAAACATCGTGGTAAGTGTATTCACTTCGAGCGCGGACAGTTCCCGGCGCCTCGTTTGAGTAAATACGCGAAAGCGCGTCTGCCAACACGTTCTCGGTGCCTGGTAAGTATTTAATTTCGAAGTCGAAGCCCGAAATCTTTTCAATCCATCTGGCTTGACGGCCGGATAAATTTTTCTGGTTCATAAGGTGAATTAACCCCTTGTGATCCGTCACCCAGGTAAAGTGAACACCTTGAAGAATATCACGATGCCTTAGCATCGCTTCAACACCGGCAAGCATCTCGATCTCGTGCACAGGGTAATTTTGTTGCGCAGAATTCAATTTAGCTGAAAAGAATGCCGCTACTTTAGCATTTTTCCAGTCTTCACCCTGGCAAACAACTCCGGCAATTCCAGAGCTACAACCGTCGGTAACAAGGTACACACTCGGTGCACCCTTGCTGTAATCGAGTGGCTTGCGATGATGATCGCGCCCTTCGTGAGTAATCCTTTTAATATCCTCGAAGGCACGTTGCTGAGTATAAGTCCAGCGGAACGGGACCTTATCTCCCGTTATTCCATGAAGAACTCCCATGGGAATTCGGACTTTGGCCAAGTCATCAGCCAAGTACCCAACCGAACCCAGAAATCCGCGAAGCAGATCCCGGTTCGTAGGTGTTTTCCAGTTTACAACCGAATCAACCTTATCAGAGTCCATCCGAATTCCTCGGTCATCGACGACGCGACCAAGAATCTTCAACTCGTTCTTCAAGAATTGAAGTTTACCCTCACTAAGGTAAAGAGATTCACGCTTTAATACGTCGATTACAGATTTAACATGCTGTTTATGCTCTTCCAGCGTGTTCGAATAAATCACGATGTCGTCAAGATAGACGTCCATGAACCTGCCGATAAAATCGGAGAACAGGTGGTTCATCAACGACTGGTACGTCGCCGGTGCATTGCAGTCACCTTGCTGCACCACGAGGCTAACCATATTGCCATCCGGCGTCGTAACCGCCGAACGTTCGACGTGTTCGGGAATTATTCTAATTTGCTCATAGGCATCTTGCCCGTCGATCAAAGATCGATATTTGCAGCGCGCGACTCGGCGCAAAATCCCCTCGGTGTCAGGAAGCGGTGAAGACAACTTGTGAGTGTTCTTATTTCGTTCACGGAGGTCTACAACCACTCGCAACTTAAGCTCGTCTGTCTTAACCTTAGGAATTAATAACATCGGTACGGTGTTGCCCGAGTTGGTAATTTTCCAACGACCTGATTTAAGGTACGCCCTCCGTTTCTCATCACAATGAGGTCTCAGAGCTTCTGGACACCTAGATGGCCTCCAAGGTATAATCTTCGACTCATCAATCAATGGAATGGTATGATTTATTGCGCGTAACGGAGGTAAGGGAGTTTCGGCAGCTTTCCCACAAATAGGCTTAGCATATTCTAACAGCTCTGCGCGCGCGGCTTCCATCTCGTCCATCTCGACGTTCACAGCACCGGTGTGGACCCGTGCAGTTGCGATCCCTTCAAGAGGTAAGACGTTAGCGCTTCCGACGCAAACTCGGGCGGGATTTAAACCAATAGTCACCTGGTGTTGGTAAATCCATGAAGTCCCGAGAATCATGTCGTATCCGTCGAGGTTGGCCACGAGAAAGGTACGCGAGCAGTCGATCTCTTGATATCTGAAGTCAACATTCACCGAGTGATTTATCTTCGATCGAGAGCCCTGAACGGCGAGGTGCAAGGTAATCGGCTCGTCCAATTCCTCGCGCTTCAAGTTTAACTGATCAGCGATTGTTGTAGAGATTAAGTCGCCAAGCGACCCAGAGTCAATTAACGCGCGAACGGGATGCCCGTTGACAGACGCAACAATGACGAGGGGCTTCGCAACAATGCGATCCGGCACTCGAGGAGTCGACGCGCTCCGGGATAGGCCGTGGTACGCATTCGACGGAATTTGAACTCCACCACAAAACAAACTGATCCCTTCAGGAGGATCCTGCGACTCCGAATCGAACAGGATCTGAAGGTAATTGTCTTCACCTGAATAATGAAAGCCTTCTCTATGTTCTTCATCCCAACGACAGGTTTCAAACTGTCGTCGATGAATCCAGCGAATCAAGTCGAACCTGTAATTGCGGAGTTGCCGTTCGGTGAGTACTTCACAGATTTCTAACCCATTGAAAGGCATCGAAATAAGAAACCAAGCCTCTTCGTCGGATTCACGATCGATTTGACGAATCGAGACGTTTTGGAATTGAGGTAAGAACAACGCAACGTCCGCGAGATATTGCTGAACTTTATAGAGAAGAAGGTCTTCAACCTCGACTTGGTGAAGCGGCGGGTATGAATAACTCAAGCAGCATTTCTCCGAAATCTCTTGAGCGTACCAAGCCGCTAGACGGAACTTAGGGTTCATCAAGTACGATGCGGGAAGCACCGTAATTTCGTCAAGGTACGAGTCTTCAATTGTATAATCTCGTTCTGTCATATACACAACAGTAAAACGGTTACGCGTTCGACGAGGGTCGTCCCGAGAGACTCTATCATCCCCAGGATACGGCTGCAAGAACTCAAGAATCGATTCTGCACCCCTTCCCAACAAATCACCGATTCGTTCGAAATCTGGCGCCGTTGGGTCCCAAGGTTCGCCGTTATCCTTCAAAACTCGGAAGATTCCGCTGACGCGGTCTTCAAACGACTCGTTAGCGTCGCCTGGATGATAAGGAGGAGGACTCACATCCTCATCGTCTTCGTTCGACGAATTGCTGACAGAAACAAGCGGCGGCATGTCGGCGCAATCATCCGAGTCTTCGGTGATTTCAGACTCGGTTGCTAGAAGCTTTTCAACCTCAGACTCGCTGACTGACATAAAATCATAGTCCGCATCGACGCTATCGGTCGCGGTGAGCACGAAGGCCGACCGTTTCCAAGCCATCAAGTCGAACTTGGGATTTCTAAGTGAGTCTTTGGACAGCAAAGCCTGAGTGCCATTCCGATTGTCATAATGACAGTGTAATACTGTTCGTCTTTATCTTGACAATGGAATATCAAGTTCTCCGAACCTTCGAGTGAACCATCCCATTCAGACTGTTCAAGTAGAACGGCGGCTCCGCCAAGGTAAGCGTCGCCGAGCTCTGTGATAAACCGTTCGTCATCGAGGGGTTCGTTCGAGTCAAAGCCCAACTCGGCTTGCCGTTGCTGGGCATACCAAAGTCCCAATTTGAATGTCGGGTCTTCAATCAGCTTCGACTCGATGAGAACATCAATGTCGGTGTAGTTGTCCATAATGACATGCTCCGAGTCGGAAACACGGTAGAGCAAGAACCTGCTCTCAACCTGAATAAATTCGTCGTCACCGGGGTAAGGTTGCGCGAACTGTAACACAATTTGTGCGAAACGAGCAGGTAAGTCACCGATCTGTTGAGCCGGTTGAAGTTCAACAAGAACAGATTTTTGTGTGGTATCCCCGCCCTCCTGAGCTTCAACACCGAGCGAAACGGCGCCCACGGGTAAAGTGTCAAGGACTTCAGTGGTTTCCCATAAAGCAGCGGCTCCGCTGGTTGAACTCGCGGAAACGGGAATATTCACGCTATGCGCGCCAAAACCTGGTGGTTTTCCCTTCTGTTTCGATTTAACCATGTTCAGATTAGGGCAGTTACGCGCCATATGGCCCGGCTCTTCGCAGTTGAAGCAAAGTCCTGCTGATCTTCTCTAAGGAAGAACTCTGTGAATTCTTGGACTTGTCTTCCGGTTTTTTGAAAGAAGACGGTTTGCTCGAGGGCCCCGGCATCGAAACAGCAGAAGTGCGCATGACATCGTGGCGTGGTTTTTGAAACTTTCCACGGAACTTGTTAAATGAGCCACGACTCGGCGGCGCGTTACCGCGAGGAGGCCCAGAATTATTATTCTGGTGGTAAGTCTTCGACTTCTCAGTCTCAGGCTTCTGACTAATAATTCGTTCCGCGCAAACGGCGCCATTATGCACTTCAGCCCAAGTGCTCACGTCGGGATCTAGGTCCTTGCGAAGCATTTCTTGCCGAATATCAGCGCGAAGACTATGCCAAAATTTCGCAACCTTCTCTTGGTTGTCTTCCAAACCAATCATGTTGTAAATTTGACACCATTCCGAACTATGCTCGGAAATGGACTTGCCGTTTTGAAAGCAGCGGTCAAGTCGATTCCGCTGCTTGCTACGGAAATCTACTGGGAAGCAGTATTCAAAAAGTCCCCAATGAAACTCCTCGAGATCCATATTGGACTCGATGCTCGCAACATCCCGGTCATAATAATCGGCAGCCTTGCCCTTAAGGTGATAATGCAGATAAAATATCTGATCTTTCTTAGGGACACGGCCCGCTATCACGTATTTTGTACTTTGGCGTACAAATCGATAAAATGCCTGCGCATCAGGCGAACCATCATAAGCCTGAGGCGGGATAGGTTTCAACAGAGTCCGTTGGGACCTGTGTCTCCTTGACTTCTTAGACCGTTTCTTAGCCTTTTTGGATTTCTTAGAAGATTTCCGTTGTTTTCGCCGGTGAACTGCCGAACTGACAGACGAGTAAGTCCCACTATCGCTCTCAGAGCTCGTCTCGCTCGACTCATCATCAGACGAGCTGGAGCTAGAGGAGCTATCTGAAGGCTCCGAGGACGACGGCGTGGTCGGGTTGGCAGATTGGCGAATAGCATCTTGAATCAAACCTCCTGCAGCCGCGCGTATGGCGCCACGACCGGAAGGTTTTGCAGACGAAGCATGAGCATCAGTTTGCCTCATATTTCTAATGATACTGTCTTTAACAGCTCTTTCAGCCCCGCTCAAAGCCGGCTTAGCTTTCGACGAGGACTTGGATTCCTCAGATTGTCTCAAGTCGCCCTTATCCTTCTCGGACTTGGCGCGTTTCTTGGATTTGGTCTGGCCAGACTCTTTGCCATCTTTGTGGCGAGATGGTTCCTTGGAGACAACTGGTTCCGAACGACGATCCGGAACAGGACTATCCGGAACAGGACTACCCGCAGGTACGTCATCAAAAAATCCAGGAGGAGTCGACAACTCCTCTTCTTTAATAACACGATTAATAGCCTCATAATTTTCAAAGGCATTGCGTTGAGCCTCGATATCAGACTCAGAGAATTGCTCAGAAAAAGCCGCTTCACCCCAGTTGCGAGGATCAGCTCCCTTGCCCTTGGCTCGGGAAGTTCCTACACCCGACGGAACAGCTGGACTCATCTTCCGCGTGGTGTGCACCTTCTCTTCGGGCACAACGGGGATTTGAGGCAGTTCACCATCAAAATCAATCAATGATTCCTGAGGAACCATTGAGTCTTGCTGATGCGAGGTATCCCGCACGGGCTGAGATGACCGCTCGCGCGCAGCAGCGTAGGCTTGGCGCGCAAGATTCTCATATCGACGGGCGACAGCGACAAGCTGCGCCTCGCTCATCTCACGAGTCGCTCGAGAAACAGTGGATGATTTACCAGAATTAATGTGCGAGTTGGAAGACACATAATTAGACGGTGAAGAAGAACGCTCACGGTGAGAACGAGCAGTCTTACGAGTGACTGGAGTCCATTGGTCTTCGTCCTTATCCGCGTCCGGAGCAAGGGGACCAAAATCGACGTCCGTAGACAAGGGGAGCAAAGGCTCCGGGCTCGACTCGAGGGTACGGGCCACTAAACCAGACTCCTCCAAGGGAGCTGGTGGGGAGACCGCCTGGCTGTAGGACAGCGCAGGTGATACGAGGTGTGAGCTGGGGCGAGCCCCAGACCCACTAGAAGGAGCTCCAGCCGGGGAGCTCTCAGACGAGGTCATTCCAGTAGATGCTTCGGGCGGCGGCGAGTCTGGTTGACCAGTACGAGCAGCAGAACGAAGCGTGTAACGAGAACGGCCGGTAGTAGACATTTTTTTGTAAATTTCTTCGGTAGCAAGTGTCGCAGCAAAGTCGGCAGCGTTGGTTGATCAGACCACGGGAGCCAGAGATTAAGCAGCGACGAGGACTTGTTCAGTCAAAAATATGTGGCGGAAGCGTAGATAGACGAGTTCCGTCACACGAGAGGTGGTCGATCTGACTGGTGTAAGTAGTAGATTAACCGAAGAAATAACTACGTTACAGGCTGTCTTATATACTACGGAACAGGTGGCAGTGCTCGGAACGAGCCGGTGATCAAGACGATACAAAACAAAACGGAGGTAAACGAGTGTCGAGCGTAGGAGAGACGCGTTGGAGAGGGAAGGGTATAGGTAAGGAATGTGGTAGGAGAGGAATAAGAAAAGAATAAAATGAGTGTGACAATAAATGCGTAGGGGTACGTACGCGTCCGTTACAAATTGCTACACCGGGAAACAGCCCTTGACTGAGTTTCGCTGCAACAGTTGATGCGTCCCAGCGGAACTCAACTGACAGAACCGTGCAATCCTCTCGACGTCAGGACTAGCAGCGAGCGGCCAGGTGTGATACGGAGGAGGGCTATGGTCCGGGGACCATGATGTGATGGGACGTACATAGTGGAAGATTAAGTACATTGGCATTTGGAAAATCGGAGTCGGCGATAGTCTGCGCAATAGACTTGTATTTGCGACCCAACAGCCCATGCGGGTCCTCAGCAAACTCTTTGCAAAGCTGCTGCTTCCAAGCTGCCAAAAAGTGAAGAAATTCAGCGGTGGGATCAGAAAACTCCAGTGCATGGTGCAGGAGCTGATCTCCCAAACCGCCTCGAGCTATGGCATGAGCAGTGACGGGACCGCAGCCAGGACTGCCCTGTAGATACATCGGATAAGAGACAATAGAGTTGATAATAAGAGACTTACGGAGTCGTAATCACCACCGGCAAGCAAGGCAAAAAGGAGGATGCCCCCACGAGTCAAGCCTATGCTGGGAGTCGTAAAAATCTTTTCAGACGTATACACCTTGATGTCGTTTCCATCGCGTTTCTTGTTGGGCCTAACGAAGGTGAGAATGGCGTATCATACTAGAAATGTAAGGACTCACGTATATATAACGCGCTCAGCGCCAAACAGGAAGACGTCGCTATCAGTCGTTTGAACAAAGTCAATGATGCCTTCAGAAGCAAGACGTCCTAGCTCCGCATCCGCCTCCCCGGGAGCCTTAGAGTCATAAGTAAGGGTAGAAGAGATACGTAGAGAAAATAAACCATATAACACGGATAGCCAAAATGCCCGACAAGTTCTTGGAACACCGCTGTGAGAGGATGTCCACGGGTGAGAACTTGTCGCCCGCGCTTGACACCTTGCCGTGCCGGTCCGTCGATTACGAAGAGCGGCAGGACAGGCCACTCCAGGAGAGCGGCAAGTTTGTAGTATAGAGTCTGGAGGGCGGGGTTTGGACCGGCTCGGACTTTCCCAAACTTCAAAGCTGCGGTGGCCTGAAAGAGCCAAATGCTGAAAGTACTTATGAGTTTGATAACAGAAAAGGTGTGGTAAGGTGTACCTTGCGTCTACGCCCATAATCAAGGGACGACACTCCTGGACGCCGTTCTTGAAGCATTCCGCCGTCGTCAATTCAAGGTAATTGCGAGTCTCCTCGGCAGCTTTGATGCGCTGGCTCTGGATTAGCTGGAATATCAACATTTGGAGAGTGCAGCTCACGGGCCAAAATCCAAGGATACCCATGGTTGTGGTGAGAGACAGAGGGAGAGGGGTGGGTCTCAGATCCCGGACATTTCGATCTTCTATACCCGATCACTAGTGTCGAACTTGTATTGCCAAGTCAGTGGCCGCGGGGTGGAACGAAGATGGAAAACGACTGTACTCACTTACTGGAGGTTAGGAAAGGGAACACCTAGACGCGAAGTCAAGGCAGGAGGTGAAGCCCGAGGCGAAGTCGAACGAGCAGGATAAACCGGACACCAAGTTGCGATGAATCAAACAGTGGCTAAAAGAATCGTCAGTGAATATCTGAGCAGGGTAAAGGATTTTGGCAGCAGAATCCCCGATCCAAGTGCTGATTCATGAGACGCCGCTACTGCACCCCCCAAGTGGAGCAGAAAAAGTGGACTCACAAAAACAGAGATGGGCTAGCCATGCAGGCTATATCCTCGTTATCGCAGACGCGAACGGTGTCCATGACATCTTCGGCATCACACCAAGCTGCTGGTGTGTCAAATTCCATTGCCGCAAGCTGGGCCTCGAGCTCGGGTTCTGCGCGCATGTGAGTGGCCTTGAATTTGGAGTCGAATTCAGCTGAACTACCTTGGCCGGACTGTTCCTTCAGAATTAGTTCAGGCACCTTGGGCCGAATAGCCTCCAGATAGCACAATGCTGTTTGGAGGACGGAGCCGGAAGTTCGGGATCGTCTGAGAAAACCACCACTAAGCGTCAATAAGTACGTTAGGACAGCAAGAGTAACGCACCTGGTAAATCATTCTGCTCATCAGCGGGCAGCCAAGGCAGGTTGTGAAGACCGGCAACAGAGGCGACGGCAAGTCGAGCCTTCAATGCGAGGGTATGCGACATGGAGTCAGCATCCTTAACTCCCGACATGAAGTCGGGGAGCTGCTAGTGTTATATTGAAGTGGAAGATTCACTGGCTAGGAGAGTGAGTGCGAGTCTACATGACATTATAGAATAAAATGAGACAATGTATGCACCAAATTGGTGTCCCAGATCCAAGTACTGAACCTTCGGACTTGGCGGGAGGCGAGAAACGAGAAACGAGAAACGAGAGAACACAACGTACCCAAAGAAAAGCCAGCAGCATCTCAATACAACAAGGCTCGTCACGGAGCGCGCTTCGGCGCGCAACGAAGACTCCGAGTTGGTGGTGATTGGGCGCGTAGAGCCGAGGAAACTGAGAGTAAGTACTGGGCGGTGTTGCGTCCAGCACTTGTAGCCCCAGCAAATGAACTAACAACAATAAGTAAGTGGGATAAGAGAATGGATTCTTGTTACACACCATTACCCCCGGAATCCTTTGAAGGTTAACGAAGGGCTAACAGAGTATTTGCGTCATAGACAATTGAGCTTTGAGTCCTTCTGTTTGGCATGGTGGTGTGGACTCTGGAGGAGTAAATGGTGATACAAAAGTCGCCGGGGTGCTTGAGATATAAGAGAGAGCTGTCGACGCGGACCCTACATCGGCGCTGGGCGTGGTGGTGAACGCGGTCGAAGAGACTTGATGCCTTGATGGTTGTCACGCGCTGCGGCCCGTCAGAGATCGAGCTCTGCAAACCCTCAGCAATGGAGAGAGCGGCCAATGCGACGGAGAACCACCAGCATCAAGAGAGGAGAGGTAGAGAAAGGGAGAGTTTGTTGTTGTTGTGAAGATTCTCACAAGCATCGCGTCCTCAACGACGCGTCTTCAGGTCACGTGATTAACACGTGGAGCACGTCAAGAATTGTCCACCATGGACAATTTTTGGCGCGTCTCGATTATTCAAAATTCAATGGGTTTCCTTGATTATTTCTACATGGGAATTCATAAAATAGCTCAGAGAACACGCTGAATCTGGCTCAACACCCTTTGAATGAGTAAGAATATGAGTTTTGGCTGCATGCAGCCAAAACTTGACGCGTGTCCATGGGCACAATTCTACGCCTTTCCCTCAAGTCTCTTGCCACCAAATGAAGGTAATGTGTTCAGCTTTCATGAAAACGCGCGGAAGACGCGTCAAATCGCGCACATTCAAGCCAGAATAGGTGAGCCAAGAGATACCGCTATAGTTCCAGAATGTACCTGATTATTGACCTTATCAGTTGCGGCAGCTGAACAGTCCACGGGTCTCGGCCTATGGGACTGTCCTGTGACGCCGCATGGACTGTTAATTTTCTGGCCTGCGAGTGTTGCAGAGAAATCTTCGCGGGGGATCAATGCATCAGCGTACGAAAAACCACAGTCCTCTGGCTCCGCAGAACAGTCAGCTGGCAAATTAGCCGAGATATGTTGGCACCGGTGACCCTTGCATTCCAGCAACTCGGCTAATGTCACGCCCACCTAGGCTCGTAAACCAGCCGATCAGGTGTGACATGATGCCATCGTAACACTCAGGCAGACACCTGAACCGGCTGGGCCCGCATGACGCCGTTTTGGCAGATGGCTGATCTCCCCGCTATTTCAGAGGCATGGACTTAGAATTTTCGCGCGAACGACGATTTTGCAGCGCAGTATCCGTGAAGATTGGGCCCCTGGTTTATAGAGCAGAAATGAATAACTTTCAATTCTCTATCGATTGACACCAACTTGTTTTGGGCGGGTCGGAAAAATAGAAGGGGTGTCAGTCGATAGAGAAGGAAAAGTTATCCATCTTTCATATACCGACTTCAGAACGTTTTTTCGAAGGTTTTGGACGCAATTTTTTAAAGTTGGACCCTCTGAAATGGCGGGGGGAAAGTCCATCTGCCAAACCGGCGCCATGCGGGTCCAGTCCGTACACGAGGTCACTCTCATCACTTGTTCTCATCATTGTTTGTCGTGATGTTTTCCCTCCTTCCTAAATAGTCCCTCCCTCTCGCATTGTGACCGAAGTGTACGTCGACTGGCTTGCGAGTCTAACGCCCACCGCTTAATTTGGGTAAGCGAGTTTGTATACATAAGTCTTAATTGTCTACCAACACTTCGTCTACTTTCTTCGTCTTTCTTCGTCTTGTCTCGAGCTTTCGACATTCAAAGTCATCCAAGCAAGCCCTCTCTGCTTTCTTTACATAGCCTCCTCAATGCCGCCGGACACTCAGCACTTCCTCAAGATCGGAGTTGGGCCGGTGCTTTTTGTGGGATTGGTTGGGGCATATTGGTTTGTTCTCTTTTGCTCTATCGTTTCGTTTTGAATTCCTTGGTCCGGGATGGTTATCCCCACCTTCCTTCATTTTTCTTCCCCTTCCCTCAGAGTCCCTCGTCTTTGCCTCTTCGGATTCGGATGATCTTATTCATTCTAAATTCCAATCTACTGTGGCCTCTTCCCCCTCTCCTCTCCTCCCCGGCTGGGGAACCTATTTCCCTAAAATTTTCTTCGCTTGTAACTCTCCCCATCCTCCGCTCCCCTCCTCTCTCTTTCGTTTGTTTCTTGCCCCGCGCGCTCGTCTCAGCGCGATCGCCGCGCCCCCGATCCGATCGCGTTGGCTCGCTTCCAGCTATCTACAAAACACTGGAGCGCTCCGAAAAAAAGTTCACACAACGGTTTTGACAGCTCCTGCCTAATTCGGCCAGCCCGCTCCACTCTCTCCAACGACACTCGCCCTTTCGTCACTGCTCCTGGAACGTCTCTCTCGCCTACCATGCCCTACAATACCTTCCGCTACATCCCTCCTGCACACAAGCGGCTCATGATTACCATGGCCGCCAACGGGATGTCCAATCAAGAAATTGCATAGGCTGCAACACGAGGTCGCCCCTGCGCCAGCCGTCGACGCAATGGATCCGGCAGTGCCTACCTCATATGGTAATTGACGTCATCGCATCAATGGGTCGGAGCGCTCCAGTGTTTTGTAGATAGCTGTCAGCTCGCCAACGCTTTCGGAGCTCCCGTCATCGTCACCGTGACTCATGTGACGGGACTGGTATCTTTGTTCGTCGCAGCTTTACTTCTCTCTACAGCGGTACTAATTCGACCGGTTGTTCACTGGGTGTCACCCGTCACCCAAATTGTTCACTGGACAAGTTGTTCACAACACGTCAATCACATCAAAATTACCATATATGCTGGGCCGGCATTGCTCGGCACATGCCGGCCGGAGATTTTTTCGATTTTCTTGCCCTTTTTGGACCAAAAATCTCGGTGTCACCGGTCACCAAGTTCAAAGCGGCTGGGCCAGTAACATGTTGGGTATGTGGACAATGGTCCACATAGGAGGGTAAGCTTGCTTCAGTGCTTGGAATGCATACCGTGAACTTTTCAATATCCTGGTTGAATACGTCTATAGTTTATTTCAACCCCAGATCTTTCAAGCAGTAGTCCAACTGCGATTGGAACCCGGAATTGAGTGCTGTAGGCAGGACATACCGGGGAGGCAAAAATGTGTGGCCCTGGGATATGAGCACCAAAGTGTCCCGGAAGTGTGCTGGTACAGTCCAAATCACGGCAAAACTTGAACAAATTTCTCAGTTTTTGATGGGAATTACCCGTTTTGGAGCTTATGTAACAGCTTGGTAGATTCATAAAGGCGCATGGTCGACCCTCAGTGTTGCGTGGTGTAATGGACGAGACCGAAACTTATAAGAAGCAATTTTCAACATTGAGTTTAACTCGAAAAATACCCTAAAATTGGGACCCTTCAAAGTGAGCCTCGTTTCGTGACAACATAGGTGTGGGTGTGGGAGCACGCCACGGTGAAATGCTTGAACCGCTGGCGCCCAGGGTGCGGGGCGATGGGATGCGCGAGGAGTCGCTCTGCTTCTTCTGCTTCTCTAGACACTCTCCTGCTTCAAGCCTGATTCTCTCGACCCCACCGTGGTGCCGTACCCTGTCCGACTCATCCATTTGCGAATGCAGTGTAGTAGCACTTAAAACCGCTGAATCGACATCACTTTCCGACAGTCCTTATCATTTGCATACGAACCACCTACACCCCCATCCGTCCTCCCCGAAACTCAGTGGCTCACTCATTCTGTGTCGAAGCTGGCAACTGGCAACCCCTGACTCCTGTCTCATATCTGGCCTCTCTGCGTCAACTTTCAATCTATCGAGATACCTCCTTTAGAACGAGACGAATCGAATGCTGACCAGCATACTTCGTGTTTGGCGCCAGACCAAGCAATCTTGATGATAGTTTCAAGGTTTTTGCAATCTCGGCTCCCTGTGCGACGTTTAATACTCACAACAAATAGATTGTCAAGCACATTGCAAATGAGGACGGTGTTCAACTTTTTGCAGCCCTGTGGACGTGCATGAACTCGCGTTATATTCGAGCTCAAGCTTAGATTTTAACCAAGAGTCAAGAGGAGCGCATTGGGCCACTGATGGGCATTGCTGCGTCTGTCAAGCAATACGGGTTAGGTGAACCACTCGTTGCGTACTCGGATGATCCGTCGACTAGTCAAGGTTTAGATTTGAAGTTCTCGTACTGGTCAACGTTTGAACTGACATTCTTCAGGATAAAGGAATGTTGTGCGCTGCCTTCCCCTCTCTCGGCAAAAATTTGACACCGATGGCCGCTGCTCACGGCTTGAAACCGATTGAACATCTACCAGGGATAACAGTCGTTCAACTGGGGAGCTTTCAGCTCATTCAAGACGCTTTCTCTTCGCTAATTGGTCCTCTCGATAATGATCCCTCTGTTCATATCTGCGCGAGTTTTGACGCTGAATGGAATATATCCCGGAAAGTTGGGGTATCAATAATTCAAATTGCACCACACTCGAAGCCGTACACAATATACATTATTCCGGCGAGTAATTTGTGTTCTTATTTCTGCCGCCGGTGATTTTGACGATACATGGTACAGTCCACCACTACCAGAAGTTGCCGTCATCTCTTATACGGTTTTTAATCTCTCCTCGAGTGTTCTTCGCTGGTTCTTCGATCCAGGGCGACTTTACACGGCTCAAAAAGTAGTTCCCACAGTTGAATAACCAGACAATCAATGTCATCGACCTTAAGCAATTTGCGATTCAGCGTGCACTCATCCAGAATAGATTCGTTAGCGGGAAAATTTCCCTTTCAAAAGATCTGTCACTCAGAGCGGGTGAGAACTGGGAGCACTCAGTAATTGCACCTGACCTTCTGAACTATGCGGCACTCGATGTGTATGCATCTCGGTTGATCTTCGAAGAACTTTCCAAGACGGCTGCACTTCAATGTGTACAGCATAATACGCCCCCGGGGACTAGGGTTGCCTTACTCACCCGAGAAGGAGGAGAAGTTGCCGCGTATGGGCAGATCTCGCATGTTCAAGCTTCGACATATGCGGGCATACGAATCACAAAATCTCGGATACTTGTTGACATCGATTCGGTCTGGTCCTGTCCTCCAGCTCAAACGGTGTACTTGGACGTAATGGAACACAGAAGTATTGTATAGACAAAAAAAATTTGGGCGGACTGACGGCAGACATAGACGGGTGATTGATCAGCCGTTTGGCGAAGACAGAGTGACTGTCACATGATGTGACACAGCGTCACACAACTGACAATTGCCGACCCCCCAGGATCATCTAGATACTAGTGCTGGGTCGGAAATGATTTTGGCTGTGTATGTATTGAATGGGCGCAGGAGGCCCAATGTTACTGTATGCAATGTATGGCTTGTAAAAATACATTAAATACACGCCGGGCCGGATCACTCCGGAGCCCTGAAAATTGCGTTTTAAACCATTTTTTCGCCTCGTATGTATGGGTTTTTTTCGGGCTGAGACTGCTTTCCTTGGCATTTCCGCAAGATCATCAGGATTTTCCCCATTTGAGACCGTATCAAGGGGTCAAACATTGTTGCCGGAACCAGCCGAACCACCAATATCCATGATTTCGATCAATCATACCCTATATGGGCCAGATTGTACAAAAAGGCTGTGAGCAACTTGTGTTCAGTTCAAAATGTGCCTCTAGAATGGGACGATCTGCAATTAAATACACACATAAAATACATAGCCCTCCGAGGCTCCCATGTAGGAAATGTATTATACGTGTATAAATACGCCCTGTATTAATACATCGTAAAATACAGCATTCAAAACCCAGCACTACTAGATACGCAACATACGCCGGAAACTTTGGAGCTCTCCACAGCTTTCCCCCGCACAGTTATGCCCAACAATAGCAAATTCAAAATCTACAGCGAGAATCCCGCGCGCACTACGCACAAAATTGCGCGGCACTAAGTCGCCGTGTATCACACCAGCACTGTGAATCTCCTTCATGATGCAATATAAGTGTGTCCTGCCAAAAGTCAACAGTTGTTATTAGCCAGCACCGGGACCAGTAAGTACCTGTCTGCCTCGGAGAGCTTGATGTCGCTCCAATCACCATTGCCCAGCTGGTCACCTGCGTCTTCGAGAAGAAGACCGGCATAATGCCCATGTGGCTCGAGTATGTGGGCAAACAATTGAGGCACATGGGTTACGTTTCTCACGAGACTGTATAGGCAGCGCGCTCGCGATCCAAAAAGCCGGTGATAACGCGGGGGTAAGTTTTGAGGAAAACATGGAGATCAGTGTCACCCATATGCAAAACACCTCTGAAAGTCGACGCGCGGCTTCCCACCCTTGCTCCGTTAGAGTTCAACTCCAGCACAGCATGTGCATCCACAAATGAAGCCTGATTGGGAACGCACTGGCAGCAAAGCAATGGGCGAGGTGCAGTGTTAAAACCGTCCAGATCATATTTCAGGTGCTTGGCAAAGTTGTGAGAAAGTTTCTCAAGTGCCAGAGAGACAAGGAGTGCTCACCATTTGCGAGAAGTTGTGAGGTTGTGGAGAGCCACCACCTGAAGCTCCCGAGGCTTGAGAGGATGGCAAAGACTTTGAGCCAGTGGTGCCAGGCTCGCCACCGGGTGAAGAGCCAAGTTGCCAATTATACTGGTTCCAAATGTTTTGGGCGGGATCACTAAGGTCATCAATGGTGCTGCGTCGACCCACATCGTATAATGCAGCAATCATGAGGGCTAGGATACTGTGCGAAGAGCCGTCACCCGCGGAGCGAGACTCCACGGCCGTTGTTGTATAAGCGAGACCAGGCAGTGAAGTGCCATCTGGAAACACGCCAGTAACTGTATGTTGTATGTGAGTCCATATCTTCTGGTGGGTAGCGATGTGCTCACTCGCTTCTACCATGACAAGATCGACGCCGGTGAAGATCGCCCCAAATCTGTTTGCAGGTAACAAATCGGAAGGGCCAGGATAGTTGCGTTGGGCCGCGGCTTCCAGGCGATTGATCTCGCTACGCATATGGCTCTCTACGGTGTTCATGTGAAGTCCTAGCTGCCAAAGCTACAGTTCAGCTTTGTGTTGAACTCCATCTATCTTAAATCATACCTTCTTCATGATGCCCTCCATCCCTTCCGCAGTTCCATCGCATATGACCGAGAACTCACTGAGCTCGTGACGGTGGCATTCGAACACCCTCGATGTTTTCCACTCCACCGCTATTCCACTAACAGGCCAATTGACCGTAGGCATGCCAGGTATATCTTGCCTGAATGCCCGAGTGATTATTTGGTCGCCGCACTGGGAAAACTCCTGGATGGATGCGGAAGTTACGCAGGTAGTCTCGTTGATGTAGTAACAAAGTGCCGACAGAATGTTGTTGATATGAACTGCGTACGTGGCGATAAAGCCTTCATTTGTATACGGGGTTTCAACGTGTTCCTTCAGGAACTCCCAGGCGGCGCGAGCTTTTGGAGGGGTATTGCAATTGCTCAGAGGGCGATGGTGAGCTTTGCACTGCCGGCTCACGAGGAGATAGAATGTTTCGACAAGGGAAGATAGTAAGTCGTCATCCCGCAGATAGAACCGAGGCGGCGTTGGGGATGGATAAAGATCACTATACGGAGCAGTGTGTTCACTCCGAGAAACATCCCGCACTGTGGGGAGACGCAAGGTCAAGATATCCGCGAAGGTGAAATTTGGGCCAAACGCAGGATCTTCAACAAGTGGGGCACCGGATATCGTCGCCTCCCAACTGGGGATTTGCGGCCTTCTCGACCTTGAGCTGGTGGGGGCAGTAGCAGAGTCCATTCTGGTCACGTGCAAATGACACGTCTTTGAGCTGTAAGCACCCCGCCTTCGGCAGGGCCGGCTCGCTGCGCTCGCGTCCCTCCCTACGGCTGGTGCACAGCTTGCCGGGGCTCCGTCCCAAACTCCGGGGTATGAATGTAAGTTTTTGCTGGATTACTTGCCCTCGGCGCTGCACTAGGGTTCAACACGGGTCGCGGGTCTACGCACGGGTTTGTACCCGAGGGTCGGCCGGGTCGGGGTACGGGTCGCATTCTCTGCGACCCACCGGGTCCCGTACAGCGGAACCCGCGGGTGCTTGCGGGTCCTCGGCTATGATTGCCGAAAGCTCGGCCGATTGCTTGCCGATGCCGTCGCTGTGAAATAGTCGCCAAGCGTGCTCCCGACAGGTTTAGCGGCACTCGAGGGCGCGCGGCGCCGGGGAAAGCGTGTGAGAAGTCACCTGCTGTTTCACGTGAACTATCACGGGACCTGCGGGAAAAATTGGTCATTCTGAGGCTTTTCTGGGTGCCGAAAACGCGTTTTCCCGGCCGAGGGATTTCCCCTCGGAGAAGGGAGAACAATGACCCACCGCAACACCGACCCACCGTGGCATTTCTTACACTTCTAGCCATTTGCTGCTTGGAGTGGTACGGACACCACCTACCACCATGTCGATTTTTGAATCCTCGCGAAAACATGCTCTACTCGGTCAACAACGTGCACCACCGTCTGGAGATTGGAATCCCAATGGATGGAGGTCTCTATCTCGGAGTTATACATTGCTTTGGATGGGAATGGCCGATTTTCGTGTGTTTGTGCCGACGGAGAAATTCTTGATATTGGACCGCCGTGGACCCGTGTCGGACTTCGTATTGGACCGCGAGGCCTCGTTTGGACCCTGGCCAACTGGATTGGACGTCTTTGACCCGCACCTGGCACGAAATCGACACCACAGCATGCTTGCGCCCTCTGAGCTGACGACGGGTACTTGCGTCGGATGGACTTCCAGAGCCATGGGCACGGATACCCCTCACATCGGGCTTGCTACTGGCCACCTTGGATCCGAGCCTCACCCTCTCGGCCACCCCTGCTCGTCGACGGACGATGCTTCGCTGGCATCCTGCACGACATTCGGACAAGTCGGGTATCTTTCCGGTAACCTCCGCATGGCAACCGCTAATTCCGGTCCGATCTCTCCGCTCCCGTTACCGCTCTTGCTTTGCACCGTTATCTACTATGCTTGGGTCTTCTATTGCGTCTCAAGGAACCCGAACCTACAGAATTGGGCCAGGATCAATCAACCTTCCCCCCCTCACTCATGCACTGGTCTCCCTGGATCCGGACCCGCGTTTTATGGACCGGCTTTTGCTCGGGATGTGCCGAATTTAGGATCTGCGCCGACACGCTGTGTGCCGACGTCAACGAATAGTGGTGGAACCTCAGGACCCACAGGAGTACTATCCACCAGAGGCCGAGCCGACTTTGGAATTGGACGAAACTCAAGCGGGCAACGCGCTCACGACCCTGGGCAGAACGGAACCACTGGTACCAAGGCCGTCGACGTACAACCCTCTCACGCTGCATCTGAAATCGGTAATCGTGATGTTAAAATTATGTACTGGAATATACACCACCATTTCACGCTGAAATTAACAAGCCCGGAGTTTCACGGCCTTCTCGCGCCCTATGACATCATGTTTTTCGCGGAAACGGACATGCTACCTGGCGAAGAGGACCCCGCGGACGTGCCGAAAGGTTTCTCGCTCATTTCCTTGCCTCGAAAACCCAGGCTTGAAACCGAACGCCGTGGTGGCGGAATTGCACTTCTGATTCGCGATGATATTGATTTCACCAAGTCTCGCCTGAGCTCGCCTGATATTCTGGTTCTGGATTTAGGTTCGCTGTGGCTCGTTGGCGCATATATTCCTCCGGAAACATCTCGATGGCAAGGTTGGACCGACGTTGAGCCAATTCAACAACTTTGGGAAACAATGGCAGTCTGTAGTCCTAGCGCTGAGAAACCCGTTCTGCTTCTCACCGATATAAACGGTCGAACGGGATCGCAACAAGTCATCAATTTCACCCAATCTTGGCCGAGGCACTCTTCTGACGCCACGGAAAATACTCGTGGTAGGGCAATTCTGAATGAGTGCGACAAGCTTGGACTTGGCATTCTAAACGGTACCTCTTTGGAAACTGCTTCTCCCGGTCGGTATACCTCCCATCAACCCGCTGGCCAATCAACCATTGATTACGCGTTCGTTTCGAACTCCCTATTGGCTCTGGTTCGCAGCTTTCATGTCGAACAACCGACAGCGGACCCAAAGGATGACTGGGCCGATCACACTCGCATTTGCGTAACGTTGGATGGCCGTGCTATCTCGCGCTCAACAGTGGCTCCTCTCCGTCAAGCCGATTCTGCTCCTGACTTCGCTGGTCAAGATGAAATCGATAGACTGCACAGAGAAACATTGGACTCACGAGAAACTTCACAACAGGCGCTGCATTCCTTATACTCGCGGAATCTCTGCCTATCCATGTATACGTCGAAGGGGCAGCCCCTGGCAAAATACGAACGAAATCGGCCGGCGCTGGAATCTGTTTTGGAATGGGATCACCATCGAATACTTGTTTCAAGGTCCCGGGCCCGGGAAAACCAACTGCTGAACGGGGCCGCATTTATGCCATTCATGAGGCTATTCGCAACGTAGATTCTGACAAAACCCTGGTCATTTTCTGTACCTCAAAAACGATCATTCGCCAGCTTTGTTACGCTGCCGCGAAGAAAATGGCAATTGGTTGGCCTGGTTCAAACGGCGACTTGTTTCGAGACACTGTTGCGTTACTAGCGAAGCGCCATGGCTCGACGACTTTTGTGTTCATTGATTCCAAATCCTCAAACGGCTTAAAGAAATTGTGCGGGGTCGGACCCGGACCTCGGCTTTGTCACAGTTGTAACATCATGTGCATTTTCCCACGCCCCAATGGAGAATGACACGTATACGCGTCGGTGCTGTGGTACGCAGCGACGACCCACTGTGAAGGCTTCGCAAGCCTAGAGAAGTATTGAAAGACTGCCCAGCCCATAGATAGACATAATTCAGTGCTATTTCACGCTTTAGGACTATAACCATCAAGTAATTGGGGGAGCTTGCTCCCCCCTTTTGTCTGAGGTTCCCGAAAAGTGGATGGCTGTGCAATGTGCCTACTCTCCCACGGGTACGCCATCAGCTGTAATCTCCCACGGGTATGCCATCAATACGTGATGTTAAACAGAGCCTTATAGAGACAAGTGGCCTACTGTACAGCGGCGCAGTCAGGGGAAAGTGCAATAAAGAAATACTCCATTCCGAGGGTGATGGGGGATTTCCACGGTGGGTTCCTAAACGCTATCCCCCCCCCCATGTCTCGGGTAGTTGATGGTGATTGATAGCAAGGCCCAAATCCCAAACGGAGCATTTGCCTCCGATAGACTAAGGACCCAAGCCCCCCATCCAATGAAAATCAAACGTTCAATCTTATCTCTGTTAAGATAGTTCAATCTTATCTCTGGTAAGATATGATTGTGCGGCCATGCTGTCAATCCGGCGACCTCGGACCAACCTCCTCCTTCGATTCTTCGAATCCTCTTCACCGCAACTTCACCGTTTCGATCTCTTCGCGGTTCGCCTCTCAACTTAATATGGTCCTTGCGTACCAGAGTCACCTCAAGCTACTCCTCACCCCTCTCTTTATGTCGCTATACTTGTATGATCTGCTTTCAGTGCTCTGGGTCTGTTCCTTGCCGGTTTGTGGTTTGTCACGCTGTCCGACGAAAATCCAGTGAGTTATCGGTGAATGAACAAAAACTCGACGCGATCTAATCCACAGCCCTCCAAATAGAGCATCTCCTTCACGGCATACTGTAGGGCTAATTTTTCGTCACAAAATTCTTCTTTCCCGGTAAAAAACTGTGCATTCATCGGCTTGAGAACCAGTATTTCGTCGTCCGCCGGGTCACAAGTCCAAATTGCCATCTAATGTTGTGTTGTCACTTATACCCTAGGAATTTTTTTTACGCTGCGCGACAGTCTACATCTCCATCGAAACCCCGCCTCAGCAAATTCAATTCTTGCTTTCCGGCAAGAGAGAACTTAAGAGTGTCTCTCTCTATGTGTGTTCTCCTTATTCATACCTCGCTCTTATGCTAAATCTGCTCACGGATTTTTTCTTCCGCTGCGCGGCGCAGTGAAGTCGTCTCGGAAGAGAAAATTCAAGTATAGCTTGGGTGAGCTCATCGGACACCAATCTTTCTTAATACTTGTCATATCAAGCAAGATTCATGCGCCATTCTTCCTGTGTAATCGAATAGCATTCTCTCACAAGCGTATCCCCAGTTCCTATTGTTCATCTGAACCAGATAATTCCAAGTACATAATTCATCTTTTTTCTATCAATTTTAAATCCTGACGGCGCTGACCTTGATACGGTCTCTCGAAAGATACAGCTGCAACCCGTGTGAATTGCGCATGCAGTTTGCTCTCGGAAAATGAGATTTTTGGCTTCATTCAAGCCGGTGTCTGATATTACTTAATAGAATAATCTGGTGTGGAGTAGCATTGTGCCATTGACTCTGACTGGGAAGTATAGCAATTTATGCAATTGGCAGCTACAAGGGAACTCACTCCTCTCGCAGCATCTGTGTTTACTTGAGGTAGTTCAGATTTAATTCAAGCCTCACTGTTTGAAGGCGATTTCTTCCACAACAGCAAAATATGGGTACTTTTGTGCCATTCGGAAATCTGACATTGGATCTCCGCTATCCTTGACAATCGACATCCCGTGCGTAGCACGGGTAACTGCTAGTACCGATTACAACCCCTTTCGGGTCGCAATCTTGCCGCAATTTTCGAACTCAGTAAAGAGTGACAGACCGCTCACTCCAACGATTTGGATGAAAGATAATTTCATTCAATTAATAATAATACTGCTTGATTATTTGGGTTGCCGCCCTTATTTTCAACTATTTTCCTCACGAATGCTTCTTTCAGTCTTCATTTCCATATCTTGAGTGTCTTTTCTTTTTTCAGCTTCGCACTTGGAGCGTAAATCGGTAAATTGGGGGGGGTCAACCGAACCTGATTTTGCGAAGTTTTGGATGCCTTTGAAATCATTGTAGGTAATATTTTCTTGCGCTCATACTCTTGCTATCACATTTAACATTTCCCCCCGCCTGCTCATTCACCCATGGCAATTCGCTGCTTCATTTTCTGTGAGAGGTGAGTTCTTAACGTCACTTGCAGGTTCTATGGTGCGCATCGCTTAAACACCACCAAACAAGAACGAAATTTATTGCACATGATCAGAGCCTCCAGGTTTCTGATCCTCTGGCCAAAACACTCCGATTAGATGGTACTTCAATCCCTCAAGAGGGATTCTCGATTGGATAAAAACTCACAATAAATAGTTTTTTCCTCGGGTCAATTTGAGACATCACTGATGCAATCAATCAATCAACCACGTGCACTTACGCAATTTCCTAATGCAGACAGCCTAATATAAGTTATACCTTATTCAAGTAGCATATAGGTGAAAGGAGATGCAGTAAAAGACTGCTAACAGCTCACCTAACTACCTCTGACCCTTTTCTGCTGCCAGAAAGGCAGGATAAAATCCGAAAATTTTTGTTTCGTCGATTTGAGACATCACTGATGCCATCAATGATGGGACCTATTTGGTGGTGTTTAATCGATGCGCACCATATTGAATCTATTCAAGTTCTATTGCTACGCAACTCCCTTACAACTCACTGCGCTCAGCCTAAACATGCATGGGCCAGTTCAATGATCTATTCAAGTCCAGAGAGCCTCCAAATGTAATTATCTCACAAGATCTGGCAGATCATATTCTCAAGTCAACAGTTCAGACTGAACAGTGAACTGAAGTCAAAGTGAAATAGAGACAATTAATTTCCCTTGGTTGACTACAATACTTACACCCAAGACAAGCCGAGGGCCGCTGGGTCATGAGAGATTACAAGGATAGAGGTCACTCATAATGGGTTATAACCCGGCGATAATCGGCTTATATCGGCTGTAAGTGGTTATCATTGCTTATCTCAGACTTTGGATTTTTGCGACAAGCAAAAGTACCGATGATGCGAGCTACATAGACTTCGACAGAGTTGTTCACCATCTACCCCAGGAACGCGGAAAACGAACTCCTTTGCTTTATCGGGATTCTGGAGGAGCGTCTTAAAGAAGGTATTTTTGTGCGCAGCGAAAGGGTTCGAGGGATCCTGAATAAAGTTATAAACGAATATCCAGGTTTCTGGTTCTTGAGATTGTCGACAAGATCACCATAATCGACGCGAATATTGAATCCAAGCATGATCCGATCGTTCCA
The DNA here is from genome assembly GCA_037176885.1 of Favolaschia claudopus. Lineage (NCBI taxonomy): Eukaryota > Fungi > Basidiomycota > Agaricomycetes > Agaricales > Mycenaceae > Favolaschia > Favolaschia claudopus. Next base: position 580,005 of record JAWWNJ010000118.1, read on the forward strand.
AAGATTGAGAATCTCCTCCTCGAGACCACGGAGAATATTCTGGAATTTTTCGAGGCTGAAATACTGCCCCTTGAAGTAGAGCGAGGTCCAGTTTACACGGTCCAGGAATACGATGCTGGGGAGCGGCATAGTACTCATGACGATTGAACTGGCGTAGTGCTGTAGAGATTGCAGAGAGCTGAAGGTGTTGATGTTGTGTTCCTTGATGAAAGGTGCGATTTCGTTGAACGCTGCGAGCTGATCCGTACAGATCCCGCCATCGCACAAGATATGAATTTGCCTCAACATCACTGTGGCCCGCAAACCCCATGAATTTCACGCAGTTGATTCACCCAATCTTTACCTGAAGTTCACCAGAAAAGCCCATGAATTTCACGCAGAGCTTGTGAATTTCACGGGGTTCAATTCACCTAGTTGGACTAAGTGAATGGAACGTTTCATGGGGTTCATTCACGTAGTTTTACAGTGAATTTCACGGAATTATAGAGTGGAATCCCGTTTCACTAGGTTCAATTCACCTGAGAATTCATTCATAAACTACGTGAAAATTCGGTTGAAAGTCCGTGAAAAATCAATTGGGCCAATCTTGCTTTGACCAGACATCGCTGGAATCCTACTACATACTATAACATTGCTTTACTATCTGTACTGACTACTAGAATATATATGACTTTACTTAGTTGCAATACAAAATACTATATACTGTAGATTGAATTTCTTGATATGTATAGGGTGAGCGCAACCAGTACTGATGACCGGAACCATGTACCTTGCTCGGAGCAACTCTGACCCCATGAATTTCACCCAGTTTGAGAGTGAATTTCAGAGAGTCCCACCTTGGCTAACTTTGCAATTTTTCAACGATTCCAGGTGACTTGATTCAACCAATTTTCAAGTGAATTTCACGTAGTTGGAATATAGGTATCCCAAGCCAAATTCATGCACTTTCATTCACCCAATAACAAGGTGATATTCACGTAGCTCAGCATGGCATACAGGAAGTACGTGAATCAGGTACCTGAATTTCCAACTACGTGAATCTAAATTCACCTGAAAATTGGTTGAATCGCGAATTTCATGCAACGGCTAAGTGAAATTCACGGGGTTTTACGACCACAGTGACATCACCAGTCTGAGAGCCCAGCAGATCCGAGCAATTGGGCCGGTGGTTTGGTCTGGGCCGTGGAATTCCCCGGTCGTTTGAAGCGAGTAGAGCCCTAGAAAGCAGAGAGTTGGATCGCAATCCCTCTCGTCCGCCGTTGCCTCCCATGACATTGACAGCAAGCAGGAAATTGTGCAGGGCATCTTCTTGATCGTCCATGCTGCCCTCGTCCAGTGCAGAAATCAGTCGCGTTCTGGATCGTTGGCAAGGAGGTTGGAATGGCAGGGTGTAGTAGTCGGATTCGCGTAGGAATGTGGCCAGTAAACGTCGAATGATCCAGATGTAGTTGTTGAACGTCTTATCTCCCGGCTGGTGGGCATGCAACGACATGTTTGTGATTCCGCTTCAGAAAAACATTGTAGAGCAACGAAAGACACTAACAGAAAAACGCCTACTCCTTATCTGGATCTGCGCTATTGAGTCGTTCTAGGACCGCTTCGTGGGTTTGATCGACATGTCGGTACACGAAGGAAACCGGTCTCTGAGATGGACGCAAAAAGGTGGCGAAAAGCCCTGATCCGTTACGCGTATCTACCGGAAGTAGACTACGATGTACATGTTTGACTACAGGCTCTGAAGCCGAGCAGACCGTAACTACTGCACATACCCACACTCCCCCTCTGCAAGGTGAAAGAGATCAACACGTAGACAAACGGGAATTAGAAGTATTAGAAAGATGAATATACTAAGCATCAAAATCATCATCGGTGAAATCGAGTGGGCCCTGTCCTCCATATTCAGGCGCGTCGTTTACGGCGTGGTAGAAAGAGTGGCCATGAGACGAAGGAGAAGTGGCGTTGGGAACCTGAACAAAATACGATGCGACAGGATGGAGGGATTCTTCTGCAAAGTGGGTGGAATCTTCTGCAAGCTGGGCGGTCTCGTATGCGCGATTGAGACACCAGTCCTTGACCTCGGGGGGCATTTCCTTGATGCAGGAAACAGCCTTGTGCGAGCGTCCTCCACAGCGATGACATCCATCCATGGACATGTCGCACCAGCGATTGCCCTGACGGTCAACGAAACCGTCGCCTCGATGGGAACCGGTGGCTCCCCCAGAACCAGTGGCACCTACTCCCCCGCTGGGAGAGGAACCGGAAACTCCCCCGGCAGGGGCGCTCAAATTCCTGTACCGCGCAGCGCCGCGTGGCTGATGACGGGCAGCACGAGCAACGTACGCGTTAGTCATATCCTGCGGCTCTACCTTGACAGTAGCACCAACTGACTGGAGAAGCTTGTCAGCCTCCTCCTCGACGTTCCAGTCCGGCCCAGTAGACGACAAAATTGTCTTGCACTGGTCAAGCTCTGGTTCACCAGCAGCGGAACCTAGGAGATTGAGTTTCGCGGTGGCATAGGATGAATGAAGGTTCGTCAAGATGACGTCCTTGAGGTAGGTATCCGAGACTTTCTCGTCCTTGGGGAGAAGGTCGTTAAGCCGGTCGCGCAGGGACGTGATGCGGTCGAGATAGATAGAGATGGGTTGGGAAGGATCATGGAGACAGCGGTGGAAAGCAGCACGAGCCGCAGAGCGAGTGGTGAAGGTCGATTTGTCGAAGCGTTTACACAGCGCGGCAAAAATTGCAGCACCTCCGTCCTCATTCGCGTAGATAGAACGCGTATTTGAGTCCGTGAGGGCGCGTATAACAGCCGCAGCGATGGTGTTTCGCTTATCCCAGTCGACGGCCTTCTCTGCGTCAGTCGGGCGGGTCGTGGTGCCATTGACAATGCCTTTGGTGACGCCGTCGGCAGCGAAGACATTTCGTCCTTCCAGTAGCTCCAGCCTTCAGCTTTGTTCACAGAAAGCTTGTCGAGATCCTTGGCAAGTGTGAGGAAGCCAGTTGTCGCCGACGTCATGATGGTAGAAAGTGAAGATGAAAGAGCGGGATTTTTGGGGAAAGAGAAATGATTGGGGTTTGGGGGGATAGACTCTGAGATGTGATGGGACTCTTAGATAGGATAAACTCTTGGATGGGGTCAGAGGAACGCGGGGCTGCCCATAACCTGTCGGTACACGAAGGAAACCGGTCTCTGGACGCAAAAAGGTGGCGAAAAGCCCTGATCCGTTACGCGTATCTACCGGAAGTAGACTACGGTGTACATGTTTGACTACAGGCTCTGAAGCCGAGCAGACCGTAACTACTGCACATACCCACACGACAAGATTGGTGGCAGTCGTCGGTGGGGAATGCCGCAAATGCAACGAGCTCGTCGATATGATGTAGATGCGACTCAATCAGGCGCATCCAATGCGTGCGCTTGAGCCACGGGCTGATCAGCCGCTGGTTGGTTTCGAGTCCTGGTTGGTAATCCTTGGGATTGAAGGCGAGGAACTCCGCATACCTCTTCGTTCCCGCCGCCTCCACGGGAGTCGGGGCGGCGCTGGGAGTCGGGATCTGGGTGGGAGGGCATTCCTGGATTCAAAACCTGAGTGTGAATACCATCGAGAATTTCATTCGTAGAATCATTGTGCTCGATTCATTGATGCGTTTGAACGCTCTTCGGGCGAGCTGCATAACTGCAGTGAAGACAACCGCCCTGGTTAGCAACAACTCCGATGCCGTTATACGCCGGACGAAGTTCCATTGTGGGTTCAACATCGAAAGCTGAGAGAATCTCGAAGCCGTGACTGTGTTTGATAATTTGGCTCCTCGTCTCCGTACCGCAGCCGCCGTGTTTTCTCGCCAGGTGAGCCAAAATCCCACTTTTCAAATCGAGAGAGCGAACATGAGCTGTCTTGCAGGGAACGCAAATATAGAGCATGAGCTTCGTGTTGATTGCCACATTCACCGCGTTCAATAGTGAGGTAGTAACAAGGTCGCCACAGAGGTTGAGGTGAATTATTTTCGGCGTAGTCTGAATCAACATGAGATACGATTAATCAAAGCTGTAGGTCACGCTTAACGGTTCCACTCGAAGCGATTATTGGAATGAGTCAAACTTTGCGATAGTCAGGCTTTAGTGACAATCAGGAAAAATGGAATTTACTTGCAGTTGGAAAAAACAATGAGAGACTGAGATATATCGATAGTGAGAAGCTCGTCCTTATCGTAAGACTCTAGAGATATATTATGATATTGAAAAGCGGGACAACGAATAGCACGAACCGAAGTGTGTGGACGCAACGTGAGGATTCTCAGAGAGACGTTGCAGTTGGTAGGAGCGAACCGAATCTGTGTATGATAGTACTAGTCAGGCCGGAGGCATTATCGCAGAAACACAACCAGCTTGCCAGTGAAGGACAGGAATTAGATAACGAGGGGCTTGTCATTATTGTGAGAATCCAAATCGACGCCGCAAATTAAAAAGAACACGTACCAGAATGAGTGCGGGATTTAAGATAGTCGGTGTGTAGTTCCTACTGTAAATTTTGAATCGGCCTCGGGCAAAGGGTTGGAAATTTGTGATAAGGGATTGAGCTGTTGTTGGGTTTGGGCTCGGGGCGCAGGGAAAACACGAAGGTAGAGGAAACATACTTGTCGATCAATGCGTCGGAGTCTCGGAGAGCGTCAATATGAACGAAAAGACACCAATCCAGACTTCAAGGGAAGAGACAAAGAGAGAACCACAGAATGGGACCAGAAGATCCTTGGCGTCCGACGAGTTTCTATCCCCTTGCTCAGAGCCTTATCTATTCTTAAGCGAGAACTGAAGAAAAAGGTTGAAAGAGGAGCAGGTTGATATATAGTAGAGCAGAACCATGGGATGGTATCGATGTGTGCAAAGCTGAGGCACGAGAGGCTGTATTGAAAGATATTCTGTCAAATTTTCCGAGCTGTGTTCTGCCAATCATTGACTTTTCATCCATGACAACAATTCTAGCTGGTTTCCATCTGTTCTGCATTTTCTGAAGAGAAGTAGGTGCCAAGGGGACAAAGTTAGGGTCTTTTGCTGAGACTGGGATTGATACAGCAAAGTTTATAGTCCAACCGCGAATACCAAACGCTGCTATTCCAGTTGGTGCAATTCGTATCACAGGATCTTTGTTTTCAAGCTCATCAGCATACACTTCTCTTAATGCTGAAGTAATTGCTCGAATGATTACAGATTTCCCAAGTTGCCTGTACTGTTGCATGGATCATTCGTCTAGTAGTAGTATTAGGTTCTCCTGGTTGCGCAAAAGCCGTGGGAGCCGTATGACGGCTTTTGGCATGTGCGCACCACAATGACGCGGTCACTCAAAAGTCACCAGCAAAACTCTCTTTACGCCTAACCACCACCTACCCACCAGAGCTAAAGCACGCACATCGAACACCTCCCAGGACCAGCCATCCGACTCCGGAGCCGACCGTTTCAGTCCCGATTGGCCGGACATCGCTCTGGCAGAGAAGACTCTGACAACGACCCCGGTAGCCCGTTTGTCCCGTCTCGCCCTGCCTCTCCACACCCACCCTCCGACGGGGGAGGGGAATCGGATCTTGAAAACGACGAGGAAACCTTTCCTGCTTCTCTCGACGCGAAGCAATCCCAGAAGGCGCGCAGTCCTCGATGGCTTCCGTGGGAGGACCGTTATCTCGCCCAACAGGCCGAGAAGCTTCGCCTGTTTGCTCCACAACGCGGAGATGAGAGGCGAAAGGCATGGGATGGTCTCGCCGTGGATCTTCTCAAGGCTAGTACAATTAATGGAAAGCCAATCAACCGGACCGGGCCCGCTTGTAGGGCGCGTTTAGAGAAGTTGTTGGATGCGCAGAGGGTGCGTTTGGAGCCTATTCCTTAGTCTGATATACTAAATGTCCTCTACAGCGGGAACAAACGAGATCGCTTCAGCTGACAGGCACAAATCAAGAAGTTGACGACCATCCCGAGGTGCGTCTGACGCAGCTACCCTTATTTCGTACGCAGTCCTTGACAGTTCTCCAGCTCATGACCCACCTCGTCGAACTCGTGGATGCTCAAAAACACGAGAAGGATGCGAAATCGAACTCCGCTCGGAAGAAAATCGACGTTGAGACGAAGGCGGCTAGAGACGGAGCGATGAAGGGTTTGGTTCGGCGCGAAGCCTTAACAGACGTCTCGTCTCTGGAAGGGGCATCAGTTCGGGAGAAGCAGGGCCAGAGAAAGTATGTCAACATGGTCTCTTTCCGTTGTTTCTACTTGCTTTGTTTAATATTCAATTTCTAACAACTTTAATACAGGCGCAAGCAGGCCTCGAGAATTGCGACGAGCCTAAACCCAAGCGCCGGCGAAACCAACTCACCCACATTGTCAAGAACCGTAATGCCGCTGACGCCAAACAACTCGAACAAGCGCGCAAGCTCGAACAAGATCGCCATAACGAATCTATGGCCCTTCAGCATCGAACTCTCGAAATCCAGGAACAAATCTCGTCAGGAATCGGTAAGCTTACGGACGGTATGGCCGCTCTCGCAAACGCTCAGGCGGCACTCCTCAATGCTGAGACGAATCGCTCTGAAGCTGCGGCGCGCATGCAGTACGAGGATTCCGAGCGCCGTCGAATCGATGCTGAGCATCGCGCTGCCGAGGCGGAGCGACATGCGAGTTTTCTCGCCGCCGTCTCTCACAAGAAATAGTGTGTATTCATTCATCGTTCGGCTAGTTCAACGCTCTCATATATTTCCATTACAGGTCGTTCTATTCCTCATCCCCGTTCTCTGGTACGCGTATCTCTGCCCACGGTGAATCCAAGCACCACTGATCCAACTCCGAATCTTCAATTGGCCCTCCAGTAAAATATTCTGCGAGTGATGGCGGATTGCAGTGAAAATACTGTGGAATTTGGGGGTAGTGTAGAATCGTGTGCGCGTTTACGCAGTAACCATACTAAGTTTGATTAAACAATCAGCGTCTCGACGTGAAACACCGATTATTTACTGATTCTGCCAATCCTCTGCCCTACAGGTAATGTAGACGACAAGGAAGATTGCTGTTTAAACATCTGGTAAACCAAAGCCGATTCAACACTGTTTAAGCATGCAGGCACCTAGGTTTCTGTTCAAACGCCCGAGTGAGCGATTTCAAATCTATGTTTAAACTGGAGATTGATGCCTGATTACAGGTGATTACTGACTATGCGCTCCAAAATGAGTATCAGTGTTGAAGTCGTGTTTAATTAAACACCGTAAGCGAAACATTTTGGCAAAGGTATGCAATTGAACACCGTTTAATCGGACTCAGAATCTGTTTTTTCCACCCAACCTCTGAAAGGCATTAATCAGTTAAACAGAGAAGCAGTTCATCGCAATACTTACTTCCAACCAGGTCGCTTTGCCTTCGGCTTTGCATGTGCTCCGGATTCGACAGCCTCCGGTGTCTTTCTGGGAACAGCTCGACGCGACGATCGACGTGGTTCTTGACTGACAGGAGTTGTTGAACTTGATTGATTCACATCTTTTCTCATCCTAAGGTAATAATGATAATTAAGGAACATGGATGTCTCGGAAGGGCAGGAACAGTGAGACACACCGCTTTTTGGCTGGGCCGAGCTCATCATTTGCTTCAGTTATCTTCTTCACCGAAGGAGGAGGTTTTCTGCAACCATATTCAATATATTGCTACGGCAAAAGAATAGAGTGCGTACCTGGTGCGTTTGTTACTTTTTTTCTTTGGAGGCGAAGGCGGAGGCGACGGTGTCACTGTTACATGAGGAGGCGGGGAGGACGGGGGCGGAGAACCAGGAGGGGCAACAACGGGGGATGCCGGCCGTGAATGTTCCGGCGGTGTAAGCGGGGTTGCTGGAGGTGCCGAGGATTTCGGCGATCTCGGAGGTTCATCGGCCTCTGCCTCGAAGTGGAATGGAGCAGAAGAGCGAGTCGAGTTGATAAAGAAATTGGCTAGCATCATGGTCTCAATAGACTCCATTGTAAGTGGATCCTTCAACCGAACAGGCAAAGAAAATTTAGCCTGGCTGTAAAACTTAGCAGGGTCGGCTGCAATGTCTGCCCACGGAACCACAGTTTCGTCTTGATTAGATCTATGCGCTGAAACGAATTACTGGTCAGTATATGGAAGCTAATATATACCGGATCAACATACCCCAGCACGCTTGAAGATAATTAGCCAAGATCGCCCGAAGATCAGTGACCACAATTTTCTCCAGATCAATTGAAGGGAAGATCACGGTGCCGTCTTCCGCAACAGTTATGGCAGTGGTATTCATTTGAAGGAGCGGTTCTGCGAACACTTTTGAGTTCATTTAAGCAGTAAAGTACGACGTCACCGACGAGGAATAACACTTCCAGCAAACTCGCTCCACGGGATACCGAAGTTCTCCTCAAGGTCATTACCGCCGAAGTTGATCTTGTTGTGTTTCGAATGTCCGTGAACGCTAATGGGTGACTATCAGGTTTGTTTGCTAGGAGTGATGACCAGGAACAAACCTTCCAACCCTTAGATCGCCATTGTTGACGTCTCGAAATCCGTAAAACAATAGCATCTCCGCATCACCCAGAAGGCCGCCTTGACAGAGGCTCCGTAGAGCTAAGTGGATATTCGTGCTAAATTCTTTCTGATTGCTGTAGACCGGTGGAGTGAACGTGAATGAAGAGTCCAGCAAAGACACAGACTTACAATTCAACGTCCGTTGCCTCTTCCTCGGCCTGAGCACTCCAGTCGCTCTTCTCATCCGGTGTCAAGGCATCCCACAGCTCTTTCAAGACAATCTGACGTGCAGCAGCTTCGTTGATGTTCGTGTCGAGACGGCGCTGAGCCGCCAAGGTTGAAATGGTCTCCTCCTTCTCGCGCGCAAATGTTTGGCGGCCACTCAGAATGGAGGCAAATTTGAGTAGCGGGTTGGTTGTGATCAACGAGGCTCCGGACGGCTCGTCTGGTTGGTTGGTCTTCTTCCACACATTGTTATAATAGTTCGTGTATTTTCTAACGATTATCTGGAAATTCACCGATTAACAGTTGGAAGTCATTCTTGCGAGCCTCAGTAACATACCTCAAACCATTTCTTTCGAGAGTTCTCGGAGAGATCTAGACCTTCGAAGGCCGACGAAGCAAGTGCTCTTGTTGCAATTGACTGCTTGTGCCGCGTGAGCCCTATACCAGAAAGACCCGTGTCGAGCTGTGCTTTGAAGTCTTCAAGATAGCTTTCAAGGTGTGCAGTCTGTGTGGCATTGAATTGCCCTTTTCGCCCTTGGGTCATGGTGTGTGTGGATAGGAAGACAAGGACACGACGATTTTTTTTACTGCAGATATTCGGTGGTGATTTCGGCGGTTGTGTTTCAAGAGAGAGATCGTCAGGAAGCACGTGAACTGGTGAAGTGAATTTGAAATTTTCCGCATGGTTTCAGGGTCGGCTCTCCGCCAATCAACAATCTCCATCTTTTTTTCTACTCCTCTTGAATTTTGCTTACTTCCTGTTGGGTTTCAACTCTCGTTTCGAACAACGGCACCACCATAACCGAAATACTAACCGAATACCCGATGTGCATCACGGCGTTTGCCGGCCCATGACGTTATTTTTTCCTTGTCTGATTCTGCTTCCACCTCACTCCTTCAGCCTATATTTCAATCTATACCTGCGTCGCAACAAAGCTTAATACAACGGTACTTCTCTCGGATCAGTAGGTTCCTATCCTCGAGTGTTCTCGTGACAATTGCTAGTGAAGACCAAGCAAAGACGACTCGCTGTAAATCAAGCGATGAATATGACTCTAAAGACGACCCTGACTGCTTGAAACTTTCACAAATGGCTTGGTGTTTCATGTCTTCACTCCTCTGTTGCCTGGTCAACATTCAAGGAACCTACAGGGTCGCAAAATTTTGGCTCCATGATGCGCCGTATCGCATGCGCACTGTGGAGCTCAGAATTGATTCAAGTCCGACGTTCTAATTCATTCCAAGCGACTTCAAGTAATTGAAAATGCAGACATTACGGCGTGTTCCACTTTCCGAAGTTCCGGAACGAGACACCATCCACTTTGCGTCCACCGCTGGACCCCGCGAATCACCTTTCAATTTTTTTTTCGCAAAGACTCCACTCCATTCCACTGATTTGTACAAGCGCAACTCCAGTATCTTGCCATAAAAATCAGCAAAGATGTCAAGGTTCCTCCAATTAATCCCTCATTCTTCAATCTTCACCTCGTCTCACACATTCGCTCTTGCTCAACGATGACCCCCGCACGCACCGCTCGTTCCCGCACCCGTTCCAAATTTGTGATCGGTGGCATTGATGGCCAGACTCACCTCAGTCCCGGGAATAAGAAGCGCCATGAGAAGGACTATCCGTGGACGATCGCTTTGCTTGGGAATGCCAACGGAACTTTAGCTGAGAAGCGTGCGGCTATCGAGCGGGAATTTGTCGGTGAGCTCCGTAAAGTCAGCCCCTACCCATTGCCAGGCGAAATTCTACCTCGCAACCATGGCGGGCACGTCCTAACTCTCCCAAAACTCGACTCGACTGTTCGCCCAGGTCGACAGCGCCAGACGGTATGCTTATTTCAAACCTCTTCTTTCTTTCTTGTAGCGGCTCACTCCTCCTGTACCAGTGTGTGGGAGACGAATGCGCCGACCCCGACTGTGTTCGTCGTCGCCATGAGGGCCGACCTACGACGTTCGAGATCAAACCGGCGCTTCCGCGCCATGTTCTCGAGGCCGGACGGCTGGGTGATCTACTCAGAGCCAGGGAAGAGCTTTTGCCGAAGAAGAGAAAGAACTCCGACTCTCCCAGCTCTACCCAAGCAACTGTTGCATCGTCTCCTTCCCCACCTTCTCCCTCTCCCTCTCATGTCCCTGTCACCGGTGCTGGCTCCTCTACGGCTGCGTTTCCCGAGCACGAGCTACAGGCTGCTGCCGCCGCTCCTCCTCCACAGCTTCTTCCTCCCCTTGAACGCCTCCGCTTCTTCAATGGTGGCTACGGCGGTGCTGCTGTTTATTCGCCTGATGGATATTACACTCCTCCCCAAGGTGCTGTCGCTGGCGATGATGGAGCTAGTATCAGCGACTACGAGTTGGGTTATCCGGAGGATGCTCATCAATCCTCTCCCGACATTATCTTTGACTCTGACGACGATGCAGAGTATGTCGGAGATCATCGTTCTCAGGACGTGAATAAGCCCGTGTACCTCTTTGTCTGGGACCATGTAAGTTCTTTCTTCAAAAATCATGCTTCTTCGGGCTGCTAATATTCCGTCTTCAGAATACCCCAGCGACAAAGCCTATTATTGTCCCTGCTTTCCCGCGCGCCACGGAGGACGAGTCTCCCTTTTGCCGCGGTGAGGTCCTTCTCAGAGATGTCCGGGAGGCATTGCGTGATGAGAAATTCTCCATCGAGGAGAATATCCAGCGTTGCTACGAAGGAGGCTGGCGAAACGACGAAGGATTCAGGTGGAGCACGATCAGTTTCAAGCGTGGAGCGCTCAAAATCTATGGCACCAACAAGGTCATCTACCTTCGCAATGTGGGTGTCGATGTCACCCCTCCGGATCACCACTTGGAGCTCTTGCTTCCCGCTTCTACCTAGCTCATTTCCATTCAACCTACCTACCTCTCCTTGCTCGCTCTCATTCTTGCTTGCATTATTTCTCTCCTTCATCCTTCAACGGTCTTTCTCTTTTCATTGTCGCTCCCTATAGAGTTCCTATGCTACTTGGTTTCGAGTTTTAATTACTTAATCATTACAGAGCGAAAAAGGCCGTCGCTGTCGCTATCACAGTAGCCAAATATACCTATATTTCCTGTCTTTACCTCGAATACTTTATCTTCACTTCATTGTTTACAGCAATATCATGTCTGTTCTGATTGTTATGATTAGCTTGCACAGTTGATTCCTTGAACTTTATGATGGTAAATGAAACAGCAGTGAAGTTTTGGTATGTCTGAGGATCAATATTTACGACCGCTCACCGAAACAGGGGGAAGTGACGTTATCATGTCACAGTGTGACGGACTGCCCAAAACATGGAGGTAATAAAGTTCGGGGGACACGGCTCTAATGTTCAATGACCCTCAAAACATAATGTAACATGATATATAATGCATTTGAGCACTCCTACAAGTGTACCAAACCACTAGGATTCAACGTTCTTGACTCGGTTTCGAGCGTCACGACAGTTGTCACATTCTTGTCACACACCTGTCACCTTGCCGTCGCAAGTATCCGAGCACGATGCACGGGCAACAATGTGAAGAGGTGAAATTGTGAAGGGAGAAAAAAAATATGAAACAAATGATGGTAGTGTGTAGAGTAGATCACATATAATTCAAATGTGCACTGGCACTCGACTTGACATTTTTTACCGCTTCCCAACCACTTCCTCCCAACTTCCTCCCTTGGAGGTCGGCCCACCATGTCAAGAAACCGCCAAAGTTTGAAGAGAAAAGCAGCTGAAATGGAGTGCCAGAGCTCTCATACTCAGTTCCGAGATCCAAATATCACAAAGACCCATTTCACCATCACAAGCGACACCGTCTCTTCCACTTCCACACGCACCTCGATCCTTCGGAAACTGGGCACAGCTACAGTGCCCTTAGTACAGCTGCCTCCAATAATTGAGCAGATTCCGACAGTTCCTGAAGAACCGTTACTTACCAGAGTATGGACATTTTGGATTGTATGTTTGTGCCTCCGATAATGATTGGTTTCCGACGCAGAGTGCACAACTACTTGAAGATTTCGAGGAAAAGTTCGAGGACCTCGGAGATTTGATACTAGCTTACGAGGCGGACCCTGGCTGCGGATTACCTTGTGCTTGTGCGCGGGACGGTCACATTGCTAGTGTGCAGTGTCATGATTGCACAAGTTATCGGCTCTCATGCGCGGAATGTTTCATCACCACTCACATTAACGCTCCATTTCATTGGGCTGAAGTCTGGGATTTCGAGCAAGAATTTTTTGTCCGACACAATATCAGTGCATTGGGACACACCATACAGCTTGGACACCACGGAGGGGCATGCGAGACTCCAGTCGGAGAACGCCTGTTCACTGTGGTGAACACGAACGGGATCCATTCTTGTCGACTGGCATTCTGCGGCTGCTACGAGGCTCGACCAGACAAAATTAAGCAGCTGATGCAGGCACGGCTTTTTCCAGCGACGACTCGGGATCCGCACACCGCTTTTGCAATTAATTTGCTGAAAGAGTTCCATTTACATAACCTCGAATCGAAAAAGGCTGCTTACGATTATCTCGGAGCAATCCGACGATTATCCGACAACTCATTTACGGCCGATGTGCCGGTGAGTGAGCTATCTGATTGAAGAGTAAATCCAATTAACAGACAAACCAGAATCCATACCAAGCTTTTCTGCGCGTAGTTCGTGTCTTCAACTTCCTCACACTCCGGAAACGATCAGGTCAACTGCACGAAATCGACAAAGTGTTGAGTCATCGCCCAAAAGGGAACCTACTTGTCTGGTGCCCGGCGTGCCCTGAGGCAGGCTTCAATTCTGATCCCAACTGTCCAAAGACGCCTCGGGATTTGAGGTCAGTAGATTCCCAATTATCCAACAAAAGAGATCTCACCATTACGCTGCTCAAGGCATTTGAATCAAAGCCAGAGAACTCTGGATGGAAACTTTCAATGTAATCGGTTCAACAAAAACTCTGATCCTGACGATGTTTCCCTATGCGCGGGAAAAGGCTACTTCCCTTTGGAATCCGACTACAAACAATATCTGGCGAAAATCCCCCACTCTACAGAGGTAATGTTTTGATCTCCGATATGGAGTACGAAACTTTGACAGCTCGGCAGAAATCGACTTGTAATTATCTGAAAGCTGTGAATAAACAAGACAAGAGGAAGTTCAAAAATATGGCAGTTACCGGGACAGTGAATTGCCAATGCAGTCATGTTTTTGTCCTATCCTGCGTGGATCTTCACTACGGCGAAAAGTAAGGTTTTGAATATGCTTGATATTCGAGTGGAGACTGACTTTTGCCGAGATTTGCGAATGCCGACAAGACACTAGCAATGGAATTAGAACAGCATGGAAGAAGTATCGAGGAATTTGACTTTACGCTTCGAATCGAAGTTGAAGATGTCGACGAAGTCACAACATACGATATCGCCTGCGAATACTTCATCAATTTAGAGGAGCGGTTCAAAATCCATTTTCCTCACCTCGTTCCTCGGCTGAAGAAAATGCGATGGGGTATACCTGCGCTGCATGTACAAGGTCATCAGGATTCTTGCACATATTTGTTCGGGACAGCTTACATGGATTGCGTCGGACACTTCCATGGCGAAACCGCAGAGCAATATTGGCCGGAGCTCAATCAATTGGGCCCTCACACTCGACAAATGAACAATGGTCACCGACAGGATACAATGATCATTCACCACGGGGACTGGAACTACAAGAAAAGCACTCAGCTAGGTTGCGCGCTATTCACTTGGTGTGTTGATTTCTGCTGATTGAAAAGAATATGTAGCGTCAGATCTCGCGAATGAAATTCTGGAGGCAAAGAAGAAATACATCGAAAAGCGCAATCATTTCATTGGTTTGAGCTTATCGTTCCGAGATCGTGTTCCGAAATGGAGGGCGATGTCCAGAACACCATCGAAGGTTGGGAAGGAAGCCATTAGCGTCTACAAGCACAAGTCAACAAAAGGTAAGCGATTCATTTGAAGCAATGATTCAGGGGTTACTCACCTCAGCAGTGCCATCGCAGACCGCAATCTTCCAGAAAATGTTAAATGATAATCAGATGTTTGCACAGACAACAATTCCGAAAACTCGAGTCGCAGAATTCATGGACGAGGGAATAAAAATCCAGGATCTGCAGTACGTGTTCGATTATGAATCGAGCATCACCCTGCATAGGAAAATAACCGGATTTTAGGCGTAAAATCCGGACTCTGATCTCGGACACCAATGAACATGATTTAATGGCACGACGCAAAGAAATCTCACTTCGGAGTTCGAAGTTGCGAGTTCGAATCGACAAGTGGCGCAAGATTCAACAACAACTGTGCCCTATGGTCGGCGACAAAATTGCCGGTCAGGCAGTATCAGCATCAGCGCCCCTTGTTCACGAAGAGATGCTCTATCTACCTTCGGATTTTCCCTCGGAGGTAGAGCAGCGGACTTTGCATCTAAGCAATTTGGCCAAAGAAGAAATTCGATGGAGAGAAGGGCAAGCCTTCGATGCATTGCGGGCAATTCAGAATGTTGTCAAGACAATATCAGCGCTGCGCGGTCAGAAGATTAAGAACGATCGACAACAAAAACAGAATACACGCGCCGGTGACAACATTGCTGAAGCTATAAAGCTTCGGGACCAGCACATGGTCTCCTACGAGGCAGCAAGACAATCGCTAATTTCGTTGAACGCAGTTGGTAATTTTCAATTGCTCACCGAGACTGACCTATACACGAAACCGGTGTTGGATAAACGACGAGTTGGAGACTCTCACCATACCGATGGAGCCCTGTGGCGCCATCCAGCGATGGTTCTAGTTGAAGAATTACAACCTGAAGCATCGTCTAGCAACAAACAAGGTATGAGAGAAGCTGGAGAATGAACTTTTTTACCAATGATTTGTTTACAGAAGAGGCAGTGAATCCGACAATTGGAACACAGATGCCAAAGCGCAAATCCGGTGAGCACCAACTCAGCTTGGATGTATAGAGCACATAGATCTCACTGTTACAATTCATTAGGGCCTCATAAAACACGGTCCAAGCCAGTCAAGATCGCGTCGGCATCGGATGATCGTCCTGAGGGATGGCTATAGCAGCTGGGGAAGTTAACAAAGATGACCGATGCAGAGATGGATGAGTGGTCAAGCGAAGGTAGAGAATTCCAGCTACAGAAACCCTGTTTTTCAACTCATTGTTCTGCCCCTAGGCGATCGCGTTCAGTGGTTCCGAGCTGAAGCAGAAATGCAGCGGTGGCAAGAACAAACAGAGCAAAAGCTTGCAGAGCTGTTGCGCACCAATCGAAGTTTCGAGAAAATGGAGCACACTTGGACAGAAATGGCTGCCAAGAGTTCCGAGGTTCGTCCTGGACACACGGCGTACGCGAAACAAAAAGCTGCCATGTATCGAAGACGAGCCGAGACCGCTCAGAAGCTGATAGGTGACATTGGGTATAGCAGCCTGCTGGAGCCGAATTCAAGCCTTGTTGAGCGGGTGAAGCAAGAGAGGAAAGAGGAAGCAGAGTTTATAGCGAAAGCCATATCTGTCTCGGTAGCATAATACGATCTGGAGGCAAAGGTGCGAATGAAGATGGATGACGAGGAGAAGAAGAAGTGTGCCGTAACTTCGGATCAGTCAAGCCTTGATGCCAGCGACGTTGGAAAAAGAGGGCATAAGTTGTGCAGAATAGTCGTGGTACAAACGAGATCTTAGGCAAATGAAAGCTAGGAGTATACTAGAGGTAATCTGAGGCTTGATATTCCTTAGAACCGTCCCCCCCGGGGGTTGGTTCAGCAAGGCCGTTGAGGGATCACAGATGTGACCAAGGCGTGACACGGTGTCACTTTTGTGCGCAAGATATTCAACTACAATCCAAGTGATATGCTTGACCACTGTTTGAGTACACTATATTGTTGTAACAGAAAGGAGTACTGTATAACAAGCAGAAAGACAGAAAATATTTTAATTAGAAGCAAGAAGTGCTAGTTTCTGGTCCGCACTAAGTCTACGTCGCTTGGGTTTAGGTGCGCACAGACTCAAATCATCTCCTTCCCCTTCTTCAACCTTTCCTACCCGACTGTAACCAGCATCCAGCGCGGTAAGTCTCTTACCAAGGGCCTTGTTTTCTTTGTCGCTACGACCGCGCTTGCGCTGACCCACAGCATCGAGGTGTTTGGAAATTCGATCCAAACCTCGCATGCTGCGTTCTTCGTGGTATCTGGGAATCATAGGATCCCCTTTGCAAACAGCAACACTGCGCAGAGACATGAGCTGATTGAAAACAGCTTGAACCGGGTGAAGGTTACTCACCGTGCGATTCCACCGATATGCAGGATGTGGCCGACTCCACAATACTCCAACGGCCCTATAGACACGCCCAGAGAAGAGGTGACGATGTTTTTGAATAACAGTGCATCGCGCTCCTGTCCTACGAGCGAACGGACGGCCGCTGCGCCCTTCTTCGCTTGTATTCTGAATAGTTATAAGGGGAATGGGAGACGAGAGATGGGGAAATTAGCTCTCACTTTGAGTCGGTACTCCAGTGACAGTTGGACGGAAAATTGCGTGTAATTGACCATATTTCTTTCGGACCTCGGAATGTGA
Organism: Favolaschia claudopus; assembly: GCA_037176885.1. Lineage (NCBI taxonomy): Eukaryota > Fungi > Basidiomycota > Agaricomycetes > Agaricales > Mycenaceae > Favolaschia > Favolaschia claudopus. The sequence continues at coordinate 597,319 of JAWWNJ010000118.1, forward strand.
AGGTTGGGCGATGTGAAGATTTTTTGCCTCGAAACTCAGGGTGAGGGAGAACTAATGACTGGTAGAAGTTCGGTTTGAGCTTCGTGGAAGCGTCTAGAAGACCTGATACAATGCATTGAGCAAGCTGCCAGTATGCCATGTGATGTCACTCACCATGTTTACGGTACACCGCCGTAACAGGATCGTCACGGTGCGAGACACGACCCCCGAGAGATTGCCATGTCGCCTGACCGAAGATGAGATGGCCGAGATTGAAATCGGTGTTCAACCCGCCAGCCAGAAACGTCGGCTCGAAGACGTCGAACAACTCATTGCCGGGAGAGTTGCGACACCAGGTATCTCCGGCAGCTTCGTGAGCGTCAAGCACAGCCTGACCAACGTATGAGTCGATCCTTGAGCAAATAGAGAAGGAACCAAAAGTCGCTTACATGGTATTCGTCGACGAGTTGGCCCATACGAAGCGGCACCGCTGTTCGCTCCTTGGCCCATATAAACAACCAGTCCGCGTACCTCAGACGTTGATCGGTAGTGGGTGCGAGTATTCCATCATGAATGCATGGCATGAGGAGGCTCCTAAGAAGGACGGTTAGAGATTGAGTGAAGGCCGAAACATGTAAAAAGAGAAACAAACCAAATATCCTCCTCCGTGCGTTCAACATAGCAGTAGAATGCGAGAAGGAACCGCGCTGCCCTTGATGGAACGCTGAACACTTCATAGACGGTCAAGAATGGCGAAAGTCCTGGTGTACAATTCATCAAAAGCCATTCTAATGGATTCAAATTGAAACCAGAGACTGAAAACACTCACCGGCCATGAAAAACAATTCCATCACTGTATAGACTCCAATACCGTAGAATATGTCATTCAAACCGCGGATAGAATCAGTTGCGCGCTTGTGATCTGGCTTGAGAAGAATTCCTTCGATGAAATCGGCTACAAGGGCAAAGAAGTCGGGTGGTGCTGGGAAGATGTTTGGGGGATAGATGAAATCGGACGCAGAAGTTGCCCAGTTGGGCTTTTGAATATTAGGGACAAAAATAAATCATTGACTTCGATCATACCTGGAAAACGAGGTCGATTGTCGGGAAAGCGAGTACATGCGCGGCGAAGATGAAGGCCATGCCAATGCGAAATTTCCGAACCTACTCGAGCATTGGTTGAAATCGATAGTTGATGTAAAGAACTCACCGTTTTGCTAACATTGACAATCGAGTCATTCCAGGTCTCTCGCGGATAAAACTGCACAGAGGTATGCGTGAGGTATTGAAGCTGGAGCCGTAAATAAGACATGAATGAACGCTCTGAAGGCAAAAAGGTAAAGGCAGAAACGCACCATGCAGACAAGGGTGCCGAAATGGAGAATAAGGGCTCGGTGCGTGTACGTGACATCTTCCAAAACCAGCGTCGAAAGCGAGGGAGGTGTTGGATTGTCAGAGGTGGCTCGAAGAGTAGGCGGGTAGACTTCAGTTTGATGTTTACTTTGACCCCGGCGTATATCCGAGGTCGCGTCGAGACAGTAGACCAAGCCCTGTTTGGCGCGTTCCGGTGCATCCGGTCGTAATGCCTCTTTTCCCGTAGCATCGACAGCAATGTCTTCAAGAACAAAGTCTTCACCAGCCTCTTGAGCAGCCTTGAAGCTCTCCTGGGCCTGCTTTCCGGAAGCTGCGGCCTCGCGTTCCTCCGGCATTGTGAGCGAGCGTAGATGTGGGAGAAGACCAGTGTTTAATCAATCAATCAATCAACAAACTGACGCGTGATTAGTGCGTGGCTGATTGGGCTGGGCGTTGAAAACCTCCCTAGCTAGGTCACTCACATATATACCCTTCCAAATTCGTGCCTCGTCTACTTGGAAAGCATGTCAATTATTTACTTTGTTCTCATCATGCAGATGATCGTGTGTTCGATTCCCGCGGTGGTCTTTTTTGCGCAGATTAAACAACTGAAAGTCCAGTGTTTAAGCCACGTTTAAACGATTGACGAGAGTGACCCCTATAATCACTGTTTAATCATCCTCTTCCCCTGCCTTCCCTCCCTGGTTCATGTAAAATCAGTAAATAATCGGTGTTTCACGTCGAGACGCTGATTGTTTAATCAAACTTAGTATAGATTCATGTTTACGAGTAACATTCCAACCAAGTAGTATAATCCGCATGGCGACAATAGAACCTTTTGATTACGTGAGAAGTCGAGGAAGGGAAATTGTTGTGTGACCTCTTTGAAACACCATTCCACCGGCTCGCGACAGTGGCTCATCTTCGAGTTGAAGATGGACTCCTCAGCAGTTACTGCAGTTCCCTTGTAAGGGGAGAGGACATGCGGTCCGACACTGTATGCTGGATCGCCGTAGATAAAGAGAGGACGTCCATCCGGCGTCCAAAAATGTCGATCCAAGAGTTCTGTGAGTCCACTCTGCCGGAATACAGTTTCGTCGTGACGTCGGCCTTCCACGGGCCCATAGATATGGATAACGATTCCATCCGGCGTGAGAAGAGCGTGGTATTTGAGACAGTGGAATCGTTTCCAGCCGTTGTAGAGCATGCGCTGATTTTGCGCAACCTCTCTAAAGGTCCCTCGTTCGAACACGACAGCGCGATAGAATGTAACAACATGTAGTAAGCGTAGCAATGAAAGTGAAGTCTTAAGAGAGGGCGTTGGAGGTAAGAAAAAAATCAATTTTTTTT